>OY728135.1:832147960-833397960 GCA_963277665.1 Viscum album | reverse complement strand
CTCAAGCCTATCCTCAACTGCCTGATGGTTAGGCCCACCTCGTAACCTGAGGGGCCTCTGTCTCTGGAACTCATTGTGCGCGCTAAGCCAGCACTCCATGCCTGTCGGTACAGCCACTACCACTGGTTGATCCATTGGTGGTGGCATAGAAGGTTCCTCACCTGGTGGCAGTACCTGGGGAACATGTCCATATATCAAAGCCTCATCACTGAGGGGCTCATCCTCGTGATCATTCTACTAAACCCTAGTGAGTATGCGTTGCAGAGGCATCCTTTAAGGAAACAATTTGTACCATGGTCAATGAGTATATCTGGATAGCTAACACAAAGGACATGGAAAACACAACACATTACTATATGATGCATGTACCTTTTATTTCACGGTAACTAGTATTTTTGTGTACTGAGTCGAAAAGTAGGTTATCAGTGTCCCGGTTTATGGATATGTCGACCACTGCACCAACATTTGAGTCTTCGGCTTGAAAGACAAACCCAGAACACTCAACACCATTTCACTAAACAAAACTCATAGAATTTTGGTCCTATGGTAGAACCGACCACCTCTGATACCACTCTATCATGACCTGTCCCAGTGGGGCCCATTCTTTCACTCCCCAAGCCTGCCTCCAATAGGCCAGGGGATAGTGACTAGCTACGAGTATGCATACTACTAACATGGGAGGCATCACCTAGGCAACTGTACACATGCACACAAATCCAAGCCCACAATGCTGAAATGTTAAAACCACTAAGAAAAATAATTAATGCATACAACTAAACCCAACCAATAGTGTATGATGAAAGGTAGAGTACTAAAAAGTAAATTGGGCTAGAATACAAGCCCAAAAAAAACAAACGTCTGAAAACTAAAAATTCTAAACTATAAACACAAAAGGTTCTTGAACTACTTGTCGTAGCCGTAGGATCCCCACGGCCTGTAGGGAACACCGAAAGCTCGGTCCTATACTGGCCTGCCCTAGACTCTGTCAAAAGGCATCGCGTCTTCACAAGACACCAGACGTTCGGGAAAAACCCATACAAGGGTGAGGATAATGATACCCAATAGAGGACCCCAAAAACAACAAAGTATTACATAAATAAAAAGTGTACATCAGCTATGCACAATATATGTATACAGAACATGTAGAACAAACTAGATATACTCAAAACACAGACCCACAGTCTAGAGAAAAATTGCACAACCGCATACCCCCGGCTAGAATTTCAGTTAGAAGACTCCATAAAGAACTCATTCCGATAGAACACACTCCACACGTCTAGATGCTCTGAGGACATTCATCCAAGAAGTGATATTCATCGACAACCACAAAGAGAGGTAGATGCACTCATTACGGGAGACACACATCTGAGTCGGAAGGATTACGATAGAATAGAAGAACTCATTACAGGAGACGCACTCCTTAGTGGGAAGGATTACAATAGAATGTAAGAACTCATTCTAGGAGACACACTCTTGGGTGGGAAGTATCACGATACACGGAAGAGGGTAACTCCTAGGACCATGGCGAATACCACGACTCATCCAGATTCCTTAGTTTGATGATACACCTGATAGGTAGAGGAACAAAGACCAGTAGAGTTGGTCATGTCAATACCTGACTCTACCTAGGGTCAGGAATGATAGAGGATCTCGATCCAGGCCTCCTGGATGGATGCCTGAATCAATCAAAGAATTTCCTGCTGAAGGGATCATACTCCTGTGTAAGGAAATGATGCCTAAACATTAGTGGAAGGAGGAGAAGGGGAAATAACCCAAATTAAATATGACTAGGATATGGTGAACAAGAGGACCATGCCATTTTCTAAAAATTATATGGCATCTAGAAAGGTTACAAATCGTGTTGTCTGACCCCGGGTACATCCCATGTACAACGACCAATGTCGTAGAACTAGTCCTATAGAAAACATAGTACACGGCGTGTAGTAAGATGTACACGCCCTGTCACAGTGCCTGGGGTTGGCCCAATGTCATTGACTGTGTGGTAACAAATGGTTATCAACCCATTTACCCTAACCCGTGTCCATGTATCCCCTTGATACACACCGAGACTCACTAAGCCCCCTCCCGTGCAACTAAGATCATCAATATGGCCATCCGACTGCCACAAAACCATCAGGTTTTTGTCTCCCCAACTCCATGAAGACACTTCTGGTGTTTTTGGACCTCTGATCGGCTCCAAAAGCATGTTTTGTTATTCCCACGCGAAGAACTCTTGAAGAAAGGTTCTTCCTGATTCGGTCTGTTCGTTGCCCGCCATCGTCGCCACACCTCTGCAATGTTGTTGTGGTGTTGAACCCTCAATTTGGGATTGTTGAATCATAGATCATATGTGAAACGATCCTTTGTTCGTCACCCCATGATGAATAGGAAGAATGAATGAGAAAACACGGGGGAATAAATCCCATAAACGAAGTTATGAACGAACCCCCACTGTTGTTCGACACAGAGTTCATCTACTCCCGTTAGTAGGTTTAAAAGGAGTAGGATAAAACATTACATCAAATGTGGATCAAAACCTTGAAATAATCCCAATGAAATACCTCATGCATGAATGTACGACTCTACAGATCAACTTGTACGTGGTTGATCTGCGTTTGACATTTTAAAAACATAAACGTTGAAAAGAATCAAATCACAAACCCCTACCTAAACTGGGAATGATTACTTATGAAGGTGTGGTTCTACCACCATCTTTGTGATCCATCAACTTCATTGGCATAGAAATTCACAACTTCATTCCATCGTCGCTCGTCGCTGATAATTTCCTCCAAGTCTCTATGAATTCTCCAGAGGTTTCTCACCAAAGTTCTTTAACGACCGTCAATCACTTAACCCATTTAAAGGGAAGCATGATTGGCATTTACGATACGATGTTGTATTAATGAAACAAAATTTCCATTCATGAGTCATTATGATGCGTCATTAACTAAGGAAACAACTCCCATGTTGTCACATTACATCGGATGTTTCCATAAAAGAAATAAAATAAACATGCAAATTGTTTTTTTATTTCACATAAAATGTCTGAAAATTATCTTCATCCCACAAACCATGCTAGTCAAGGTTAGACTTTCCCTTAGTTAATTTCATCATGCCTAACATAATTGTTCCCTCATATTTATTTCCAGCCATCCGTTTGGAAACTACCAAAACTGCGCACATGTGCCGACTCACTTAACATAAAAAATGAGAAATCCACCATTCTGAGCTCACCGGGCCTCAGAATGATGTACCATTTCACTTTTGGTAACGAAATAATTCCATATAATATTTAAAAATAATACATGGAAAATAAAAGACATTACATTCATTTTATTTCTGCCATATTATGCTGATTTTCATGTTTAAAAGGCTTTTGTTTTAGTTATACATTTCATTAAATGTTTAGGCTTATTTATGAATGCTTCCGATATATTTTTATCATTACTGGGAATTTGAGATTACCCCTTTATATGCATGATTTTTTCCAGGATTTGATGATGAATTTTATGAATGAGCTACAGGGATATTATAAGGGGATATGAGTGTGGAGACAAGATGTTGTTGTAGTTTTTACTTTATGATGTAATGTGAACTTTATGAATTTATATAGTGACTCCAAGGCTACTAAACTAATTGGTCATTCATGATATGATCTTTTGTGTTCATGAAAATATTATTTAATAATGTACCGACTCTAGGTAATGGGGGCCGAGGCGTTACAATTGGTATTAGAGGGATGTTTAGCGAAAACCATGGAAGCTAGATTTAGATAAACTCTGAATAGCGAACATATCTCTACTATAGACTTTAAGGATTATTATAGAAGAACATCCTATAATTTTGGTGTTGTGGATATTTTCTATGTTTTCCGATCAATACATCCCTATCTAGATATGAGCAGGTAGAGACAGCTCTGGCACAGATGTACCTGGGGGTATAACCCGAAAACACCGCTATGAGCTAGACTCGAACTGAAACTAGTGCATGACAACTGGCCTTGCTGCACTCTTGGTAAAGACACTCCAGGGGGATATGATTTGGATAAATCTCATTTTATTAAAAACCATTATGATGTGTTTATGAGTATGTACTTCTACAAAGAATACTTTTTATATGATTATAGACTTTATCCATAAATTTTTCAATTTATGTCATGTGTTATACAAGTATGGAATTATGTATTTTGATTCATAAACTGATCTAATTTATTCCATTATATAGAAATGGAGCCCAGTAGATGGAATGGGAACCGTATCAATGCATGCACTCCATGTATGGAATGCCATCCTGATGATGATAATTATAGTGGAGCTTGTGATGCAACTGGTGCTGATCAGCTAATCACCATACATGGATAACTCACTAAAGTTATGAATAATAACCTTAACCATGTGGAGCACCCTGATCCATAGCATGGAGGATCAATGTTAGATCGCTTCATGAGGAAACAACCACCAACATTTAATGGGAGTAAAAATACCTTTGTACCTGAGAAATGGAAAAATTCCTTAGATAAAATATTTCATGCCTTGGGGAGAAGTGAAAGAGGAAAAATTATCATGGGGTTTACTGCCTCACTTGAGATGTTGACCAATGGTTCTCATTGATTAAAAACATTAAAAAAGATGATGAATTATCATATATTGAACGGAGGGAGTTCAATAAGCTATTTTTAGAAAAATACTTTCCTCGTGACAATCGAGAAGATATTGAACAACAATTTCTGAGTCTAAGGAAAAAGGGGGATGAGAATGTCGCGATGTTTGGGGATAACTTTACAAGGTTCTCAAGGCATGTGGTAGATTATATAGGGAACTGAAGAAGTAATATTGTTCATTTCTTTTATGGGAGAAACCATTTCTCTGTCGAGTATTAGACCCACAATCCTTCTTGTTATACGAAGATATTGTCTCATGTGCTATCAATACAGAAAAGAAATTTTCTAAGTCTTACAACAATAAAGAAATGAAATAGAAGAATAGATCACATAATCACTCTAGAAATGGAAATAAGTGGAAAAAGGGAAAAGTTGAATACCCATCCTTCAATAAATGTGGGAAAAAACACCCCGATACTTGTTTTAAAAGAATGGGAGTTTGTTACCTCTATGGTGAAAAAGGCCACCAAGCTCGTGATAGCAAGGGGAAGAAAGAATCTTTCGATGATTAGTGATAAAACTACAGGGAGATGGGACATTATACAAATGAATGTCCTATGCATCAGGGAAACATACCTCAGAAAAGGCCAAGGTATCATGGCTAAGCATATGGTATCACAACTGTAGATGTAGAAGCTCCTAAAGATGGGGTGGCATGTAATTTAATGGTTTCCACAATTTTAGAAAATGCATTCTTTGATTCTTGATCATCACATTGTTTCATATCATCCTAGTTTTCTATGAAAATTAGATATTACCAATTTAATTTAATAAGGGAGTTTTTAGTCAAAAACCCTAAGGGAAGTATCATTGTTACAATGATTTTTCAATCAGTCCCCATTAAGGCATATAGATGTTCTTTATCTATTGATCTCATTATCATGCCCATGATTGAAATTGATATAATCCTCAATATGGATTATCTTTCGGACCACGATGCGGAGATTTATTATAAGAATAAGAAGGTTACAATTTTTTATGATGATGATAAGGAACACTTTATCTTTATAGAAGAATCGTCACCACCTAATTCTTATCAAGATCCACTCCCCGTAACTCAACTAAATTAAATTATCCGGGAGGAAGAGAATGAAATAACTATGGGTGAGAAATGGAATGTTCAAATAGAGGATGAACCTATTGTGAAATTATATGTGGATGTGTTTCAAAGAAGATTTACCCAGACATCCTCCAGAATGATAAATTGAGTTTTCCATTGATTTAATTACTAGTTGAAGGCCCATATCAAAGATCCCTTATAGAATGGCCACTGTGGAATTAGTTGAACTAAAGAAGAACCTTGAAGAATTGAGTAATAAGGGATTTATTCTCCCTAGTGTTTCTCCATGGGGAGCCCCTGTCCTTTCTGTTAAGAATAAATTTCGATTTATGAGGTTGTGCATTAACTACAGTGATATCAATGCTATAAAAATTAAGAACAAGTATCCCCTACCTCTCATTGATGATTAATTTGAAAACTTTCATGGAGCATAATACTTTTCAAAGATTGATCTTCGATCGGGATACCATCGTTGTGTGTGAATATGGAAAACATTCTGAAGACAACATTTAGAACCAGGTACAGACATTAAAAGTTTATTGTAATTCCTTTTGGATTGAATAATGCACCCTTTGTATTTATTGATCTAATGAATAGATTCATCAATGAATATCTCGAAGATTTTGTGGTGGTATTCATTGATGATTTTGTGGTATACTCCAAAAGCTATGATGATCATGAAAATCACTTCCGCATTATCCGGAAAACACTTCGAATACATGAATTATATGGGACGTTTTGAAAATGTGAATTCTGGATTCATGAGATCTCTTTTCATGGCCATATTCTCTCAAAGGATGGACCCTCTGTTGATTCTTATATGAACAAGGAAATCCATGAATGGACATCACCGACAAGTATAAATGAGGTACAATGACTTATTAGTTTAGCAGGTTATTATTGAAGTTTTTTCTAGAATTTTGCTCTGTTGGCTAACCCATTAATAAATTCACATGTAAAAAGGTTAAATTTTTTTGGACAAAAGAGTGTCATGAATATTTTGAAGAACTGAAGTGAAGATTAGTCAATGGTCCTATATTGACGCAGTCATTGGGGAATGATGGGTTTGTTATTTATATTACCAGGAAAGTGTAGCCAGAGGGGAAACCCCTGACCATTTATTAAAATAAAATAAAAGACAGTAAACATGCATTACAAACCCATCAGAGTCACATACAGTCCTCAAAATCATACCCCTGAGCACCACCATTGTACACAGACTCATCCTCCGTCGCCATTTCCCACACCGAACTCTCATCTTGCTTCAGTACTTTGGCATACTTCCTCCTCAGATTCAACTTCTCTAACTCAAGAAACTCGTTCGGAGATTGCATGCTTCTGGCAGCAGATCTGGTCAGCATCGGTTTTGACAGATGAGTGATGTCCTTTTTCATCCTTCCATGAGAAGAGGCAGTCCCCTTGTCCGAGACCATCGGCATTAACTTATTCCCAACTTGAGCAATCTCACTGTATGAAGGCCGCGTCATATCCCCACGATTCGCCTTGTCGCTATCAGTGAGGTCCCCCCATTTCCCATGATAGTCTTGGATTTTCATAAACTGATTGTTCGTATCAATTAATGCCAAGCATTGAGGCTGCTCCACCCTTGTGTTTTCAATAGCCTCCCTTGCCACAACTTGCAGACTGCCACTACCACCTTCCTGCATACCGTGTCCCTCGATAGCAGGTTCATCAGAGTCCAAAACAACCATATCAACATTATTCTGTGACGCAGGCCTCAGGACAACATTCCCTCTGCCCAGCGACTTGCTCATCACTTGCGGAAGCACCACAACATCCTGCACAGCACCCCCTTCCTGCTCACCTGCAACTGTCTCCTCCTGCGCCCCATCCAAATTCATATTTCCTAAAACATCAAACCGATTACCCAAAGAAACAGATACCAAAACTCCCTTACTAGTCTCACCCTGACCACTGCCCTTATCATCAATGGCCTTCGGCTCTACCACTGCAGCAGAAGCAGCCCCCTTCCCTGCCATAGATCTCCTATGCACCTTGCCTGCATCCACCGCATCACCCATCCCTCCTGCATTCATGCGGCCACTGCCAGTCTCTTTGTTCTGACCAGCAGCTCCATCACCATCCCGAGAACCTCCACCAGAGGAAAAGCCAGCCCTCACCTGCACAGTAGGGACCTCCGGCTCCAGCAGGGGATCCGACTTTATTATCCCCACAAGGGGGCGTGCCACACCAACACCAGCAGCACCCTCGGAGGACCTCCCTTTTGAGAAGCTTCCAAAATTCAGATCCTTTCTCAGCCTATCAAACACCCCAGACACCGAAGGGTTAGAAGCAGAATTCACAGAATGCAATTGTTCCCGCTGCCCCACATTGACACTTCTGTTTATGACATCCACGGCTTGCCTCTCCTGCATCATCTCATCAGTCGAGCCTGAGGATTTCCCGCGCCCGGTTCCACTGTGACATCTCGAAGATGAGTGACCCAGTCGCTTGCATGTGGAACAATATCCCAACCAGGATTCATAGACGACTTCTTGCTTCAATCTAAACACATCTCCGATAGAAATCCATACCCAGTCAAGCGGAGGCCGAGAGATATCCACCTCAATACAGCACCGTGGGTTGATCGGATGACAGAGCGCAGACGTGCGCGCATCAGGACACAAAAAACGACCGACCAAATTACCAATCATCCTAAGAATCGACGGATTTTGAAAGGGAAGGGGGAGATGAGGAAAGCTTACCCATACGGGAAGAGATGTGGGGTCGCGATTCATACACAATTCAAACGTCCATCGGAACAAGAAGAAGCTACACCCATTGCAGCGCCGGGGAGCACTGGACCAAGCGCAAATCAGATCTTCTTCAGAGGCAAACCGGATCATGAACTGTCGATTGTCAAGAAGTCCTACGACTGCGCGGTCCCTCAGATCCCATTTAGTGAAGACGAAACGGTCAAACTCATCCACGGACGGCCTTCGGGAGTTGAATCGATCCACCAAGGTCAGAACCAGATGCCTCGATGCTTCAGAGAATTCCGACACTGAGATTTGGAGGTGAGGGTTTCCAAGATGAAGATTAGGTACCTTGGGGGTGAGCACAATCGCCGGGAACTCCGGAAGAAAATTAGGGTTCGTGAAGGGAGAAAAAGCGGCTCGTGGCTTCAAAGTCGGGTGCTCCACAGCATCCTCCCCCCTCCCGCCGCCGCAAGGAAGGGGGGAAAGTCATCACCCTGCATTCGCTAGGGTTCCGCCATCACGAGGAAGGAGAAGTGGTCCGATCGTCCCCTCAAAAATGAGTTGTGGGTAACGAGGTATTGGTGATTGCCACGCCACGCTTATTCTGGGCCCCATTCACCACATGCGCGCCGCTCGTCCCCAGCTAAATTCAAGAGTGGCGAGACTCGAACCTGCGCCAGTTCCGTTTCCAGGGAGTGGCCGCCTTACACGGTACCACTAAGCCAACCCCGGTCGGCAAACGAGTTGTGGGTAACGAGGTATTGGTGATTGCCACACCACGCTTATTCTGGGCCCCATTCACCACCTGCGCGCCGCTCGTCCCCAGGTAAATTCGAGAGTGGCGAGACTCAAACCTGCGCCAGTTGATATTTATATTGATTCATCGAGGAACAGACTTGGTCATGTCCTTAAGCAGAATGATAGAGTTATTGTCTATACAACACGACAACTAATAATTCACGAGAAAAACTATAATACTCTTGATCTTGAGTTTGCTGCTATAATTTTTTCTTTGAAGATATGGAGTCATTATCTCTGTGGTTAAAAATGTGAGATTTATACTGATCAAAAGAGTTTGAAGTATATTTTCACATAGAAAGAACACAACATGAGGCAAAGGGGATGGCTTGAACTAATCAAGGATTATGACTACATGATACACTACAACCCAAGGATGCCAATGGTCAGCCATTACTCATCTAAAAATTTAAGACAATTGTTAAGGTAATAGGTTATTATAATAATTTTTTTACATGAATTACCACACTTACCTTTAACTACGGTAAATTAAATTCAAATGTAATTATTATCATAAAATTATTTTCATTTTATTTAACCACATTTTGTTTACTAATAATAATATTTTATCTCAGATTTTAAAAATTTCCATTCATAGAAGTGGTAATATTTCCTTAAAATGAAAAAGTCAGATTTTTATGTACTACTTAGTGGTTTAACTATTCATCAAAAATTGACATTTTTTAGGAAAATACCAAAAATTTATTCTAATCCATATTTGATATTTCAAAGTCCAAATTGATGTCTATTTTACCAAATTCAACACATTGATATTGGATTAATTATCAAAAAATTAATTTCTGTTGTCAAAATAAATATCATGTTTTTAAGAAACAATAAATATCTAATGATTGACACACGTTTATGTATAATTTCAAAGTGAAATTAATTTCAATGACCACCATTGGATTAAAGGGTAAAAATATAATCTAATTACACTTCAAAACCCATTAAAAATATAATCTAACCATATAAGTAAATTATACTAAATGGTATATTTGAATTAAAAAACATTATTTCTCACTATTAAATTATGAATATTGTTAGAAAAAATTCAAATTTTCATCCAAAGATAATTTTGATGTCTCGATTCTAAAGAAGAATATTATTTTGTCAAAATTAATATTCACAAGGGTCAAATATTGAATTTAAAAAGGAATTTCCATTAAAAAGTTGTAAAATTGAATTTTTTGAAAAATACATTTGGTTTTCTGAAAAATAGAATTTTTTCTAATAATAAGTATGAGAAACATATAATACATAATTTAAAATTATATGGAGTAGATAAAATATATAATTTAGTTATTACTATTCATAACCGCTTTTGAACGGCTAGTTTGATAAGTCATGGAGTGCTTGAACTCGGTGATTCATGTTGTGCTATCTATTTAATTTAAGGAAAATAACTTACTATGAAATATTGGGGTGTTACATTCTCTCCTCCTTCATTAAATTTCATCCTTTCAATTTTAAATTGTTCTTCAAAAACAAGAATTTAATAATAGATAAATACCATTGTGGAAAACCCACTTTGGAAATTGGGTTTAGAAAATTTAGTATTAATAAGAGGGAAAAGGAGATGAAAAAGTCGCCACTAAGTTATCATCTCGATTAGAAGAAAATTGGTTGAAATTAGAGACACATAATTAGAGAAAAATGTAAAAATATAATTGAAATGAATGAGGTTATATATCACAATCAAGTGTAAAATTAAGATCCTTAAAGCCATCAAGCTGTGACGATTTAAAATATAATCGGTTCAACCAAATATAAAGCATTAGGATAAAAAAATGCACTTTAAGGTCCCTTCCCTAAATTTTAATAAATAATTAATTCAAAGAATAAGAAAAAAATAGACATGAGAAATAGAGTACCATCCTTCATCTAATTATTACCATAAACTCATCATTCACTCCAAATGATGATTATTATAGTTTATTTTGTAACACCTGGTGTACTAGAATCAAATTATAGAGAATCACATAATCCACAATTGATGAACAATATATTTATATTTTCTTTAATGATTAACCAAAACCAAATTGGTTTTTAAAATATCATGTGATCCACAAAAATGATAATATTTTAGTGAAATAAATAGTAATCTTAATTTCTAAAATTAAACCATAAATTCCAAATGTTTAATAAATCCCAATCAGTAAACATTTTTCTATATAATCATTTAATATAAAATAATCTAATATTTAATCCCAAAACTCAGAACAATGGGTTTACATAATTTTCCACATTAATTTGTATCTCTAAATAATATCGTCTACTCATAAAGAATAATACTTAAATGTTAATAACCTAATAAAAAATTCTCTATGATAGATTAATTATTTCATTAAATAACCCAAATCGCTATAATTCTAGAATAAAAACATAGGTAACAAAAACCTTTACTCTTCAAATGAAATCCCATAGTAATCTATTTTCCTTAGGCATATAGTATTCCCAATAGAGTGAACGTCTTCCAAAAAATCATTGATCACTGAATCACCAAATCATTTTTATATACTATTGATATAAATTATATTAGAAATAAGAACAAAAATCAACTTTTTATTCACCAATAAAATTATTTTACTAAAAATAATTAGTCACAATAACTAGGGACATCATGTAGTTCAGTGGTAGGAAATAAATCCCAATCAAACTATGGTTGCTGGTAATATTCCCACAGCATTGTCTGACGCAAAGGGTTGTCACACAGTTTATTTGTTGTCCTTTTTCAAAAATTATATAATTTTATATTATTACAATAAATGAGGTAGATTCCTACAAATATCTATAGAGTAATTTCATCAAAAATGTTATCTCATTCAACACATTTTAATTCCAAAATTTAATAACTTGTACTTGCCACAAATTCAATGATCCATTAAAACGAAATAGTTATTTATAACTATATCCACAAGAGAAAAGATAATTCTTCCTCAAATATCATTGTCACATGAAAATCTGTAGGGTTATAAATACAAGAGGAAAGTCTTCCAAAGTAATCCCATCAACAATGAGTATTAAAACATTTTAAAAATTTAGCCATCCATTTATTTCAACATATATTCTTCCTTGACTAAAAGGATATACTATAGAATAGGGCATTCACATAGGTAATTGAATGGTCCCTTAATTTACAGAAAATGACTGCAAATGGATTCTTAGTTCCATTTTTATTTTCTTCCATAGCACTCTTCAATTTTCCTCATCAATTATTTACATTATGTCTTTCTTTCCCACACATAAAGAATTTCATTGTTCCATTAAGACAACATCATTGGTGTCTCCTTCCACATTTCCTAAATGATGGAAAATGAGCTTTCTTCTCTACATGGTCTTCACTACTGGAGCTCATATCATTCACCACTTTTATCTTCCTTGTGGGGTCTGAGAGTTGGTTTATCTATATGTTGTTGACCATATTTTTTGAAAACTGATTCGGCAAGAAGACAATAACTTTTACGCCTATCAACATTCCATTTTTCTACTCATTTCCACCACAGTTCAAATCTTGTACTTCTTGATCAATGTTAATATGACATCCTTGTAATCTATCCATTGACTAAAACCAGAAAGCATTGTATGAGTAATAATAGTCATAATTGAAAATCCACAAATTTGAAAAGAGTTAATATAAATATGACATTAAAAGAATTAAATATAAGTACAAATGTCCCCCTAGATATCACGTACTCATATTTATTGTAGGAAAAAATGGTATGTAATAAAAAATATCTCTTATAGACAAATAAAGTGTAATAGAGAACTTGATCAACGAATTTTAACCACTAAAACACCATAAATATTTTTTTGGGTTATATTTTTTTGATAAAAATAATTGTATTAATGGTTTTTCATCAATACCCCTTTTATAGAGTTGAAGAATTATATTATTACCTATACTAATATCATAATGAAACATACTTAATTAAAAACTTTTTTTCATCATTTAATCAAAATCCCCCACAAGTCATATTTTTCTCCAAACGATGATTATTCAAGAATAATGAAGATCTATAGAATAACATAATACAAAAATATTAAATGTGTATTCATCCTATCATGGAACATTAACAAGATCCAAAATGGTTAGGGTAATTGAAGGTAAATCCCCAAAAAGAATAAACATTTACAATAAAAAGAATAATTTTAATCACCAAAATTCAATAAATATGACACAAATCTCAACAAATACTATTAATTAAACAATTTTCCTTAAAATTATTCAAAAAATATATATTATATGATTGAAACACAAATCTCAAAAGTATTAGATCATTTTGTCTTCCATGATAAATAATATCATTTATCTCTCAAAAACATTAACTACTCTTAAAGGCTCGTTCAAATATTTAATTAAACGAATCAAATATTCTCCATTATAGTTTAATCATTTCCATAAATAACCAAAATCGACATATGTCCACCATGAAAACATCGATTCTTCCAAAATAATATTCAACCATTACACTTAAAAATAAATCCCACATTATTTTAATTTACTTAGGTATATAGTGTTCGCTAAAGAGAAATGGCCTTCCAAAATAAGCTTTTTCACTTAATCTACAAATAAGTGTTTCTATACTAAGGTCTTCAATTGGATAAATCATATGTTACAAAAATAAAATTATTCTTAATCTATAAATTCATTTAACGAAAAAAATAATTTATATTAACTAGGGACTTCACATTGTCTTGTGGTAGGAGATGATCCCTTGTTTCCCTTTAGTTTATGGTTTGATTCGTACGACCTTGCTGGGAGGAATTGGTTATCACCCATCTTGTGGTTTTTCCTTTTTATAAAACACAAAAATATAAAAAACATCCCTTAACCCGAATGGATTTATTATAACTCACATTTATATAACAACTAATAATGACATCCCCATATTAATTCATGCGGTCTTATTTATATTGATATTTTTTATTTCACCTCCATAGGATAAAATTAAACTATTCCCAAATAACATCATACCATGATCATGGAGTTCACATGAATTTATCGTCATCTTGACCAAATAGATTGAAGGTCTATGCCTTGAAAAAATTATTTATAGATCCTTCAAAATTAGTTTCATCCATTATCCGAATACAACTTTTACAACTTGGGTCATATGGGAGTTAACTAAAAAATAGTTTTTGAAAATTATCATGAATGACAAATAAATTCAAAACATTAAATAAAACATTTTTTTAAAATAGTCAGACTGATTTTTATTTGAAATATTAAATAAATGTACTTTTATTATACTATTAGTATGTGATGAAAGAATATATTTTAAAAGAAAATATAAATTGGTTGTGTAAGGGTGTAATTTAATACCACCTTTTTAAAATTGTAATAGGCTTCAATATTTTGGGAAAAGGTGAAATATTTAAAAATTCATAGATAATATTTAAATTTAATGAAAATATGAAAATATTGAGAAAATATTATTTAATTAAATACAAAAAATGTTCCACAATAGAATGGGGGTTTAGTGTAGGTGTTTGATATCTATTCAAACTTATTTCAAGGGAGTTATATGATTGAAAAATGAATCAAAATCATCCGGAAATAAATTTGAAATAATTATTGAAAGCATGTCATTAAGAAAGTTGGATGAATGATGATTGGGATATTCCTCCTTCCATTTGAAACTAATATTCCCTGACCTGAAAAATTTATAAAATAAGGATTTTATATAACGAAATGGATATAAGGTCTATCCATTTGTTTAAAAAAAACTCATAATCCCTGAAGTTGTCTAAACCTTTACTCTGATACCAACTATACTTCTTCATCTTTATAACATTAATTAATATTATGATCTGTCAATAATTTGACATTACTTAAAATTTAGGGTTTTTCAGGTTTAATGTTTTATAAAATTTTTCCACAACTATTACAATAAATCTCAAAAATTACAAAGTATACAATTCTATGTTTTCAAATATTTTGTCAAAAATTAAACTCCATAAATAAAATAAGATTTTTTTCCAGATAAAATTATTCTTGAGTTCTCCATTTTGAATACCCTTCCTTAAGAGCTGTGGAAAACATTTCAAAAACAAGGTATGAGCCTAAAAATATCAGTAAAAGATATATAATAATGAAATAAAACATTTGTCCACAAAAACATAACAATCAATGAAAACACACTTTTCACTCATAAAAAATATGTTCTTTAACATAACTCATGAAATAATAAGCCTTAGAAATAACTCATAGAAATCAGAAATCATAATGTTAACTTGTGGAAACCATAACATATATTATATTAAAATTTCACTGCTATATAGTGATTAACCATCATGGATACGAATTGAATTCCAATCATTGTATATTCGATAAATCTACTACTTGAAAAATTAAAATTTACATATGTCAGATTACCCATTGCACTGAACATCTATCTCGAGCTCACCCACACTCATTTAATCATATAACCATCCTTATAAATAATAAATTTATAACATCCATAACATAATCATAAAACATGAGCAAGCATAATTGAAAAATAACATTTCCACATGCAATTGTAAGACACAATTTCAGTATATTGATATAGTCAATACATTCTCAAAAACATTTTCAATACCAAAATACATTAGAATGGAAATAAAAAATTTAATTTAATTTTTACAAACATTATGGATTCTATTGGATTCCAAATATAAAATAATTCCCATGATGACGGAATGGTCATTGTCACCACGTACGTTAAAAAGAAACATTAATTTTTTAATTTAGTAAAATACGTCACAATGAAAATATTATTTTCGAAAATATTTACATGAAATTAAATTTCAAAGGGGATGAATATACATCATATACTATAAGGTGGTTTATAACATCCAAATATACTTCAATGAAAGGAGATCCAGACGAAGTCCCTTTCCATGATCCAAACATGTCTTATTCCTTCATTTATTTCGAGAATAATGAAATTATGGTAATTTATACTTAGTTAAAAACATTATAACGTTTATTATTATTAATTTATTACTTATTACAAGGTTATAACAATTAGTTAATTAATTTAGTTCATATCATATGTTTTTCCGATGTTTGGTACTTGATTCAAAAATTAACTTGTTTTGATTAAAATTGTCTAGGTTTTCATAATTCCATCATCTTCAGAATGTTAATCAGGATTTAAATATCATAAGTATCTAGTATATATGTATTTATAATCTTCCATAACATTTGGAGTTATGAAATGAAATGCACTGTTCATGGAGACAGTTGTCCGTACATACTCATTAATGCTACATTCAATTCATTGTCATATTAAAGGAGTGAAATCTAAATGATAAATAGGTATGTTATAAATCCAGTATAATATATATGTTATATATATTACATTAGTTCATTAAAATCATCATTTATATGTTTAATGTAGGTAATGAATGAATAATATCAATTTTTTTTGGGGGGGGGGTGTTGTCTGCACTCCCACAAAATAAATTATCACATTTTAAAATAATGGAAACAATAAATGTACGATGTAAATAAAAATAACAAAATCATAGTGAAAAAAATATAATACTTTTAATATATAAAAAAAATTATATCATAATGTCCATCATGATAGGTGGTAGGTCAAAATTGAATTATCATTGTTTCGTGATGTAGTAGTTAACCATACAAATAACAAATTTGTATGTATCAATAAAACGGAGGTGAGTGTAACTATATTTCAAATACTTCTCAAAATAATTTCATAGAATATTAATGATATTATTTTAGTTATTTAATCATAGAATAAGAATATAATATGCAGTGAAGAAGAAAAATAATGGAAAATGAACATTAGAGAAGATGTTACCTATAAATCCGGTAACATTTTTTGATTTTAGACAAAAGAATTCATGAATTTCCTTCATCCAATGTTAATGAAATTATGTGAATGTGAAGTTGTTGGGAGATTATGTGATAAAAATTTGTTATAGAATAGGGGATTAGGATATGTTCGTAAGTGGGTAGATGTGGTGGAATTTTATAAGAGGGAGGATGGGCCATTTATGGAATTCTTGAAATATAAATTTATTATAAATAAAATTTGGATAAAAAATGGTCCAATACTCATTTAATTAATCGTTATGTTGATTTTGGTACTAATAAAAATTGACCAATAGTTTCTAGAGTTGTTTCGAATATTTTATTATCTATATCTTTTTTGTTTAACCCATGTATTACCCTTTTTAATGTTAGAGTGATATCATGTTATTTACACATTTTGGGATAATATAATTACAATATCATCTTAAACGACCAAAATAAAATCATTTCTAACATATTCTTACATATCATAACTATTTGGAGGAATCTATGATATTTAATAAGTTAATATAATTTAATAAACTATTTTATAATTGAAGATAGGAATTATTTCATTTTTGGATTCTATTCATACACGACAATTTTAAAAATACATAAAATTGTGATTTATTTGATCAAAAGGCATTGAATAAAACATAAAATTCCAAAATCATAAATAAAACTAGTCTATGGAATAAAAATGACCAAATTACTTTTATTTTTATTATTATAATATCATTTATTTTAATGATTCACTAACATGGTAATCATTACATCAACATTGTGTCATACGAGATTTTTTTTTATTTTTATGATTTATTTATAAAATATAGGTATGTATTATATATTTTTATATTTCTAATTTCTAATTATAAATGATGATATGAGATATATAAGAATAAATTAAAATTGTTTTCCTAAAAGATACATGTTTATGTTATATTTTCCATTACATTAAATTAATTCTTATAACATATCATTATGACACACCTGTGGATCCATGTGATTCAAAAATTGACCCAATGATGCTCCTGGTCAGACATATATCATTCAATAGTATTAGGAAAACTCTTAGGGTTGTTATATATTACTATAATAGTATATTTTTACACTTATTTACACTTTAAACATGTTAAATAAAAATAATTAATGATGTTATTATTCATATTGTCCAAAAATTAAAGGAAACTATTTATACAAAATAGAACCTTTGTTTAACAATAAATAATACATTTACCCATATTCAAAAAACATAATTGGAGGAAATTAATTTAAAATTAATTTCCGTTGTCAAAACAACAAGGCGTTTTTTAAGAAGTTAAAACAATAAAAAGATTCACATGTGTGTATATCAAATTTCCATTTGAAATTACTTCTGAAAAACAAAATTGGATTAATTGATAAAACATAATCACATTACACTTTATAACCAATTATAAATATAATATAAGTATATAAATAAATTAGACAAAAAAAGATGTTTTGATTTAAAATGATGTATTTTTCACTATTCCTTAAAATATGAATTTCATCAAAAAATTACTATAAATTTAACAAATGTATATTTTTATATTCCATATATATTAAATAAGTATATTTTTTTCAAATATAACATATAAAAATAACAAAAAGTAGATTAAAAAATGGATCACCATCAAAAAAATGATAAACCGACTTTCAATATATATTAGAGTATTTTATTATTAAAATTGGATTCATTCCAATTTTAAGCCTCCATAATTTATTATAAACATTTAAAAACATTTTAAAAAGAAGTATAATCATATTTTAGTTAGTTTTATTAATTATTTCCAACACAGTTTCTAGGCGTTAACTACCATGTAAAATAATAATATAATATTATTTTTGTTTTGAATCAATGTTTTATGCAACATATGTTTTTAGAGATACCTGTTGTTGAATGTCGAGTAATCAATTAGAAAAAGTGTCCTATTTACAGTATAATTAATATGTTATTTATATATATAAATAGATATTAAAATGTTTTATTCTATAAATACCTTGGTCGATAAAATTGTGACCATGGATTTTGGACAATTGTGTTCTTCTCATATAAAAAATATTCGAAATGATAAAAAAATAAAAAATAATTTAATAATGGAAATATGATATTTGGTATTTTGGAATCCATGAAAATAAAAGGTGTTGGATCATACAAAATTTGAAAAAAAATATTAAATCCATGAAAACATTATATGCTGATGGGATGAAACAAAATATTTCATATGTTTCAATATTTTATATTGATGGTAATAAAGTAATATACAAGAAATATGGGTTTTTTATGAAAGGCTAATGAGATAGAAATATTGTTACAAGAGTATGACGTATGAATGGAAACATCTTTTTGTTGGTGAAATACAAAACAATCCATTCATCTGTATGATTAATCAGAATCAATTATGGCACAAAGAGGTCAGGAAACATGATTCAATGAGACTTGTGGAAGTTATCCAAACGTGACACTATTTGAGACATTACTAATTTTATATGAACAAGAGACTGATGTTGCACTACTTTTCAAAAAGGTAATATTACAAATGTTGTGCATTATAATGTTTAGAATTTTTTAAATACAACCCCTAGAGTTTATTCATTCTAATATATACGGGCCAATGAAAAATGCCATCAAATGGAGAAAATTACTTCCTTACATTCACTGATGATTTTACTCACATTACTTAGGTTATGTATATTAAAAAAAACCAGATAAATTGAAATTTTTTAAATGTTTTATGTGGAACACTAAGAATGAATGTGAGTATTCTATGTTGAAGTTGAGAACATAAAATCATGGCGAATACATAGTGAATAATTTGAAATCTATCATAATAAACATGGAATCCAGTATGAGTATAGATCCCAAAAAAATACTAAACAAAATGGTTTATTGTAATAAAATACAAGATTTTTTGAAATGGGAAGATGCATGTTACTTTAAAATGGAATTTTTCATTACATTACGTGGAAATAGATGATCATTATTTTTTTATATCCAAAATATATGTTTCTATATTCCTAATTCCTGTGTTAATAAATATGAATTGTTTTATCGAAAAACACCTTGTTTTAAAAACCTTATAGCTTTCAGTAACCCATGAATTATAAAGAATAAACAAGGAAATTATGGAATTTTGTAGAAGAATGGTGAATATGGAATATTTCATGGAAATTATCCTCAAATAAGTTGATATATATTAATAAATAAATAAATAATAATAATTTTTGACATAAATTGTGTGTATATGATTGAAAACACAATGGAAAAAAAACAAACATAGGTAGACATGAATGTTGAGAATGATTGTATGGAATAGAATTCAGATAAGGATACAAAAACATGTATTCTTTATCAGGAAGAAGAATATGACACATGTATTTCTTGTGATGGATTTTATGTTCAAAAATTTCACCAAGTCATAAAAATCAAATGGATTTTCAGAATATAATATTTGATCAACATCATAATGTTCAAACAATAAGATAAAAAATGAAATTACACATACATCCTTGTATTGAACAGTAGATCCATATAATGTGAAAGATTATTTGAGTATCCAGAATGGGATCGGGGCATGAATGAGGAGTTGGATGATATAGAAAATAATGATACATGTGATCTTGTACCAATTCCTGAAAACATAAATTTTTTTGGAAGAATGTGGGTTTTCTCAAACAAGATAAATGAATAATGTGAAGTTATAAGAAATGAATAAATATTTTTGGAATAAGGTTATTATAATATTTATGTTTTGTATTATTATAAATTTTTTTAATTACTGGAAATATGCGAAACAATTAGAAGATTCCATGTTATTGATTCAAAAATTTTCTAAATGGTATTTTAAAATAATATGAGATCTGCATTCCAGAATATTGATCATGATAAGGAAGATTATATTGAACAACCTTATGGATTTTTTCTTTGGAATGAAGAATTTAATATGTATGTGTTGATGAAATCATTTTATGGAATTAAAAAACATCCAAGGGCATGCTATGTAAAATTGGACACATGCTTATGGAGGAATAATTCCAGGAATGTAAGAGTGGATAAAAATCCTCACATCATATAAAATCAACTGTATAACCTGATTGTAATTGTTTATGTTGATAATGTTAACATTTTTTAGAAAGTTGAATGATGTTTTAAAATATTTTCATATAAAATGTTTTTTTATAAATTTTAATGATGGGTAAATGAAATTATTTTTTATGTTAATAATCATAAAAAATAAAAAATATTTTTTTATTACATATGATAAGTATGTATGGAACATCTCGAATGATTCAAAATTGAATACTCAAAACCTATTTAAAAACTAATTTCAATTGGAATGAAGTTTTATAATGATAGAGAAAGAAATGTAGTTGATCTTAAATAATTTTGGAAGATGATTAGATGTATTTTTACTTATTCACCAAATGAACAAATATTTTTTATGTTGTTACCTTATGTTCAATATTTTATTGAGTGCTACAGAAAAATAAAATTTACTTTCTCAAAAAATAATCCTCAGAAACATTAATTAAACAACAATATTCAGAATCATGTGTTACATCTCAGATAATATTGATTTTTTTTGGGTATTCAGATGCTGATTGTTCATAAAATATTAATAATAGAACTACCTCATATGGTGTACTATACATAATAGAATATAATTGTGATATTTTTCATTAAATGAATCATAATTCAGTAACTCTTAGTATAGAAGAAGCTAAGTATGTTGCTACCACACAAGTTAGTACTCAACTTATGTGGATCAAATCACTATTAGAATATTTATTTGTTTATGTTATGTTACCCTAACACTTGTGTTTTTACATTCAAATTACAGTCAATATAACTATGAATCTTGTAAACAACCTTGTTAAAAAATATACTATTTTAAGATTTTACTTCCTAAATGAGGATGTGGAGAAAAAGGAATTGAGTTTGGATTATTTTACATCATCAAAACATATTACCAGCATTTTCACAAAACCATTACCAATGGAATCAATATCGTGATTGAGGATAAACATAGTTGACAAACCACTTTCTCATCATGGCTGATGTATCTGATTTTATCACTTCTATCATATTACCTTTGGATATTGTTCTAAAAGGTTAGAATTTTTATTTTTTTTAATCTATCCAATTGATGCCCATAAAAGGAGGGAGTAATGGGTAATATTCGAATTCATCATTTTTTCTCTATGAAAAATTCTAAAATTTATGCGGAGTGGTTATAGGATACAATTTATTTATTTTTATAGGAATTAATGAAGATATGAGGAATAGAAGAGGATAAAGAATGTTGAAGATGTTTTTATAATCAATTATTTTGGACAACCTGCTTGGATTTTAGTTATATTTGTTTCCTACAGTGAGTTAGCTCACATAGTCTAACAAGTGTTGATATTTAATCCATTAAATGGGAATAAAATGTTCAGTTATTTACGAATCACTGTTGCAAACAAAATCTAAAGGGGGGACTTTTATGTAGATGTAGATAATGAATGTTGTTGTTTTCATGTGTTGTCTTTTGTTATCACATTTTTGTTTTTAAGAAAGGTAGTCACCTCACATTGAAATCGGTGAAAATTCAATTGAAATGTGTTTTCAAATGAATTGGACTCGCTGTGATAGTTCATCATGAAGATAAGAATCTATAATATTATGATCAGAATCATTTTAGGTCCATAAACAAAGAGAAGAAATAATACTATATGTAAATGGCCATTTGATTTACTCTGATTTCAATATGAATAATGTGATATTTTTATTGAGAATGAATGTTAGAATTACTATTTTTTAATAAATATGATTATGATTTGATGTTTTTTATTTCACATAAATAAATTATTTTTGAGAACATATGATGAATGCTTGATGGATTAAAATAGAAAAAGGGGTGTTCCCAAACATACTCAAATTAATCATATCCACCTGTAAGTGGATATAGAGATGATGATATCTATATTGAATTTGATATTATCTTAACAAAATGGATAAAATGATGACGTTGTTGAGGATGTGGGAAAAAAAATTTCTCTCATAATGATCACACCCATAATGATCATTGTCACCATTATTATATAGAGGAGAATCATACCTAGAACGATTGTACTGAGGAAAATCGTACATAAAAAAGGTATAATGAAAAAATGTACTCAATATGATCTTGAATAAAAGCATGTTATTGGAAGAAGAAATAGATGAACACCTATTTATTTTCAAAATTGTTGTTTCACCAATTGATTTAAGGGCCATCGTATTAGAGATGAATTACATCATTTTTATTTATGTGGTTCAATAGAAGTTATGAATAAAGGGATGTGATTGTTTTTTCAAGGGTAGGACTACAATTGAAATATCAATTTTTATTTATTTCATTTTAATAATTGGTATCGATCATTTTATAATGAAATAAATTTCAGGAAAATTCGACTCAGAAATTGAATTCACACCGGTAATTAAGATAATCTTATAGAGAAGTTATATAGACTGTAGAGTGAACAAGAATATTTTTGAATAAATTTTATAGTAATAAATAGATATTATATTTTATGGGAAATTTGATTTGGGTGAATTTTTGTGAGAGTTAATGAATTTATGGAATCACTCCAAATCTATTATGGGTCAGCTATTAAAGGTGAATAAAAAAATTTACCTTTCTAATGATTGATTTACTATTCAAACCAGTAAATAGAGATAATTTGAGTTTTTAGTGTGATGAAATTGTTTTTTATTGATCTTTTATTTTAGATTTTTTGATTAAGAAGGTAAAGGAGAATATACAAAATCACAACATTTTATTGAGATGGCCACCATACATAGTGATTATTGTACTCAGCTGACTATACAACTCGATGTGTCAATCAGATTCAGCTAATCATCATATCAAGTTAGAAAATTTGATTTGTATTTTTGTATCAGGCTTTTCGGGTATAGATGAATCGTACTGAATAAAATATCACTTGTAAGAATCGTATATGAGAAAATAATATAGGGATGAAATTTACAGAGAATAATCATAATCAAAGATATCAGATTAAAAAAAATTTCTAGAATTTCTCTTATCAATGACTAGGTAGTTCTTAAAATATTATAGGAATGAATGTGAATATTTTTTTTAAAAAGAATATTTTTTTAATTGAATAGAATCATAGGTAACATTCATTTTTTGACAAAAAATGTATTAAACTATTTCTGATATGATGGTGCACAAACACAATTATATTGTCTTTAATGTGATACATGAGTTAAAGGTCATATCTTGCTTATTATCATACATGGTTAGTTTTCTATTGGATTTTATTTTATTCTAATATCACTATACCATACCAACGTAAAATATATTAAATTGGAATATTGAACCTCGTAAATACTTATGTTTATGTAGAAGTGTTTTTTAATTGATTTCATGTAGGGAATAAAATACTTAATAGTTGGTGAACGATGTTTCAATTGAATGGAAATATAGATGAAAAATGTATAATTGTTTTACCTCCTCCTCTATTAGTGTTATAATCACTCTAACATGGAACATATACACATATTTTCATGAAATAAGTGTTCTAGATCATGAGGTGGGACTATAAATCGAAACTGATTATAAGTACACATTTTTGAAATTAATATATTTGTAGAATTGGATACAGGTTCACAGGGTATTGAGAGTATCTCTTGATCATCCAAAAAATCATACATATAAATTATTTTCTCTTTAATTGATGTCTATTAGGAAACAAAACACCCATAAAAACTTGTTAATTCCACTTTTATCATGATATCAACCTATCAAATGCATAGTTCACGAGGTGGACTTCCTTGATCAACTTCCTTCCTGAGACATATACCTCATCTTCTTCTAGAATGGATAGTAGTTGCATCAAATAATTGTGGGTCATACATTAATATTTGTGAGGAGGAGGAAAATCGACTTCCTTTAGAAAGGACCTTTTCCTATAGTCACTGGTGAAATTTTTCTTATATCACCCATGACATGAAAAAATCAAATACCCAACTAGTGTGGACATTATGATCATCCACTATACTAGTTTAGATCAGGGATCTACAAGAAGTATTAGCTATAATAGTTGACACAAAATCAAGGATATAATTATGTTGTGAAACATACTATTATGTCAGGGGTGTTGAGGCCCATTTGATAAAAATAGTAGATTAACCATAGAAAAACTCTCAATGAAAACTACTTTTGGATTAAACCTATTATTTGGGGGAAGATGCAACTAGATGAATTTATACAACCTTATTCTTATCATGAGTAATTTTTGTGTTACAATCCCTCTTTGAGTTTTGTATTTTTCTATAAATACAATATATTAACATATTTCCTTTGTGAACCATAGGAACCGACATCATCTCTTTCCATAACGGGTGATGAACTACTATTTCCACTACACTCAGACCCTCAAATTCACAATATTTTAAATCAACATACCTTTCATCTACTAATTCATGAATTAGAACCTCATTGATAGGGGTGAATTGATATCCTTCAATGTTGAATCCTACCATTTGTTCTGTTGTGGAATGTGGTATACTCTTCATTCCATTCATTTCTCCTATGATACTTAATGTTCTATAAAAATGGAGTCCTTATAATCATCATGTGTAGTACCACAATAATGGATGACAACATCGTACAAAATGATTGCTAAATGGGGTCATATAGTAAGCATTTCTTTAGAATACCCCTGACAATCATTAAGTTATGCTTTAAACTGTAGATTTAACACCCTAAAAAGTGAAGGGTTGCAAGGGGAGGGGAGTTTATACATGGTCAAATTTTCATGGTGCATTTGAGAGATGAGGACTACTAAACCTATAATATAATGAGTTATGATGTGATGAAAACAATATAAACACATTGTTTGGGTTTTGTTTCCATTAAAAATAATAATAATTAATAATATAATTAATAACTTGTAATATAATAAAAAAATAAATAACACAATTAGTGTATTTAATAATTTATAATCATAAACGTCATGGATCATGTTTTTTGTGGATAATTTTTAATTAATATTTCAAAAAAAATATTTTAAATAAATAATGAAATTATCAAAAAAAGTATAATGATGTTTAATAACTAATAATTTAATTAATATTTAGTAATATAATAAATAATTAGTAATATATTAAATAATTTATTTTATATTTAACACAAAGTCACTTCTGTAGTGAATAATTTAATTTATATATTTTATAATCAATAATATAATTATTATATCAAAAAATTAATAATATAAATATTGCAGTAACAATATAATAATATAATGTAATTAATTAATTAGTATAATAAATTAATAAATTAATTAATATTTTAATTAATGGAAGATGATATAATTGATAAATAATAATAGAATTAATATTAAAAAATATTATTAGGTTAATCATGTTCAAAATAAGTGTATTTTGATATTTTGTGGGTTGCAACATGATTTGTTTTGACATCTAATATATTAAAATAGTACAAGAAATTCCTAAATGAACTCTATTATTCTTTAAATTATATTCATTGAGATCATGGATGAAAACTGGGTAATTTAAAAAATTTATTTATCAAAATCAAATACATACATTTTTATCATATATTCCACTTAAAGGCACCGGATTTCATCTCATGGACAATGAAATAGTTCTGAATTTCTCTTTATAATTTGGTCTTAATTTGCTCACCTCTATGTTAGGGTCCCAATGTCTAATATTGATCTGAAATCATACAATGAACATAAATGTTTTTGAAAATGAAAATATTATATATACAATAAACTATATTCATAATAACATAACATTTGAAAAATAAATATAAAAAGTTGTGTAGGGAAGGGTGTGTGTTCTCCACACCACAATTTATCTCTTCACCCCTTTGATCCATTCTTACCATCAAACATGCGTTCTGGGAAATAAATTTTTCCATAACACTATTGCCGACCACTTTTTTTAGCACTAAAAATGTGATAATAAAAGAACATTTAATTATCACAACAAATTGAACTTACAGAGGACCATGGGCCTAGTAATTACATGATCATTAATTTAATATCATTGATAGTTCAAGGAAACACATAGGGGGGATTTTTTTTCCAATTTTACTTCACTAAATGCATTCTCGACCCTAGGCCTAGTGCACTCAGACAATAATGGGATATGCTATCACAATAGTGAATTATAAATGGATTATCATAGGATTCTGTTCAAAAGTTGAAAAAATGATAATTTTTAAAAATATAATCACTAACATGTAATCAAATTAATGACTAGTAAAATGATTAATGTAATAAAAAAATAATAATTAAAAAATTCATGATCCATGATTTTGGAGACTAATTTATAATAAATAATACAATTAACATTATTATTAATGAATCATCCAATTATTAACAATAAAAAATCTATTGACAATATTTATTAGTAATAATATAATTACTACATAAATAAACTGTTAAATAAATTAAAATATTGTTAATAATGTAATTATGTTTTAAAAATTAATAATGTTCATAATGAATAATAATGTATTTAATATAATTAATATAAATTATAATTAATAATATAATTAATAATCAAAAAAAATAATTTATTTAATAATTTATTTACAAATATAATATATATAATTTTAAACTAATTAGTTATGATAAATAATTAATTAGTATGATTATAAAAAAAATGTAATTATTATAAATAATAACCTGTTAAATATTTATGATCATAATATACAACTAGAAACAAATAAAATAATTAGGGTTATAAATTTTTTTAAAAATGTGTGTTATTTTTATAGGTTTCAAAAATATATCGTTGTCCATTATTTTCAAATACTGAAAACAATTCACAAATAAACTCCATTTTACATGAAATTTGGGTTATGAGAGATATTCAAAAAAAATTATATTTAGTTCTAAATTTATCAAAATCAGAAACCTCAGTGAAAATCTACATTTATTTGTAGGTTCCACGTGGTGGAAAAATATGGTGCCTTAGCACCCATGTAATAGTTCAAAATTACAAATTACATATTGGACATAATTTTTTCTCCCTGATGTCAGGATCATATTATCGAATACTTTTTATAAAATTTAATCTATTGATTAATGTTTTTGACCAAATATGTTTCCATAATATAAATAATATTATTATATAAATATATTAAGGTGGGGTAGGGTGTGGGTGGGGGGGGATTATCATCATCTGAATTTCCAACCAGAAATTGGGGATGAATTTATGGAATATGATTATGAAATGTGTCTTACTTCATCAAAAAATTTATTTTAAAATAATGTATTTCACACATTTTTTTATTCTTAACACACATGGGAATGGGGAGTTTAATTTCGCATCAAATCCATATTTGACAGGTCCCAAATATCATATCATATTTCGTTCAACCTAATGCATGTTACTCAATATTATAGTGATGTTTAAAATCTTTCTATGTTTACCATCCTTCACACTAACCACAAAACAAGGCAGTTCATAAATCGATGAATATTTTCCCACTATGGATCATATTCTCCCAAAATTCAATTTCTTATTACAATTTTAGTGTTTTCATCCTTCTTTATCACTAATACAATAGGATATATATTTTTATCAATGAAGTACACATTTGTTGCATAATATTCACCATAAAACAATGACTTTGACCTATATTTCCAAATAAACTATTATTTATGGTAAATTCACTAGTTATATAATATTTATAAATTTTACATGAATACATAGTTTTCTATTTTTTACCCATGTATATACAATAAATCTTCTCATTCAAAATTTTTAGCATTAAAAATAAAACACATTCAATATACGAAATCTTTAATTAATTATAAATAATATTTTTTGAAATTGATATAGAAAATATTGTTGTGGGTAGGTTTTCTAGTATAATGATTAGAGAACCTTTGGTGAACTACATCTATAAAAAATTCATGTCAATTGTTATATCAAATACTAATAAAAGTCCATATAGATTTTTATATGAAAATAATGAAAAATAACTATTTCATATGGTTAAAACAACCCCATGAAAAATGACGTCATGAATTCCTTAATGATGAAATAAGTCCAATGTCTATAAAAAATGTACCACTAGGGAAATTTATTGATTCTTCTAATAGAGGATGTTCCTAGATTGATGTAAAACCATAAATTTTATTATTGATTTGATGGATGAGTCGAATATTTTAAATGACATGAATTCAATGTTGAATAATTTTTTTATAATTGGATATTTATAGATGGAATCCTGGAACCTATAGTGGAACTTTTCACTTTAGACTTATAATTTGTTTAATTGAAATATAAATAATGTTACCTCATCTAAAGATAATTATGCATTGATTATGATAATAATCTAAAACAAATAATCATATTACCTTAATTCAATAGGTAATATGGCATTGTATAATCCCTCTATAGGTGATCCAAACATGCTCTATTAAACTCTAAACAACACCAATGGAATGTCAGGTTATTTTTTGTGTATCTATTGTATTCTCTTTTTTATCTAGATTAATTTTTTTTGTAAGGAATAAGGGATTTAATCTCATTATTATGAAGATGATATATGGAGGAATAATGATAGATTTACTTTGTTGAATTCTATTTTTGTTTCTCAATTATCATACATAGATGACATAACAATCTATTTAAAACAATACATTTCAGGTTAAAATATTATAATGTTGATAATCCACACAAAAAAAATTTAATAAACCTTATAAAAATCCATGAAAAATAAAAATAAAAATAATAAAGTATTATGGAATGTGTTAAATGGGACAATAATATTATTATTCTTCTAGCATTTATATTAACGTTTATTATAATTCAAGAAGATGAATCATGAAAATTTGTTGTCATTTATTAAATGTCTGAATAAAATTTTAATTAAATATTTTTTCAATTAATAAATATTTTATACACATTTTCATTAACTATCCTAGAGGGTCCAATGTTGTTACTACCATAATCCTGCATCCAATGGACCATGGGATGGTGACTAGTACTGAGTAGTCATATCCCACAAATTGGAGGCATTTTCCTATGTAATTGTACACATGCACACAACTCGTAGCCCGAAATACTGATAAGTAAAAAAACATAGTAAAAAAATGCATCTATAAAAATATATCCCAAGCAACAGAGTAAAATAGGAATATAAAGTGCAATAATGTAAAAGTATGATATAATATAATGCCACTAAAAAGAAAGACACTATAGCACTAGAACCTGATGCTTGTCTGTATAACGACATTCATTAAGAGTAGGAAAAATAATAGTTGTCTTAATCCATATTACAAAACCTCAACTATCATATCTCTATATAAGCTCTAACTAGCCTCGGTCCTCCTTAGACATCATCATGACATTGATGGTCTGAACAAGACATGACACATGTAGTAAACTCCCGTGCATAGGTGTGTGAAACAATACATAGTAGGAAACCCCCAAAAAAATGTAAAATACCCTAGTAGAATCATCTCTAGGTAGATATAGTCAGCTAAACACAGGAATATGTCTACAAAAAATATAACAAGAACATCTAGGTATAATCATAATGAATTCCAATACTAAATTTCTCATTCACTTATGGTTACATAGTTCCGCTCATTACATGCTCATTCTGGGATATCTCAATCATCGATCTATTTAATAGAGGAACATAACATAGGTCTAGTAATAGTACCTAGAAGAGCACTACTGTATCTATTGGATATTCGGTTTCCATAATATATTCAATCTACCTAAGACATTCAGTTTGGATAATACACAAAGTGTTGGTAAAACACCGATTGTCGATAATATATGGACTTTCTATAACACATAGAGTAGAGAAAAGTCAAGCAGCCCCAAGTGATGCAGTCAGCATGTCACACCTTATCATCATCCATTGAAAACATCACAATGCAAATATGTCAGGTATATTCATTTATATTATAATGAATATGATATCATTACACAAATGTGGGGTTCTCTGCACCCAGGGCTCACTGGGGGGACTCCTACTCCTACAGTAAGCATCATCCTGTTTATCAGATAAGTTTCTATGTAAATATTGGCCACACCATGTCTAAAACCAATATATATGTAATGACGAAGTAAACTAAGGTCTGAACATGCCTCTCGATGCAATACATCCCACCTCCCACTAAGTCAAATGTGGATTTTGTGCTAAGATAGACCATGTTAGAATACATGTCATTATTTATGATGGGAATAAAATACTACATTGAATCCTTATAGGAAAATACAAAGATTACACTCTAAATTTTTTTTGATTGATCAATAAACCAAAGCATAAAACTAAAATTAAAGCCTCATAAAATGGGTCCCTACTCCCTAGATGGATCATAAAATAGAAATTTCATTTTCATGATATGACTAATTTAGTGAAAAGTCTGACCTAGGGTAGGTCCGGTCTGACCCGGCCCCTTGGATGTCGCCCAAATGACCATCCGAACCAACCTAGTTCATCCCACATGACCCATCTTAGTTTAGATGACCTGACTCAGCCAAGTCTAGATTGGACCGTACTGACTCGTTGGACCACCGGAGTGACCCAACACACAAGATTCAGATAGCACACATGGTCCAATTTTATCACACCGCACACAGTCTGCCAGATTGTATGCCTCTACATGGTAATGATGGTGCCACCATGTTAAATATAGATGGACACCACATCCCAATATCCCTTTTTGCAAATTTTTATTTTTGTCTCCACGTAGGCCATTTTTAGGTATGCGGCTCCCATCCCCTCATCCATAGTCCATGCACAAGACACAACATAGGCCATAGGCTCCCACATAGTCCAACAGGAAAATGTTACTCCTCCAAAGGTCATAGTTGATAGCTCTCCATCTTCACATGTATCTTCATGTGGGAACCACTACATGCCACCATTGGCCACCACCTCCACCAGTTTTTTATGTTAGGATATTGTTGTCCCCTTCCACAGGTAACTAGTTCGCCTATGGTGATCCATTTTTTCATAATGAAAGAACATTTGTGATATTTGGGTCACATTCATTAATTCCTTGGGCTTCAATCAATATCATTAACTATTCTAAATAAAATTCACTTGAATAGTGATATCAGCCAAACAGTTTTGATTTGTATGCCAGTGTCATCGTCACACTTTTGTCATTCCATACTGATCATAGATACATGATATCATCTTTTTGATCCAATTGTTGAGTTCAGAACGATTGATCGATCACAACTTTTCGTTTTATAGCCCAAACAATGAATTCACATGATGAATGAAGAATGAGGTGATAAATATATAAATCAACAAAGAGTAATAGAACATGATCGTTTTTTGTGTCAGTCATGGTTTGTTTCTATTAAAATGACAAATGAAATCCAATGAATAATCACAAGATCATTCTCCCATCAAAACCCTGCAAAAGTAAATCTCATCCCCCAAAAACTAAGGATCTATGGGCCAATATATTTTTGAATAGTCTACATTTTTCATGGATATAATGAATAGGTAAAAAGGTATCAAATCCAAAACACCCTAACTTGATTTTATTTGGTTTCTGATTAAAAACAGTAACATCATCATTGTCATGGAATAAGATCCTTCAAATATGTGGTTTGTCGATGATCGTCGATACAAGATCTTCCATTGTTCATATAGATAAATCCATTTTCTAGCATAAAAATATTTCTAGGTTCATTCCATGAACATGGTTTCCTTAAAAATGACTATTAAAGGAAAATGATTCATTTCCTGAAGACTAAAATGTTTTTATTAATAAATTTTAATGATATTTACGTCCAATAACTCTCTTTCATAGCCGGCCTAATCTAGATTATGTGTTTCCTGGACAAAGGAATACAACCCCTTATGAAATCTATAGTGATCATAGATTTTTAATCCGAGTTACCATTTAGCAGTTATTATGATTTGTAAAATAAAATAATTATTTTTATATTATTTACAGTTATGTCATTTTTTGGTTTTTCCACAGAAAACCCATGCTAAATAATGATATGTCATTCCTTGGGTAATTCCACTAATCTAATTATGATTATGTACTTGTATTTTAGATTCTGGAACCCGATATAAATATATTCCAATTTTTATGAATATTCTCACGTGTGTGCTATTAATGCATTACATTTTTCAATGAGTTTTTTTCGTGAAAACCGTGCATTGGAATCACGTGTTGTCTCATCACCTGGTCTTAGAATTATCTTATATATATTTCTATAAATAAAATTAGTAAAACATGAGTCATTACATTACCTACACCTTAGCTATTCACATCTCAAAAATCCCACACAATGGTATACACAACAAAATGGGGGTACTATGCAAAAAACAAAACTTCTTACCCCATGTTATCCCCTATTGATTCATCTGACACTATTGAAAGTGCACCATATGATTATAATGCCCATGAAGGATACAATTTTTCTGATCCATGACATCCAATGAGTTCATTAAAAATGTCCCCCTATATATGACATGCGATCAATCAACCACATATCTCACCATTTGAGACATGTGGAAGACATCGTATACTCGGTCCAACTGTGGGGGTAGAGCCAATATGTAAGAAACCTTGTAAAGTCTATTGTATATCAGAAATGGGACTATTAACCTAATAGATAGAATATTTTCCCAACAGAATCTTCATATCTCGTATCATGGAGAGACCTGACAGAGAACACAGTCTCCTTAATCGAATTCCAATGGCCCATGTTTGATATCAAAATAAGATTTATGACGGCTATGTGAAATGCTCATCTGATCATGGATGACATGTACCTTCTCTGAATTTGTATTCAACAACTTTAATCCCTTGAGCATCGACACTCCAGGATTTGTTTAACAAGGTGTTGACCTACATAGTCACTTATACATAGCCACAAATTGTGTGGAATTAATGCTACATGGATATCTATTGGTTTACACAAAATACACTAGAGGTAGGTGATCCACCCAAATATGGACAAAACATTACATGTACGTCTGAAGAATGTCCTCCAAAACATGAATGGTCCACTATGTATGGGAATCCATTGGTGGATTAACTATTGTACTGAAGGGTAACTGAGTCCAAAACGCCACTTATATTCACTTCCACAATCGGGATGTGAAGTGAGGATGAAGACATGATTTTTTTTTGATGAAACACCATTATTTTGAATTATACCCTACATGAAGAGATGTCCCATGGTCTTTACTAATATATTCTCCAGAATAGGTAGGATGTGGGATAAATTTGTTAGTCAGAAAATGATCACACTGATGGATTATTTCCCCCAACAAGAACAATTAAAACCCTTCATGAAGTGCATTGTTATTCCATCACATTTTAATTATATAACCTCATGGGGTTGAGTGAAACTGGATCGAACATGATGATCGACCTTTATTTTCCAACACGAAAGCCATTAAAAACCAAAATCTGCAACTTCCTTCCTCATCCATGACCTTCTAACTAACATGACATGTTCTGGTACATCATTTCACTATTTGGATGTTCCACAAAATGGGATTCAGGAAACTCCCTATGAACTTACTTTTTCCACTCAACTGGCATTATCATGTACACTCTGAAAATAACAACTAGCACCCCAACTTTTGAAAATCCATCAAGGGAATAAACTATAGACGGTTGATCATGTAGAGCCTCAAAGACACTATCTTTTGGTGGAACCCCCATTACTCTTAGATAGAGTAGATATTTGAAAATAAATGACCAAATAAAATATTCTTCATGTCCATCAATAAAGGTTATCTTTAATGGGTTAAACATCATCGATGTTTCATTCACCAAAATTAAGCTAGATCTCTTACTAAGAGTGTCTTCTACCACGTTCCCCTTACCATGTGCATAGAATATCACCAAATCATTGTGTTATAAGAACAGTATCCATCACCTCTGTCTCATATTCCAATCCATATAAGATAAGATATAATAGATACTCTAGTCGTTGACATAGATGATAAACTAATATCCCATCAGGTAGAGTCACCACATCTTAAACTCACTGACTACAACTTCCAAAAAACCGTCAGGAGAATATTAGTTCTTCTAATGTTATTTCAATTAGTGTCAAAAATAAAAAAAAGTCCTTCCTTCTTCATCAGAACACAACCATGTCCAGTTCCTGATGGATCATAGCACACTATGTTCTTGACACCCTCCTCTGGGAACCTTATGATGGGATAACTCATAAAACACTTCTTCAAACTTCATTGGATCCATTGTAACTAATGTCTCTATGATGATATGTCCATTATCAATGAATACCTATTATGGATTTCATGGGTGGAACCCTATGTTTCATGATGCCTGAAAGAGCGCTGTCGTGGGCGCCCTCAAATGATTAATGTGATTTGGGGTACTTAGGTGCAGCAGAGTGGCTGACCAAGGTCGTCTCTCAAAGGAGGAAGTGAATTAAAACAATTTTTAAAGGTATTATAGAAGTAAAATAAAAGAGAATAAGAACACTACTTTAATGGATGGGGGTGGTTGTTTATAAATTATTAATCTAGAAGAAGTTTTCTGGAAGAAGATTTCATTTTTTTTGTTTTTAATTTTGAAATGAAGTTTCGATTAGAATGACACAACAAGAAGATGTTTTTTTAGAAATCTATTTTAAAAGCCGTAATAGATCTAACTCTACATATTCAATAATTTCGTAATCATTATCATTTAAATTAATATTCACTTAATTATGATCCCTTAATTTTTTAAATCTCGAACCCTACGAGAATTAACTTTACCACGAAGATTGAAGTGAGTTTTAACCTTAGGATAACTTCAGAACATGAAATCGCGACACCCTGCTTTGATTGATGCTGTAAAATTAGCTTATGGTCAGTGGTAAATTAATTCACATTACCACTCTGGAAATGATGATTAATTGATGTTAGGGATTATATTTGAACTCTACAAATTGATCCCATGTGGTTTTGAATTACCGGTTAAGGTTGCGCTCTCACAGTTCACACAATTCCCGACCTCGCGTGTTTTGTGTTAACCATTCAATTGCTTGATTAGTTTCATTTAAATTAAAAACTCAATTAATAGATCATAATATGTGAGTTACAGTAGCTCATTGATTCAAAATAATTGAATGAAGAAGGATAGAGGTCGATCGATTACTAAAAATAACTACTCTTCCATTGGTGGTGTATTCATCGTGGAGACGTTTTGCATAAGCAACTGATTGAAAGGGTACAACCCAATATTGTCTCCACTCTTGATTCCAACCCAATTAAGAAGATTAAGATAAGAAGAAGAGGTATGAAAACAGAAGACTATTTGAAGAAAAATTCAAGAAACAAACATGAAAGAAAAGAAATACAAAGAAGAGGTGAGAGAGGAGAGCCTTTTTGGAAGAGAGGTTTTCACAAAGGCTTACTTCTTCCAAGAGTTGTGAGGGGCTCCCAAGAGACACTATTTCGGCCACACCTTCCCAAAGCCTCGACCATCCCTCTCAAAGAGTTAAAACCCCCTTTAAATAGAGTTTGTGAGGGCTAGGGATACATAACTTTTTAAGTGTGAAATGAAAAACTCGGCCAAATATTTTATTCCAACTTGTACTGCCCATTTGACCTCCAAAACGCGTGAATTGACCGGACTTCCAGAAGTATTATTTGTTCCAAATCATGTCCCCGAGCTTTCCTTAAATTTGGGCTCAATCCAAGCCTGTAAGTAGAATATATGGCCCAAATACAGAACCCATGTCCATCCTGCCGAGTCCAGCCCACTATTGGATTAATGGCTCATTTACTCCATCCAAATGCACTCTTTAGATTTAGTGTCCTGAATAAAAGTTGTAGATAATTATGTTAGTCACACTGTTACAAATTTTCAAATTCAAATAATAAATATGAAAATATGTATCTTCGAAATACTACAGTGCACTATTAAGGGTAAAACTGGAATTTTCATCAAATATTCAAATGAATGATCTAATTCCAAATACTTTCTAATTAAACATATTTAACACAATGTGAGGAAATTATATCATTTATTACCAATAAAATATTCAACAAAATAGTGTTTTATCAACTCCCCCACACATACCCTTTTGCACTCCTGAGCAAAATCTCATTTCAAGTAAACATCAATATCAAATCAAAACCAATTTTGAAACACATATCTTTGAGATCAAACAATTACACTCCAAGAAACAAAAGATATCATGCCTCATATAAAAAACATTATTTCAAGTTCTCCATTTATATCATTAGCTATATTTCAACTTCATTTATCCTCCCATGAACAAAACACATACCTCGCTTGAATTTTCTCTCATCACTAAAATATCAATTTTTTTTTCAATGTCTTTCTCATCCAAACTCATACAAGCGTCACCATAGGCTTGATAGATTCCTACATCGCTACCCGATGTGAGTCAAGGACATATTTTTATCATGAGGACTTTTCAGGGTTGTTCTGTGGCTTTTGGTTGGTAGGATTAAGATGTGAAAAACTCTGAGGCTGAATGAGGAGGGCTTGACTCTTTTGAAGAAAAATTGCATTAATCTAATTTTCACTTAAATATGGTCTTCTATTCAATCCCCATAGTATCAATTCAGCTCCATCATCATGAAAAGTCATGAAAGGTTTACACCATTCATCATTTCAGCATAAAAAATGTCAATCTTCTCAAACATGATTTTCTTAAAAGCTCACGATGGGCACAACTTTCCTCCTCAATTAGAAGCTCCAGAAAAGGCACAACTTCACTTATCATGAACGCTCCAGAAAAGGCACAACTTTCAATATAATGTCTTTCTTTAGCAGAAAACACATCTCTTCAGAATTTAGGTTTCCACCAAAAGTATCACATAATGTGGTGGCACAACACAAGACAGCTTCCCCCACACTTAAGCTCAACTAGATTATGAAATTATACTTCAAGAGTTGGTTGGATAGGGAAAATTGGCTTGTAATGTGGCTTAACCTAACAGGATGTGCATGGCTTCTAAGGGCTACAAGGATTAAATATTCAAGGTAGGCCATTATAAAAAAGGATTCTTTGAAATAGGGGCTTTAATACCAAACAAATTCCTCAATCATTTAAACATATGTACCTCAAACCCTCAAGTTTTGACCGGAATAGATCAAATTCTGGTTAAATCAAGCATGGTTTGGTTCTCTCAAGAAGTGAGGTGAATGTAATGAATATGAAAATAATGGTTCAGAAGCCTCACAGGAAAGTGATTTCAAATATAAAGACGGTGAGATGTGGCATGGGATTCAAAATTCGGTGTACTTTCCATGAAATTACTAAATATTTGAACTTGAATCAAAGTCATTTCAGCATTCATTTAAGCTTAGTTTCAAGGGGTATATTGTTTCACTTATTAATATGGATTTAAAAATGGTGATGACAATCATTTTAGCTCAAAAGTTTCAAAACCACACAGAAAATTGTAAAATAAACACACAAATTTTGAAAAACACACAGTTTTTTTTGGTTTTTTTTGAACAGGAAAGCAATTGAAATTACTAAACTAAAAGGTTCCCTCCCCCACACTTAAAATATTGCATTGTCCTCAATGTGAACATATGATATGATATATGCACATGAAATGCAGAATTTTTAAATTGGAAAAATAATATTAAAGTGAAAGGGTTAGGAACAGCCTGATGTGCTCAAGTGATGATGGGGTCATGCAGTGTGATAAAATCCACTGCATCAGTACGAAGTCCCTCAATGTATCTCTTCAAATGTTACCCATTGACTGTAAAGATCCTTCCAGTGTCCTCTTGTGTGATCTCCACTGAACTATAAGGAAAAAAAATAGACACAATATAAGGACCTAACCATCTGGAACGCAACTTACCAGGCATCAACTTCAGTCGTGAACTATAGAGAAGGAATTTCTCTCCAACATGAAACTCCCTTTGTTGGATCATTTTGTCATGAGCTTCTTTTGATCATTCCTTGTAGAGACTTGAGTTCTCATATGATGACATGCGAATCTCGTCAAGCTCTTGAATTTGCAAATTTCTTTGAATTCCAGCTTGGGCCAAATCCATGTTGCATTTCTTTATAGCCCAATAAGCCTGATGCTCGACTTCCACTGGGAGATGACATGCTTTCCCAAAAACAATCCGAAATGGGGACATACCAATGGGGGTCTTGTATGCTGTTCTATAAGCCCACAATGCATCATCCAAGCACTTGCTTCAATCCTTCCTATTTGGCTACACAGTTTTCTCCAAGATTTGTTTCAACTCACGATTTGAAACCTCAGCCTGGCCATTTGTTTGGGGGTGGTATGGTGTTGATGTTTTGTGTGTCACCCCATACTTTAGAAGGAGGGATGCAAAATTCCTATCGCAAAAGTGTGTCCCTTGGTCATTGATGATGGCCTTTGGTACTCCAAACATGCAGAAAATTTGACCCTTAACAAAATCCACTACAACATGAGAATCGTCAGTCCTGCTGGCCTTGGCCTCCACCCATTTACTCACATAATCAAGAGAAACCAAAATATACAAAAATCCAAATGACCTAGGAAAAGGAACCATAAAATCAATGCCCCACACATCAAAAATCTCACAGAATAGTATGGTTTGTTGGGGCATTTCATGTCTCCTAGAAATATTCCCAGTGTGTTGGCAACGAGAGCATGACTTACAAAACACATGGGCATCATGGAATAAACTAGGCCAATATAATCCAGAGTCCAAAACTTTACTAGCTGTTCGTTGGGGTCCAAAGTGTCCACCACATGCAAGTGTATGACATAATTGAAAAATAGACTCAAACTCATGATCAGGAATACACCTCATAATAACTTGGTCACTACACATGCGCCAAAGGTGAGGATCATCCCACACATAAAACCTAGACTCACTTTTTAATTTTTGGAATTGATGCTTCTTCAAATTTGCTAGGATTTCAGAGGAAACAATGTAGTTAACTATATCAGCATACCAAGGATGCATACCTGAGATGGTATAGAGATCCTCATCAGGGAAAGTGTCCCGAAGTGGTACCTGATCCAAGGTGTCATCCTCTAGTGTGTGAGTAAACCTACTCATGTGGTCCGCCACCATGTTTTCTGACCCCTTTTTGTCCTTTATCTCGATGTCAAACACTTGAAGAAGGAGAATCCAACGGATAAGTCGTGGCTTTGCATCTGGCTTCTTCAGGAGGTACCTCAAAGCTGCATGGTCAAAAAAAAACAACTACTTTAGAGCCCAATAAATATGAACGGAATTTATCTAAAGCAAATATGACAGCAAGAAACTCCTTTTCTGTGGTTGTGTAATTTGATTGGGCTGAATCCAGTGTCCTTGATGCGTAGGCGATCACATGTGAACGCCCCTCCACCCTCTGAGATAAGACAGCTCCAACCGCGAAGTTGGAGGCGTCACACATAAGCTCAAAAGGAATCCCCCACCTTGGGGGTTGTATGATAGGTGGAGTGGTCAGACATTGTTTTAGCTCATCGAATGAATTCCTGCAAGAAACGTCAAACACAAAATCAGAATCCTTTTGAAGTAATCTTGACATAGGAAGAGCAATCTTACTAAAATCTTTGATGAAGCGCCGATAAAATCATGCATGCCCTAGGAAAGATCTAACATCACGTACACATGAAGTATATGGTAAGGATGAAATAATGTCTATCTTAGATCTATCAACCTCTATCCCGTGTTTTGACACTACATGCCCTAAGACAATGCCATGCTCTACCATGAAATGACACTTTTCAAAGTTCAGGACCAGATTCTTCTCAATACAATGATTCAACACCTTTCCCAAACTACTTAGTCATTCTTCTAATGAAGACCCATATACTGTAAAATCATCCATAAATACCTCCATGTAGGTCTCAATAATATAAGAAAAAAAACTCACCATGCATCCTTGGAAGGTACCTGGGGCATTGCAAAGTCCAAATGGCATCCTCCGGTAGGCAAATGTGCCAAAGGGACAGGTGAATGTAGTCTTCTCCTGATCCTGTGGAGCTATAGGAACCTGAAAATATCCAGAAAATCCATCAAAGAAACAATAGTGTGTTTTCCCAGCTAGTCTCTCGAGCATTTGATCAATAAATGGGAGGGGGAAATGGTCCTTGAGAGTGGTCTGATTTAGTTTCCTATAATCAATACACACACGCCAACTGTTTTGCACCCTCATTGGAACTAAATCATCTTTCTCATTTTTAACAACAGTAAAACCAGTTTTCTTAGGCACAACCTGAATTGGACTTACCCACTGTGAATCTGAAATGGGAAAGATTATACCTGGCTCGAGCAATTTCTCAACTTCCTTTTTAACAACTTCCAGGAGGGTGGGATTGAGTCTCCTTTGTGGTTGTCTCATCGGTTTAGCCCCATCCTCCAATAGAATCCTATGCATGCAAATGGAGGGGCTAATACCTGATATGTCAGCCAAGGTCCACCCAATCGCCCTGATGTTCTCCCTCAAAATATTCAAAAGCTTTTCTTCATGTTCAAAAGGGAGATTGTTATCAATGATAACAGGTAATCTATCACCACTCAACAAGTATGAGTATTTCAGATTTGGTGGCAATGGCTTGAGTTCTAATGAAGGAGGGTGTAGTATGGATGGAGACATTGAAGGAACTAAAATATGTGCACAAAGAGCATCAGTATCAGAATAGACATCATCAAAATCATAGAATAAAGCATCAAATCCATCAGCATACTCAACAGCCATTTCATAATCAGAGTGAACATGATCAAAATCAGAATATGAATCCACACCAAAATCAAATCCAAGATGGGATTGTGTATCAGAAACATGTGTGTAAGTGCTCTTAGACATCAAACTCGAGCCAATACTCATAATCTCCCTATGCACAGGACAATCAAATTCTACGGAGTTTTTATTTGGTGGTTCAAAATGGGAGATAACAAAAGCAGAATGGTCCTCTGAGGGGTACTTCATGGAATCCATAACATTAAATATCACAACTTCATCTCAAAACTCCATGGAAAGTGTACCATCATTGACATTTATGATAGTTTTTGCAGTTTTGAGGAAGGTTCTACCTAAGATAATGGGGGCATGAGAACATACCTGATCATCCTCCATGTTAAGAACATAAAAATCTGCTGGAAAGATCATGTCGCGTACCCAGACAAGTACATCCTCAAGGACTCCCGCTGGATATGCCGTAGCTCTATTCGCCAATTGCACCACTAATCTTGTTGGCTTTAACTCACCAACCTGCAAGGAAGAGAATACAGAGTGGGGCATCACATTTATGGAAGCTCTTAAATCATAAAGAGCATCGAAGAAGTGCAACTCTCCTATGGTACATGGGATGGTGAATGTCCCGGGATCCTTGCACTTTGTTGGCATTGCTAGAGTTTGTGTAATGTGTTCCGAGACATTCCTTCCAAGGTTGATTCTCTCATTCCCCTTGAGCCCTCTTCGATTGGTGCAGAGTTCTTTTAAGAATTTGGCATACCTTGGAATTTGCTTAATGGCTTCAAGTAGAGGAATGTTGATCTCCACACACTTAAATGTGTCCAAAACCTCTTTTTTCATTGCTTCTTCAGCCATATTCTTGGTTTGAACTACCCTGTTTGGAAAAGGAAGGGGTTTAGGAGGTACATCATCACTCTTTTTCTTACCTTTATCTTTCTCCTTGGATTGCTCATCAGTTGGTATGGAATGTGGATTCTCTGGAGTAGAGGTGAATCCCGGTGGAATGGTAGGTCCAGATGTATCATTCATTTGCTTCCCACTTCTCAATGTGATGGCACTAACATTCCCCTTTGGATTTGGAGTGGGTTGGGAAGGTAGATTTCCATAATTCTTACTCACATGTTCATGGAGGGCGGTGGGAATCTGACTCATTTGAGTCTTCAACTCACTCACCTCCGAACCATGACTCTTCAGCTCATTCTGTTGATTAAGAACAATTTGTTTCAAAAGATCATCAGTGTTAGAGTCTACCTTGTGTTGGATATTCCCTTGTTGCTGACTCATTGATGTTTGAGATTCGAATCTCCTTTGGGGTTGTTGGAAACCCTGTTGGTAAGGTGGAGGTTGTTGGAAGATTGGTTGAAAAGGGGGCCTTTGTTGTTGTCCAGAGCCATACCTAATGTCCTCTTGATCTTTCCACCTTTGGTTGTATGTTTAAGCAAATGAATCAAACTTCTTTTGGGGATATGGTTGTTGTTGCTGCTGAAATGGTCTCCCAGGGATCACTGCTACACAATCTTCTGTCTCTGTAGTTGTGGGAAACAGTCAGTTGGGTGGGTTGTCTCAGTGCAATTGCCACATGACCTCGAAGGAGGGGGTTGGGATGTCTTTTGAGCCAATGCAATCTGCCTCACCATATTTTTCAATTCTTCTAACATAGTATCAATCAAATGACTCTCAAGAGAAGAAGGACTTACCTGATGTACTCCCCTGACATGTGGTGTACCTCTATCACCAAATTGTTGGGAGTTTTGGGCCATCTTGACGATCAATGCACGCGCAGCTACTGGTGTATTTTCCACCAATTCTCCTCCTGCAGCAGCATCCACCATGCTCCTCTCCATGGGTGTGAGTCCTTCATAGAAGTACTGGATGAGTAGTTGCTCACTGATTTGGTGATGTGGGCAGCTTGCACACAACTTCTTGAATCGCTCCCAGTACTCATACATTGACTCCCCTTGTGCTTGCTTGATACCCGATATCTCCTTTCGAATGGATGTGGTCCTTGATGCTGGAAAAAATATTTGCAAGAAAAGACATTTCAAATCATTCCAACATGTTACATCTTCAGGTTGCAAGTAATACATCCAATCTTTTGCAGCTCCATCAAGTGAGAATGGGAATGCTCTTAATTTGATTTGATCTTCAGAAACATTTCTTGGTTTAAGGGTTGAGAAAACCACATTAAATTCTTTCAAATTTTTATTGGGATCCTTACCAGAGAGGCCATGAAACTTAGGAAGTATGTGAATTAACCCAGATTTTAGTTCAAAGTCCGATTCGAGATTTGGGTATGCAATACAGTTTGGTTGATAGTTAACATCATGTGCAGCCAATTCTAAAATGGTTCTATTAAGTTCATTTCCATTGTTTCCAGCCATTGGTTCCTCTTTTATGTTTGAATTTGAATTGCTTCCAATTTCAATGTTTCCAGAAGAGAGGAATTCACCAACTGGTTGAATATTGAATCTTCCCGTAGATTGAGAATGTCTGATTCATGCCCTAAGGCTACGTTCAATCTCAGGGTCAGGATCTAAGAGATTTTCGGGATTAGTTCGTGTCATAGATTAAATAAAAATTAAATGAAAGAAAGTGGACCATAGTAAAAAAAATAAAAATGAGAATTTTGAGTTGATGGTCCAAAAAGAAGTAGAAGAAAATAAAAGAAGAAGATGAAAAATCAGATTGGGTAAAGAAGGAAGAAAGAAGAGAGGAAGATAATAAAATTTAAAATAAAATAAATACCTCTAATTGGTAGAAATAATTACTTTCCTCCCCGGAAACGGAGCCAATTTGAAAGAGCGCTGTCGTGGGAGCCCTCAAATGATTAATGTGATTTGGGGTACTTAGGTGCAGCAGAGCGGCTGACCAAGGTCGTCTCTCAAAGGAGGAAGTGAATTAAAACAAATTTTAGAGGTATTCTAGAGGTAAAATAAAAGTGAATAAAAACGCTACTTGAAAGGATGGGGGTGGTTGTTTATAGTTTATGAATCTATAAGAATTTTGCTGGAAGAAGATTGCATTTTTTTTTGTTTTTAATTTTGAAATGAAGTTTCGATTAGAATGACACAACAAGAAGATGTATTTTTAGAAATCTATTTTAAAAGGCGTAATCGATCTAACTCTACCTCTTAAATAATTTATTAATAATTATAATTTAAATTAATATTCACTTAATTATGATCCCTTAATTTTTTAAATCCCGAACCCTACGAGAATTAACTTTACCACAAAGATTGAAGTGAGTTTTAACCTTAGGATAACTTCGGAACATGCAATCGCGACACCCTGCTTTGATTGATGCTCTAAAATTAGATTATGGTCAGTGGTAAATTAAGGCACATAACCACTCTGGAAATGAGGATTAATTGAGTTTAGGGATTATATTTGAACTCTACAAATTGATTCCATGTGGTTTTGAATTTCCAGTTACGGTTGCGCTCTCACAGTTCACACAATTCCCGACCTCGCGTGTTTTGTGTTAACCATTCAATTGCTTTCGTAGTTTCATTTAAATTAAGAACTCAATTAATAGATCATAATATTTGAATTATAGTAGCTCATTGATTCAAAATAAATGAATGAAGAAGGATATAGGTCGATCGATTACTAAAAATAACTACTCTTCCATGGGTGGTGTAGTAATCGTGGAGACGTTTTGCATAAGCAACAGATTGAAAGGGTAGAACCCAATCTTGTCTCCACTCTTGATTCCAACCCAATTAAGAAGATAAATATAAGAAGAAGTGGGATGAAAACAGAAGACTATTTGATGAAAAATTCAAGAAACAAACATGAAAGAAAAGAAATACAAAGATGAGGTGAGAGAGGAGAGCCATTTTGGAAGAGAGGTTTTCACAAAGGCTTACTTCTTCCAAGAGTTGTGAGGGGCTCCCAAGAGACACCCTTTCGGCCACACCTTCCCAAAGCCTCTACCAGCCCTCTCAAAGAGTTAAAACCCCCTTTAAATAGAGTTTGTGAGGGCTAGGGATACATAACTTTTTAAGTGTGAAATTAAAAACTCGGCCAAATATTTTATTTCAACTTTCATCGCCCATTTGACCTCCAAAACGCGTGAATTGAACGGCCTTACAGAAGGATGATTTGTGCCAAATCATGTCCTCGAGAGTTCCTCAAAATTTGGGCTCAATCCAAGCCCGTATGTAGAATATATGGCCCAAATACAGAACCCATGTCTATTCTGCCGAGTCCAGCCCACTATTGGATTAATGGCTCATTTACTCCATCCAAATGCACTCTTTAGCTTTAGTGTCCTGAATAAAATTAATGATATAATTCCAAATAATTTCTAATTAAACATATTTAACAATATGTGAGGAAATTATATAATTTATTACCAATAAAATATTAAACAAAATAGTGTTTTATCAATTCCATTCCACTAGATGTCCTACAAATGCAACTTTAGAACATGAAGCTCTATGATAACAATATGATATGATGATTTTGATGTATGTATCATCATAGATGGTTAATCAATAAAGTAATATTACACACTGTATAGAGGTGAACCTGGAACATATTCATGGAAGATTTACAAAAATCCACCATTATTTCAGGAAAATGAAGACTCATTAAATCCACTTCACTGAGGGATGGGATATTCCACTAATTAGAAATTTTTTGCGCCCTCTTATTCACGAGTACATTATATGCAAGAAGTATTTCCCCTTAACAGATAAATGGAAATCCAGTTCCATAACAATAGATAACCACACCCTTCACATAAAACTATCATTTGGTTCATGAACTCTGGATACGAGATTATACCGATATTGAAATTGTAAGTCATTGACGCTAATACTAGGAGATCCCAACTGAAACTCTCTTCTTCAAGAGTCATGTCACATAGTGGGAATTAGTTAGTGATAATAATATATCCTCTAGTTGGAATATTTAATCATAATTTTCATGTCAATGATTTAACTAGAATCTATATTTACCAATCAAGAAAAGAATCAATAATTTAATTACAATAACTTGTTTCTATCAATAATATAGCTAAATTAGAATGATATACCTCATACCGAGATTCATTCTTGTAGTCTCGTGGTCATCAGCCTCGACTACTTTTTGTCTTCTATAACCTTGTTCTACATCTCCATGATTATGGTATGGAATTCCTAGAGTGTGTGGTGGTAACGAAAAAAAATGTTGGCCACCACCTACTACTTCCCTAGCTCCACTTCCAAGTCCATCTCCTGAAGGATCTATCTACGCCTACCACAACCTCTTCCTTGGATGTTCATTAAACACCTCTCTGAATATATCCCAAATAGTGGGACAATATCATGAAAAATTTACATTCCCCATGATAATAATAAAAATTCCTCATGGTCGAGGAATGATAATTCTCTTCAAATATTCGATGAAACCTCATATTCTGTAGCTTATGTTGTTCACGTACTATCCGTAAATCCTGCAGACCCAACTTACCAGTCGATCACTACCTCCAAATCCTATGATAAACATTCAAAACATTAGTTTCATCACCCAGTTCCAAAGAGAAATACTAATATTATTATGGAAATCTACATCGAACTAAACTATAGGAGGTGATTCTACAAAATACTCAATAAGAGAAAGCACTACCTACTGACCATCTTGAATAAAAACATCTATGTGATTGGATCCCCTCAGGGATGCCTCTTCAAACATCATGTCAGAACACATGATCATGATGTAAAAACCTCACTACATGGCATTGGGAATATATCCTTTACAATAAAAGATGTGTGACGATTAAATGAGTATACCTAGTGAGATGGCAGAAATATTACATGGAAAAAACAACTCATTCTTATAAGATGGATGTATCTTTTTTCCCAACAACTATTGTTTTGGATGTTCAATTTCAAAATTAAGGTGTCCAGATACATGGTGTATGGATATGATGGAAGCCTCAAAAACAATAATGTCCCTTGCCAAAAATCCAAACTCAAAAAATGTAACGCAGTTTCCCAAAAAAAACACATACTCTCGTTCCTAATGTATTACCAATCCCATTAGATACCACTCATTCACGACTCATCCTAGATGATCCACTATAGAGAAATCCATAATCCCACTTACGATAAGCTAGGAGAATGTGACTAGCACCGAGTACAAATATCCAACAAATTGGAGGCATTTCCTATGTACCTTTAAACAGATACACATACATCTCCAAGCCTAAAATGCTGAAATGTGAAAACACCAAGTAATCAAATGCATGTATAAAAATATATCCCACCCAAAAGAGTACCAATGGAATGTAAAGTTAAGTAATGTACAACTAGGATAGAATACATGTTCTTCAAAATGAATGAGTCATTAACACAAGGTCCTGAAGCCCATCTAAAGAAAACACTACCATGATGGTAAGTACATGAACAGTTTTCTGAAGCCACTAGATCATGCCTCAACTCTCTGTTCTCTATATACGAATGACCCGGTACTTTTCCACCTTTAACTCCATGAATATAAGGATCTGAACTTAAACATTTCATATTCTAGAATTTAGTTAATAATTCAAATTGAAAATTCTTTCAAGTTTAGAGCATTAGAGAATTAGGTAATAACAAATACATAACAACTTGAATATTACATATAGACATAGCTACTCAATATCTATTTTTTTCATAAAATAAAAACTCTTTAACAAAAGATTCATGTCTAGTTCCATGTTTTATATAGTATGACTTTTCCCTGAATCCATTATTGACCATATTCCACTATAAGTCCAATGAAAAACATTTCAATAACTTGGGATGAGAATAAAAAAGCTCAGTATGGGATATAAAATGAAGGAAAACAGTTATTTTTTCAATACAACAAGTAAACCATAAATAATTATCATATGTAATAATTTTCCCCTTAATGAAGTACTAAATACTATTTAAATAATAATATATCACTTATTACCCTTTAGTAACCAAATGATTAACATAAAACCCATATAAAGAAGACATAACATATAATGGTAACTTGGGACATAAACATACTTAAATGGAATAACCATATGTTTGGCATCCACAAATATCACTAAATGGAATAGCCATACGGCCGACTTCCATACCCAATGCATTGGAGGTTATAACGTATCCACCCATCCTGGTTTATCAAGGCACCACCCATCATTTGTTTTATCACATAACAAAATGTCAAATGTCCAAGTACTAGTATAAAATCATAACACATACAAAAAATATAATGGAGAGAAAACGTTTCCACATTTCAATCACCATACATCATTTCAAGATATTAATATAAAAAATGATTTATCAAACCATTTAAAGCATCAAATAAAGAGATTTTTGAATCAAAGTGTCTCATACAAAATTGAAGACTTTAAAGTAATTTAAGGTTTAAAACAGTAATATCCATATAACTAAATCCTTTAATCCTTTTTAAAACCTGGACATTAATGAGAAATATTTATAAGAATAAATCTTTAAAATGATATTTTAGGTAAGTAGTTCTTAACCAAATTGTAGATGAATGAATAAAAATAATTGAGGAATAACATTTAATCAAAACATTATAATATCATCAGAATAAAGGTATTCATGATATAACATTCCAACATATATTTTATACACCATAAAAAAGTTAATTGGTGAATAACAACAATGATGTCCTGATAGAATATAAATTGAGATGAAATTACATATAAAAAGGATATCCTTGATTAATGATAAATCAAATACAAAAATATGTGTGAAAAATAAGAATAAAAAAAATATATTTGGATATGATGTGTAAAACAGTTAGAGGTCACTCACACATTTTCATAGGATGAAATATTCAAGAAGTATAAGTTCAACCCAAAGAATTGAAATTGGGTTATGATGTTACCATAAAAATTTCGACATCCTAACGGCGTAATATTAAAATTCAGAAACTGAGATGATGAGAGAGAAAAAGGTATATAATCACATTGAAATAAAAATTACATAAATAAAGATATATAATAATATATCCCTATATAATAAGATTTATATTAAAAGACATAACAAAAAGAAGTGTTTTAAAAAAGGTGGGTGAAATATTCCCTTCCTAATTTGGTAACGTACGATACATACACCACATGAAAGACGGTTCATAAAATGAAGATTTAAATACCCATAAATTAATGTATATTACACAAAGAGTAAATTGATGGGAAGTAAATTCACCACACAAAAGTAAATAGTTGAAAATATAGCTAGAATCTCACAGGAATAAAAAGTGAGAAGGAACCCTTTAACACGTTGTAATCAATTGAATCATATGACCAAAAGTTAATAAGAACAAAATGAATCATAGAATTCAAAGAATATATTGAGAATAGTGATATTATATATCAAATGGAAGTATATAATACACCACATGCAATGAATAAGTGGCGAACAATAAAAATCTCATGGAGTTAAAAGTGAGATAAGAAATCCCTTAACTCTTGTTTGACTTCACTCGTTTGTTCTTTAATCTCCTCAATAATAAAATAAAATTACTTTCTAATGTAATAAGAAAAATTTTAAAGTTTATTATTCCATTTATATAACTTATTACCACGTTATAAATTTTTTTTAACTATTTATGTTAATAACAGTTGTTTTATCAATATTTGTTACTTGAGTCAAAAATGGACTTCTTATAATTACATGTTTTTCATGTGGTCAAAAGTTCATTATATCCAGAATGATATTAATGATTTTGATATCATATATATCATATATAGTTTTTATATGTATGTATTTATAATAGTACATAACATTTGGAGATAAAAAATGAAACGCACCATTCATGGAGATGGTAAGGCGTACGTACTCATTATTGCTACCTTCATTTCAATTTCATATTTTATCGAATGAAAACATAATGATAAATAGGTATATTATTATTTATGTATGGTATCTTATATAATATCATTAAATACATCCTATATATGTACTATTAATTGTATGAACGAGTCATATCACCATGAGGTGGCGGTAGTGTGCACTTCCTCAAATGAAATTTTTGTGTTTAACAATAATGGAAACCTTTAATGTATGATATAAAAGAAAAATACATAAGAATACAGAAAAAAATAAACATAATATATATTATATATAAATAAAGTTCCATCTTAATGGACACTATGAGAGGCAGTAGGAGATAATTGAACAATCGTCGTTTTGTGTGGCGTTTGATTTCCATCCATAGAAACACTATGTTCTTTACCCATTAGATTGAGGTGTGTGAAAGTATTGTTCGAATCCTTCACATAAAAAATTATAGTATATTGAGGATAATTTTTTTTTTATAAAATTAAGTAATAAAAAGAGTTTAGGGGGTTGGAGAAAAAAATCAAAAGTACTTAAGAAAAGATGTTACCTTTAAATCGGGTAACTCCCTTTGGATTGAACCAAAAGGACCTTTTAAAGCGCCTTCTGCGTAAGGTAAGGCTTATAGTAAGAGGATAGGGATGTAGGGAGATAAATTGGGAAGTGGGTGGTTGATCCATGTGTCTTTAAAAATTTGAGTAATTGGTTAGCAGTGATGGATTTATATAAGGTGGAGGAGGGGCTCTTTATGAATATGTGAAAATATTATTTAATTATATAATTATTTTCTATTTATAAAGGTCCAAAATTAATTAAAGTCGAAAATAAAATGAAAATTGGTCGAAATGAAATCATCCAATAATATTTGGATAGGTTTTGGATATTCTTTTTTTCTTTATAAAATTATTTATTTAAATCATTTATTAATGAGGTAAACATTGCATTATTATTGTGTCATAAATAATTTAATTTATTTGATGTATAAAAAATACCATGATGTAAGAAATATTTTTAGATTTATAATTAATATTTATAGTCAAATATATCAATTATATTACCCCAGATAAAAATTTAATTAGAAAAATAATACATATTAATGATATTTTTATTTTTACTTTAAAAGAGTTATTAATATCATTATCTTACCCATGTGGCTTTATAAGTATGAAGGTCTCACCCATGGATTTTCATTGTCATAAATTAATCATATGATATGTTTAGGACAAGTGTTAAGGTAATTATTTTATTATTATAGTATAGTTTTTACATTAAATTACACAATTTAACTTTAACAGCGGTAAATAAAATTGAAAAAGTTACAATTCACCAAAATTTATTTTCAACATATTGAACCACATTTTACTCATGAATAAAAACAATGTATGTCATAATTTCAAAATTCAATTAAAAGAGTCATTAAAATTACATTTTAATTTAAAATTCATCTTTTTAACAACTACTCATTGTTTCACTATTCATAAAAAATCGATGTTTTTCAGAAAAATACCAAAAATTCATCAAATTCTATATTTGACATTCTGAATTAAAAAAATGTATATTTTAACAAATTCAATAAATATAGGTCTCATTAATTAATTTAAAATTAATTCCCATTGTCAAAAGAAAAATGTGTGTTTTTATGAAATAATAACTATCAAAATATTGACAGTGGATTATGTCCAATTTCAATGTGAATTTTCTTAAAATAACCAAAATTGGATTAAATTGTACTAATATAATCTATTTACACTTTTAAACCAATTAAAAATACAATCTAATCATATATATAAATTATATTAAAAGGCATAGATGAATTAAAATACAGTATTTTTTACTATTCATTACAAAATAAAATTTATCAAAAAAACACCAAAAATTTACCCAATTTTTTTTGATGTTCTAATTCAAAAAAAGAATTTTATTTTCAACAACAAAACATATTAAAGTGGACAATACCAAATTTAATGATGGTTCTATATTAAAAGGTGATAAATCAACCTTTTAAAGTAAATTATTCTTGAAATTAAATTCATTCCCATTTTAAGCCTCTAACTTTTATTGGATAAATGTTAAAACATTTACCAAAAATATATAATCATATTATAGTTAGTGTTATTCATCTCTAAAAATAATATGGAAAGTAATTAACTAACATTTAAAATAATATTATTAATTTAATAGTGTGCAACAAATGGTTTCAATGAAACCTCTTGTTACGTATTTGGTATGCCATCGGACATAGCGTCCCCTGTAATGTGTAATAAATATTTAATTAAGAAATATTAATATTTATGAAAATGGATTTTTCTTTATTCCCTATGGATGTTACATTCTTCCCCCTTTTGTGAATTGCGTCATCACAATTTTATTCACTTATCAAATAAGTGGGGTTATTATTCCCTCATAGCATTTTCAAACTTATACATTGCCTCTTTAACCATATGTTTTTTCTAAAAACCATTACCTAATGAAATACCTCATTCTCCAACACATTTTCTCTTCGGTCAAGAATCTGGATAGGTTTTTCCTCATAAGAGATATTCTCTTCCAACTAAACTACCTATGGGATCAAAACATGAGATGTATCTGGCATATACATCTCAACATAGAAACCTGAAAAACATTGTGTATCTTGGATAATCATTGTGGTAAAGACACTCTTTATGCTACTGATCCAATATTCTCCTGGATTTTATAAGTTCTAATAAACCTCAGACTCAACTTTACCTTCTTACCAAAATGTATCACACTTTTCCATGGATAACATTTAGAATTACATGATCACATTACTCAAAATAAATATCCTTCCTCCGATTATCCACGTTAATTTTCATCAGACTATGATCTTTTCTCATGTACTTCTGAATCAACAAAACCTTTTCTCCTATCTCTTCTACAAATTTTGATTCCATCAACTTCCTTTAAACTACTTCATCCCAAGAAGCCAGAGATCAACGCCACTTCCCTTATAATGCCTAAAATGGAGCTATCTGTATACTGCAACGAACCATATTATTATAAGAAAATTAAACCAAACAAAGATGTTGGCCCCAACTTCTCTAATAATCCATCGAACAGACATTTAACATATCCTCCATGGTTTGTATTTTTCATTCTGATTACCCATCTGATTTTGGATGAAAAGTTGTACTAATATTTAATTCAGTTCCCAAAGACTTTTGAAGGCCATTCCAAAAGAAATAAGTAAATGTGGGATCACGATCAGATACAGTGGAGATGGTAACTCCATTCAACCTGACTATATCTTAAACAAAAAACTGAGAAAAATGATCTAGAGAGAAATTATATCAAATATAAATGAAATAAGATGATTTAGTCAATCGGTCTATAATAAAACAGATTACATTATTAACATGAGATGTCTTTGGTAATCCCACATCGATGCCTGTGGATATATTTTCCCATTTTCACTCTTTCACAGGTAAAGAATAAAGAATCCCTTTAGATAACATCTACTATGAATTAACCTATTGACAAATTAAATACTTCACAGTAAAGTCATCAATATATCATTTCATTAAATCCCACCAATAATACTCCCAAAGATCTCTATACATCTTAGTTCACCCAGGATGAAATGAAAATGGGTAAATATGAGCTTCACATAACAACTCACTCTTCAACTGTAAATCACAAGGTATACATAATCTATTCCCTAACCTTAAAAAAGATCCATATCAATGTTTAATTATAGAAACATACCCTTTTGAACCAACTCTACCTTGTCTACAACTCACAATCTTCCTTCTGTGCTTTCATAATTTTGTCTGATTGAGATGATATCACTTACACATGAAACAAAACAGATGAACTTCCTAAAAGAACAACATCTATGTCAAATTTCATCAAATCAAAAACCAAAATATCTTGATCCAAACGATGTATTGTGAATGTAGAATTAGTTTTTCGACTCATAGAATCAGCCACATTATTTTCTTTTCCCAGACAGTAAAGGATCATGAAATCTTAATCCTTGATTAATTCGAACCATCACCTCTATTTAATGTTCAATTCTTTCTGAGTAAATATATACTCCAAATTTTTTTGATCTGAATATATTTCACACATTATATCATAAAAATGATGCCTCCAAAATTTTAAATAAAAAATAATAGCAACTAATTCCAAATCATGTGTAGGATAATTTAACTCATGAGGTTTCAACTAACGTGAAGAATAACTAGTTACCTGATCATTCTTCATTAGGATACAACCAATTAATTTCCACAATGAATCACTGTAGATAACAAACTCCCCCTTTCGGGAAGGAAATTCCAAAACAGAAGCATTCACCAATCTTCTTTTCAATTCCGGGAAACAATCATCACATTATTTATTATAGATACACATAACACCTTTTTGATTTAATTTATTCATTGGACATGATAACCATCAAAAATTCACAACAATCCTCTTATAATAACATTCTAATCAATGAAAACTATAGATCTCAGTTATATTTTTGGGTATTGGCCATTCCTCAAGAACTTTTGTTTTAGAATGATCAACAGTTATGCCATTTTGTGAAACAAAATGACAATGGAAAGAAATTTGTTGTAACCAAAGCTCACACATGCAGAATTTTCCATAAATTTTCATTTATTTTATGGTTTGAAAGATAAAAATTAAATGAGTTTCAAGCTCCCATTTACTTTTAGAATAAACCAAAATTTCATCAATAAACACAACCAAAAAATTATCACCTGACTCAACTAAGAAATAACTGTAACAAACTATTAAAATATGATTCCGACCATATCAAGTTGGAAGGTAATTTCCCTGTGTATGCCTTCCCAGTACATCTGTCATGGTTCCACTATGAAAAAACATTATGAACACAAAAATATCCTAGGAAATGCAATATGGTAATCTTAAAATGTTATATCATTTCAATCATAACAAAAAATAGTTTTTGAATAATAATTTCACAATATCCTAACTCCTAAAGTTATCAAAACCAAGATATGATACCAACTATATGAACCCAATCTTAAGAATTTCATATTCTTGAATTTTGTTAATAATTTTCATTGAGTATACTATTAGGTTTATAGATTTATAGAATTGGGTAATAAAATATACATTACAACATGAATATTACATTTTGAAACATCTACTCAGTAATTATTCTTTTTCATAAAATAAAAACTCTTTAAAGAATCATGTCAAGTCGAGTTCCATGTTTTATACATCATGACTTCTTCTAGATCCCATATTTTTCCCTATTCCACTTTATGTGATGTGAAAAATATTTCAAAAACATGGGAAGATAATAAAAACCTCAGTATGGGATACACAAAGACGAAAAAATGTTACTTTTTTTAAAACAGTAAGTAAACCACGAATACATTATCATAAGTAATACTTTTCACCTTTATGAAGTAGTAAATACTCTACACATAATAAAAGATCATTACTTCCCCTTTTGTAACCAAAATATTACCATAAAACCCATATAAATAACACATAACATATAAATTTAACTAGAGACTTAAACATAATTAAATAGAATGACAATATGATCAACTTCCACACATATCACTAAATGGAATATCTATATGGCCGACTTCCATACCCAATACAATGGAGGCTATAACGTAACCACCCATCCTGGTTTATCATGATGCCACCCGTCATTTGGTTTATCTTGTAACCACACACCAAATATCCATTTACAAGTATAAAATCATAACACATACAACAAAAATAAATGGAAGGAAAACATTTCCCAATTTCAATCACATTATAAAATTTCATGATATTGACAGAGTCAATTGTTTTTCAAACCATTTTCAAAACCATTTAAAACATTTAATAAATAGATTTCGGTTTCAAAGTGTAACATCTAACATTGAATATTTTAAAGTAATTAACATTTTTAAATTTTAATGTACATATAAATAAATCCTAAAAACCATTTTTAAAACATGGACATTAATGAGTAAAATTTATAAAAATAAATCGTTAAAATGATATTTTAGTTAGGAGTTCTTAACAAAATAAGAGAAACTTGAATAAAAATAATAAAAGAATAACATTTAGTAAAAAACATTATAATTTAATGATAATAAAGGTATTTGTGATATTATATGCCAACAGACAATATATACACCATATATAATTGAATAGGCACATAGCAACAATAATGTCTCTATGGAATGTAAATTGAGACGAAATCTCTTATAATGATGGTATCAATTGATTAAGGATAAATCAATAACATAATTATGTGTGACAAATAATAATACACCCAATATAAGTGGATATTACGTGTAAAAAAATCATAGGTCATTCACACACATTCGTAGGTGACATATTCATGAAGTTTATGTTTAACCCAAAGAATTGAAATTGGGTTAAGTATTTCCCTTACAAAAATTTGATAGCCTAACAACAACACTTTAAAAATCATAAATGAAGATGATGAGAGAGAAAAGGGAATATCATAACCTAGACATAAAATTTACATCAATAAGTATAGAGAATAATATATCCTAACATAATAAAATATATATTAAAAGATATAAAAAAAAGACTTTTAAAAAAGCAGGGTGAATGGTTCCCTTACCGATTTGGTAATAGATGAAACATACACCACATAAAAGAAGGATCGTGCAATGAAAATGTAAATACCCATAAATGTATGTATATTACACAAATAGTAAAATCATGGGCTGTAAATATACCACACAAATGGATATAGTGGAAGATATTTCCTGAATCTCAGGGGAATAAAAAGTTAGATGAAACCCATTACCACGTTGTAATCAATTGATTCGTAAGACCAAAAGATAATAGCAACCAAATGAATCATAGAATACAATTAATATAATAAGAATCATGATATTATATTTAAAATGGCAGTACACAATACACCACATGCAATGAATAAGGGGCGAACAATGGAAATCTAACTGAATTAAATGTGAGATAAGAAATACTTTACCTTATGTCCGACTTCCCCCGTTTGTTCTTTAATCTACTAAATAATAAAATAAATTTAATTAATAATTGTTTAATAACTTTTTTAAATTTTATTATTCAACTTATATCACTTATTACCATTTTATAAACATTATGTATTCATTTAGGATAATAACGTTCATTTTTTCAATATTTAGTACATGACTCAAAAATGGACTTCTTATAATTACTTGTTTTTCATGTGGTTAAATATTCATTATATCCAGTATGATATTAATGATTTAGATATCATATATATACAGTATGTATATGGATTTATAATAGTACATAACATTAGGAGATAAGAAATGAAATGCACCGTTCATGGAGACGGTAAGTCGTACTTATGCATGAACGCTACTTTCATTTCTATTTTGTATTTAATGGAATGAAAAAATAATGATTCATATTTATATTATATTTCTATTATTTTATAATATATAATATCATTAACTCCATATTTTATATATACCACGTATTGTATGAACGAGTCATATCACGTTGAGGGGGTGGTAGTCTGCACTTCCTCAAATGAAATCGTTGTGTTTACCCATAATGGAAACCATAACGATATGAGAAAAAAGTAAAATAAAAAATTATAATGAAAAAATAAACATAATATATATCTTATATAAATACAGTTCCATTTTAATGGCCACCATGATAGGTGGTTGGAGATAAATGAATAATCATCATTTTGTGAGGCATTGGTTTTCCATCCATAGAAACAATCTGTTGTTTACCAATTAGATGGAGGTGTGTGTATGTTTATTTATAATACATTCATAAAAACATCCTAATTTATTTAGGATATTTGTTTTTTATAATTTAAAGGAATAAAAAGAGTTTATTGGGTTGAAGAATTACAATAAAACAATAGAACTTAAGAGAAGACATTACATTTATATCTAGTAACTCCCTTTGGTTTGAACCAAAATAATCTCTTGAATTGGCTTATGCCTAAGTTAATGCTTCTAGGATATGATAGAGGTGCTAGGTGATTAATTGGGAAGGTTTTGGACCCGTCAATGGTCTTGAGAGGTGTGAGGAATTGGTTAGAAGTGAGGGATTTTTATAAGGGAATGGAAGAGCTCTTTATGAAACTGTAAAAATATTACTTTGTTATATAAATATTCTTGGGTTTAAAGGTCCTAAACTAAATAAAGTATAATATATGATGACTCACGGTTGAAATAAAATTACCCAATATTAATTGGACTAGTTATGTATATTATTTTAGTTGTTATAATCTTATTTATTTAAATAATTTATTAATGAGGTAAACCCTGCATCATTATTGTGTCAATAATAATATAATTTAATTGATATCTAAAAATTATAAAAAAATACAACGATTTTGGAAATATTTTTATATTGAAAATGAATATTTATAGTCAAATATATAAATTATATAACCCCCACATTAAAATTTATTAAGGAAAATAATACATGTTTATGATATATTTTATTACTTTTATAAAAGTTATTAATATAGTTATCTTACCCAAGTGGCATTAAAAGGAAAAGGCCACATCCAAGGATTTTTATATTCAACCTGTACATATACAATAAGTTTATGAAATGTGTAAATGTAATTTTTTTTATTATCATAATATTCATTTTACCTTAAAATGCCATATTTACCGTTAACTGTGGTAAATAAAAGTTACAAAGTTAATATTCATAAAATATTATTTTTATCTTATTGAACAAAAATTTAATTATGAATAACTATGATGTTTTTTGATTGTTATAAAATCAATTCACTAAATCGGTAAGATTTCATTCATATGAAAAAGTCATCTTTTTAACTACTACTCCGTGTTTTCACTAGTGATCCAAAATTTATGTTTTTCAGAAAAATATCATCAATTAAACCTAAGATATATTTGTTATTCAGAATTCAAAAATGATTTTTATTTTATCAAATTAAATACACACGATATTCATTAGTTAATTTAAAATAAATTCCTATTGTCAAAACCAAAAAGAGTGTTTTTATGAAATAATAACTATAAAAATATTTACAATTGATTATGTCCATTTTCAAAGAGAAATTGCTTCTAATGGCCAACATTGCTTTAAATGGTAAAAATATAATCTATATAAACTTTAAAACCAATTAAAAAGATAATCTATCCAAATATATAAATTAGATTTAAAGGAATTTTTGAATTAAAATATAGTATTTTCACAGTTAATTAAAAATGACCTTTACTAGAAAAATACCCAAAATTTAACCAAAGTAAATTTTGATGTCCCGATTCTAAAGGATAATTTATTTTCTCAAATAGAACATATAAAATTTAAAAAATATATTAAAATAGGGTTCTCCATTAAAAGGTGGTAAATCGACCTTTTAAAGTAAATTATGATTAAATTTGGATTCATTGCAATTCTAAACCTCTAACGTCTATTGGATAAATATAAAAAAATTTAGCTATCATATATAACAATTTTTTAGTTATTTCTACTCATTCCTACCAATACAACGGCTAGGAATTAACTAACATTTAAAATAATATTATTATATTATTGGTGTGCAATGTAAGAGTTCGAAGAAACCTGTTGTTGCGAATTTGGTACGCCATCGAACATAGATTCCCCTTTAAAGTAAAAATAATATTTAATTCACAAATGATAATAATTATAAAAATGTATTATTATTAATTTATCTTTGATGTTACAATGAAATCATCAATATTCTGCACAAGACACAACACATTTGGGAGATGCTCGGGTAGGGGTGAGTAAACAAATACTATGTAGGAAACCCCTAAATAGAGAGTATATACGACATAGGAAACATCACTAAGAAGATATTTTCAACACTACATAGTTATATGTATAATAAAATATCACTAATGTCCATATATACTCTTAAAGGACTCCAAGAGTAAAGTCCTCATTCCATGACAACTTCACAGTTCCGCTCATAGAATACTTGAAACGATCGATTTCACTCCTCGATCTGTATGATAGAATCAAATTTAATATGTCTACCCAAAGTGCACATGATAGCATTGGTGTCTCTAAATGTTGTTTATTTTCCCTATGAAATCCATCCTCACTACGACATTGAGTTTTGATATCAGAGAGAGTTTCGATAATAAACATAGTTTTGGTAACACACAGAGTTTCGGTAACACACGTAGTGTTGGTATCATAAATATTTATGTTATGTCTCATATCCAACACGACACATAGTCATCATGTAATAAGGAGAAATCTACGAAAAAAATATAACAAAGCACACTCATTAGTTCTATTAATGTATAATGGAATGAATATAATATCAATACACATGTATGTGGTTCTTCTCACCCAGGGCACACTTGGGGGACTCTTCTCCATACTAGAAATATCATCGTAGATATGGGATATGTTACCATGTAAATATTGTCCAAAACTTGTTCAAATAAGCTATATAAGGTACAATAATGTTATGCGAGGACAAAATGGGCCTCTCATTGTGTTATATTCTCGAACCTGCTGAGTCTGCTGTTGAATCCTGGTTGAGACACCTAACAAAAGAAAATGGTTAATTAATTATGATGGAACGTGATCTTTCATAGAACCCTAAACATAATATACGAATGATATTATACCAATATATCTTAATCAAACTAAAAACACACTAATTCAACAAAAAATGACATCATCATTTCAATGGTCCCAATGTCACAAACAACATGTAAAACGGGCCGTATGGTTGAAAAATATGACTACGTTTGATAAAATGTCCAACTAAGGACATTATGTGTCCGACCCAACCTGGACATGTTCGATTGACCATATATGACCCACTCTGGGTAGAATCGTCCCTAACGAATGGGCCGTTGGAGCTGCCCGACTAACCTGATCAGGCCCGTGAATGACAAATAGTTTTTTCACACCACATGTGGTACATCAGACTGCATGCCCCAACTTGCATAATGTAGTGATACCGTGATCAGCACAGATAACCACTACATCCCAGCATACACCCCCACCCCCTCATTTATTGATTCCACTATAGGATCCACATTCACCCTAGCTACATATGTGGCTCCCTTCATCTGTCCCAAGTCACCATCCATGATACCCCTCCAGCTTCAGAATCCCATGTGGCCTGACCAGGATGCATTCCTTCACAACTTTCCTCTTCCACTATTGTCAGTAGCCACTTCCTATGGTTAATGTATCGCCTTAGGTGCTCTATATTTTTAAATGAAATCACTCCTCTGATTCTTAGGTCTTGTTCCTCAATATCCTAGTCTCAGATCGAAATCATTCTCCATTCTAATCAAAATTCCCTCAAATAGTGATATCTCATGAACTTTTGTGATATATAAGTTGATGTTGTTGTTTGAACTCAAGCATATAACACCCCATGATTCAATGATACATTTTTCTTTGAATAATTCAATAGCAAGCGTTGTATGCAACTTTGACATTCTAACACACTGCAACCAATCAACCTAGTCGTTATGAATATTAATACCCAGTTTTTGAAATTTTATAAATTTTTATTTTTCAAAAGGGACTTCATTTTTGAATTTCAAATATCAAAATTATCTTAGGGTGGATTTTTTGTATTTTTAAGAAAACATTCAATTTTTAATGAATAGTGAAAAACCCTGAGTTATTGGTTTAAACTGACATTTTAATTAAATAATTATTTATTTTATTTCACATTTTTTATGTAAAAATTGATACATAATACCTATATAAGTTCAATATAATTCATTTTAGTCATTTTAAATTAATTTTAGATATATATACATTTTATTGATCTTTTTTCCGTCTTTTACCCACATCCAGGGAGCATTTGAAAATTTGCATAAAAGCTAATTTTACCACTTCTGGGAATTGAATTTCAAAAATCTGATAGAGACAGTTGATATTATTAAGTAAAATGTGGATCAAATAGATGAAAATATATTTTTTTGAATAGTAACTTTTTTCTTTTATTTACCACGGTTAAGAGTAAATAGTGTAATTAATGGTAATAATGATACTATTTTTACCCTAACACGAGTCCTATTTTAATTTCATAAGTTTATATCCACAAAAAATAACTTTAGGAATAATATATGATCATTTAGGTCCACTTGGATTAGATTAGGAATTTTATTATTATTTAATTCAAAGAATAATTTAATTCGTTAAATTCAATGCTTAATAACTGAAACATTTTTAATATAGGGTTAAACATAAGATAATTTAGTCTATAAATATTAATTTTAAAGATAACATGTTTTAATACAAAAGTGTATTTTATTTTTTATTTTTAGACATTAAATAATTTAATTTATTTATGACACAATGATGATGCAGTAATTAAATTAATAATTAAATATCAAATAAAATTATATTATAAATACCAAAATAACTGTAATTTTAGGCTTTTTATGAATTAAAATAATTTTATAGGTTAATATGACATGTTAGTGTTGATTTAAAGAATTTGTTTCTAAGTAATAACAGTGTTATAAATTTAGAATAATCAAAATACCAAATATTGTCAAAATTGACAAAAAATGGTTTTTTAAAAATAAAATATATTATTAATTGATTTAATATTTCTAAAAATAAAAGGATCGAAAAAATGATTTATATAAGGTTATATATATTAATTATTTACCACTTGGGGTTCACATGGCTTGTTATAGTATGTTTATTAACCATATACTATAAAAATACCAAGAGACATGGTAAATGTCAAATTATATAACTAAGAGTTAAATCTAAAAGATTAAGTTAATAGAGTGACAAAAACCTATATAAAACCGATTGGTTGAGTTTTCGTATACGCATACACAACTTAGAATTTATATAATTCATTTTTTATCCTTTAGAAACCGAATATGATTTTATTATAGAATAATATTTCTATGTTTTCCTAAAGTGCCCCTCACACCACATATAAAAGGGAACTCCCCCTTCACACTAATTCACATCTTCAAAGAAATTTGGTTCAGCCAACCCCTACCCAAATACCCTCTCAACATCTCTCACTTCTTCATGTAGTAATTCCTTTAATCATTAATCTATCCTACGTATCTTTTTTGGTCAACTCAAAAGGAAGAACCTGAAGAAGAGGTTAATATTTAATCACCTCTTTCAAGTTCCATTTTTTCCATGTCCTCTTTCTTTGTTGTTTTCACTATAAATTAATAACCCCAATATCTTATATATAATTTAATGTTATTATAAAAATGTTACAACCATATTAATTATTCAATCCATCCTATAAATAACATTATCACCATACGTGCATAGGTATGGATTACCGCCTCCACGTCATGGTGATGTTTGTTATTCAAACAATTCATCATTTCAATGCATAAAATAATGAGTATAAATTATGTAAATAACAAATATAACATTATAATTAATCATTATATATTATATATCATCCACTTATATATGATAATAATATCAAAGGAATGATATTTTTCTCGTGTCTATGATTGGAAAACCATCTCCACAAACGTAATATGATTCGTTTCCCCATCCTATCCATTCAAGAATAATGTTTTTGAGGATTAAAAGTAATGTTTAATTAATTTATATAATTTTGTATATGAATAATATGCATCCCATCCGTAAAAAACATGACTCACATAATGAATCATATAATGCGAAACGAATCATTTTACACCCAAAATGACAATAATACTAAAATATTATTAACAATACAGTACTAAATAATCATATTTGATATCATAAATTTGTATATTTTTATTTTATAATTTAATAAAAATGTTTTATCTATTATACATGAGGATAATGTACCCTCGTCCAAGGAAAAATGCAAGGTAAGGGTATATTTCACAATCTCTTCATTATCCGAGATTGTTTTATACGTGAGTATATACTGGGACCTCTTTATCATCCATATCAACGATTCATAAAATTACAATTGAAATCATTTTTACTATTTAATATAAAATGGGTCAAATTAATTTATACCCTTATTTGACTTTATATTATTTTTAATGAAATATTTCCCTCATTATTCCAACAAGGTAGTTTACGACCTTTTCGAAAAAATTATGGTAAGAATGCCTTTCTTAAATTATATAGAAGGGGCATATATTCTTCACCATCATAACGTCGAAGAAGCTTCCCATACATGTTTATAAGAATATTTTCAAAATAAATGTTTTCTTTATAATTATGTATCTCTTGAATTATTTCAAAATATAAAGAGATATTTCACTCAAATAGTATTGATTTTATATATCGTAACATCCATTGATGGATTTTAAGCTTATTTGAAGTTGATTAATAATGATAAAAACATCCATATTGTATTGAATGTTTGTGATAAGTTTGCGTGTGGATGTGTTATTTTTACACCATTCATGGTTTATGGATAACGTATTGACATTTAATATGCTAGTTTTAATATGAATGTTTATGTTAGGTATATTAATTTCAATATTATACTTATTTTTATGTTTAAAAGGCTTTTGTTTTAGTCTTATACATTGCCTTAATTGTTTGTGCTTATTTATGAAAGTTTCCTCTATATTGTTATCCTTACTGAGCATCTAAACTCACCCCTTTGTATGTTTTTTTCCTAGGATGTGAAGAAGTATTTTTGGACTAACATACAGGGATAGTCTGTGGGTATATGAGTGAGGTATATGGAAAAAATGTTGTTGTCGTTTTTTATTTTGTAATGTAATGTTAATATTTTAATTGTATCAATTATTTTGAAGGTTAATAAACAGTTCGGTGTTTCGGTACATGATTTACATTAATCATGCTAATGTTAGGTAATAATGCACTGACTCTATTTAACTGGGGTTGGGGTGTTACAGTTGGTATCAAATGATGTTTAGTAAAACCCATGGAAACTACATTTTGAAAAACTCTGTTTAAAGGGCATTACTCTAAGATAGACATAGAGGATTATTATAGAATAACATCCAAGAATTTTGGTAATGTGAATATTTTGTGTACTTTCCGAATAATAAATCCATGTTTGGATACAAACAGGTAGATGCAGCTCTAGAATAGATTTAGATTGGATTCAAAACACTGACACGGAGTTTCAGGCTTGACCCGGGGTATCATGGTACATGAAAATGGGGCATCCTACGCTATTAGTTACAACTCTCCCAGGGGATATTCTTAGGATAAATCACATTTTCAGTACAAACCATTATGAAGGATTTATGAGTATATACTTCCTCAAAGAAAACATATTTATGATTATTGATTATACACATCAACTATTCATTTAATGTTATGTGTTTTACAATTTTGGAATTGTGTATCGAAGTTCATAAACTAAGGAAGTGTAGGGCATTATTTAGAAATGGTGCGTAGTGGAAGGAACAAAAACCGTATCAAAACACATAATTAATGTATGGATTTCCCTCCTAATCAAGATAATTATTGTGGAGCGGGTGATTCAACTGGTTCATATCAACTTATATCCATACTGGGACAACTCAATTAGGTTATGAATAATAACCTTACCCGAATGGTGAACCCTGATCCATAATGTGTGGGATCAATGTTACATCTCTTAGGAAACTACCACCAACATTAAATGGGAGTACAAATCCATTAGTAGCTATGCAATGAATAAAATCCATAGAGAAAATATTCCATTATTTGGGGTGTATAGAAAGGGAAAACTTTTTCATGGATGTTTATCGCCTCACTAAAGATGCTGATCAATGGTGGTCATTGATTCAAAACACAGAGGAGGATAAATAAGTATCAATAATGGAATGGAGGGAGTTTAAAGAACTTTTTTTACAAAAATACTTTCCTTATGACAATTGAGCGGATATGGAAAGACAATTTATTAGTCTGAGGCAAAAAAAGTATGAGAAGGTCGCAAAGTATGAAGCTAACTTTACAAGGTTAGTAATGAATGCTTCAGATTATATACATTACACAAGTAGTATGATTGATTGTTTCTTTGATGGGCAGGAACATTTATGTTTCTAGAACCTGGATGTGATGAATCTCATTTTGATCCAAATGTCTCATGATAAACCAAGTCAAGTAATCCTCAGCAGAAGAAAAATGGATTTCAGATAGAGGATCACCTTTCCTAACACACTTGGTGCATTTAAAATATCCTTTAGGAGACTCGTTGACCTGCATAGAAATAGAGGCTGAATTGAATAAGGTTCTTATCCTATCAGAAAAATAATTATAAAATCCAATGTTTTTGAGAACATTTAAGATGAATCCTCAGCCCATGGTGTCAATATACTTTCTGATGTTAAGATAAATTGCCACACTACCTCCCATAGTGACATTATTCAACATATTGGTGAATTCTAAGGCAAGGTAGATGAAATATTGAATATACCTTCCTTTAATGAAGAAAAAATGGTTCCAAGATACTAATTTATTGCAGATAGAGGATAGTATGATAGAAAGGAGTTGATAAATGAGTTTTTAAATGGTGTTGACAAGCGCAATAAGACAAAAAATTAAAATCTCAGTGGAACTATCCACTTTCGGAATAAGATTATGGAATTGACAATTAATCCCAGGTTAAAGGATACCAGTGGACAAGAAGGATTGGACTATGTTACACACATCCAAATGAATTATATCCTAGTAATGTTGGAGGAAACCATTGTTGAAACCATTAGGTCCCTGGGAACTATCAGTGTTTAGGCTAAAAACGGTGTCCCCTATTTCATTATCTAGAGGTATGCTTAAGAGGTGAGAATTTTATTCAACAGTAACCATTTTCAAAATGATATCATGTAGAAGATCTTTTCAAATCACTATAATATTAAACAGATAATGAAAATAATTGACAACATTTTTGCAAATAGTATCATCATTGTCGTGAAGGTTGTCATCATCTTTAAGACAGGCAAGGGTCCTAATGTATTTTCTAATAACTTATAGAAAATTTTAGAACTTAGTATTCCTGTATCCATCCAAAAACCATTTGGCATTGAAAATTTTCTTTTTCATGTTATCATTATGTTTCAGAGGAGAGTTGAGCTTCAAGGAAACAGTAATTTCAGTATGGGGATCATGAGAAATATCTGAGAAGGTATTGAAATTTTGAATCTGAGCAAGGTATTAATCCTGAGAGGATATTTCCTTGTCAATCTGAAATGTTTTAGAGCTACACCAACCCTTAAGACTTTGTTTTAGTAACATTATTTTGGTATTTCAAGCAAACACATCGTTTTGATGCCTCATGTCATCTCAAATATCATTTATCATTGTAGAACATTTTTGATCCGCAACCAATGAATTGTTAAATTTCAAAGGGGTAGGAGACTTAAATCCCTTGGTGTAGAGGCTGACTAGAATGGGGTGATGATCAAAGCTGATCATGGGTAAGGAAATACTAGATATGGAGTCCCATTTATCAAGGGAAGTAGTATTAGTCAATGCTGTGTCATGTTTGCTATCCACTACACAATTAAGATACTTTTTGTACCATGAAACTTATCACCAGTGAGGTTTATTTCTATAATATCACAATCCAAAATTGTATATTTAAATTCTCTTGAGGAAACAGAGGATTGTGACGGTCCAATTTTTTCACTCGGAGAAAGAATGGCATTGAAATCCCCAATCACCAACCACGAGTCCTAGATAACTCTAGAGAGGGAAAGAAGGTCATGCCAAAGTGCTCCTCCCTTTTGATATCTATTTTCCCCATAAATCATAGTGAAAACGTCATGAACACCATCAGAGGAAAAATCACAAGTAAACATTTGATCAGTAAACTTGATAATGGAAATAGACATCAAGGATGAATGATAAAAAAACCAAAAGGTTTTAGTAGCAGTTCCATCATTGTATGAACCATGGAAATTATAACCAAAAGATTATAAATGAAAATATTTCAAAGAAAACTTGATCTTATGCTTAGCAATAGAAAATAAGTTTGGTTTGTGAGTCAGAAGAAGTCTCTTAAGCACAATAAAAGTGTCATTGTTTGCTACACCCTGACAATTCCAAAATAAAAAATTCATTTATTCCTTTATCTGGAGTTAGAAGTACTTTCCCCCCCCCCCTAAGACATTATTCTTTATTGATCTTCTTGGCCCATGCGAAGAGGTAGGGCTGGATTTCATTTCCTGATTACTCATAGAAGAGGTAGCAGATAAATTATTTGCACTTGTATTATCAACACCTGGATTTTTTTCCAACAAAATTGCAGACACATTTGGAGACTTTGGGAAATATCTTGGATTTAGGGATTCATATTTATTATCATTTGGAGTTCCTAAGGAGACAAATGTAGTGTCCATGGAGCCCCCTGCTACTATATGATCATTTTAGTCTATGAAGATGGAGTCATTAGCAGGTGAGACCTGAACTATATTATCAAGATGAAATTTAACAGATTTACCATCTGAAGTCTTATCCATAGCTGGTTCTATTGAACACAATTCAGTCTGATCAAGTTGTGTAAGTGAATCATTTAAAGTTCCGCAGGAATAGTAGTGGGTTATAAACCCGCTGTAACTATAGAAACAATATCAACAATGATGATTGTGGAGTTACCTGGAACTTCACCGTAAGTTTGCATACCTGCATCATCCCTATCGGAGATGAGGAACTATTCATTAGGGACCAACAATGTAGTGAGGGACTTTCCACCATTCAAGTCCACCCAAGACTCAGCCTACTGACCATCACCAAACATACTACGACCTGAATCATTGTTATCAATCGAATCCAAAGGCTTCTCGAGGATTTCCTGCACCATAATCTCAATCTCAGCCATTAACACAACATCAACATCCTCAGACACTTCTTCTACTACCAGATAAGACCACTTAGCACCAGAGGCCTCCCCCAAATGAAGTAATTTTTCACCTATCCTTGCACCTATTTCATTGCAGTCTCCTTCATCCCAGAGGATAGAGCTTGATCCTTCTTCTTCTTTCTATCCTGAGTCCACCCATTCTCCTTGGGCTGATCATCTCTACTCTTCACATGTCTCTTTATAACGTGGTAGTTCAGAAGGGAGTGACCGACTATCTTACAAAGCTAGCAAAAGGGTGGTCAACATTAATATTACAAAAATAACCATAGCTTTGTACTCATTTGCGTTAAACACAATCATATCCTAATGATTTTTCTGGAGGTCAACTTCAACTATCACCCTCACGTGCATACCGAGTTCAGCGTTGATCGTCTGATGGTCTATCTTTAGCGGGGTTCCGATGCAAAAGGCAAACATCGTTTAGAATTTTGGGATTACAAAAAAATAAATTCATTCCATGGAATCTCACATATATTTGAACCCTTGTATTTCTACCAATGTGAGGGTTGAATGAAAAATCCCATTCAGAGAGGTGAAGATGCCATGGTTTCTGCTTGAAATTTCCAATATTCCAAACGTGGTCGAGTTCCTCCTGTGAGCTTAATAGTAAATGATAATACCCATGCCCAATAGGAACAAACTTCCAATAAATGATACACCATATATGCGAGATCCTCAGTTTCATCTACATGGCTGGCCATGGCATGTCACCCTTCATATATGAAATGCCACTATATACTGAGATCTTACAGAACTAAGATCGCTGCTTCAATGCCTCAAGATCTACCTCCCCCACAAATCTTCCATCTTCCAATTTTATATAGAGATATGAAATAATCGAGGTGTCCATGCATAGATCCATACCTTTTAGCACTGCTAGGAACGAAATCAGTTTTGTTTTTTCTGATAAAAATTAATTTTTGATGAATAGTGATAAACTCTAAGTTATTGGATAAAAAAATTTATTATTTAAATAATTGTTTATTTATTTAAATTTAATTTATGTCCAAATACATACATAATACCTATATAAGTTCAATGTAATTCATTTATTTGATTTTATATTAATTTTGTATATATAAAAATTTTATTGATCTTTTTCTCCGCCTTTTACCCACCTCCTAAGAGCAGTTGTAAATTTGCATAAAACATACTTGTACCGCTTTTGTTAATTTAATTTCAAAAATCTGTGAGACATGGTTGGTATCAATAAGTAAAATTTGGTTCAATGAGATGAAAATAATTTTTTTTGAATTGTATCTGTTTACATTTATTTCCCACGATTAAATGTAAATATAGTAATTAATGGTAAAAATTATATTATTTTTCACTGTAAACATGTCCTAATTATATTAAATATGTGTATCTCGAACAAAAACTAACTTAGGAATAAAATATGATAATATATATCCACTTGGATTTGATTAGGTCATTTTTTTATTTAATTCAATGTATTGATAAAAGTGTTAAATTCAATGGTTATTATATATACCATTTTTAATATAGGGTTAAACATAAGATAATTTAGATTCTAAATATTACATAGAATGATAAAAATATTTCATACAAAATTTTATATTATTTATAATTTTTAGACATTAAATAATTTAATTTATTTGTGACACAATTATGATGCAGTAATTACCACATTAATGAAATATTAAAATAATTGATATTATAAACACCCAAACAAATGTAATTTGAGACTTTTTATGAACATCAAAAATTTTATAGTCTAATATGACATGTTAGAGTTGATTAAATGAATTTGTGTCAATGTAATAATAATAATGTTATAAATTTAACAAAAACATAGTGTCAAAATTGACATATTAGTGTTTTTGAAACATATATTATATAATTAATTGATTTAATATTCCTAAACATCCATGGGTACGCCAAATGATTTAGAAGAGATTATATATATTAATAATGAACTACATGGGTTTCTCTTGTATTTTTATAGTAATTTTTTAACAATATAATATAAAAATACAAAGATATGCGGTAAGTGTCAAACTATTTAACTAAGAGTTATATCTTAAGGATAAAGTTAATATTGTGACCCAAACCTATCTATAACCTATTTTTTGAGTGGTTTTCGACCCATACCAACCTTATAATTTATATAATTCATTTTTGAACCTTTAAAACCGAAAATGAGTTTATTATAAAATAACATTTCTAACTTTTCTTAAGGTGCCCCTCACCCCTCTTATAAAAGGGAACTCATCATTCCCTATAATTCACACCTTAAAAGCCATTTGGAATGGCCAACCCATTCCCAAATACCCTCTTAACTTCCCTCAATACATCCTATAGGCCTTTTTTTTTATTCAGAAATCCAATTATGGGGACCTTTTGATCAAATATATAGAAATTACCCGATGAAGAGGTAAATATTTCATCACCTCTTTCTAGTTCTTGCCTTTTTCAACATCACTTTCATTGTTTTTTACATTCTAAAATAATATATCCAGTATATTATTTATACTGTGATGTTTTTATAAAAATGGTACAACCATATTCATTGTTATATATATCTTATACATGACAAAGTCACCATACATGCGTATGTACGACTTACAGTCTCCACGATGTGCTAATGATTGTTATTCAAACACTTCATCATTTGGATGGGTATAATAATGAGTATAAATGGTGTAAATAAGAAAAATAACATTATAATTATTTTTTATATATGATATAAAATCCAGTTATATATGATTTTAATATCAAAATAATGATATTGTCGCTCATGCGTATGTATGGAATACCATCTCCACGAACGCAATATGATTTGTTTCCCCATCGTATCCATCCGAATATAATGTTTTAGGAATAAAAATAGTGTTTAATGAATTGATATAATTATTAATATGAATAAGATACATCCCATCCATAAAAATCAATACTTAAGTAACTAAGTATATAAAGAAAAACAAATCAGTTAACAACCAAAACGACAATAATACTAAAATATTATTACCAACTCATTTTTAAAATATCCTATATGATATCGTAATTATGTATATAGTCCTTTTAGAATTTATTAAAAAATATTTACCTATTATACTGAAGTTTAATGTACCATCAACAAAGGAAAATTACAAGGTAAGTATTTTTTTCACAATCTCTTAATTATTTTAGATTATTTTATACGTGAGTATCTACTGCGGCCTCGTTATCATCCACATCCATGTTTCTTAAAAATGTATTTGAAATCTTTTTTACTATCTAGTAGACAATGGGTTAAAGTTATTTATACCATTCTTTTACATTATATGTTTTTTAAAGGAATTTTTCCGTCGTTTTATAAACAAGGTACTTTACGACCTTTTCTACAAAATTAAGGTATGTAGGTTATTTTACTTATACGGTGGGTGAAGTTATTCTTCCCCATCATAACATCGATGAAGATTTCTGTACATAAATATAAGAATATTTTCAAAATAAATTTTTTAATTATAATTAATTATCTCTTAAATGATTTCAAAATAGTAAGAGATATTTCTCTCAAATAGTTTTGATTTCACCTATGTCAACATACTTTGATGGATTTTAAGATCATTTGAAGATGATTTATTATTATAAAAATAATCCATATTGTATTGAAGGTTTTTCCATATGTTTGATAGTGGATGTGTTATTTTTAAACCATTCATGTTTAATTGATAATGTATTTACATTTTGTATACTAGTTTTAATATGAAGGTTTATGTTATGTTTAAACAATTTTATATGTGGAATTCATTGGTGATAGTAAGTGACGGGTGGAGACCGCTCTAGATCCTCAATGCATCAGTTGTTCTCAGGGGACAAAATAGTGTATTGGCACAATGACTTGACAAAATATAATTTGTAGTCCTTGCCAAAGTCCTTGACTATGTGTTTATGAATGTTTTGAATTATGCATTCCATTATTATGAAAGTGAAAAGTTGATATTTCATGTGATTATTCGACGAGTAGAATATCCATATGAAAATGTAAATTGAATTGTTTGATTTTATATTTCCCATATTATGCTGAAGTTCATGTTTAAAAAACATTTTTTAGTCTTATACAATTCCTTACATGTTTATGCTTATTTATGAATGTTTCTGCTATATTGTTATCCTTACTGAGCAACTAAGATCACCCCTTTCTATGATTTATTTTTCCTAGGATGTAAAGAAGTATTTTATGACTGACCTATAGGGACAATCTGAGGAGATATGAGTATGGTCTATTGAGACAATGTAGTTCTAGTTTTCCATTTTATAATTTAATGTAAAACATATGAATGTATCTAGTATTTCCAATTATACATAAATATTCGGTCATTTAGGAAATGATTTCCTTACATCATGTGAATGTTATGTAATAATGACCCAACACTGGGTCACTGGGGTCAAGTTCTAAAGAGAAATCAATTCCAATCATAGATATGTGATATCATATTGTTGCACTAGGGATCATGTATGCAGTGATCGATCTACAACAAAATTTTGAGTCAGGATCCAAATCAACAAATCCTGCAATGAAGGACGAATAGGGTAGAAAAATCATAAATCAACCAAGTAGAATATACCTTGATTAATTTTGATGTCAATTTTGGTTCATTTCCATTAGAAAGACAACCAAATCCCATAAAATGATCAAAAGATAATTCCCCTAAATAACTCTACAATGGTAAATACCATTCAGAAATAATGAATGATCTGTGGCCAATCTATTGGTTGATTTGTTCATAGTCATCATTGAATTCATAAACAATGGAAATGGGGTGAAATCACAAATTCCCTACCTTGATTTAGTTTGATAGCAGCTGAATAATTTTTGTTGTGTCATTGTCGTGGGTCGAGATCCTTCGAATATGATGTCCATCATTGATAATTAATCCATGATATTCTTTTGTTCATCAAGAGTGATCCATATCGATAACTCATTGGATTTACAGGACTATGTCATTATCGCAAATTTTTCACAAACATGTATTAAAATAAAATGTGTCGTTTCATCAAGAATAAAAAATATTGTATAATATTTTTAATGAAATTTACTTCTAAAAAATATAATTCAAAGATAGCCTGCGTTGGCCGATGTTATTCCTCGCCTATGGAAAAACCCCCATATAAACTCAATAGTTTTCTTAAATTTCCAAATTTATTTAACATTTATGAGTTATCAGGATTAGAAAAATAATATTTTTATTTAATAATATTATTAAGGGTAATGTCCTTTCTGGGTTTTGCATAGATGTTCTACATCGACAAATGTTAACTATCACATATGGTAATGCCACTACTCTGATATCAACAATTCCCTCATATTTTAAATCCACGAACGTGATAAAATTTTATTTTAATTTTTATAAAAATTATTCCGTTTGTGCTATTAAAAAGTATTATTTTTCAATGAGTTTTAACAGGCACGCCGGGCCTTAGAATCTCATGATGTATCAGTAGATGTTATAGGAATTTTCCCTAATAATGTCAAAAAATAAAATCATAAAAATCAGTTTTATTACAAAAATTCCAATTAATAAATAATTATTAAATATTAAATAAATACATTATGTGTGGTAAGAATAACTATTACATTTACTCAGTCTTGAGAATAATATTTATTCCTTTAATTAAATAAAATAATAATTTGATCAAGATTAATGGAAAAACATAGTTTGTTACTATATTAAATTCCTTCTCAATGTCATTTTGTAGGCTTACCTAATGTCCAAGAGTATTATTTTGCAATGTGTCATGGAACCCAAGAGACATAACATAATTTCAAAATGTAAAATAACATATATGAAATGTGATATTTATTATAATCACTTTAACAAAATATCTAATAATGTATGATTTCTAATAATTTTCTCAACCTATATTCCTGATATATATTTAATGGACTATCTGAAATAAACACATCAATACACTATGACCATGGAATTTAATGCGGTTGTGATATTAAATTCAAATGGATGAGATAAAAACATCCATAAATATGTATAGAATAATGCTACCCTAACTTATCCGAAATTATAATTTCTGTCAATATGCATCCAACATAACCTATATCCAACAAAAATATAGCATCACAATTTTTGTTAGCGAATGTATGTGCGGGATTCATGAAATTAATTAATGGTAATCCTAAATTCTATGTACCATTATACATGTTCTTATAAAAGAATATACTACGACATCAACATGTGGAAAATGAAAATGGGTGGTTATGTTCTTATATTTTCCCATATTAGATATTAACATGTTTTATTATCATTAGATATTGAATTATCAACGTACACGTACTTACAACAGACAGTATACACACTATATTCCCAATCATAAAATTTTCTCTGATAGTTGAAAATCAATTAAGTATACATTCCTAGAATTTCATGTTTCACATCATGGTGGGGAACATATATGACCATATCAATGAGATATATACTATAAGAAATATTTATGTTAGAGTCACGTAAAAAAATTAATAATTCATAATAATTGTATTTATTATTATTCAAATTAGTGAATATTCATGTAATCCAAGGCATAATTCTTACTATAAATAACCATCATTGAAATAATCCCACATATACTAGATCTTACTATATTTTAATATTATATATACAGACCTCACATGATGATCATTTTTATACTCTGTGAAATTTTAATTCAAGGGGTACACAATGTTGTATTCAATAGAAATGTTTCTCACTACAACAACACCTCATTGGAAAAATATCTCAATTGATGACACTTTTGATGCATGTGCATCATCCACAGAGGTGAAAATATCTCCATTGTAGTATCCAAAAAAATATTATTATCAAAATAATGGGAGTTCAACCCCTACTTCTAGGTGTCACATTATAATCTTTCAAAAAAAAAGTTGAATCAATATTAAAACATTAGCTTCTTTTGAAGACACAATATACTTAGACTCTACTCTAGAATCTATAACCACTATATTCATTGATAACTTCTATCTAACTTTAGCTCCATTTAATTTTATGATTTATCCCTTTTTGTTATTTCAACCCACCTTGATATATTTGGTGACTAGAATCTTCATATACATTAATGACTAGTTCTTTATTTCTTCTATTGAAAAAAGAGATATCATTAATATTTATCATAAAATTAATGATAATAATTACTACCATCCAATTATTTTAACTCAGTCTACTTGATATCACTCTACCACATTTAATGTGTATGTGACAACTATCCCCATACATAACATAAAAAAAATTTCTCAACCAATTTAAGATTCATATGGTATACACATAATACTTTTTATTTACTCATGTTTCTATTGAAATATTTTCCTAAAATGAATTATTCATATAGAAAAAAGAAATAAACCCCTCATACTATGTTCCATAATAAATCTATTCAATAGTTTTTCATTATATGTTTTTATACAATGTCCAAGATGCCTATTAGATATATCATGATGGAGCTTTATCCCAATAATATTTTCGTCTTAATATGTATGGATCACTAAGAAGAGTATATTGTAGAAGTATTTAATGATCTTGATGACTAGTATTTCCTTTCAAATAAATAATATGATAGTAAAAAACTATTAAGAAAATAACTATACTAACACTGATGATTTTATAGATACTAGGATCACATTATTACATTATGAATCCAAATTTGATTATATATTGATTACAGTTAAGGTTCCTTGAACAAGATGGATGATTTAGTCTATAAATTGATCATTAAAACATTCATACTTTGATGGAAACATATTGTGTCACAAACCCCTGAGGTTGTATCATATAGACTTCATCCTAGAGTTTCTGTTATTGGAAGGATATTTTTTCTACTATTTTATGAATATTATAATCATGGATAGGTGGATTTTCATTAGCAATTTGAATGGATTTTATCATAGAAACTAGACAAAATCATTCAAAATAATCAATACTTGGACACTTTTTGAACCCTTTGAAAATATTTGTTCATTATACATATTGGAATATCTATCCATGCCTCATTTATTATTGAATACTAAATTATATCCAATGGGATTTTCATCCACTATCGGATCTACCAAATTCTATCCATTCCTTTAGTATATCAAATCCATTTCAGAATTCATCGCATCATTATACTTGTATTCTTTTATGACACATACTACCTCACTATATGTTAAAGGACCATTATTATCAACATATACTGAATAATAAAACCTGAAAACTACAAAAACATGTCTTTGAGGATTTAACCCTCTACAATACACATACATTAATTTTGTGTCCAAGAAACTTCTTCTTACTTGAGGCCTGATAGAATTTATTCATATTATATGTTTATTATATCTTGAGCCTAAACATCATCAACGTGAATTTAAATCCCACTGTATCTTTTATATAGGTGATCCCTTCGAAAAAATATGGAATTTATTTCATTTATTACCAATTTGAGGAGGGTACATATATGTAAAATCCACATGTTTCTTTGTTATTCTAGTAGTTATTCACACTATACCTTATGGTTATGTCTTGATTCATGAAGAGGAGTTAACAAATTATTCACAACAGCACACATGTATGTATGAAAAAAAGAGTTTTGTTAAACTAAAAAATTTGTATCATATTCCACATTCTCATTAGATGTATCGTGGGTTAGTATTTGTGTTTTTTATAAAAGGTCTCCCAAAAAAGATAATATATGTCTCACATGATTCTTCATTGATATTTTCATGTGAAAAAGGTGAAGTTCCACATCTCACATACACCATTAGGCAACAATGTATATGGAGGTGTAATTTGGGATAAAATCACATACTCTATTATGTAGTCAATGAATTATAGATTTATACATTATTCCCAATGTTCATTATTGAGTTTATTAATCATATTAAGAAGCTAGTTCTCAACATCATTCAAATATTCTTTTTATTTATCAAATTAATCTGACTTATGACTTATTAAGTTGATATATCCATATATATTAATAGAAATAATTTATGTTTGTTTGTATGAATTCCAAACTATATTTTCACAATGAAATTTTCCACACAAGTTAGTATGATCTAGTTCAATAAGCTCTTTTTCCATTATACTTCTCCAATAAAACTGTCATTATCTTATTTCCATGAAAACACGTGTGATATACACGACGTTTTTTAGTTAGAATGAATATTAATATTAATCATGATATAAGTTTTCCAATGATATTTTGTTTACGTGAACTATAAAGTGATTCAAATGTTGTGTGTGCTATGAGTCGTGTTAAATATTTGCCTCATTGATTATCTTTACATGGTTTTCATAATATGAAAAAAATATATCTTATAAAGTGTTCCATGACATTGAAAATAATATTTCAATAAAATAAAAATTAATTCTTCCAAACGATATAAATATACAAATTTTTATCGTGTTGGGATACAATCCGAATTTTTATTCTAAATGGTAGAAGAAAATAACAATCATTCATGAACATGATCATTCCAATTTGCGATGTGAGTTTGTTGTCCATAATAGTAACAATATTATGTTTGGATCAATTTTATATTCATAGATCACATACACTAAGTTATTCATTATTAGTAAACATTCTTCGTATATATGAATACATATTTGAAAAACCAAAGCTGTATTTTAAAAACAATTTGTAGAAACATATAAAATTACTTTGATAATAATCACATATAAATCATTGCATTCCTTAAATCGATTGGCGTTTTTTACTTCCAATGGTGATTCTCACAAAATATAAATTATATATCATCATAGTCACCAACATTCCAATTTATTATTATATTTTTGAAGTGTTTTTGGGAAAAAGATATGTGATTAGATCTCTTTTATAGACCTTCCCAATTATCAACATAAGGACTGATGTATTTTCATTATTTATGTCCTTATCAACTCTATAATGAGGATTGATAATATTTGTGATATAATTATCAATGTTGTTCTTGATAAATTTTTTAAAAAAATGGGGAATCACAAATGGAGTGGCACAAATACTGCATCAATGCACAATTCATCGGGAAGCATGATCCCTAGATCTTCTAGATTCTCAATGTATCCATTGAGTTTGACAATGTATGGTCCACCTAACAAACTTTCTCAATGATTACTATTGAAGAGTGCCTTGGATATCTCAAAAAATTCATGTATAACTCTCTCGTGATATAACCCAATGAGATTCATGTTCATTCTATTATCATCCATATCTACATGAATCTTCATGTGATCAGTAGACATGTATGAATGAATTAAACAATAACTTCTGAAAAAAACACATTATCCTACAGTTATAATCAATTGTAATATGACATAGATCCATTGCTATAGATTTTCCCAATTTTTATATAATCTAATGGAATTATATGTGTTGGTATGGGGATAAATAAATTAATACCGTTGAAATTGTTGGTATATCTCATGGCCTAATATGAATACCCACTATTTTAAGTAAACAATTTAAATACAACTATACTAATTATTAAAAAGTATTAACTAATATAATGAAATAAGGATCAAGTTTCCATTCATATAAAAACAACTTTGGTCAAGATGGAAATATGTACTTCAAGAAAAACATCACCTTTTAATAAATGTTCATTCTTATAAAAAATAATAATACATTTTATTTTACATTTCATAAAAATATATATAGAACATAGAAACTAGAGTAGTTAATTATTTAAAATTCCAATATGGTAAACACTAGTAAATTAAATGAAAATTAACAATTAGATTTTTTTGATAAGAATTAGATTTCATAGGGACATATGAAGTCAATATCTCATAATAATGTCTCACAGTATGAATCTTGTGTATATATCAAAATATTTAATGCTGAGAAACATTAAATATCTTTTAGATTATCATCCCAATTTGGTATTTTTCGATGAGAGATCCATGTCTGTGTAGTTTATTTTATATTTGAGTTCCATATCATTGGGGTGTATTATAATGGGGTATCTAATTATATATTTTTTAATTTCAATTATAGAATGATATCCCAAAATTATATACTCAATTAGAGTGAAATATCTCTATAATGATCAAAATAATACATTATATCATATCAAATCCAATTTCATATTGATGACTAACAATGTATCAATCAGATATTCCAAAAATATCAATCACATTATCTCACAAAAATTATTTGATATAATCACTGGACATATTTGAACCACTAATATATTAATAATACCAAAAATTGCAACATTATATTATTATATATTAAATTAATATATATTGAAAATTCATTGATTTTAGTAAATGTAGAAGTCATCTAAATAAAAACACTTATTTATCTATAGTAATAACATTTATTATGCATTACTATAAAAACATGACTATCATATTTAAAAATTAATGGGAATAATAATTTCCTAATAGAATCTTGGTAAGGTTTCGACTCATTTCTAAAAATGAGAACAAAACATTGCATAAGATAGAAAGGATTCCAAACTCACTAGTTTGATGATGAAGATGAACATAATGAAAAAATTGAATAAGGGGTGAATTAGGAATGATAATATATGTTGATGCTCACATGGATAAGGGAGATTAGGGATTATGGGTAAATGGGTGTATTTCTGCAGGCTAATGGATTTATGGATATTCAATACAATTTTTTTTAAAACCATTTATATATCCTAACAAATACAGTTTTCATAAAACATTTGTATAACATAATATATACTAATAGTTTATTCAATGTATTTGAATAGACAAAATATATGAAATCCATAATAACGGTTCATATACATAATTATTATAGATGCATGGGGATAACACCATTTTCTACTAGTGAATGTATTTTCATGGTTTTTTTTATGTTTTTATCTGAGACAAAAAACACTTCATCAATCATCTCTTAAATGGGATGATCTGGAAATGAGGATAGTATCATGTAATATTTTCATGGATTACAAAACACAACCTATAGGCATCTAAATAATTCATAGATGTTAAATATGGTTATGTTATTAACTCTCTCAAATATAAATCACATGGGTTAACATGGATGAAGAACAATCCATAATTATTCAATATTAAATGATAAGGTTATTAGTACATTAATTAATTTATATTTGTGTAAAATAAAATTAAATAAGTTTATAATATCTTCGACTATATTATAAATTCCCAACATCCCTTACAAATTAACTCATAATTTATAGTTTCTATGATATACTTATGTATAGGGACAATATTTTTCTTTTCATATCCCCAAATATGGTTGTTCAATCTACATGATGGTATTTAGGTTTGAATTGATTTTCAAACTATGGTATTGAAAAAACTTAATCTACTATGTGGAGTTGCAAATATAGATATAATTTTTTTTGAGTACCTCAATACATTCCTCCAATATATATAAAGTCTAGAAAGGTATTCTTAAACATATGTAATATGGTTCAGTAAACACATGTCCTTTATAAGAGCATCACGATAATAAGAAGTGTACCAATGAGTGTTGGGCAGACATTTAATCATGTGGATTTAATACATACTCATGTAATGTAAGTCTTGTAAAATATTAATATATAATTATGGGATCCTATTTATTATGCATATAATTTTTCATGTCTTATCCATTATGTGCCTTATCATTGTTTACTAGATTTTATTATATTGATTTGAAATGTTTGATAAGACATTAAAACAAAATCCATTTGTTGAGATTCCATATTTCTATATTAATCAATTTATTTTTTACTCATTCCAAAATGGGTTTTCATAGATGTTTCCAAGAGAAATGATTGAGTTTTCTCCAACTACCAGATAACATGTAACATCTTCAATCACATTCGATGAAAAAAAAATTTGGGACTGTAAAAAAATATGAATTAGGTTGAATACAAGTCAATGTATAATGCTTCCAATTCAATAGCTATGGTAAATTGAAAATGATATGAGGGAAAAAAATAATTCCCATTTTGAATGAAAATCATAAGGATTGAAATGAACTGATGCAAAAGATACATTAAGTTATGATAAGGGTATTGAAGCCCCAAATGATAATTCTAATTTCTCTCATAATGATGTATTTTGTTCTGAACCTACATCCCAATTATAATTTTCATAAACAACTAATCTATGGGTTGAATATTTGTATAAGTTTCATTTTAATGTCAGAGTATCCATTATAGATTCCTTGTTTAAATATATTTTTGATAAATATGAGGAACTGTAGTCTGGTTACAATTGCACAAAGAAAGATATTTCTTCACAAGAAAGTGTTGATTACAATCTATGGAATGAACATATAATTTATTCTTATAGTAGTCAAAATGTAAATGTCAAATTGGAGTAATATATCTTAGTGAAATTCAAAATGAATCGTATCCTTATCCATATATATGTTCATGGATTCCATGATAAGATAGTGTGGTTAATCAAAGATGTTCCTCCTCCTTTATGCCCACCCATCTCAACTAATTGTATTGTATCATTATTGAGGTCATCAGATATTATCAAGATCATAGTGATACAAGGATGTATAAATCAACTAATGGGAATCATAAATAATTTAGTTAGATGATGGGTAGTGGTAAAGAGATGGATGGGTTTTTGTTAGCCCTTAGAAATATTCATTTGGATCTTGTCCTTCACCTGAGTTGTAGGAGGAGCATTATTGAACTAAATGTTCATCAATATTATGGTTTGGATTCTACTCCTACCTATTACAGGGATATCACAACGGATATTCATGTTCCCATATGTTCTCATTTAAACACTATGGGTGAGGTAGGAAATGATTTATACATCCAAATACATCTAAATGTAGGTTTTTTGTACATCCCTTCATGGCCCCTATTTTTAGTGAAAAACTAATCCAATTGGGGCCTATGTTTGATATTTTGAGTTTCAGGGGGACAATCAAATATCAGGTCTATATTTACAATGTATAATTATAAAGTGGAAGTTACTTCCAAGGATCCATTAAATGAATATTTTGGTTATTAGAAAATTCATATCTATATATTAGATGAAAGTTATAATCATGTTCATCATGAATACGGAAACATGAACAAAATGGTTTTTATAAAAAACCCTTTCAGTTTGTTGCATCTATAAATAGTGAGGATGATGGAAAAATAAATGACCATATTCCAGGAGTTGATGAATATAAGGATGTTATTGATGAATGAATATAAGATGATGGTGACATATCATGGATACAAATCAAGACATGGTGTAGAATAAGTATTCCTCGTAGTTGGTATGGTCGATCCAATCACCATAGTATGACTACTCTATCTCTATCAGGTCATTAAATATATTTTTTATGTTTATTATGTAGAATTGTTATTAATGTATGTTCTTCTTCTGCCATTTCTTCTTCTATTTTATTTAATAAAGGGTTGTCTATTCCTCATCCTTGTGAAGAAAACCAATAACCATGGTAAAAAGATTATGTAAGTGCTAACACTAGTTTTATAATTCAATCTGTCCAGTAGTGTATTTCCAAGTTTAGACTCTTAGTTTCATCATGAATATCCTCTTTTAACCATAGGATACTCTTTTATTTAAATGTAATTATTATTCACATGAATGTGAGGGGAACTATAGTATTGATTAAGAGGTATTACAAAAATAACCTTCTTCATGATGGTACATGATAATATATGAGGGGTGGATGACTCAAAATACATAATATTTATTTATTAATAATTGAGAAGGAAATTATTTAAATTACATTAAATTTAACAACATCAGTCTTAGTAATTCCTCATAGTAAGGAATGAAAATAATCATGAAATAAATATAAAAAAGTATACACAAAACAATTCATTTCCAATAATTAATATTTATTATGAAAAACACACTTTCCTTTATAGATTGAGAAAGTACATAATTAAATAATTTAATAGAATTTATCTAAATGGACATCAATATTCTTATGGAGATACACTTGAAAAATTCATCTATATTAAATATATTTCATAAACAATAATATAAAATTATTACAATAAATTAAGTGAGTATTTAACAATAAATTAAAATGTTTATTAAAATGACAAACACATTAAATGATAATCAATATAAGAATGTATTAATGATGTAATTAATTGTATTAATATAATTATTTTTTTAAATATTCAGAGACTAAATAGTGTATACATAGTATCTATTCACTAAATTCGTTATTTTCTCAAGGAAATGGGAAAATTCCATGGGGTGTCTATGTATTTCATGGATGGAATACACCACATGTACTAACCTGCGAAATTCCATGTATTATGCTTTTCGTGCATCCATGCCAAAGGCTGAAGGACTTGATATGATCTTGAGATAAGGGAAATAATGAGTAACACACTCTATTTACCAAATATACATTCTATAATAAATTAATATTTTAAGATGAAATTATCACATATTTTTTACCATATATTCACCCATAAGGTTGGCCTAAATTTTCTCATTATACCCTGAAGACTAGATATTTTTTTCCAAGATATACATTGTGTAATCTGAAAACAAATGTTCTAGAATGGACCAAAAAACATGTGATGTACCATAAATGCACTAAATATAAATATTACATGGAATTTCTTGTATCCCACAACATGTCAAAATGCACGGATCCTGGGTAAAAGATCTATAATCCATCTTCACACCATGTTATCCATGCTATCCAGTAAGAATCATTGTCACTTCCCAATACAATCTCATATCATTATTCACCTATTATAAGGGCATTAAAAATATATTAAATCCAATATCATGATAATTCGTATGTCTAAATATTTTTAATTAAAACCTGATTAATGAATGAATACTTATGGAATATAAGAATCTGACCACATTTTCACATATCGATTAACAATCAAATAAATATTTATAAATTGAAAAAATTCCCACTATAATACCACTAATAGGTTTCTGGAACTCTAAATTTCCATGGGTAGATGTTATAAAATAAATGATATTATTTTTTCCAATAGATCATTATCATTTTTTAGATGTTTTGAATTCCAAGACCTATAAAAAATTTAAATTAGAAATTTACATTATAATTCCCGGAACCACCGAGAACATTGCATGTCACATTTATAATTAATATAATTTAAACCTAATGATGTTCACATAATCTTATGAGCATTATTTGTTGATGTTACTGATCATCTAAAACTGTATATTAGATTACCGTCATATCATGTTGAGTATCCTATTGTAAAATAATGATAACGGTGATCCGCAAGTTCTTCTTTGATCTCCAAACAAAAACAATGGAATGTTGATTTATAGTGCTTCAGATCCATTTTCATTTAATGATAATAATGATATTTTTACCTTAAAACGTTAAGGTATTTCACTTTTACCTAAGACGACTAAATAAGGAAGAGTTGAGATAGATATATTTAGTGAATAATGATACTTAAATTCATGATTAACCAACGCAATAGGAATAATAATCCACTTATATTTATATGGTAGATGTTATGAAAATAATTATTTTCAGAATTACCAATAATTAATAAAACAACCCTTGTTAAACACCATTTCAAATAATAATAATAATTTTTTAATTTAATGCCTTCTTTTCACTAGAAAAATGATAAATATTTTTTTATCAATATATAAAATAATATTTATAACCATGAATTCTATTTTTATTCTCAAATATCACCACATTTTATGGAATTTTTATGCAAATAATCCATTAAATATTATACTTGTAAATAAATATTTTATTCAAAAAACAGTGAATAAATATTTTCTAAATATACTTTAAATATTATTGTGATTGATAAAATGTAAATAAAACTTTCCCCAGATCATTGGAATAAAATTTTTTCCATTAATTAAATTCATAAAAAATTTATTAAAACTGAATAGAACCACATAGAGGGTTACCCTCTAGGATTATGTATCTTTAGAATTTAGTGGGCTTTCTTAAATTCTATGATTACAATAAACTATTGGATTATGGGACCTAACATAATGATCTTAATATTGATACATAGAAAACCACGCAAAAATACATACTATTTAATACAATCCACTTATCAAAATATCTCTCCAATAATGTTTCACATATGTATCATTGAAATATATACATGATATTAGTTCCGTTGAATATATGAAATATACTCATTCTTACACCATGTCCTTGTAATTTAATGTTAATATTATATTCCTACATGAGGGCTAGGATATCAACATCTAAAAATTTATAATGGACAAATCCTTTTAGGATTACCATTAAATAATAAGTCATTCATTAAAAAACCATCATTCCTTACATCTAATGACTATAAGTATTATTGGTTTTGGTTAGTAAACACAGGTTCCTATGTCATGAAATGAATTAACGGTGATGGTTTATCTCAGAACCTCAATCCTTAGATTATTTACCCAATAATTAAATATAGTTCTCACCATGGTTTTGTATCATGGAGGAAACTCACACAACACATAATTTCAATTATCACTATTTATATACTAACTAATAATAAAAATAATATAATATATTGGGATTTAAATATTCATTATATATATAATAAAATAATATAATAAAAATTGCAAGAAAATTTTTGTTTGATTGAATATATATCCCCATAGGAGAACTCCCTATGTTATCCTTCATCATATCATTATTAATTTAAAATTTAATTAATATATAGAGTCGATCATGTTTGTGAACATACTCTTTTACCCTTTTTGAGTTAATATTGAACAATCAATGATTTCTAATAGACCGCACATCCACCTCCTTAATCAAAATAGAAAATTGTAAAAGATAATTCTAATCCTCTTGTTTCATGTGGAGACACAAATGCTCTTTACCCACTAATACCCCCTCATCCAAACTCTATGAAAACAAGAGAAATTAAAATTTATTACAGAAACAATTTATTAAAAAAATTAATTTTACCCATGATAAAAACATTGAGTTGTTTACTTATGATTATGAGTATTATAGTTTATTGTTGACAAGATCTAGGTGGAAACAAAAGAGGCAAATAATGAAAATTAATTGAAAAATATGTCTAATATATATTAAAGTTTCATAATAATATTACAACATAAAAAAAACTAAACAATATGGATAGTTATAGATTCATACCCTATCAAAATAAAGAGACATACATTTTTTTAGGATAGGGAGTCAAAAATTTAAATCATTTTCTTCCTAAAAAAAGAATTTATGTATAGCCCCTAATAAATACATAGATTTGAAAATGTAGTATTCTTGAATGTTGTTCATTGAAAATATTGTTTATTTTTTATATTTTAATCTTTGGCTATGAAATCTCCCAAAAAGTTTCACCTTGATTATCTTCTATAATCATGAATTATTTCAATATTATTCCAAAAAGATATTCTTCCTTGTCAGATTGTTAATATTCCCTATATAGAAATTTCAATTAAATTATTTCATTGAAAGATGAATAATCTAGAATAAAAACATTTATCAAATAAGTTAATTAAAATTTTATAAAATATATGTATACATTCATCTAATTTTAAATTTTCATTCGTAGATATGAGACATGTAGAAAAAAAATCTAAATAAGTGCAATGATTTCAAGGAACAGTTTGTGATCTTGTTTTGGGACTTAAAATCGTTGATTTATATTTGGTTATAGAAGTTTCAAATGATCCCCATGGTTTATTTTAGAATGAAAATAATTAATTCATAATTTAAATTATTGTATATGAATTTATGGTTAAAATTAAGAAATTATTTAAAACAATTAAAAAAAATCAATTTTCAAAATTAAGCTCATATTGGTTCTAAAACCATAACATTTGACCATTTACCTTATAAAAAAAATTGGTGGGATTATGTGAATTGAAATTTAAATTAAAATAATATTAAATATTTTCTCTCTCAATTCCCCCAAACATTAATATTACACTCCTGTGATATTATATTATAACGAGGTCAAAAAACTTCCAAAAAAATAAATGAAAAACAGAAATAATTGTAACATAAACTGAAATATTATGCCTCCTACATAGATCAAATTTCACAAAATACAAAATGTAAAAAACTTTTAGTCAATCTCTTAATAACATATATGTTTATGTCATTTATAATTCCTTTAGTATTTATATATATCTTCAAATAAGAATTTTTTTCTGAATTGTTTCTCATACTGATGAACATGAGTGATCTCTATTGCATTTCTATTATTATAGTGATCCCACTTCCCAAATTCAAAAGATATTCAACCATGAAGTATTTTTCCTAGTTTGTTTGAGGATGTGTGATGTGTGGTATTAAATTTAAAAACATTTGACGTAAAATTTTGATGATTAATCTCTAAAAATGAATTATATGAATGAAAAGTAGTTTCTCATGAATTGTGTGTTCTATAATCATCCTGATAATAAATCAAATGAAAAAACCACTTTATTTATTTGGAAATATCACATTTTTAATATTAATAATCAATTATTATATTCCTTATTTTCCTCAATTATAAAATGTTTACTTATTGAATTTATATCATAATATCTCTATAGAATAAATTTTATTAGGAAAATAGATGATGATTATTATATGCAACTTTTTATGAATACTCACCCCGTATTTGTAATAATATTTTGTGTCACCCATCAATCGTCACATAATGAAATATAGTCCTCCAAATAATAACTAAATACCAGAACAAATTTTTTCATTTTAACTCAGACATATTCTTTATGAAATCCAAATACAAATATTTTTCTATCTACCACACAAATGAGTTTAAAATTAATCATTAATTAAACATCTAGAACGTGTGTAAAAAAGATAACATTATTGTAATGTGGATACCTAAAAATGTATTTAATATATAATATGATATATATATATATATATATAAATTTTTGATGAAATGATATGAAAATGTAAGAGTGGAATCTAAAAAGGGATTTCAAAATGGTTCCTCAATCATACTTGAATCATTCCATAAAAACTGAAATCATTCAAAAATAGAATAATTTCATGTTATATATCACACACTATATCCCAGGACCCTTAAGAAAGTGAAAAATGTAACTAATATTTCAAAAATATTTAGAAAACACTCATCTTTGGAAATAATTTTCTTTTGAAAAAAACTAGTGCACATGATATTCATAGTAGATAAATATCATCAAATGAAAATATTAGAAATTATGAAACAAAATCCCTTCCCCAATCATTTAATTCCTAAAACATTAAAATAAATAAACATTCCCAATAACCTAATATGATTCATATTTTGAAAAGTAATCTATTTAGCTATTATTTCTCAATAACCCTCAACAAATTAAAAAGGATAACATAAAAAAATCATAATAATATTAATATAATAAAATATAATCACACAAAAAACTCTCAAATACTGATTTAAATACCCAACTAACATATTACATTTACTAAAATTATATTTTTTTTAAATTATATAATGAATTATTTTGATATATTTTCTTAATTGGGAAGAATATAATATACAGCAATGTAATGACACAACATTGTTTAATTTTTATTTGTATGCTTCAGATAAGATCCTAGAATCTAGCACATAAAAACATTAAGAATGAAATAAAAAATTAATTAAAATAATTAAAAATAAATAAATATGATAATGTTAATAGATAGTTCTAGGTTTAGACCCCTAATATGGTTTTGGTTTTTTTACCCTTAATCAGAAAATTGTCGTGGATTATCCCCAATGAAACAGTGGAATTGGATTTCATTAGATGAACCACCACATATAACATTTAACAATGTGCATGTGTATAGCCCTGTAATGGAGAACCCAATGGAATTTTTGAAATTTACCTATTCGAATAAATGAATAAATATTGAATTTGATGTCTAGAGTGGAAAGTGAATAGAGATTTGAGTGCTTCTTATAAACGTTTTTGGTTTCCCACTATATATTCTGTCAATGTTGAAGTATTAGATGAAGTGAGAAAATCACATCATGGTCTTGATCTTCTTCTATGGACACTAATTTTATGAATTATTCCATAACATCCAAGTCCAAATCAATTTTTAGGTCTAAAAATTCAGAAATATATAAGTCAAAAAATTATTTATCTTGTATAAGGTTGAAAAATGAAGAAACAATAATTGAATATCCCTTTTTAAGAAATTCATGTTCTGAATTAATATATTTTGGAATGATAATTGGAAATTAAATCAATAAGGTGTGTCTCCATCATTATAATCATATGTAATAGGGTGTTGTAGATGTTATTATTGATTCATTATCATGTATAAGATGTTAATGATTGAGGTTATCATAAATTATTTCATTTGATGATTCTTTAAATAAATTGAAGATCTCATATAGGTAAATATTCATGCATGTGGTCAATAGAGTCTTTTATTGGAAATTTTCGAGCTCGAGATATATTTTTTAATTTCATTAGTATATACATCATAGCCATTTAATGTTAATTAACATAAAAAATTATATAGTGAAATCTCTACAAAAAAGTATTCATGTTTTATATCATGTTCATTTTCATGATTCTCTAGTAGTGCATGAATATATTATTCTTCCCTTTCATATATTCTATTCAGTTTTTTTATGTCATCATTATGATCATTCAACTAGGATTCAATTAAATTTTAAAATTATTTTTTACTTATGATTGTATTTTACATGGATAATAATTTGAATTTAGATACATCATTAACAATGAATATATATACATAGTTTAGGGAATTCATGATTTTTAGGGGTCTTTATTAAAACATATGTCTTAATATTTTTTCCTCCATTAAATTGACAATAAATTGATGCATGATTATTTTATATGAATCCCAACTCAATAATTTATGAACTAAGAATTTAATATTCTACACACATAGGTATAGTCTCGATCATGAAATTCACAGAATATTGATGTTGTATCGTCACTTTTTATATTCAATCTTACATAAAACTAAATAATAGATAGAATTTAATATTATATAAATATTTTTAATATATATATATATATATTATTCTTATAATATTTAATGAATTAACATGGAATGATTTAAGAAAAAAAGGTGATCCTCCTAAAAGAACACCCAATGTGATCTATCAACATCTCATTATTTATTTCATATGTACATAATGATCCCACTAGATTGTATGTGTAAACATCCTATTATACTCAGTTTTGTAATATAAAATAATGGCAATAATCTTGAAGAGATAGCACATCCACCTCCTCGAATGAGGGGAAATATTGTAGAATATAATCATATATATATTGGGTGGAAATAGGATACTCAAAGGCTCCTTACCAACTTAAATAAACATCCACTAAAATTTAGGAATAAAAGAAATGTTAAATATGAATAAAAAAATACATGGATTCAGCATCAGATTCCTCCCAAAGGAACATCCTCTTGTTAGATACTAATTATCATGAGTATTATAGATCACTATTGACAAGATAATGGAGGAAAAAAAGTTATATAAATAACATAATTAGATAATGAAGAAAAATAATATATATTAAAAATTCATAATGTTATTAAAGATGAATATTATAAAAAACTTTTCAAATGACAACACAGAGTAACCAACCAAATGAAAATAATGTTATTTACTTATTTATAGGTATATGGGGTAAAAAAAGATCTAATTCTATCCTCTAATATTTTTCATAGGGATTCCCTATAAAATGACCTAATTGAGAAATTTTATCTTCTTGGATATTTTTCTTCTATTTTTTATGAAAGAAATATCAATACCTTAGAATTGTTTCCCATCATATATAGGAGTTGATAAAATTTTACTTAAATATATTATTTTGTCTTGGAAGTCTCTTCTAATTCCACATATTCTATTTCAAATACTTTCATATTCTTGAATAAGGACGAATTAGTAATGGAAACCTCTAAAAAAAATCATTAAAATATTATACAGTAAAATATTTTGTATAAGATTATAAGGAAAGTAAATTATTCAAATATGGGATCATATACAAAAAAATTAAAATCATTTCAAATATTTTGGGGCCTAATTTTTGTTCTAGTTTTTTAACATTAAATGTTTGATCGAAACATGGGTATATGTGAAGGACATGTTTTTCAATTATCTTATTAGCCTAAAAATGGAATTTCATACATTAATTTTATTTATTAAATGTAATGGTAAAAATAATGAAAAAAATTAATAGATTAATTAACTTAAATTATTCCATTTTAGAAATTCAGATGAAAATTCCACTAAAACATAAAATGTGACAATTTGATATAAAATTACACATTTTTACGTTCATTATATTGAAATAAAATGTAATGTAATTGAAATTATTTACTATGTTGTTGGTTTTTTCTCATTATCTCCATTCTTATAGATTTATTTGTTAGAACATAATGAGATAAAGTCTCATACACAGTAGATTAATCACACGAAACAATATAAATACTATTCTCTCCATCATAGAATGTTATATGACAAAAAATCAATATTTAATAATATTTTTTAAAAATTTAATGGTTTCATCATGTAGGGGAACTACAATGATATTTTAAATGATATAGATACTAAAAATAAATTATTAATATAATGTCAAATAAAATTGTAAACAAAATGTAATATGATTCATTAATCATATTAAAATCATAAAATATTTATGTAATTGAATTTATTAATTTGTTTCTATAGATCAAAAAACAAATAAAATCCTGAAAACATGAAATATATTATTATAGAGATCATGATTCATGTATATGTATTGATGATAAACTATTTAGATTTTTTCAATTTGTCATCATTATAATTATACTATTGGTTGTTTTTTATCAAAGAAATTTAATTATTGCATGTTGTTATATAGTATTTAAATGTTTCTTTGGATTGTTTTCATCTATCATTTATAAAATATTAAAAAAAATTGACCATCTCCTTTTTGACATCTAATAAGAATAATATGTGTTTAAAATATTGAACCCATGAATGTTATTGATAATGCAATTACTCTACATGACACATGTAGATTCAGAAATTGAAATATTTGAGGTTATATTTTACTATTAACTCACCCCATTATATAATACATCCAATGTTAATGATTATTAAATACCTAGTACGATATTGTCATGATCAGAACTACAAAAATCTACCAGGGTATTCTTAATATAAATACATCCATTTATAGATACACTTACTGTGGATGGTAAATATTAATGATGTATGAATTGTGGTTTGATAAAATCATGATATTCTCTACAAATTATATTAGTAAGATTATTTTCCCTAAATAAAATTAAATTTAATGACACTAAAAATATCATTTAAAATATTGGCTACAAAAAAAATAGAACTACCAATTGGGGGATTTTATTTTATCTACTTCCCTTTGAAGAATATATTAACAAACATAATGGGAAAGGATTGATATTATATATTTATTTTTTTTGTTTCATGTACATATAATACTACAAAATAAAATAATGTTGAAAACCCATAATAGAATATTTACAATATTGAAACAGGAAATCTCCACCGGTGTATTCGAAAATTATTTCTTCCATTTTATGAACTACTTAGAAATAATATATGGAATGGTAAGATATAATTTAAATATTTTTAATAGATGATGTAGTTATAATCATACAAATTGTAATCCTCTTGCAATTTCCCTAAAGTATACTTACATCATCAAAATAAGAAATTATCAAAATTGGTAATATAGTGTGGTTGTTTCACTATGAAGAACAACTTCTCTGACATATAGGGAATATCCTGATATAATTTATATATTTTTTATAGTTCATGTCCTTATAATCATAATCATGTTAATCATGATTCAAATCACCTTCATTAAACATGCAACATGAAAACTAGAAAATTATTCTATTGGTATTTTGTGTTGGTGATCCCCTTTGTAGGGCCACTTGTAGTTCATTATAACTATCTATGATATAAAACTATGTGTTTTAAAGGTGATTTCCATACAATCATTAAAGGTAATAATTTTGAAAATCACCTTTATATATTTTCATCATAGGAACTAGAAATCAATATCAGGTGATTTCATTGTATCCTCTTGAATTTTAAGATCCACATACCAAAGGTACAGAGAACATCTGAATATAATCTAGAATTTTTTTTTTCAAGATTAATGTACATATAATAATTCAAATGGTATCCTTTTTTAAAATTAAATATAATAGATTTATTGCATCATAACTACAAATCCATACTGGGGTATTCTAGTATATATGCTTCCCACTGTACAACAGATAATTACGATGGATACAAATCGTTGTTTATTTAACATTATTATATAAAAAATTAGAATTTCAATCTAAAAAATTATTTTGTAATTTTTATTTCATTATAAGAATATAAATATAAATTATTTTATATATCCAATTATATAGTTTTTATGAATCTAAAACTGAAATATCCCCTAGATTATTTTTATGAGGACGAATTGCTTCAAATAACAACTGATAGAGCATGGTACTTATCAGTTATGGTTCAAGCATTGTATACTAAAGGACTGATAAAATGAAAAAAAAAATTCATAGGTGTAATTTTCTTAATGTTCAAAGAATTGTATCAATTCTAAAATTCACCCAAATGAGTTTTTAAGCATAATAATTTTAGATATTTACTATATGATTCTAGTTTAGTAGTATTCTAGTAACGAAATGAAAAACCAATACATAGAGAAATGGATACTATATTTTACTGTTTTTTTGTTATGGTTTATGTCAACATAATACTTCCAATGATTCCATGTCTAAAAATCCCCTATAAGAAAATTTATTCATTGGAAATGGAAATATCTACTAGGGGATCTATTATATCTTCTACCCATCAGAGAAACACATACCAAAGTTATTGGGAAGGGGCTAATATTATCTGAATACATTTTTCATGATTTATTTTCACATTATCATACAAAGTGTTATAATGTTTAAAATCCCCTATAAGAGATCTATTGTATCAAAACTAGAAACATAAACTAAGGGATTCTACTTTATATGATTCAATTTTTCAATCCACATATAGTGTATAGAATATATCAGAGAACATTATTCTCTATTGTAGGGATCGTCTTGATATGATGTACTATTTTTTTGATGTTGATATATTTATAGTAATGCCAATGTAAATGATTATACAAATCTAATAAAAAAGTCTTTTAGTATTGGATGTACATATATCAACCTGACGACTCTTGTGTCACCACTTCCCGTTGTTGAACCTCTTATAATACAATACTTATATTTGATGCTGCAAATTTTTAAATAATAAATATTTATGATATTCATATTATTATTTATTCATTGTAGATGTACCTCTTTACAAAACATCATTTCTAGATACACAATAATTTCATTCAATCAAAACATTTATACTATTAATATTAAAGGAAATTAATCCCCTCCCTAATAAAAAAATAATCAATAATTTAAGGAAACACATATTTAGATTTTTAATCTTCTTTTTTGATGAAAAGGTACCCCATTCAGAGTAAAAGAAGTCTAATTATTAATAAATTTCAATTTGAGCTTGTATAATATCCAAAAATACATGTTCACTATTAGAGTAAAATATATATCATTTCATGGTCAATATATTCTTTGAATATTTTGAATCAGTGATAGACCAATCCAAATGATTTAATTATAAAAATAAAAAATGAAAATGAAATGTCTATCCAATGATTATTTACTCAATGTGGGATTATGGTGACTCAGAATTCAATATAGAAGACTATTTAAAAAATGTATATAGAATGGATAGTGTATACTATCGTGACACAAAATCATTATTATCCTTTTACGCATGTGTAACATTATATTTTCCATGATGTGGTTACTATTTTGGATTGTGTTTTATACATTTCATAGACAATAAACATTGAATCAAATATTTTTCATGTTTATGAGATATTCATCAATAGTTTATGATATATATCTAGTCATAAAAAAAATTCACCCATATATGGATTCCATGTATCATATTTAGTTACATTCAATGATAGTATACCTATCAAAAAAATTATAATTTTGGTTCATTTATATGTTTTAACCCCATTAATATTTTCTTATAATTTTTAATGTCCCTAATATCATATAAATAAACGGTAGTATCCAAAAATCTTCTCTTACAATGTGTATCCTCAATGCATTATAAAACTATAAAGACACATTATATATAAATAAAACTAAAACTTACTCACACACAAAAAATGTTCCATAATGAATAGAATATATGACACAAACACTAGTAAATAATATATTATAGTTGAGGTGCTATAGGTGGTATAAGAAATATTTACCAATGTAGTATAGAAACACAAGATCAAAACACAAAAAAAAAGAATAATGGACTTTTAAACATATAGACATATATAAAAGAAATGAACTAAAAATAATCAACATTGATGAGTTAATATAAAGTCAATATGAAAAAAATTATGGGCTTGGTTCCCTTATTAGATGTTAATCATATTAAAATGGGGATATTTCTAATAATAATATTATATCCCTAGTTAATGAATTGTTTTTAATCATATATAATTAAATTATAATTTTAAGAGGTTCTATTATTATGATGGTAATGTTTAGGATGAGAATTATTTTTTTGGATCCAACGTATGACTATATACTTAAGACTATATAATAGATGAAATAAAGTGCCACCACATCCAAAATGTAATTAACATAAAAACATATATACTTTTATTACCATTCGTCAAGGTTTATGGGAAGACCCAAATATTACAATAGAGGAATAGTATGAATTTTTCAAAATAATTCCATAGTTAAAACTCAAATGTAATTGTTACTAGAGATTATGTAAGTACCTAAATAAAATATTTATGGTAACTCTATTGAAATAGATTCTGATAATTAGATTTTCTTCCTTCGGTAGTCAAATGATAGAAACAAATGAGTATTAACAAAGGTAATTGTAGAAATTATAAATATGGTAATGCCATCCAAATTTTTGAAAATATATTATATAAATATTTTCACAGATTTTCTTAAAAATATCCATACATAATGTTATTTTTTGAACATGGATATTAGTATGAATATTTTTAAGGAATAATGTACAAAAACGATTTTCCATTGGAAGTTTTGTAAATTAGATGTTCTTATGTTTAATGTAATAATTTTGATGACATTTACTATTTGTTAATAGAATAAAAATTTATTTAATGTTAACATTTTATTTTGTTGAATATAATAAATTGTTAGAATTAACTAACTAAAAGAAGCCTTATTAAAGAATAAATTCTAAATTCTATTAAACCAACATGATTATTATTCAATCAAACCAATATAAAAAACTATATTTGAAATTAATCATTCTATATATTGATGAAAAACATGTTTCCAAACTTCAATTCAGTGCATCCAAAGACATGTCTAATAGGAAGATATATATATATATATAATCTTCTATTATAGTGGTAAGAATATTTTTTTATCGAATCCCTTAAGTACAACTCCAAATACAATCTATTTTATTCTAAATGAATCACAAAATAAATTTTTTATGAAATCATCATGGACTAGTTTATTATGAATTTAGAACATAATGTCATGAAATCAAAACTTTTCATTAATCTCTGAGTCAAATACCATATTAGGCCCTATAATTTTTATATAACCAAATAATTTCATTTTATTTTATCGAGATAAAATAATTTATATGAGATATATATAGCACATTAGAAAAACCGAAAATATATGATATGAATCTCCATGTTACTAAAATTTATGTCACCTCCTCAAATGATAGTTTGGCAGAGACTAATATCCATTAATTTATATGTTTTGAGATGTCACCTATCACCTTGAAAAGAAATATATTACCACTGTTTTTAAATCGATATATGAACATGTGTTTATGAAATATTATTTCCTCAAATATTTTCATTTTTTTATTTTTTTAATTTTTTATAATACTTCAGATAATGATCCTATTAATAAAATACTGAGGGAATTACAAAATACAAATTCCACCAAATGAATTTTTTTATCAAAGTTGAACACATAAATCTATATATCAAACAAAAATACTTATTTAATGAAACAATATTGTCTAAAATGATACTTGACACATTTCTAGTAGAGAAAAACCACTAACATCATCATCAAAAATTTATCACTATTTATTCATGTAATATCGGAGTAAATTTTCCCTTATTTTTTAGATGAAATAAAAAAATAAAAAAAACAATTTTACCAATATATACCACAATAAACACATCAAAAATTCTCATCTGGTCAATAAAATCCCTAAAATAAATGACATTAATAATATAAATAATGACAGTACAGGAAAACCGCCTATTAACGGCTTTTTTTTATGTAGCGGCTATTTAAACCACCACTATATAGTTTGGCGGCAGTTTATAAAAACTGCCACTAAACATGGAATCAGAAATCTATTAGCGGCGGTTTTATGAATTTCGTTGATGTCAAAGAAAAGCATCATAGTACCTCATTTCGCGGTGGTTTTAAGGGCTATTTAATTAGCGGTGGCTATAATCGTCGTGAAATTCAGGCGGGCCAGGTGCCTGCATAGCAGCAGTTAAAACCACCACTAATTCTGATGTGATTTCGCGGTGGTTTTAACCGCCGCTAAGTAGTCTGCCGAATATATTTTGTGGTTGTTTAAACCACCTCTAAATGAATATGTGGTATAACATTAGCGGTGGTTAAAACCGCCGCGAAATGTTGACCCAGAAAAAAAAATAGAATTTCTGTTTATACTCCACCACTGCCCTGGAAAACAATCCAAACAACACATACAACATATAAATGGACTTATAACAGACAAAAAGCTGTTTTGAATTCCAACCAGAGAAATCATAAGAGACTCATGAAGTCATTTCCTACCTCAAAACTGATTCCTTGTTCCTTCGAACATCACTTTTGTGGGTGGGGGAATTTTTGAAGCTAGACAAATGGGCATTGTATATTTTAGGAACAAAGAAATACCCAAATAATAGGTATTAGTATATACACAAAGGAAAGAAAATTCTAGCATGTATACATATAGATTAATCACCTAGGTCACAAGGACCATGTGAACTTCAATGAGGCTCATGATCACATGACCCTAGGAACATCATGCAAAGGGGTTATGTAATTCATGTGATCTGTTTCTCATCATGTGAAGCCCCATCAAATAGCCCAATTAATCATGTAAAACCCCTATGATTATTCTTTTTTATCATATGACATGTCATCTAACAATCGCCCAATATGTTCCTAAAATAAATGATAGAAAAGAGGGAAGCTTCATGGCAAGGGAGTTGCATTGGTTTTCATGTGATGTGGTTACGTGCCTCATAAAAACAATTAATGATAATGAAAATAACCTAAAAAAACCATCTTGATCTAGTGATATCCATTAAACATGGATGTTTGGACATGGAACACCTTAATGAGTCAAATTCCCAATGCGGAATTTACAACAGAAACATCAAAGAGCCTATTACCATAGATCATCTAACTAATGAAACAAACACATCATTCTCATTACCACATGAGTTTATTGTGATCATTCAAGGTTATCCACTGAAGCTCCTCCAAGACCAATGGTTTTTAAAGGATCCATACACCACCCATGTTATATATAAAAACCAACCTTTCCCATATTTGTTCAACACATCAACAATACTACTCATGGTCCGATGATGCGTCGTCATCCTCTCCACCTCCATCTCCTGCTACCACCTGTAAGAACATTATATTGAAAATTAAATATTGTTGCCTATTTATAATTAAAATTAAAACCAAAAAAGTTTTCAAACTAAATGATTGTGATTTTTTTTGATTTACCTTCTCACCACCACTCGGTGCACTACCACTGGGGGCATATCTGCTCATCTGCTGATATAAATCAGTAAATGATTTCTGCATAGTGGATATCTGAGCCCCTTGGTCTTGAACTATGGATCATAGGGAAGAAATATACCTATGAGCATCTTCAGGTATGGACTGACCATAACTAGGAGTAGATGCGGCTGGAATCTATGATGGCCTGCTAAAGACCTCAGATGGTACGGGTCCCAAACCCATCAAGCGCACTCTACCAGGATGCTCCTTCCAAAGGACTTGAGCAACCGTGTCATCATGGGAGACTGAGTAAGACTGCCCAGGACTGGCATCCCATAGTTCTTTAATTTTTACCTATAAATCAAATATTAATATATATTAACACAAAAAAACTGAAAATAAATTATTATAATAAAAATTTGACTTCATACCCAAACTTCTTTGGTAGGCTCATTAACAAAAGAGCCATCTGATTTTCTATGAACATCCAACCACAGTTCAGTCTGGGAGGTTTCGTACCCTAAATTCTGGGACTGCAATAAGCAAAAATAAATATAAAATTCAATATATTAAATTTATAATATTGTATTATTAATATTTAAACTATTTAAAATATTACCAATGACATCCGGCTTCTAGAAAATCTTTTTGAGCCTGCTGTGTGAGGGATGACTTGATTCGCCCTATTTGATGCATTCTATCGTGAGGGACCCTGAAATAAATAAAATGAAATTTAACAATAAAATATCCAATGTCATCTCCTATTCATATGCGTGTATTAATGTAAAATGAGGATAATATAATAATATATATTTCAATTCCATCCTCTTCTCATCACGATGTCTGTCAACAAAAACATTCCACTGCTCTTTCGGTACCCCACTGGGTAGCTTGTCATACATTTGTTCCAAGGTCAACGAAGTATAATTGACATCACACCACTATCTCAATTTGAAATCTTTCAATTTTTTACCGAGATATTTCAAAGTCCACTTCCGTGCTATCACATCAGAAACTGTGAAGTGGAAGAACATCTGTATACAGAAATTCATTTTGACCATATTAGTAACATGACATTCAATTAAACCATAATGTAATAAAATTACATTTATTTGAGAATCAAAAAAATCATTTTTCCAGTTTGGAGGCATATTTCTCCAATCATCATATTAAATGGGAAGGAAAATGGGCTCCGCTTTCGACTGACCTATAATCTGGCCAAGTAACCCCACGACATCATCCGTAGGGACCCCGATAGAATAAAATGGCATGACTATATTTTCGCCATTCAAGTTCCAAACATCTGAGCTTTTTATGTGTTTCTCCACAATTTTATTTTTGTCATCTTCAATGAGAAAAAAATTAGTATAAACAAAATGCAAAAAAATATTTAATTAAAATTTATAACTATGACTGTGACCCTCCAGTGTGTCCAGGATGAACTGGAAGGGGTCTGTCGCCACCCAACTGATGAGGCACATGTAGGGTGGGTAGACGACTTAGCCTCCAATGGGAGGCTCTCTGATGGTGTGAGGAATGGTGCAGGGGGACATGGTGAGAGGGTGTAGGTAGCTGTTGCCTCAGATGTCGTGGGGAGTGACCCAGATGGATCGGCATCCATTGCAGAACTAGAAGAAATAGTATACCGCTTCCTCCTTGGCATTCCTATCATTTAATCGAATAATATTAAGTTCAGAATATATATTTCAAAAAATTTATGCAGAAAGAAAAATTAAAAATGATAATAGATGCCCAGTACTAACAAACAAAATATATATGACAATGATAATGAATGACTGCAGAAATGAAACAAGTGGTTGCTGCTTGAATGAATAATTGTACATACAATCATTTTCCCCTTCAATAATGTCGGATTCCTAATCCATTGACTCATCCACTTCATTCATCCTTGCAAGACCAGTATTTTCAATATCATGATGCAAAAATAATTCCACTTCCCGTTGTTGATGACATTGAACTTGAGAGGTCTAATCTTCCACTTCATCACCCATATCATACAACTCTCTTTGTATTATGTGAGTAACTACACTCCACCATTCATCCACAACATCATTCACATAATATATCATTTTTTCTTGCGATTCTAAGATATATGGATCATGCATTTCATGATCACCAACATCCATCAAGCGAGAGAAGTTCATAGAAGTAAATAGCAATGAACCTCTTTTAACACCTCTGATAATATCGACCAATTGTATTTGAATAAAACAATAGAAAAATGTCCATGGTAGTTTAATTCAATAATATCATGCATCTTTCCATAGTATCCCACTTAAAAAAATGTAAATGTACCTCTATTTTGTTCTTTCAAACCCACTTCTCGATCAACTGTACGAAATCTAAATCCATTCACATTATAAGCGTCGAACTTTCTAACATGCTTTATCGGACCTCTATCAAGAAACATTAAATCTTCTAACATGTTTTCTCAAGTATCAGTATTCCTGATCTGAAAAAAGAAATATATTTTAGTAGATTTACAAATTGTATATGTCAAACTAATATTCCTATTTATTGCAATATTTATAAACATACACGTCGTGCAATCCATTCTACAAGCTCTTTATTCACAGCTTTCATTATATCATTCTCATTTAATGTTCGGCCTCCCATTCGTCTCTTTGTTTGTATCCTTAACTCATTAATAAATGGATCTACAATTTCACTATTCAGCAGCACATATCTATGTGCCTGTAATAATTCAAATTTTGTCAGTGTCACATTTGAGGTCCTCCCGACTGATCGGCCAATAAGACGAAATATTTTTGATTTCTGATGCATTTGAGATTGAGTTGATGTGTCGTCAACATGTCCAACTCAATTAAATCATGTTTCAATATAATCTAAATACCTGGAACAAAAGGTAAGACATTCCTCAGCCAAATAGCCTTCAGCAATAGAGCCTTCTGGTTGAGCTTTATTTCTCACGTATGATTTCAAATGCCCAAGATATCTGTGAAATAAAATAATAATATTATGAATTTATTTAAATGTCAATTTTTTATTACATAACTGGAAAACATAGAAATAAAATACCTCTAAATTGGATACATCGATCGATAATGAAAGGGGCCTCCTAATTTAGCTTCTTCAACCAAATGCACAGTAAAATTCATCATGATAGTAAAAACGATGGAGGAAAGATCATCTCCATTGCAAAAAGTGTCAATACAAACCTCTGCTGGAGGTTGTCAATATGAAATGGATGTACACCATTCACACATAATTGCCTGAAAAATGTGCAGAATTGGAGTTCAACTGCAGTAACATTTTCAGGTAATAATGTACGCAGTACCAATGGTACTAACAACTGTAACGAAATATGTGAATCGTGACTTTTCAATCCATGTAACTTACGATTCCTCAAGTCAACACATCTCGAGATGTTAATCAAATACCCATCAGATAGCTTCAAATACTTTAAAATTCGAAGGAACGTAACTTTATCCCTATTTTTCATTGCGAAAATGGTCGGAGCATACTTTTCATTCTCATCTGGCCAGAGATCGCGTTTTATGTTCATTACATGTAAGTCATTGCGAGAATTAAGATGATCCATAGACTTTACATGCTCATTAAGTAATGTGAAAATCAAATTATCACAGACATTCTTCTCAATATGAATCACTTCAAGATTGTGGCGCAACAAATTAAATTCCCAATATGAGCGTTTAAAGAATATACTTTTTTTCTTCCATTGATGCATTCTTATTTCACCTGAAGATTCACTTAGGACCCGTTTTCCGCTCTCATTCAAATGATGAACCTTCCCAAATTCTGTTTCAACATTTTCGAGCTGTGTCAATATTTCAGAAAACGTTAACAACTTTGGAGGTGGTCTACGATAAATGAAACCATTAAATTTTGATTTTTTCAGCTGAAATCTATTAGATGCATCGATAAATCTTCAATGGCATAAGAAGAACCATTTTCTATTGTGAGGTAGCTGTTTGGGATCAAAATCAAACTTACAAACGGGACAAGCCAAACCCGTATAATTGTTCCAACTAGATAAATTCCCAAGCCTAGGGAAGTAACTAATGGTCCATAGTAATGCAACATGCATTTTGGACATTATTTAGAAGAAACATCAAATGTCTCAACACCGTTACTCCATAACTCCTGCAATTCTTCAATTAAAGGATGCAAGTATACATCAATATCATTTCCAGGCATTTGTTTTCTATGAATAATCATTGACATGATAATAGATGATTGTTGCATACACATCCACTGAGGCAGATTATAAGGGATCAAAACAACTGGCCAAATGCTATAACTTGTACTCAATGTCCCAAATGTGTTGAATCCATCGGCAGCAAATCCCAATCAATCATTCCTAGGATCAGCTGATAAATCTGGATGTAATGAGTCAAATGTCTTCCATGATTGGGAATCTCGTGGATGTCTTATTAACCCATCATTGTTATTATCTACAGAATTCCACTTCATGTGTTCGAAGGTTTTTGATGACATGAATAATCTTTGCAATCATGGCTTCAAAGGAATGTAACACAAAACTTTTGCAGGTGTGTTCATTTTCTTCTTCTTCATGAAATTATGTTCAGTTAAACTTCCAACATCACCCTTTGACTGCCATCTAGATGGAGAACATTTCTTGTAATTCGGTCAACTTGAATCCTCTCCCCAATAAAGCATACAATCATTGGGACACACATGTATTTTAATATAATTCATAACAAGATTGTTAACAACATTTTTCATATCATAAAAAGATTCTGGGATTTTTGCTTCCGGAAATGCATCATTAATCAATTCCAATATCATGGACATTTCCGTATTTCTAATTCCAAATAGACATTTGATATGGTACAACTTCAGCAGAAATGAAAGCTTTAAATATTTCAAACACCAACTATACAACTCTTGATTTCCATCATCAACTAAATCATGAAACTCATTTTTCTCAGTGATGTTTTCCGTTACATTTTAACTACAGAATCAAAAGGATGATCCAATGATATGTTCCAATCATGATCTACTTGTGTTACAGTCTCAAAAACATCACTTGTCACGTTTCAATTTGTAGCACCCTCTTCTGGTTGTTATGATATGTTTTGATGCTGATAGTGGTGTCTTGGAGTGCCAAATGCATCATTTATGAGGTTTTTCATTTCATTTTCCATTTTCGACGAACTTGGGACCTCATTCAGTGGATTAAAATCATTGCTGAATCTTTATGTATTGTTTGATTCTCCATGCCAATTCCAACACAAATATTGACCAGGTAATTTCTTCAGTATTAAATTTTATTAAACTTCATCTCTCTTCAACCATGTTATAAATTTACATTAAGCACATGGACGTCTTATTCTCTCTTCAACAGATCGATTAGAAATCACAAAATCTAAAAACTCATTCAAAACCTTAACATACTGAGGTGTGTTCCTCGGTAATGTTATCCAGGTTTTATCCATGTATATCATAATGTGCCAACAAAAAATATATGATAGTGTAATATTGCTGAATCATAATATAATAAAGTTTACCCATTGATCATAAAGTATGCATAATATAATAAAGATGATTCATTGATCATAATATAATAATAATGACCCATTGATCATAAAGTATGCATAATATAATAAATATGACCCATTGATCATAAAGTATTCATAATATAATAATGATGTTTCATTGGTCACATTTAAAATAGGCGAGTGGCTATTTCGGTTTCAGTAATTTTCTCCAAGCCCTTGGATCCCTACCCAGAGATCTGCTCAGGGTTTTATTTGGGAGACTATGCTCCATCTAGATTGATCCATTCATCATTGGATCTTTTATTATAGTTGTGTCACATCTCTCTGGATAAGAAATATTTCTGATTATTCGTTTCTCTTGATAATGGAGGAACCCTAGGGTAACATTATCAGATCTGGTGGCCTATGTTTTTGAATCATTGTGTATTCTTATAGATCATTTGGGAGATCTCATTATAGAGGCCATTCCTTGGTTAGTTCTGGTGCAACGGATGTCTTTTCTTGAGGTATTTGGTGTTTTCCATTTCCACCAACTCCTTCTTTTCAAATTTATATCAATATTAATGTTTTTATTATATTCTAGTGCCTTCGTTTTCATCATTGGGTTTTCATGTTTGGTGGATCCCATTACGGGAATGTGTGACTTGAGCTTTGAGGTAGGTGGTTCCATCTCTAGGCTATGATAATTAGCCTAATTTCTCTTAGTTTATAAGTTTATATATCAAATTAGAATGACTTTTTCCATTTGTTTAAGAAGGGGTTTTTGAGAGAAATGTTTTTCCATGATATTTGATAAATGAAAATGAAATGGGTACGTTAACATAAATATGGGTTAGTGTTCAACCATTGATTGTGATCATAAATTTAATAATAAAATTATGTATTCCTTTTTTAACCTTACCCTTTTTGTTAAATCTATTTTATTAGTTATGTAAATTGAGATAAATTTATAAAAAAATCCTTATAATATCTATTGTGTTTCAATATGATCATGATATCAAATTCATGACTCAAATATTACCATAAATTCACTACCCTAATTTCCATTTGATCAACTGACACCCAATGATTCTATGCCAGATACAAGATGAATTTGACTAATACTCATAAAATGTGTAAGTCCAATTTGTCTTATATTTAAAGGGATCTATAGGAGTCTTACCAGGATGAGGGTATGGAGGCTGATATGGGGATAAAGCCTGATTCACTAGACTAGGTAGCTGTTCTTGAGGGGGTGATGCTGACTCGTTCTATAGTGGTTGATGTATAGCCTGATGATGAGTAAGATGTTGATTCCTTAGTGAGGCTATAAAGGCTGATCTACTGGTAAAAATTCTAGTAGACTAGGGGACTCAACCTGTGAAACAATATCAATCTAGAACATAGTCTCTTTTCATAGGATACCTGAGTAAAAAAATTAACACCTTCTTAGCATGATGGATGGATTTCTCCTGGCGATGATTCCTAGTAGAGAATTTTTTGAATCCACCTATAATTTTTAGACGGATGGGGGAGGGAACCATTTTATCCTTACCATTCACCATGCACATCATCAGTAGATATTTGTGAGTTAATGACATGTCAAGTGAATTCATGAGGCCCTTCCACCTAGCGACAATATCTATGACTCACTCATGTGGTCGTTTTTTTCAAATAATGTAGTCAGATGTTCTGAAATTTCCCATGGTGGTGCTAAACTAAAAAATAAATTGATTATGATGGTCTTACCAACAAGCTATAGACCCAATGGATAAATAGATGTACCAGAAAAACTCTGGACCTTCTAATGTCGGCACAAAACATAGTGCTTTGTGTCTTCCTTCTATGATAGAGTTTACAACATAGGGCCATGCATTGAAATAAAATGGGCTAGGTGTTGTAGCTGATTACACATCCCATTGAAGGGGGTATTGTTGGATTCTCAAATTCAATTGGTGCTGACATATCATAAATCGATGCATGTTATGGCATTCCATCAAGTGGTATTTCCACCTATCACTTCTCCAGGGCCTCAATGGATACGATGAGGTTGTCCATTGTGTCCTATAGTAAAGGATTCCATTCTGGGCCAGGATCAATGACAAATAATGAATTTCTAATATCATCAACATGGTAGGTAGGATAAACCACCCATGAAGTGATAAGTATAACAACTGTGCGAATTCCATAAGACAATACTGGGGGAATTTCTAGGGCCATCTCTCGAGGAAGATTCTCATTCAATTTTGGTGGATTAGGCAATAAATATTGTGATCACTTGTCATAGGCTCTTAAATTTAGCAAATTGAGAGGAGATTTATTTTCCAGATTATAGGGAATTATTTTCATAATGAATTTTGGATTCCCCTAATTTTCTAGTGGATATAGGACAAGATTATATCATATATCTCCATATTGTAGAAACTAATTAGCATGGAGCTCATTAATGGGAATCTTCTATTCGGAAAGATGCCGAAATATAGAAGTCATACCAGGATCAACTATATTCTACATTGAACTAGATGGGTCATATGGATTAGAAGTCCTGGTCGGTCCTTTACCCTGGTTGGGGACTTGGTGTAAGGTTAATTACTTAGAGGAATCTAAAAGGCCATGCGTCTTTCTTTGATGGTGGGTGTCAACACTTGGGGTGTCCAGTTGATGTTGTGCTTCCGCAAAGGGTGGGTCCTCTTACACAGAATTTAATTTAGTTTATCACTCCCTAACTATAACAATATCATCTATATTCAAGGTGACTATGCACAGAGGAACATTATTGACGTCATTGGGCATATTTGGCTATAATAGGATGGCATTGAAGTAGAGAGAAACAAAATTCCCTACGATGAAAATCTGTACTGATGGGGAAACTTCTTTAATAATTATATGGATTAGAAAAATGTTTTGAAAACATCATTGTTGATGGTACTGGTGGTATCTTCTTGATGTGGGTGGATATGACACAAGAATCCCTGCTAAATAAACCATGTAACGTTAATGGAAAATGTCATCCCATTGCTCTTGGATATTATATAATTCCAAATAAGGTTCAAGAGGTAGACATTTTTCTCCCAAATGGTTTGAAAAAAACCCTATCATGATTGAGTCACCCTAGAAATATGATGTTGGAAGTAGTGATCATCCTTAATATATCAGATAACTGATTAGTGGTTATAGTTTCATATCATATTCTCAACTCAAAAGTGCAGTTTAACTCTTCATTTCCACATTCTTATACTTTGGGTGGGTCAGGAACTTGAAAAAATGGTTCTGTATACCATTGAGGTAGTGGACTATCTGGTGGGGATAATGTTGCATGAGATGATAGTCCACAACCTACTAGATTGTATCTCAAAGATGGTACATACTACTTCACCATTTTCTTATAGGAAAGAGTATAATCCACATATTCATGTGAAAGGGAAGAGGCTTTCAGTTGAGAATCTTGTGAGTGATATCCACCAATCATACCAAAAACAACTCTCTAATATCATGTTGAGGAGTATAATGATTCTGTAAACTAAATAAAATATTGCAATGTGATATTCTGGAAGGGATCCAAATCCTATTCTCCTTTGTTGTATGTATGAAGGGATTTAAGGATCTGGTACATCTCATCTGATATCAGTGGGACCCACTTATCTTCAGAATCATATTAGTGGACATGATTTCCAATAATTTAACAATTCTCATAATTATTCCGATAGTGGCGATGATTCTTGCATATTATCCAGGGTGGTTCATTGGAATAGGAAAAATCTTTATCATGGGGAGGACCCTTTTTTAGGTTGGAACTAGAGTAGGGAGTACACCCTAGGGAGATAGCCATTAATATAGAGGGCCTTCATATCAGTTGTCATGGGAGTGGGGATGGCCTCTTCTTTGGTGATCCAGGGTGTGAGTACCACCCGTGTGTCTATCTAGAGGAACATAAGGAAGATAATTGTGTACTCTAATAAATTCATTGGGAGGACCTTCAAGGTTTGGGAGTGTTAGAGTGCAGAAGACCTTTGTTCGAGTTTGCGAGAAAATTTGGATGAACTCCATGTCTATTGAAAGTTGTAGAATGAGGAGGGAATTAATACTAGTCTAACTAGACATTAGGAGGACATCAATGTATGTTAATAAAGTGAGGATTTACATCATTATAATTGTACATGGAGTGGGGAGACATCCCCTAATGTTAGTGAAAACATGGGGAGGACCACCATGCTGATGGGGGGTGGAGCAAGGAGGACCTTCACTCTAGTCAATGTTGTTTTGGGGAGGACATCTGCTTGAGATGGGAATGACGCAAGGAGGAGAATTTTATGATGATTTGAGAAACTGGGAGTAACTCTATATCTAGAATTATAATCATTGTGATGACATAAATAATGAATATCAACTATATGGGGTGTACCTCCACTTGGATTGATTCATGTGACAAGAGGACGACATCTGTGATGAGTGAAATAGAGGGGATGACCTCCACTCTGTCTGATGATGATAAGGAGAGGACATACATAATATATATCATAATCATTAGTTTTCCCATGATGGCTAATAATTGTGATGATGACTGAAAGATTCATCCAGGACTCCTGGTGTGGTGTCTGAGTTCATGATCCATTTCGGGTGTTGTAGATCCCCTACTATATAGTTGTAGGGAACTAGTAGTATATGTTGGCAGTGTAATGGGCCGTTGAAGCTGTATAAGATCATTAACCATGATATAAATCTCTTTAAACATGGGATTTGATGTTATTGTCAAATTATCTAGACCAGGGATGACAGGAAATTGGTGTATCCCACTTGTTATTCAGTATAAGGGGTGGGTGGGGTAGTGCTTACAAAGACTAGTGGGATCCCTCCCTAGAGGATCCCGAGGGGTTGTTATAGCTGGGATGAATTGGATATCCCTTACATGATCGACATAGGGGTGGGAGTCATAATATCACTCCATTGAAAGACTCCAGAAGTAGTAGAACATTCGACTGGGAGTCGAAACTCCCAGTGGATCCATTAAGGAGACAAGGATTTAGATTCACAAAAGCCTCCAAATCCTTGTGTGACTTGTACCTCATAGGAATGAACCCTATTTATCTTATCGACAAACATGGGTGTCTAAAAACCTTATCTAGATTATTATAGATGGTGATATGGGGGTGGGAACCTGATAGAGATTGTTAGGGATGAATTTTTGATGTGGCGGAGTCATGTCGTATTTCAACATTGTTATTCCTTCTTACCCAGCTTCTTGAGTAGAGGTGATTGGATTGCTATAGCTAGGATCCTTCAATGAAGGATTATTTATCTGTTAATTAGGATACATGGTAAGAAATTATCAATTACACAATGCAGTCTAATCATTTATTACATAACAGATATATCTCCACCAATGATTTCATAGTTCAGAATTATGAATGATTAACTACCCATATTCTAGTGAGTTTCACACCAAGAAAACTATTTTCTTTGGATGAACTATTGTCAGAAATATGGATTTGATGGAATAATAATCTAATGATTTATCAAGTTTTAATAATAATATATTGCAGATAAGTGTTCATGTTGGGTTAATTTACATTATAAAGACTGGTCTAGAAACCAGTGTGGGGGGAATAGTATAGGTAAACCCCAATGAGGGGGACAAAATGGTTTGCAATTAGTAGGGATTGAACAAACAACATAACTAGTAACCACCTAGTAATTAGATCACCGGAGATGGAGGTCGCGGGGTCACCGGAGACGGAGGTCGCGGGGTCGCCAGAGGTCGCGGGTCGCAGGACGTCGCGGGTCGCCGGAGGTCGCGGTTCACCAGAGGACGAGGGTCGAGGATTGCGGGTCATCGGGGGTGAGAGGAAGAAGAGAGGGCATGAGGGTTTTGGGAACAATCAGTGTGGGGGAAGAAGGGTCGGGATTGTGAAAATGGATTTTGGGTTTCACGACGGTTTATTAAAAACCGCCACGAAACCTTTCGGCGAAAACGTTTAGCGGCGGTTTTTTGAACCGCCGCCACAAAATTGCCGCAAAACACAGTATTTGATGTAGTGTAAAATTTACATATTTAATTCTTTATACATAATATGATTAAAATATATATAATATTATCATCACCATTGATCAAATTGTTCCATCGTTAATTTTTACAGTCCTCAAGATTTATTCTCTCTATGATTCATTTTAAAAAAATATTCACCTATTTGATATGTCAACCATTTATGATTAAAAACATTCATTACATCATGATGAATAATGCCCACATTTCCACATGGAATTGGACTATTGATATTATACATGTTTTTAGAAAATGTTGTGAGGAATGAATGTTCATCCTAACAGAAAACATCTTACTCGGATGAATCTATAATATATTGGATTTCCATTCAATAATGTTAATTTTATCATTTGACAATAAATAAATTATTATCAATATCTTTTTCAATAATATCACATAAAATAATGTCATATTTTAATGAAAATTTTCTCTAACATTTCATGATATCATTTTTATAAATTTATTTGTCATTAGTCTTCTAATTATTTTTATATACGACAAACAATAGATTACATGATTAAAATAATATAAAATAACACAAAAAATAAATATAAACTATCATATAAAATATGGAACACTCTTCTAGACCCCAGAAAGAGAAAATTAGATGAATATAAGGCTTCAGTTTCATGTGATGAATTAATAAAAACAATCTTCAAACATTTGATATTCAATTTTATATAGATAATTTTTTGGACTATGCATATCAGTGTCATCCCTAATAAATTTACATAAAGTGAAAAAAAATTAATGACATTTTTCCTTACATTATAATTTAGAGTTCAATAATCAATATATATAAAGAAACAAATATTTTAAGAGGAAATTTAATATATTACATAATTTCATGATATGTATTCTAAAAATTAATGTATCATTTATAAAGTAGTCAAAATATTTTTCCATCATATTATACACATATTTGAAAAATGTTTATCTAACATCAAAAAATTGAATTTTATGAGTCCTACGATAAACTTCAAAATCAAATATTTTATAGTTCTAAAAAAATAAATTATTAAAATAATTAAAGAAACTCAAAACATATTTCATCACATTACCATAGTTTTATATGAAATTTTTCCTAAAATTACATTTAAATAGTCTTTTATGTGTATCAAAAATTACCTCAAATATTTACTTTTCAATAGCTTCATTTTTATTAGAAAATGATGTAAACGTATTATTCATATTGTACACCTTAAAAATGTAAATAACCTTGAATACTATTGGTAATTTAATAATATCAAATTTCATCAAAAAAATATTGTTTCCATTAAATGATTTATTCCAACATAAATAGATACAGGACTGAATTACCTATTTTTACTAAATGTCATATCAAAATTAAATGTATATCTAAACTGGTCAAAATAAACTCATTTTTTGAGGTCACCCAATCAAAATAATTTCAATCATTTAATTAATAGTAAATTTAATAGCATATAAAAATGAAGGATATTCTTAACAGTTTTATTCCAAATTCTACTGTATGAAAACACTATCCCCCACATTGAAATACCTTTGAAATTTAAATCAATGAAAATTTATTTGATCAACATGGGTATAAATTAAATCATATTCATCACGAACAATAATTTCTATCAGATAGAACAAATCTACTAGCCCAATTCCTACCAACGTATTATCTTTAGACTACGGATCATGAAAATCATTCACATTTCTCTACGAACACAAAAAATTAGAATAATAAACTAATGTAATTGGATAATTTTTTAAATATTCATTTAAATTACCTGAATATTCCTTAGGGGAAAAACATAATAGTCATAAGTGAAATAAATTATTTTTATGAATTTAATGAATAATTTTTACAAAATAAATCAAACATAACATTGTTTTTGTTCTCTTGACAATAGTATGGTGAACAAATGTATTTCTCCATCATACTCTTATTTATAAATTATTGACACACACTAATATAAATCCACCCAACATAAATGATATAAAAAAAATTAGAACTAAGAAGATATTTGAGAATCATCCACATATGAGGTTACCGCATAAACCATTCTCAAAACTATCCCATATACCATAAAAACATTGACACAATGCTGATACATAAAAATTCAAAATTAAATATCCATTAAAAAATTTTCCAATATTTATCCAATCAACATATACTTTATATAATGAAGAAAATCCCTCAAAAATAAAAGGAAATGACTTCAGTATTTGACATCTAAATGTCATTATGGGAAAATTTCATTGTAAATTCCTATTAATGTATTTAAATATTTTACCTTAAAGACTAATTACTCTACAACCTATAAATATCCACTACATCGACATACATCCAACGCCCAAAAATTTACATTATCTACATCACTTGGTTTCCTAGCTTCAACAATCATTGTCGTGCCTTTTATTTGTGTATTATAGAAATTATTATGAACTGATGGAGAACAATATTTCGTGATCATCATACATTAACTATAATTATGTGATTTTATTATCATATATCATATTTAAAATACCCAAATCATGGTTTATAATTCACTAATAGGTCCCATTAATAATATTTGAATTTCAATTAATATTCCATTTTAGCATCATGTTGATTGTTGCAATTATATATGGGTACATTTGGAGGTGTTCACTGTAGAGTCATGTAGCCTTCTTCATAACATTTTAAATTCTAAAAATTGTGCCTAGAATTTCATTCCCTATTAGAATGATATATTGAAAGATCTACCCCACAATCTTCTCTTAATAGTCTTGGATCCTCTCACCTCTCAGAATCCTTTCCACATTTGCCTCTATTAGATTCTAAATGAAACCTCATTTGGACTATAATGAATGTCCAATATGAATGAATCTTAGTATTTAAAAATCAGATATCATCATGAATTTAGTTGATCACCATCTTCCATATCCAAAACTATATTCCATATGAATTTTCTTGCATCTTTCCAAGTTCCCCTTTATCCACTATTGGGTGTTCACACTTATGTTGTGGCTTCACATATGTGAGATACCACCCAACAACACATCATATACATACATTTTCATTCATATTCTAACCTTTAGGGTGTTTTATTGATATATTGTGGTGATAAAAACTAATTTAATTGGATTATAGTGGTTATATCTTCTTAAATATGTAGTGTTGGAAGATTCAAATTACCTATGAAGGAGTGGTGGGGTGATTAACCCCATTATGATAAAATATCATGCTACATGGATAAAAAATGGGTTCTTGGTGAAGGAAAATTTCATTCGAGTCATTACAGATATCATAGTCTTTTCTGTGACCATATATCCAAAACCAATGATGGTAAAAATGTATTCTAAGGGTATTATTATGTATGAGTATGATATAGTTGTGGGTGATCTATAATGGGGTTTCAACCACAGTGAAAATGTGAACACTGTATTTTTAGTCTTTTTATCCATGGATGGTCACAAATCCAATATTTAGAAGGGGTAAGGTTGATGTAGGTGTGTATTTTATTTATATAATCACCAAAATATGACAAAAAGGATTTTAATAGTGGCAATTACATATAAAAGGTATTTTTCATGATGGTTTTGTCACCATATTAACCATTAATCTCATCCACTTTTTGATACGGTAGTATATCATCATGTTTTCATCCACAAATATTTAAGGGATTCATTATACTCATTTACCCATAATGAGGCCTTTCTATTTTCCCATGATTTATATACCATTCATTTTATGGGGTTTTCTGTGTTACAACAAGGATCATTTATTTTGGAATTTTTGAAATTTATTTTCGTACAGAATTGTCACTACACCATTAGTCCAATCCTTTTCTATTACAAAAAGTTGTATCAGATGTTTGTTTTGTAAATATTCTATTCACTTTTTTGGTTAATAATAATTCTTATAAATTTTTGTATGTTATGTGATTCCTTCTATGATTAATTGTTCACATAAAAATAAATATTTATATTATTAATTATGCCATTATGAAATAGATTACGTTAATTAATAATGTTGACTCTAGATGTTGGTTATATTTGGAGATATGAAGATCAATGGGAATAATTTTCCATTGGGTAAAATAAATATGAATTCATTGTTATCAAAATAAGATTGCGTATTGGCATCTGAAGAATGATTAGTATTAGTGATTGAAATGAAATGGAATAACCAGGATGTGAATTCCATTTCTGACATCCAATTAGATTTGGACGATGCATTATGATAAGAAATTTCGGTAAAAAATGTCAATATAGAATATGGGATAGTTCGAAGAACCCATATAAATTATTTTTTTAAATAATCAACATAATTTTGTATTCTCTTAAAATGGGGAATCATCATCAATGACTACCTATATCAACAATCATGATACACTATTCTATTTGTAATGTCCCCAACCCATAAGCCAGTAAGACGGTGCTCCAAGCTGGGTGGTTACATAACCTTAATCGCTTCTCCCTGTATGCTAAAGGCTGCCGACTAGCAGCAGGGGTCTATAGAGTCATGTGCGGAGACTATACCGCCTTTTTATTAGAGTAAGCCACAACAAAAATAAACCAAATAGAAGAAACAATAACCAATAAACAAGGAATAAGTATAACAACAATTTTCAATAGAAAATATGCCTATCATACTACAAGTGCAAGAGTGAACAAAAAACCAAAATAAATACAATAGCCAAAATCCCCAATATTGTCCCAACTTCCATGTATAGATCCTCCAACATGTTCAACCCACGTCCCCTTGACTATCTATTTTGTACCCTTGCCCTTCTCCTGACCTACAAACATGTAGTCTTCTTGGGTACCCAATGGCGGCTCGAGCAGGGTGTGAGTACAACTCGGTAGAACACCACCAATGGTGTCTTTGAAATTTCCAGTATAAAAAATTAGTGGATGAAAAAGGAATATGAATCTTAATTTCCATGTAATTATTTATGGTTCCATTAAACAGTTTAGATCTGAAGCCATTTCCAATTTCATTACCATTCATTTCACACTAATCACATACAAGAGGGAAAACACATCGCCATCCTATCTCAATAGGACTGACCCCCTCATAGAATCCATATCTTCACCTCGAAGCCTTAGTTCAGGTGGATGCAACCGTTTGGATAATAGATCCTTGATCCTCATTCCTAACTCGTCCATTTAGGGTTGAGTTCTGAGCATCAGTATTCACTCGACACGTGGGCATAGATCCTCAAGACATACCCCACTCTACCAAGCCATTAGCACATTATTATAATTATAGGTAACCATACACCCACCTTTCCATTGAACTTTGAAAACACCATTCACAACAAAACACAAGTGAATTCACATTATTCCTTAACCCATTAACACATTACAATTTCACATAATTTAACCATTCACCCAATTCCCATGTGTTATGCATATCTCACTAAGAATTCAACACTAAACCCAAAACATATCCCATTATGGTCTTTAATCAGTTTACACATTAACCCATTTAACTTGTTCATCATTTCCTTGAATCAACCATTCAACCCATTCCAAATAACCCTTTAGGTTATTTCCAAGTCTAGGTTCATCACATAACTTTTATTCCATGTTCAATCAATCATACCAAAAGTTTCGTCATGGTCTCTACCATTTACTACAACATGTTAACTTGTTTAATTACAATCCCAAATTCCGAGAAAGCCGGAACATCCCATGGATGACCCCAATTAAGTCAACTCATTCTCAACACATCCTATGGGGATCGTGAGGGTTCCCGTTTTACATTTTAAACTCCATTATAACCAAACATGCCCAGGTTATTCAAAACATAACCAAGGGGAAACGAGAACACAACTAAACATGCACAAATACCCAAATAAACATGGGATATAACATGTAGACCACCTATCTCGAAACCACAGTTGAGCACACACTCAATCGTGTCCATAGACCTCGATCTGACCAGTATTTGGATCATCAACCTAGAACTCACCCCAAGAGATAGGGTTTTAGAGATTCAGAACAAGAGCGAGAGAAGTCACAAACCATAAACACAAAAGAAAAGAAATGATGGGATTAGCCGTACCTAGAGCTTCGATCCACAATCAACGGCACCAAAAACTCCTATGAAACGAGGGAGATCTCCCTCTTGGAGCACTTAGGATATTTGGTTCATTCCTAGGGTGAATAGGGATGAATGGAGAGGAACCCCTGAGAGGGTTATTAAAATCTCAGAGTGGAAATCTTTTAATTTTTCCCAACTATTAGAGGCTGCACGGTTTGGCTCCAAAGTCTCAAAAACTCTGCAAAAACTATGTGCAAGCTACTGTCCAGAGGAGGAGGGGTCGCACAGTTTTCCTAGGCTGGCCGTACAGTTTACCTAGGTCGTGCGCGCAGACTTATCTTGCCCAGATTTCCTTTCTTTCGTGCCCCGAGTTCCCATAACACCCCAAGGTCTCTCGTACATTCAGGAAAAAATTTAAAACCCAAATACAATGGATTCAAAAAAAACATGACAAAAACATACCTATCCAAACACTGGGATCTTACAACCTCCCACCTTATATTGGCTCGTCCTTGCGCCGTGCTTCCAAACCTCATTGATCCACCAAATACAAGATTTCAGTCCACTAAGACTTCATATCCAATTCTCGCTCCCACGTTTCTTCTTGAACCTTCCCATGATGCCACAGTACTCACACTAATGGCACAACCTTGCCTCGCAGGACCATTTCACAATGATCTACCACACAAACTGGATGCTCTTCAAAGGACACATCATCCTTAAGCTCCACATACTCAACCTCAACAACGTGAGATGGGTAAAGGTGATACAGTCGAAGCTGTGACACATGAATCACATAATGCATCCCACCATAATGTTGTGGGAGAGCCAATCTGTAATCCACTAGTCTGATCCACTCCACATTCACAAAAGGTCCCACATACCTAGGCGTCAACATAACCTACTTTCAAATCTGACAGTGACCCATCCTTGGTGAGACCATAAGGAACACATTATCTCCCACCCCAAACACAAGAGTTCTACGCCTCCGATCTTCATATGAATTCTGGCTACTCTAAGCCATATCCATCTTCTTCCTGATCAACTAAACTCTCACTGAAGTCTCATGCATGAGGCTTGGCCCCAACAACTCAGATTCACTGGCCTCTAACCATCACAATAGAGATCTAAATGGTCTCCCATAATGTTCCTCAAACGATGCTATCTAAATCGTAGCATGAAAAATTTTGTTTTTGGAAAACTCAACTAACGATTGAGGCATCTCCCATGAACCACCAAAATTCAAGACACAAGCTCTCAACATATCCCCCTACCCATGGATCATATGCTCTGACTACACGTCCATTTGCGGGTGGAATGTTGTACTTAAAAACACCTGCGTACCAAGTGCCTTCTGCAACCCTTTCCAGAAACATGATGTGAAATGCAAATCTTGGTCCGAAAAAATGGTCTGCATAACAACTGGCAACAGAATTATTTCTCAAACATACAGCCCACCCAAATGGTTGACTGTGAAGGTCTCCTGAATCGGTAAGAAATGAGGCACTTTTGTTAACTAATCCACAACCACCCAAATTTCATCACTCTTCTGTGGCATCCTCAGAATATGTAGAGCATAATCCATTTCTCGATCAACCAAATTTGATTCTGTAATGGGAAATGGATGCAACAAACCACATGGGCATTGATGGTCGGCCTTCACCTGGTGACAGGTAAGGCATCATGCCATAAAGCATGAAATATCCTTCTTTATTCTGGGCCACCAAAACTGCCTTTGGAGATCACAGTACGTCATGGTCAAACCTGGATGCACTGCCCATATTTATGCATAGAACTCACAAATCAACTCTACTCACACACACTTTGGCACAACCACACTATCACGGACACGAACAAAACCTTCCACTTTGAATGCCCAACCAGATGGTAGTTCAACACCTTTATGCTTTTCCATCATGATCAATCACTCCGGATCATCATGAAGACCTTCCTTAACATGATTCAAAATCAACAAATTCGTTGTTAAGGAAGTAAGAGTTACATGAACACTCCCCTCCAGCAACTCTAGGTGAATATTTGCAAACAAATACATCACCTTCCACTTGGTGATAAATTCCTGAACCACCTGATTCTGTACCTTCCTGCTAAGAGCATCAGCCACATTGTTTCCCTTTGCTGCCATGTACACCAACTCAATGTCAAATTATTGGAGATACTCAACCCATCTTCACTGCCGAAGGGTCAGATCCCATTGTGAGAAGATGTACTTTAAACACTTATGGTCGGTAAACATAGTAAATCGTCCACCCAACATATAGTGCCTCTGGTACATCAAGGCGTACAAAACTGCAGCCAACTCAAGGTCATGAGTGGGATAGATCTGCTCATGGGGTCTCAGCCGCCTCGACAGATAATCCACATCCCGCTCATCCTGCATCAATACATCCTCAAGTCCTATACTGGATGCATCACATAACATGATGTACTTCTTACCTAGCTCATGTATGATCATGATTGGTGTGGTTATCAAATACTTCTTCATCTCTTGAAAGGTATTCTCAGAAGCCTCACTCCATTCAATCCTGATTCCACTATTGGTCATGCTCGAGAGTGGTGCTACCATGCGAGAGAAATCATGAATGAACATTCGGTAATACAAGGAAAAAACCAAAAAACTCCGAACATTAGAAACAATCTTGGGCTGCTCCCATGATACAACTACATTCACTTTCTCTGGATCCAATGACACACCTTCCTCCGAGATGATGTGAACTAAAAAATGTACCACACCTATCCAGAATTGACACTTTGGAAGCCTATCATACAGTCGATGCTCTCTTAGCATACCCTAGATGATGTCAAGATATAGGGCATGATCATCGTGAGTGTTTGAGTACAATAAGATATCATCAAAAAAATACTACCACAAAATGATCTAGATAGGGATGAAAGATCTAGTTGATCAAATCCATAAACAATCCTGTTGCATTAGTCAAGCCGAAAGGCATTACAAAGAACACAAACAATCTCTACCAACTCTGAAAATCTGTCTACGCTACGAATAATACTTCTCCATCAACTGGTGATAACTCTATCTCAGATCAATCATTGAAAACACTGATGCACCGAGCAACTGATCAAACAGTTCATCAATTCACATAAGAGGGAATCGATTCTTAAATGTCATCTGATTCAATTTTCAATAATCAACACATAGCCTCAATGACCCATCAGCCTTCTTTGAAAAAAGCATGGGAGATCCCGAAAAAGATGTACTAGGATGGATAAACCCCTTACTCTCCAACTTCTCTTGCTATTCCTTCAGTTCATGGAGTTTCTCTAGTGCAATTATGTATTGAAGAATATAAATTGGTTCTACTCCCAGAAGCAACTCGATCGTGAACTCAACATCAATCTCAGGGGGTAACCCTGAAAAATCCTTAGGAAATATTTCTTAAAACCTATCCATCGTGGGAGGAAAATTAGAATTTTATCCTCCCTCATCATCATCAATCATGAGACATGCCACTTAAGCCATGAGTCCACTCATCTGTTTACAAAACCACCCTTCATGCCTAGCTTGAACATCCCATTCACCACAGTGGACATAAGCGTCACCCTCAAGCGACCTAAACGATACTCTGCAATGATAATAGTCTATGCACAGCCAATACAACACCAACCAACCGATTCCCATGATTAGGTCAAACCCTGATATCTCGTGAATGAACAAGTCACATAGAAAATGATACCCACCAACATCCAAGGAACACCCCATGCACTGATTGATATTCTAATCCCGCAACCCTAACGTAGTGTAAATTGACATAACTACACACACCCTCTCCTTATGTAATCCCCATGCTACTACATGTTGATAATAGATAAAAGAGTGTGTATCACCTGTGTCAATCAACACAGTAGAAAAAGTAGAATCTATATGGATCGTACCTCGAACATTTAATGGTCCGGCCTCGCCATCACCAGCCATTAACTGAACTGCTTCATGCTGACCCGCCTCTCTATCCTGGGCTGCTGCCAGAGAACTTTCTGCTGCATTTCCCTTCTTTCATGAGTGATATTTCCCTAGAGTACCATGACTTCCTCCCCTACTAGTACAACCCATGCAAGTACAACTGCCTGCCTGATATAGGGAAACTGATCCCATTCCCGAACCTGGCACCTGTATTTCACCACGATGATCACCTGTCTGTTGAGGGTTCCTGCCGAACCTCTACACATTCCCCATCCTGCCACAGTAATGACACTCAACTGGATATCGAGGACACTGACCACGCATTTTCCCTGACCTACCACACTGATAATAGATCTCTTGGTTTCCACTCTTCGAGGTTGACCGTATATTCCATCCACATTGCTAGAAACATTCCAAATGATGCTCCCGCCTTCAGAAGATGCACCACTTGTCCAACTAGCTAGCACGACAAGCCCACATCCCAAAAAACCCATCATGTTCCCTTTAGAGATGAGTTCTTCATCCATGACCTCTCAATGCCTCATCAAGAGGAAGATATTTACTTGAGACATGATCTCATGTCTCAACCCATCCTGGAAACGCTTTACTACAACTACCTCATCAAATTCTAACACTAGAACAAAGAATCGCAAATCAGTGATGTGACTAGTATAGTTTATGACTAATAGTGATCCCTGAGTCAGGCTCATAAACTCTGTAGAATGCTCTTACCTCAATGTACCTAGGTAGAAATACTCTAAAGACTTTTCCTGGAAAACATGACACGATATCTCCTCAGCCTACTCGATTAGAGCATGAATGTCTCACCAACGCCTAGCCTGGCCCCACATTATATAAGCGGCCATCTTCACTCGCATTTCATCAGGGGTATCTAGATGACGCACTATCGACTGGAAAAACTCTAACCAGAACATCACTACCTCTGGCCCACCCTCTTTGGTGAAAGTCAGAGGGTGCTACTGCTGGAACTCCCTGGTCATCACAAACATACTCGGTGTAACCCGCCTTGGGTCTTGATTCATCATTTGTATAGGTCTAGTCATGTTCTCCTGGAACTAGTTTCCTCTACCTTCATGGATCACCAAATATTCCTTCTCCTCTACTAGAGTATTGTTCTCAGCAGTATCCTCATTTTTTTCCAACTGTTAACTAACGTCGTGGTAGAATTTCTCTACAATGCCAAGCATGAGATTTAGAACGTGTACCATAAAAAATTAACAACTTCATCAAAATCTCTTTAGTAGCTACAACAACACATTTTCATATACTATTTCAATGATAGTAACACCTCAAATTCACCGCCCTGACCATCCCTACAGTGGGGCATGGTTCAAATGGAGTAAAAAACCTTGAACTACCCCCAAACTCAGACAACATTTTAGAAAATAATTTCACACTTCATTTGAAATCCTTATATTTCATTAAACATCATTTACCAAATTGTTTTATTTCATTCTTCTCATTATCTCATGGTTTTTTGAAATGAATGATTCACCCTACTTTCCTGCCTCACACACCCACCCCATGCATGTGCATAACATAATGCATGTCACCTATCTCCAAAGGTTCCAATAATGATGGATGAAAGAAAATACTCCTGTCATTAAGTCCACAAGAAAACTATCATAAAAAAGTCACATCACACCACATGTTCATCACCCAATGGTGAAATATCATCAATTGTAAAAACACCCTACCAAGAATAACAATTCCCACCCAGGGTGACTTGGTTTTCCCCTCATACATGGTTTAACTACTCCCAAGAACGCGCTCATTTACACTGTACAGACACATTTTACCCCTTGGAAACCTATCCCAAATAACAAGTCCTCAAATAAGGAGAAGAAAGACCTCCTCTGATACCACGTTGTAATGTCCCTGACCCAGAAGGCACTAAGATGGTGCTCCGATCCAGGTGGTTACATGACCTTAAGCACCCCTCCACATATGCAAAAGGATGCGGACTAGCAGCGGGGGTCTATGGATTCATGTGGGGAGACTATAACACCTTTTTATTAGAGAATGCCACAACAGAAATAAACCAAATAGAAGAAACAATAACCAATAAATATGGAGCATGTATAACAACCATTTCCATCAATTAATAATCCATGTCATACTACAATTGCAAGAGTGAACAAAACCCCAAAATAAAGACAACGTCCAAAATTCCCAAAATGGTCCCCACATATATGTCCAGATCCTCTACCATGTGCTACTCAGGTCCACTCTACTATCTATCAAGGAACCATCCCATTCTCCTGATCTGAAAACATGAAGTCTTCTTGGGTACCCAACGGAGGCCGAAGCAGGGTTTGAGTACAACTCAGTAGGCCTCCACCAATGGTGTCTACGAAATATATAGTATAAACATGTAGTGAATGCAAAGGGAATATAGATGATAATTGACATGTAATTATTTAATGTTCCATTAACCAGTTCAGAGCCAATGCCATTTCCACGTCCATTACCATTCATTTCATTGCAATTATCATCACATACAATTTCATCACATTTCCATGGGTTAATCAAATACATTATGTTACATGGGTATATGTTCAACAATCACATGAAAGTGAGAAAACACATCATCATCCTATCTCACTAGGAATATCCCCCTCATAGCTATTTTATCCTCAACTCGAATCCTATGTCAGGGTGGATGAAACCGCTAGGAGAATAGATCCTCAGTCCATATTCCTAACTCGTGCATTTATGGTTGAGTTCAGAGCATCACTCATTACTCTACCCATGAGCATAGATCCTAAAGTCATACCGCACTCTACCAAGCCATGATCACATGCTTATAAATATCAGTAACCATCCACCAACCATACCATTTCCCTTTGACTAAACCATTTACGAAAAACCAATTGGGAATTCACATTATTCCTTAACCCATTAACACATCACCATTTCACATCATTTAACCATTAACCAAATTCCAATGTTTTATGCCTATCTCACTGTGTATTAAATACTAATCCCATAACATATCCCATTATGGTCTTTATTCAGTTGAAACATTAACCCATTTAACAAGTTCATCATTTCTCTGAATCAACCATTCAACCCATTCCAAAAAACCCTTAGGTTATTGTCTAGTCTAGGTGCATCACCTCACTTCTATTACATGTTCAAAAAATCATGAAAACATATTCTCCATGGGATATACCATTTATATAAACAATGTCACTTGTTTAATAACAATACCTATGTCTTGGAAAGTCATCAATTCCCATGGATGGCCCCAATTTGGTCATGTCATTCTCAACTCAATCACTTGGGGATCATGAGGGTTTCCATTTTCCATTTTGAAAACCATTTTTACCAAAAATTCCAATTTTATTCAAAACATAACCAAGGGGAAATAAGAACACAACAAAACTTGCACAAATACCATAATAACCATGGGATATATCATCTAGACCACCTAAATCAAAACTGCGGTTGAACACACACTCAATCGAGTCCTTAGACCTTGATCTGAATAGCCTTTCGAGCATCAAACTAGAACTCACCCCAAAATATTGGGTTTTAGAGATTTGGAAAAAGAGAGAGGGAATACACAATCTATAAACAAAAAAGAGAATAAATTATGGGATTGGACTTACCCGGAGCATCGTTCCTCAATCAACAGCACCAAAAACACCATAAAAATGAGGGAGATCGACCTATTGGAGCTCTTGGGTGATTTGGTTCATTCCTAGGGTGAAGAGGGAGGAATGGAGAGGAAATCCTGAGTGGGTTCTTAAAATCACGGAGTGGCAAACTTGTAATTTTTTCCAACATTAAGAAGCTACACGGTTTGGCTACATGGTTTGGCAAACCGTGCACAAACCTTCTGCATTCTATTGTCCGGAGGAGGAGGGGTCTCACGGTTTTCATGGGTCCGCCACACAGTTTACCTAGGCCATGCACAATTCATGCACCCAACCTTTTCTTGCCTAGATTTCCATTCATTCTTGCCCTGATCACCCGGAACACCTCCAAGGCCTCTCATAATTTCAGGAAACATTTCAAAACCCAAAAATAAAGGATTTAACCAAAACACGACAAAAACATACCTTTCCAAAATTCAGGATCATATAATATTAGCTTATGGTATTGGGCTATAAAATATTAAACAATGAACATGCTGTGAATCCACTCCTAGGTTTTCCAAATTCATATGATGGATTAATTTTCATCATCAAAAATAATATCGCAATTAATATATATATATATATAATAAATTATTTTTCATCCCCAATAATTAATGAATAATTCCATCACAAGAACAAGAGTGATAAATATAAATCTTCACACTAGGTGGATTCTCTATGAATGGATATAGGTAGGAGATAGAACAGGGTTCCCATGGAATCAAAAATTAAGAATGGTTAACAACAAGGAGTGATAATAAAAATGAACCAGGTTTTAAATTTAAAATGAATACAAATGTCCATAAGGGTTTTTATAAAATAAATATTTCAAAAAATATATATCAGGAAATTTTCAATGTATTTCTAGGAACATAGATATACTATTTATTGAAGTGGTGTTGATTATTGGAGGTAGGTAAAAACTCAATGATGTTGGTTTAATCAATATTGTATGAACATATAAGATGGAATCTTGATGGTAATGGAATGATCATCATGAATCTATACAAGATGGACTTTTGTATATGGGGACTAATCACAACAGGATGAAAGTTTGAATTGGTACCATAAAATTAATCTGAATAATGGTATACTATCAACCATCCATGTAGTATAGCATGTGAAGGTCATAATGAAGGGTCTTTGGGACAATTTATTTATCAAATAAAATTTTATCCAAATATATGAGGTGATTATAATTTTGTAGGGTGAACTTCTGGTGAGGATTGAATAAAATATTGAAAATAACCAATATGTTAAAATGTGTGAAACATACAATGAGGTGAATAATGATTTCACGTCAACTATCTCATGGGAAGTGTTAATGATGAGATGTAATCAAATTTTTAGCCACATATATGAGTGTGAAATAATTATTCTTTTTGAGAATATATTTCTAAATGGGTTTCAAAAGGTATAGTTTAAATTTTTGTGAGTGTTGATTTTTTAGAAAGAGACACTTGTTAGAGTAAGAGGTGTCAATCATCAGAAGAAATGATATTAATGAGTTTCAACATTCTAAGGTTTCAAAATAACAATTTATTCATGTTCGGGAATAATGCTTCATTGTATCACTCATTGATGATTATTAAAATATATATTGTGTGCACTAAATCTCATGGATGTAGATGTATTTCATGTAATCAAAACATTAAATGTGTAGAATGGTTTTAAATATTGATAGAATACAAAGTGTTTATTGGATGGAAATGGGGAAGAATATACAAGAGGGTTATTGATAGTTTTTTCCAATGGGACTAAATCATGAGATTTTTCTACGTCGAATTCACTCATTTGAAAAAATTGAGTGTCATATAAGATTAATAGAACCCTTTTAGATATATCAAGAGTGATGTTGAAGGCAACTGGAATGAATAAAACCATTGGACTAAATGCATTGATGTAAACCTGTTAATTCATCAACCAATCTCCATCAATAATGATTCATCTGAAGACATCGATAGAGATGTGGAATATAAAAACCACTGAATAATATCCATTACATAATTTTTGAATTTGTGAATATATATTTTATAATTTTCAATAGAGATGATTTCTTTAATAAGTAATGAGGAAATTTAACTTCTTGGGCTATACTGATGTTATAAAGAGGCATCTATTTTTTGGCCACAATTCTGAAAAACATATCATTAGTAGAAATTTCATTTTTTAATGGAAATATGAAAATGACACTTTCTAGAGACTCTAGAAATAAAATATAGAAACTACAATAAAATATTCAATATAAAATAATTGGAAAACCCATTTACTTTGAAGCATTATTAGATCATGATGATCAAGTATATTGGGCCTTTGATCATAATGGTCCAATCAGGAGAAAATAGAAATAGTATTGAACTAAAACCATTCCAATTAGTGAAATATTACATATTTCATATTGAAATAAGATCTAGGTATATCATTTATATAGAGGTAACCGAGAGTCTTCATATATACTCTTGTATGGTGGAGTTTTTTGAGGATATTATATCCTTACATAAGAAAATAATGGGATATTAATTTATTTTCCCGTGTAATGTTGTATAACGATAAAAAATGAATATTTATCATCATTATGGATTGAAAGGACTAGTTTGGATTACTTCATTTTGTACTAGTGGTAATAGTTAATGATTTGGATTAAGGTATAAATTTCAATGAAATATTTTCCACTTTTTACACTGATGTCTATTCTGGTGAATCTAGGGATGTGTTGTACATAAAATTGAAATCATAAGTAGATCGATATGAATACATCTATTCTCTAGGGTGATCATGATGAAAAATTATATACTATTTAAATAGAAATATTTTCATAATAAGGAAAAAAAATCATTATTTTTAGGTTTACCAAATAACTATATGCACTCAATCATGAACTATGGTTTTGGTACAATAGATATGATTAAAATATCACAGTCCTTGTATAAATTAGACATTATTCATATACTTGTACATATTTCATGGGTTCATATATTAATGATTCCAACATTATTTTGTTTGTTGTAGATGTCATGTTTGTTACAGGGCCCAAGAATGTATCTATCAAGGAGACAAAACACATACAACATTTGGTGTTTTTTATGATGTATATAAACATATAAATATGATTCATGGGATGTAAATTTAAAAGACAAAAAATATAATGATTTATCAATCACTAAGGACATACATGGGGAATGACTTTAAACACATCCTCATTAATGTATGGCAGTCATTATTGACCCATATTTCAATTTATTTTATATTGTCCTCTATAATGTGCTCTCTAAGTGAAACATAGTGGATGACAATGTCTTGAGAAGAATGTTAATCAGAAGTTGTGAATATGATCTTCAATATATTTTTTATTATATTTGAATTATATCTTGCAGTGGGGGATGATTATTGGTACATGGAGAATAAACAAAAATTGATTTTTATCATATATTGGAGGATCATAAAATAAGTCATGGTGACTTTAGAGGATACATTATATTTTCTAGTATTAGATTTTACAATATGAGTGTATGTAGTTTTTGATTATACAAGTGATTTAGAATAATGAAAATCTTTAATTGGTTACATTTTTTATCTCATAGGATAATATGTACGTAAAATTTAAATATTACCATCACATGTGTCTATATCCAAAATAGAGGTAGGGTGCATCTATTTTCATTAGAATTCACGTCGGCTATATATATGGATAATTTTTTTGAGTTTCTCATGAATATAAAAATCATGTTTCATTATTTTTGTACTATTATAGAACCTTTCACATTACAATGATTACACTGTTCATTTTAGTAAGAAGCTCTGTTGTGTAAAATATCTTTTTTTCTGAAATGTTGTATAGGATAATAGTGAGGATTTGATTAAAATTCAGTACAAAAAAAATCTTTCAGATTGATGAATGATGGAAGTTGGCATCATTAAATTTATATGGAAAACATTATCTAGTGTCCATGTAGAGACATGATCAAAATGGTTTGGTAGATAAAACATATGTCTCAATATATGATTGCTTATCAATTAGTCCTCATATGGGGAATTTCTCCGTATGTTTTTCCATGGTTGATGTCTCCATCAACTTTTTTGAAGTCATATGGTTGAGGTAGGTCTGTGTTTAGTGTACAACCACACCAACCACTAAATCGGAAAACAAGTTGGGATGGATGGAATTTCAAATAAGTAGGATTTCTTATAATGGTTCTAAATCATATTAAAAAAATCATATCAAATCATATTTTTATTTTTTAATATTTTTAGGTAGAATTCTAAACTTATTCAATATATATGTTTTGAGTGTTTTCACTATGTAAAAATTGGCAGGCCATGTATCCACATTTACACACAGTGAGGCCCAACTATTTTATTGCAGGTTTTTACCCAATTCTTTACGGTGGTGTTGTACTAAAATACATATATTTATACTCAATTTCACAAGTTTTTGTAGTTTCTATTAGCTTTTAATAATTAGTTGTCTAGTGGTTTATTAATTTTTTTGACAAAAATACTATTGATAATGGTGAGTGGGGGTGTTTCTCTAAAACTATTACATAATGTACTATAATATTGGGAAGATGCATACTGAGTGATGCTTGGATGGTTTCTTGATATTCAAGTGTGAGAGTCAATGTACTCAATATAAAAGTGTATATTTAGCGTAATGCTTTGGACACATCCCCAAAACCATGAAAATAATATATGACCTTTTAAAAAAATTACGAAAGTGATCCATAATTCATTTTTATGATTTTGGATTTACCAAATGAAAATTTAACCCTTGATGTGTTTAATAAGTCTCAATGTGGATAATTTAAATATAAATGTTTCATTTTAGTTTAATGATATAATTGTAAAAAACTATTTAAGATGTTTATAAATTTAATAATTGATATTACCATTAATATAAAATGTTAAAAATAATATAATTTATATAGATTATTAATTAACAACATAATTAAAAATTCATAATATCGTTATTTGTTATTAATAATATTATTATTATTATTAGTAAATATAATTTTAACAATATTATCATTAAAAATTTAATAAAATGGTATTACTAATAACATCACTAAAAAATTGATAATTTAAAATATAATTTATCATAAGGGGATTATAAAAAATTAAAAATAAAATTTTATTTTTTAATCCATATTTACTAAAATAAAATAAATTACAATAGAGACAAAATTTTTTATAGAGGTTTATAGTTCCCAAATTATTTTTATAAGACTTGCGATTTTGTATATTGGTTTGTAATTTTATTCTATTAAATGTATATAAGATATATATAAAAATAATTTAAAATTAAATATTAATTTTAAAATTTGGTGAAGTTCAAAATATTTATTACAATAATGTTTTCTATACTTTTTTATTTTAATATGACTAGGTTTTAAAATTTGGTGGTTTTTTAAACTGATGATGTGTTGGTTACATCTTTGATAAATATAAAAATGGACATTATCGGTGCTCACAAAAGTGTTGATAAAGGCCACATTCTTTTAATAGATCATAATAGGTCTTCTCTTTTTTGTATTAAGTAATCCCTTTTCCTTATTTAATAAATGATATTTGTGTAGTGGTAGTACTAATTACCATATTCATACAACCAGGATGTGGTCTAATTTCTCATCCTACTGTTTTCTTTATAAATATGATGTAAAAAATTTATAGAGAATACTTAATGAAAAATTATTAGTATATACCCCTAAAATTTTATAAGGACCACTAAATGACATTCTAGTTTTCTCTTAATATGTTTTTTAGAATTAGTGGAAATAGATGTATATAAAAATTAAGAAATGAGAGAGACCTTTTTGAGATAGGATATTTAAAAATGAAATTACAAGCATATGAAAAACATTAAAAAAATAATGATATAAATGTATACATGATTTACTTTTCATCAAATCATTTGGGGTCCTTCATGGATTCTACGAATACCACACAACACACATTTTTAGTTATGTTTAAAAACTCAAAAATCAAGACTCAAATAAAATGAAAAAATTATATATAACCTAAGATACTAAAACAAGACACAAAGTTAATAAATTTTATATGTATTAAAGATCTAGGATAGTGTTACCATTATTTTTTAAATATTATTCTATAGACGTTTATATGAAATACCCCAGATTTTGGGTCCAAAATCATCCACTAGTGTTTCACCACGTTTTACTCTCCACTGAGGATTGTCATGGGTGGTTCATTGACACCCCTTCTCATTAAAGGATCATATAAAAATAAGTCAAATGAATATTTGAGCTTCTCTAATGAAGATAACATTGGGAACATTTCTTTTCCCTGTACTATATGAGAGATAATAATTGGGGAGAGGAATTTAGTGAATGAGATGGACAATAATGTTAAAGGGGGAACTAATTCCCCAGACAGGAATACTCAGTGAAACAGATAAAGATAACTAAGAATAGTTAGGTATATTTCATGAAATGAAAGAGAATAGAGGGTGTTATAGGTTAAATACCATTATTAAATGTTTTCCACTTAATAAATGATGAGGAAGGACCCCCACAACAGATTATTGTGGTAGCATGATAAAAAATGTGAAGTCCAAGGTAAAAATATGATGAGCATAAATGAACATTACCACACAAAAATAAAACCTATTAAACTTATAATGATTAAATAAATTAAAATAATTTTACAATAATTTGAGAAATTAATATGGTAGAAATACTTGAATACAAATACTTATGGATACTAAAAATATGTCCAAAATCTTCATATGTTAATGGTGATTTACATTATCTATTTTTAAGGGAATTAAAACAAAATTCAGTATTTCTAAAGAATTATTGAATTTAGATAATTTCATGATCATTGTAATAATATTAGAAAAATTTTCATCAATGTGTATATTATTTTCACACATAGTTCTTAATTTTATGATGACTATATTAAAATATAACATAATGTTAATATATTTATACCAACACCGAAATATTAAATATTTAGGTAGTTGTAAGGAAAATTTTCTATCAAATTAAAAACTAATTAATAAATTAATAATAATATGTTCAAAATGAAAACCATTGATACAAATGAAAGTTTTTATAGTCTCAATAATGGGAATATATTTAGGATTTGTGGCTGAGAGAGCCGCTTTGGATTTCAGATTATATTTCTAGGACATCATTACTTTATAGTCATTAAATATATATAATGTGAGAGACATTCAGGTGTTTATATTTAGTATATAATCAATATCTATGTTACCAAATATTCTGTAAGTGATATATTATATTTTCCATATCATAAATAATATTCTTGATATTTATTAATACATATACGTAACAATTCAAAATAATGATAATGTGGATTTCCTGGATCAATTATAATTATTCTAAGAGTATAAACAACATATGAAACAATGTGTCTCGTGAAAATTATGGCATACATGATGCTTCTAATTACACAAGTATTTAATATCTTAGATATAAAGTATGCATTATATTATGTAGTAGGATATTGTAACAATTATTGAATAAATTGTTTTACTATTAGGATATTAATAGGTTTTATGATATCAAGCATATATAATTGATTAATATTCACAATATAACCAATTTTCTAAAGGCAACGAAAATTATAATCTCTATTAATTATTATTTCCATCCATAAAATAATCCAATAATTTTCTAAATAATTGATTTCAAACACATCTCTTTATTTATATTCAACATAATTGATAAATTTTATATCGATACGAATGATAATAGTGTCATTAACATATAATATTTTATAAATCACAATAGTTTTGAATATGGTGACATATAAACACCCATCTCGTTTAATTATATTATAAAAACAGTGATTTATAAATATATAAATCATCAAATACCACTACTTATATTCCAAATTTAGACCAAACTAGTGTTTACTAATAAGCCATAACTAATTGGAATTGAAATTAATTTAATATCCACGTGGTGGTTGCATATAAATTATATTTTTTCACTATGAATAAAAACTATTTTTAAATTGAGAATCTAAATATTCAAATAATAATATCAAGTAAAATCATATAATAAATTGATAGATGAATGATTATCTAGAGGGGAAAATATATTATAATAGTGAATACTATGTTTTTAGAAATATCCTTTTGAAAAATCAAATAATTTAATTTTATTTCACTCACACTATAATTATCATTTATTTCTATTGAAAAACCTCCTAGAACCACTGAATTTGGAATTATGTAGTCTATTACCAATAAAAAATGATTTTTTTTAAATATTTCATTTCATTATACATGGAAGTGAACGAATTGATACATTATATATCATTTATATCTTAAATATATGTATTAGATTCCTAAAAATAAATGTCCTTAGAAACAGGTAATCTAAAGGTAACACATCATTCATTATAATTTATATTAGGGGTTAGGTAGCACTATTTTCTCTATCTTTGGAAAGGTTGTAATCATCATGTGCCTATATTTTATTTCCATATGATTTAAAAATAGAATCATATTATTTAGGTATTCTTGAATAGGTTCTTAATAATATTGATTAGAGACTCAAACTAGGTTTTATTATAAGTTTGATCTACCAAATTCTGATGTATTTAATCATTATAAATTCTAAAATTACTATATTTTAAAACAACATACTCATATAAGAAAACAACAAATATTATAATTTATTTTCGGTAAAAAAAAATAACCAATAACTTATTCCCCGTAAACCCCTCAACGATATCCAACAAATATACAATTAAGGTAATTTGATTAATGTTTTTCACATTTAGAATGCTTGTATTATGTGAAGATAAATGATCATAAATTATTATAAGAATGGTTTCTATTGTACCACCACTCTTGGAAAGTTTTAAATACATTTATAGATGATATGAATTAGTTGATAAGGTGAACTTCTATATATTAAGATTATTCCTTGAAGTAATTGGGTATCCTGGTGTATACTAATATAATTTAGACTCCTTCTAGTACTGTTTGATTCATATGTTTTGTAAAACCATTCATTTGAGGTTCTTGAATAATAATTTTAGGCCCAAAAAATTCTTCTAAGTCATAATAATAAATAAATTAAAATGATAGATTCCATACTCCATTATATTCTTTTAAATACTTATGATTTTTACTAGTTTCTTCCTCAACATCATCATTACATGATTTAATGTTTTTAAAGGAACAAGTTCTATTTATATGAATATAAATCCAAATAGTTCGTTAGAATTAATCAATGAACAAAATAATATATGAAACTCCCCTTGAGATGTGGTCTTAGATAGCAACCATATTCTATAATAGACATATTCTAATGTGTAAATAATATTAAATGATGACTTATTTAATCAAAAACTCATATCCATTATTATAACACATATTTACTGAATGGATGGTTTCAATGTGTAATTTATTTCAAAAATCATTGATTACTCAATTCATTTAATGATTAAAAACATCCATGCCCAAATCATTTATTTCATTCAATAGTGTTATCAGATTTGGAGATATAAGTACTACCTGACTATCAAGGGTTTTCCCCATATCTAAAACATATAATCCATTTACTAGACACCGTGTTTTTATAATCATGGTGCACTTTGATATCCATAGACATATATTATAATACCTAAATGTGTAAAATTTCTACTTCAGTTTTCTTTATTAAATGATGTTTTAATATAGTTTAGGGACCCAATATATATCTAGTAATGTCACTAAAGTGTGACCCTGAATATATAACATAATTTAGAAATCACCATAGAATATAAACCATTTAATGTTTCATAGAACATGTACCTGTCAAATCTCTCAAAAAATAGCATTCAATTTATAAAAGAGAACATGCCAATGGAGATTCCTAAATCTATCACCACATCATTAGACATATTATTTGTTGAAACATTTATCACCTCAGAAGTGTCATAACTAGCATCAATAATGTAATATTTTAATGGTTTAAATAATATTAAATTTTTAATCTTACATCACTCTAGAGAAATGTGTCTAGGCACACAACAATTTTAGTAGTTATCATACCTTCCCATAGTCATTGAACTAAGATTTGTTTTCTTTTTATTCTTTATATTTAATTGATTTTTTACATTTTTCTTATTCATTATCTCATTTCCACCCTAGTAAAATTTCTATCATTATATGACCTCTCTTTGTCATTGGCTTGAAAATAATTATAAATTAGGGGTGACATAAATTCTTCTAACTCTAAAGTGTCTAATCCAAACGACATTTTCACAAAAATAATGGCATATGAACAATAATGATAAATTAACAAGGTATTAAATAAATCTTGATACAAAATTTCAATATTAATAATGGATATATCATATACAAGATTTTTAAATTCATTAGGCTATGTCCAAATTGGATTTCCCATGTACATTCTAAATGTAAAAAAACTAGGATTATTATAATTGAGACAAGAAAATGAAGAATCCATATTTATTTTTTCCTATTTCAACCATAAACCAGAAGTAGTCATTTCATGAGATACTTCACTAATAATTTTCCACACTGATATAATTTAATCACCTTATGGGGAATTTTCATTTAGTAAAAAAAGAAAATTATGTTATGTATTATAGTATATTCTTTATCAAAAATAGAAACAATAGGTTTTATAGGACCAGTTAAATCATTGATGAGTCCCTACATTATAAGAAATTCACTAATATTTCTTAACCATATGATGTAGTAATTTTTCACCATGAAAAAATCTATCTCAAATTTAGATGATTCAATTCATATTATTCATTGTATATACAACATTGTTTGGAATAAATTTAATGATACGACCCTATGAACAGTGTATGATCAATAAATAGTGGTATAGGTTTTTCTTAATATGTTTGAACGAATGTGTTTGAAATGATTAGGTAATAAAATACATACTGAGAGAGACTCCGGTTATCCATGTCGAGTAAAAATGATAAAAAAAAGTGAAAAAAATTGATAAAATATAAATAATGAACCAATAAAAAGATTTAATGTTTTTAGTATTCTTTGGGTTCCAACATTAATGAAGAGAAAAACAGCAAATAAATTTTTTGTTATGTTATGAAAAAATTCATTCAATATTGGAATACAACCATAAATAAGATATCATGATGTCACAGATTATACATAAGATGAAACAAACATAATGAACAAATGACTATGAATAGATTTCAAGCACTCATGCCACTATCCTAGAAATATTTTTTATGATATGTTGTAATAATTTTTCCTTCATTGGAAATTAAATCTCACAACAGAGGTGCACCTAGTCTAAGAGTCCATCTGGGATCATATTGTGTGGTTCCACCACACCTCTTATTATTATAATAATATCATACTAATGATGAAATGAATAATATATGATATTATTCCATGAATATTTTATAGGGAACTAGTATTTTCTCTACACCAGATGAGATAAATGATCACTGAAGAAAAAGTTTGTTATTGAACCAAGGACACACATGAAATGGGGCTTCAATTCATATGATAGTCATAGTCAGAGAAATGCCAATAAATAATAAGAAGGGATTCATGGAATAATAAAACCAAATTATTAGAGAAGGCCAAACAATTGGAAGCCCCAAATAAAATGGGAGGTTCCCTTAATAAAATATAAATAAGGACCCCCTCAGTAGACTACTGAGGTGGAATGAGAAAAATCCATTGCACCAATTTAAAAAATGAGGATACTAATGGAATTCATCAAAACTGAATATCAACAATCCAATACAAATCCTAGTAATATATCGAGAACAAAATAAATCAAATAATATTTCATTAATGTGATAAATTCATATGGTGATAACAAATGAATAAAATTCCATAACTAAAATAAAAATCAACATGAACCCATATACAAAATGGAATCATTATTCCCCATTCTATTTTGTCTTCTACATTTTATTAACAACCCTTTCCATGACATAGTTTAATCCATTAAAATTTACTTATTCAAAAAGTAAAATTATTTTTGTTTATTGTTCCTTTAACAAAATGTTTATTTGAAATTACAATATACCAAATAACAACGACATAATTTCATATCACTTATTTCAAATCTGAATATATATATATATATATATATATTTTAGTTGAACTATTTAGTGAACATCATTTCACATTTCATCCTCCATTCAAAAAACAAGTCTTGGGGAGATTTTTATATTTTTTTCAAAAATAATTAGGAAAATAATTGTTTGATTTAAATAATCTGATATGTAACCCACAAAGGCATTATAAATCTCAATGTCTTTCCCTCAGAATGATGACATTGAAAAGGAGTTGATTCCTATAAACACGTTTTTTCTATTATCACATGAAAGGTTCTTTCATACAAAATTTCTATCACCTAATAAAAGTGAATTTTAATAGAGGTAATGAATTAATTATGTGTGGATTGATATTTAAAATAACCATAATTCTAAAAAAATCCCTCTCCTGTTCAAAAACACCCCGTTATGGATACCACTCCTTCTAAAATTATACCAATTTATATCCGTCCCAATGACTCTTCAAGGAACAATAAATGATTAAAAAACATGATAGTATTTATTAAAAATATTACATATTATTTTCACTATTTTTTTTTATATTTATATTAATAAGTTTATTAAAATTATTCTATTTAAGTTGTTATTTAGTTAATTAGATGTCCTTTATAAATAATAATAATAATTATTGAGTAAATAATTTATATAAAATAATAATTTTTAAATATTTCATTTATAAATAGTCGTATTTATTATCAATATATGTATATTTATATTATTAATTTATTTTTATTTAATATAATTTCTTAATAATAAGTGTAAAAATATTATTAACTTATAATTAATTATTAATTTACAAATATTTATTTAATAATTAACTAATAAATCTTTAATTGATAACCGATCATTAACAATTAATTTCTAAATGATTAATTAATATTTACTAAATTATTTATTACTGATTGATTAGTGATGAACTAGTGATTAACGAATGATTAAAAAATGAGTAACTAATTGTTCAATAATGATTAAATAATTATAATTATTCCACCATTATATTGTTTTTTGTATAAGTAATGTTTGTTGAAGGACCCCAGGATGTATCTATCAACGAGACAAAACAAAAACTAGTTTTGGTGTTTTTTATGAAGTATATTAGACCTATAAATAAGATTCATGGGATGCACATTTACCAAGACAAAAAATCCGATGATTTATCAATCAAAGATGACTTACATGGAGAATGACTTAAAACAAATTCAAATTAATGTATGTCATCCATTATCAACCTATATTCCCATTTATTTTATATTATCCTCTATAACGTGCCCTCGAAGTGAAACATAGTGGATGGAAATGTCATGAAAAGAATATTAATCAAGAGTGGTTAATCTGATTTTCGATATGGTTTGTATTATATTTTAATTCAATCATACAGTGGGGGAAGATTATTTTAACATGAAGAATAAATAAAAATAGAATTTTATCATATATTGGAGGATCATAAAAAAAATCATGGAGACTTTAGTGGCTACATTATATTTTCTAGGATTAAATTTTACAATATGAGGGTATTTTGTTTTAGATTCTTCATGTGATTTAGAGAAATTGAAATCAATAATTGTTTACATTTTTTTTTCTCATAAGAGAATATTTGTTTAAAATTTAAATATTACCATCACGTGTGTCTATATCTAAAATAGAGGTACGGTTAATCTATTATCATAGGCATTTTCAAAGGCTATATGTATAGATAATTTATTAGATTTTTTAATGAATATAAAAATCATGTTTCATTATTTTTGGACTATCATAAAAACTTTCACATTACAATGATTCCACTGTTCATTTTAGTAAGAAGCATTGTTGTATAAAATATCTATTTTTATAAAATGTTGTAGAGGACAATAGTGAGGATTTTATGAAAATTAATAATAGAAAAATCTTTTCATATTGATGAATGATGGAAGTTGACATCGAAAAATTTATATGGAACACATTATCTGGGGTCTGTGTAAAGACATGATGAAAATGGTTTGGTAGATAAAACATAAGTCTTAATATATGATTACTTATAAATTATTCCTCATATGGGAGATTTTTCAGTATTGTTTTCCATGGTTGGGGTATCCAAACACTTTTTTGAAGTCATATGGTTGAGGTAGGTGTGTGTTTAGTGTACCACCACACCAAACACTAAATTGGAAAATGATTTGGGATGGATAAAATTTCAAATAAGTGGGATTTATCATAATGGTTTTATATCATCATAAAAAAATCATATCAAATCATATTTTTGTTTTTTTAATATTTTTAGGAAACATTATAAACTTATTCAATAGATATGTTTTGAGATTTTTCTCTATGTAAATATTAGCTGGCCATGTATCCACATTTACATGCAGAGAGGCCCAACTATTTTCATTCAAGTTTTTACCCAATTATTTATGGTGGTGGTGTACTAAAATACATATATTTATAATCATTTTCACATGTTTTTGGAATTTCTATGACCTTTTAATAATCATTTCTCGAATGGTCTATTAATTTTTTTAAAAACAATTACTATTGATAATGGGGTGTGGGGGTGTTTCTCAGAATCAATTACATAATGTAGTCTAATATTGGGAAGATGTAGACTAAGTAATGCTCAGATGTTTTCATGATATTCAAGTGTGATAGTAAATGTACTCAATATAATAGTGTATTTTTAGCTTAATGCTTTGGCCACATCCCCAAATCCACGAAAATAATATATGAAAATTTCAAAAAATTATAAAATTGATCCCTAATTCATTTTTAATATTTTCGATTTACCAAAAAAAAATTTAGTACTTTTTGTGGTTAATAAGGCTCAATGTACATATTTTAAATATAAATGTTTCAATTTATTTTAATTATTTAATTATAAACAATTATTTAAGATGTTTATAAAATTAATAACATATATTACCATTAATATATTATTTATCAAGTAATATTATTTATATATATTATTAATTTACAACATAATTAATAATTCATAATATTATTATTTTTATTAATATTATTATTATTATTAATAAATAGAAAATTAACAATAAAATCATTAATAATTTAATAAAATGGTATTACTAATAACATCACTAAAATAATTGATAATTTAAAATATAATTTATCATATGTGGATTATATAGAATTAAGAAAAATTTCCCATTATAATCTATATTTACTAAAAGAATATAAATTATTATAGATACATTATATTGTATGTAGGCTTAAAGTTCCAAAATTCCTTTTATAAGACCTGTGAGACTGTATATTGTTCAATAATTTTGTTCTATTAAATTTTTATAAGACATAGATAAAAATAATTTCAAATCAAATATTTCACATATAATCTGGTGATGTTAAACATAATTATTCCAATCATGTTTTCTATACATTTTTTTTATAATATGACTATGTTTTGAAATTTAGTGGTTTTTTAAACAGATGATGTGTTGGATACATCATTGAAAAATATAAAAATGAACTTTATTGGTGCTCACAAAAGTGCTGATGAAGTCCACATTCTTTTAATGGATCATATTAGGTCTTCACTTTTATGTATTATGTAATCCCTTTTCCTTATTTCATAAATGCAATTTGTGTAGAGGTAGTTAATAATTACCATATTCATACAACCATGATGTGGCCTATTTTTTTGTACTACTGTATACTCGATAAAAATGGTGTAATGAATTTATAGAGAATGGTTAATGAAAAATTATTAGTATATACCCCTGCAATTAGATAAGGATCACCAAATAAAAATTTATTTTTCTATTAATATGTTTTTTAGAATGAGTGGAAATAGATGTATATAAAAATAAATATATGAGAGAGACATTGTTGAGAAAGGATTAGTAAAAATTAAATTACAAGAAGATGAAAATAATTAATAAAATAATGATATAAATATATTCATTATTTACTATCAATCAAATCATTTGGGTTCCTTCATGGATGATAAGAACAACACACCACGCACATTTTTAATTATTTTTTAAAAAACAAAAAAAAACAAAACTCAAATAAATTGGGAAAATTATATATAACATATGATACTAAACCAAGAAACAAAGATAATAAATTGTATATTAGTTACAGATCTGGGATAGTGTTAACATTATTTTGTAAATATTATTCTATAGAAATTTATATGAAATGCTCTAGATTTCGGCTCCAAAATCATCCACAAGTGTTTCACCACGTTTCACTCTCCACTAGGGATTTTCTTGGGTGGTTCATTGACACCCATTCTCAATAAAGTATAATATAAAAATAAGACAAACCAAATATTTGAGCTTTTCTAATAACGATCTCATATGGAACATTTGTTTTCCATATACTATATGAGAGATAATAATAGGGGAGGAAAATTTAATGAATGAGATGAACGAGAACTTAAAAGGGTAAATTATTCCCTAGAAAGGAATAGTCAGCAAAACAGATAAATATAACCAAGGATAATTATGTGTATTTCATGAAATGAATGTGAATATAGGGTGTTATAGGTTGAATCCCATTATTAAATGTTTCCACCTTAATAAAGGATGAGTAATGACCCCCACATAATTAATATTGTGGTAGCATGATAAAAATTGTGTGGGCCAAGGTAAACAATGATAAACATAATGGAACATTCTCACACAAAATAAAACCTATTAACCTTATAATTATAAAATAAATTAAAATTATTTTACAAGATTTTGAGAAATTAATAAGGTAGAAATACATGAATAAAATAACATATAGAAACTAAAAAAATCTCCAAAATCTTCATATGTTATTGGTGATTTTCTTTATATAATTTGAAGGTAACTAAAAAAATAGTCAGTCTAAAGAATTATTGAATTATATAATTTCATGGTCACTGTAATAATATCAGACAAATTTTTATCAATGTCTAAATTATTTTCACAATCAATTATTATTTTTATGATGCTTCTAATAAAAGAAAACATAATGTGAATATATTTATACCGACCCCAAAATATTAAATTTTTATGTAGGTTTAAGGAATATTGTCTATCAAAGTAGACAATAATTAAAAAAATTATAATAATATGTTCAAAAATATAACCATTGATACAAATTGAATTTTTTATAGTCTCAATAATGGGAATAAATTATGGATTTGTGTCTAAGAGAGACGCTAAGGATTTCAGTTCATATTTCCAGGAAATCAGTCCTTTGTAGTCATTAAATATATATAATGTGAGGGACATTCAATTGTTTATATTTAGTATATAATCTAAATATATATTACCAAAAATGGTTTTTGTGATATATTATATTTTCCATATCTTAAGTATTCTTCATGTTATTTAGAAATACATATCAGAAAAAATTTTATATAATGATAATGTAGCTTTCCTGGATAAAATATAATTCTTCTAAGAGTATAAATAACATACGAAATATTGTGTCTGTGAAAATTATTCCATACATGATTTTTTTAACTACCCAGGTATTTGATATCATATACATAAAGTATATATTATATTATATAGTAGGATATTTGTTACAATTGTAGAATAAATTATTTTACTATAGGGATATTAATAGGTTGTATGATTTCAAACATATATAATTGAATAATATTCACAATATAACCAATTTTATATAGGCAACAAAAATTCAAATCGCTATTAATTATTATTTCCATCCATAAAATAATCCAAGAATTTTATAAATAATTTATTTCAAACACCTCTCATAATTTATATTCAATATAATAGATAAGTATTATATCTATAAAAATGATAATAAGGTCATTAACATATAATTTTTTATAAATCACAATAGTTTTGAATATGTTAACATATAAATATCCATCCAGTTTAATTATATTATAATAATAGTGATGTATAAATGTATAAAACATCAAATACCACTACATAGAATCCATATTTAGACCAAACCAAGGTTTATTAATAAGTCATAACTAATTGGACTTGAAATTAATTTAATATCCACCAGGTGGTTTCATATAAATTTTATTTGTTCACTGTGAATGAAGACTATTTTTAAATTGAGAGTATAAATGATCCAATAATAATATTGAGTAAAATTACACAATAATTTTATAGATGAATGTTTTTTCTAGATAATAAAATAAATTATAATAGTTAATTCTATATTTTTGGAGATATCATCTTAAAAAATCAACGAATTAAAATTTATTTCACTCATATTATAATTATCATTTATTTATTTTAAAAAACTACCCAGAAACACTGAATTTAGAATTATTTAGTCTATTATAAAAAAATGTGTTTTTTTTCATATTCCATTTCATTATCCATGTAAGTGACCAAATTGGTAAATTATATATCTTTATATCATTCATTTATGTATTAGATTCCTCAAAATAAATGCCCTCGGAAACATGTAATCTAAAGGCAACATATCATTCATGTTTATTTATAACAGGGTTTAAGTAAGACTACTTTCACTTTCTTTGGAAATTTTGTAATCATCATGTGCCTATTTTTTATTTCCATATGATTTAAAAATAGAATCATATTTATTGTGGTATTCTGGAAGAGGTTCTTGTGGAATAATATCGATTGGAGCCTCAAACTAGGTTTTATTAAAAGTTTGATCAACCAAATTTTGATGCTTCTATTCACTATAAATAATAAATTTCTTATATTTGAAAACAAAAAAATAATATAAGAAAACATCCCATATTATATTTTTTTGGTAATATTGTTTTTAACCAATAACTTATTCGCTAAACCCTTTAAAGATATCCAAAAAAATATACAATTAATGGAATTTGATTAAAGGTTGTCCCCTGTAGAATTATTGTATTGTGTGAAGTTAAATGATCATATAATTGTATATGAATGGGCTCTAATGTACCACCACACTTGGGATTTTTTAAATAAATTTATAGATGATGAGAAATAGTTGATAAGGTAAACTTCTATATATTAAGATTATTCCTAGAAGTTATTGTTTATCCTAGTGTATGATAATATAATATAGACTCTTTCTTGTACTATTTGATTCAAATTTTTGGTAGAACCATTCATTTGAAGTTATTGCATAATATTATTATGTCTAACTAATCCTTTTAATTCATATTATTAAATACATTAAATTGAGGGATTCCATAATCCATTATTTTCTTTTAAATACTAATGACTCGCACCAGTTTATTCCTCAATATCATCATTACATGATTAAATGGTTTCAAAGGAACAAGTCATATTTAGATAAACCTAAATCCAAACACTTAATCCAAAATAATCAATGAAAAAATCAAAATAAGAACCTCCCCATGAGATGTGGTCCTAGATATCCAACTTATTCTAAAGTAGACATATTCTAAAGGGTAAATAATATTAAATGACAAATTATTTAATCTAACACTCATATACATTATTATAACACACCAATTACTAAATGGAAGGTTACAATTTGAAATTCATTTCAACAATCCTTGATTACTCAATTCCATTAATGATTAACAACATACATGACCAATTCATCTATGCCATTAAATATTATTATCAGATTTAGAGATATATGTGCTACCTATCTATCAATGGTGTTTCCTCATATCTAAAACATAAATTCCATTTACTAGACACCATGTTTTTATAGTAATGGTGTGCTTAGAGATCCATATACATCTATTATAATACATAAATGTGTAAAATTTCTACTCCGGTATTTTTTATTAAATGATGTTTTAATATAGTATAGGGACCCAACATATATCTTGTAATGTAACTAATGTGTGACCCTGAATATCAAACATAATTTAGAATTCACCCTGGAATATAAACCATTTTTGGTTTAATAGAACACATACCCCATCAAATCTCTCAAAAAATATTATTCAGTTTATAAAAGAGTACATGTGAATGGAGAATCCTAAATCTGTCACCACATCATTAGACATATTATTTGTTGAAACATTTATCACCTTAGTAGTGTCATAACTAGAATCAATAATTTTATATTTTAATATTTTAAAACATATTTAATGGTTAATCTTACTTCACTATAATGAAATGTGTCTAGGCACACAACAATTGTAGTAGTTATCCTACCTTTCCTTAGACATTGAACTAAGATTTTTTTCTTTTTGTTCTTTATATTTAATTGATTTTTTCCATCTGTATTTTGAATTATCTCATGTCCACCCCTAGTAAAAATTCTATCTTCATATGACCTCGCTTTATCATTGGCAAGAAAATAATTATAAATTATGGGAGACATAACTTTTTATAACTCTAAATCATCTAATCCAAATGATATTTTCTAAAAAAAATGCCATATAAACAATAATGTTAAATTAACAAGATAATAAATTATTCTTGATTCTCAATTACAATATTAATAATGGATATATCATATAGAATATTGTTAAATTCATTATTCTATGTCCAAATTGGAGTTCCCATGTACATTATAAAGGTAAAAAAACTTGGATTATTATAATTGAGACAAGAAAACGAAGAATCTATATTTATTTTTTCCTATTTCAACCATAATCCAGAAGTAGTCATTTCATGAGCTACTTCACTAATATATTTTCACACTGAGATAATTTAAATATGTTTTGGGCAATTTTCATATATTCAAAAAAGAATTTTTTTATGTATTATAGTATATTATTTATCAAAAATAGAAATAATAGGTTTTATAGGACCAGGTAAATCATTGATGAGTGCCAACTTTCTATGAAATTAACTAATATTACTTTACCATATGTTGTAGTAATTTTCACCATGAAAAAAATCTATCTCAAATTAATAATATTCCATTCATCTTATTCAGTGTATTTGATACAACATTGTTTGGTATACAATTAATGATATGACCCTATAATCAATGGATGATAAAAAAATAGTGGTATAGGTTTTTCTTATTATGTTTGAAAGAATGTGTTCGAACGGATTAGGTAATAAACTACATAATAAGAGAGACTTTTGTGATCCATGTTGAGTAAAAATGATAACAGAAGTGAAAAAAATAGAAAAAATATAAATCAAGAAAAAAGAAAAAGATTTATTGTTTTTAGTATATTTTGGGTTCCAACATTAATGAAGAGAAAACCTGAAAAAAAATTTCTTATGTTATGAAAAATATCATTCAATATATGAATAAAAACACAAATAAGATATCATATGTCACATATTATACATATGATGAACCAAACATTATGAACCAATGAGGATTAATAGATCTCAAACACTCATACCACTATCCTTGAAATATTTTTTATGATATGTTGAAATTAGTTGTCCTTCATTTGAAATGAAATCTCACACGAGAGGTGCACCTAGTCTAAGAGTCCATCTAGGATCATATTGTGTGGTTTCACCACACCTCTTATCATTCAATCATTATCATATTAATGATGAAATGAACAATATAGGATATTATTCTATGAATATGGTATATGGAAATAGTCTTTTTTACTACACCAGATGAGATAAATGAACCCTGGAGAAAAAGTGTGTAATTGAACCAAGGACACACATGAAATGGGGCTTCAATTCATATGATAGTCATAGTTAGAGAAATTCCAATGAAAAATAATAAGGTATTCAAGGAACTATAAAACCAAATTATTATGGAAGGCGAAACAAGTGGAAGCCCTAGATAAAATGGGAGGATCCCTTAATCAAAAGTAAAGAAGGACACCCTCAGTGGACTGCTAAGGTGGAATGAGAAAAATCTATTACACCAAGTTTAACAATGAGGATACTAATGGAATTCAGCAAAATAGAATATCAACATTCCAATACAAATACTAGTAATATATCGAGAACAATATAAATCAAATAATATTTCATGCATGTGATAAATTCATATGGTGATAATAAATGAATAAAATTTCATTACTAAAATAAACAACAACATGAACCCATATAAAAAATGGTTTCATTATTCCCTTTTCTATTCTATCTTCTACACTTTATTAACAACCCTTTCCATGACGTAGTTTCTTCAATCATCATTTACTTGTTATAAAAGTACAATTATACTTATTTATTGTTCCTTTTACAACATATTTATTTGAAATTACTACATACCAAATAATAATTACATAATTTCATATCAATTATTTTGAATCTGAATAAATATATATTTTTTAGTTCAACTGTTTAGTTAACATCATTTGACATTTCATCCTCCATTAAAAAAACAAGTCTTGAGGAGTTTTTTATATTTTTTTCAAAAATTATTCAGAAAATAATTGTTTGATTAAAATAATTTGATATGTAACCCACAAAGGCGTTAGAAATCTCAATGTATTTCCCTCAAAATGATGACATTGAAAATGCATTGATTCCTATAAACTTGTTTTTTATATTATCACATGAAATGATCTTTCATACCAAATTTATATCATCAAATAAAAGTGAATTTTTATTGAAGTAATGAATTACTTAAGCATGCATTGATATATTAAATAACCCTAATTATAAAAAAAATGCCTCTCCTTTTAGAAAACACCCCGTTATGGATACCTCTCCTTCTAAAAATATACCTATGTTTATTCATCCAAATGACTCTTCTAGGTACCATAAATGATTAAAAAACATGATATTATTTATTAAAAAAATTACATCCTATTTTGACTATTTTATTTTAATTTATTTGTATTTATAGTAATAATTTTATTAAAATTATTCTATTTACGTAGTTATTTAGTTAATTAGATGTCATTTGTAAATAAAAAGAATAATTATTGAGTAAATAATTAATATTAAATAATAATTTTTTAATATTTCATTAATAAATAGTCGTATTTATTATTAATATATGTATATATATTATTATTTTAATTTTATTTAATATAATTTATTAATAATAAGTGTTAAAATATTATTAAATTATAATTAACTATTAATTTACAAATAATTATTTAATAATTAACTAATAAATTTCTAATTGATAACCGATAATTAACAATTAATTTCTAAATGATTAATGAATCTTTACTAAATAATTTATTAATGATTGACTAGTGATGAACTATTGATTAATGAATGATTAAATAATGAGTAACTAATGGATCAATAACGATTAAATAATTGTAATGATTCTATCATTATTTTGTTTGTGGTAGATGTCATGTTTGTTGCATGCCCCTAGAATGTATCTATCAAGGAGGCAAATCAAAAACTATTTTGGAGTTTATTATGAAGTATATGGGACCTATAAATAAGATTCATGGGATTCACATTTACAAAGTCAAAAAAATACGATGATTTATCAATCACAGATGCCTTACATGGAGAATGCCTTGAAACACATCCACATTAATGTATGTCATCCATTAACGACCAATATTCCCATTTATTATATATTATCCTCTATAATGTTCCCTCGATGTGAAACATAGTCTATGGAAATGTCTTGAGAAGAATATTAATTAGGATTGTTTAATCTGATGTTCGTTATGGTTTTTATTATATTTAAATTCAATCATGCAGTCGGGGAAGATTATTTCTACATGAAGAATTAATAAAAATAGAATTGTATCATATATTGGAGGATCATAGAATAAATCATGGCGACTTAAAATGCTACATTATATTTTCTAGGATTATATTTTACAATATGAGGGTATTTTGTTTTAGATTCTTCATGTGATTTTGAAAAATTGAAATAATAATTGGTTATATTTTTTTTTCTCATAAGAGAATATGTGAATAAAATTTCAATGTTACCATTACGTGTGTGATTATCCAAAATAGAGGTAAGGTGAATCTAATTTCATATGCATTCCCAAAGGCTATATGTATGGATAATTTATGGGATTTTCTAAAGAATATAAAACAAATCTTTCATTATTTTGGGACTATCATAGAACCTTTTACATTACAATGATTCAACTATTCATTTTAGTAAGAAGCACTGTTGTGTAAAATATCAATTTTTTTGGAATGTTATAGAGGATATTAGTGAGGATTTAATGAAAATTCATTACAAAAAATATTTTCATATTGATGAATGATGGAATTTGACATCGATATATTTAAATGGAACACATTATCTGGTGTCCGTGTAGCGACATGATGAAAATGGATTAGTAGATAAAGCATATGTCTTAATATATGATTTCTTATCAATTATTCCACATATGGGAGATTTTTCAGTATGTTTTTCCATCATTGGGGTCTCCAAACTCTTTTTTGAAGTCAGATGTTTTAGGTAGGTGTGTGTTTAGTGTATAACCAGACCAACCACTAAATCGGAAAATGATTTGGGATGGATGGAATTTCAAATAAGTGGAATTTATCATAATGGTTTTCTATCATCTTAAAAAAATCTTATCAAATCATATTTTTTTATTTTGAACATTTTTAGGTAACATTATAAACTTATTCAGTAGATATGTTTTGAGATTCTTCTCTATGTAAAAATTGGTTGGCTGTGTATCCACATTTACACTTAGTGAGGCCCAATTATTATTATGCAGGTTTTTACCCAATTATTTACGATGGTGGTGTACTAAAATACATATTTTTATAATCATTTTCACATTTTTTTTGAATTTCTATTACCTTTTAATAATCATTTCTCTAGTGGTCTATTAATTATTTTTTAAAAAAATACAATTGATAAAGGGGTGTGGGGGTGTTTCTCTGCAACTATTACATAATTTAGTTTAATAATAGGAAGATGCAGACTGAGTAATGCTCGGATGGTTTCATGATATTAAAGTGTGAGAGTGAATGTACTCAATATAAAAGAGTATTTTTAGCATAATTCTTTTGCCACATCCCCAAAACCACGAAAAATATATATGAAAATTTCAAAAATATATAAAATTGATCCCTAATTCATTTTTACGATTTATAATTTACCAAATCAAAATTTAACCCTTTATGTGTTTAATAAGACTCAATGTAGATATTTTAAATATAAATGTTTTATTTTAATTTAATGATATAATTATAAACAATTATTTAAGATGTTTATAAAATTAATAACTTATATTGCCTTTAATATATTATGTAATAAAAATTATAATTTATAAAGATTATTAATTTACCAGATCATTAATAATTCATAATATTGTTAGTTTTTATGAATATTGTTATTATTAGTAAATATAAAATTAACAATAAAATCTTTTATATTTTAATGAAATGTTATTACAAATAACTTCACTAAAGAAATTGATAATTTAAAATATAATTTATCATATGTGGATTATATAGAATTAAAAGTAAAATTGTCTTCTTTAATCTATATTTACTAAAATAATATAAATTATTATAGATACATTATTTTGTATCGAGGTCTATAGTTCCCAAATTCCTTTTATAAGACCTGTCAGATTGTATATTGGGATGTAATTTTTTTCTATTAAATGTTTATAAGACATGTATAAAAATAATTTCAAATCAAATATTTAATTTATAATCTGGTGATGTTCAACATAATTATGCCAATCATGTTTTCTATACATTTTTTTAATATGACTATGTTTTAATATTTAGTGGTTGTTTAAACAGATGATGTCTTGGATACATCTTTGAAAAATATAAAAATGAACTTAATCGGTGGTCACAAAAGTGATGTTGAAGGCCACATTCTTCTAATGGATCATATTAGGTCTTCTCTTTTATGTATTAAGTAATCTCTTTTCCCTATTTTATAAATGCAATTTGTGTAGGGGTAGTTACTAATTACCATATTCCTACAATCATGATGTGGTCTAATTTTTCATCCAACTATTTTCTCGATAAAATGATGTAACAAATTTATGGAGATTGGTTAATGAAAAATTATTAGTATATACCCCTACAAATAGATAAGGATCACCAAATAACATAACATTTTTATATTATTGTGTTTTTTAGAATTAGTGGAAATAGATTTATATAAAAATTAATAAATGATAGAGACATTTTTGAGATAGGATAAGTAAAAATGAAATTACAACAAGATGAAAAATATTAAAAAAAATAATGCTATAAATGTATACATGATTTACTATTAATCAAATCATATGTGGTTGTTCATGGATTCTAAAAACAACAAACTACACAGATTTTTAATTTTGTTTTAAAAACAAAATAAATGACTCAAATCAAGTGGAAAATTTATATATAACGTATGCTACTAAACCAAGACAGAAAGATAATAAATTGTATATTTATTACAGATCATGGATAGTGTTACCATTATTTTGTAAATATGATTCTATAGACATTTATATGAAATGCTCTATATTTTTTCTCCAAAATTCATCCACCAATGTTTCACCACGTTTCACTCTCCACGGGGGATTGTCTTGGTTGGTTCATTTACCCCCATTCTCATTAAAGGATCATATAAAAATAAGACAAACAGAATATTTGAGCTTCTCTAATGAAGATCACATTGGGAACATATGTTTTCCATATACTATATGAGAGATAATAATAAGTGAGGGGAATTTAATGAATGAGATGAACGAGAACTTAAAATGGGGAATTAATTCCCCAGATAGGAATAGTCAGCAAAAAAGATAAATATAACCATGAATAATTATGTGTATTTCAGGAAATGAATGAGAATAGAGGGTGTTATAGGTTGAATCACATTATTAAATTTTTTCCCCTTAATAAATAATGAGGAACGACCCCCACATCAGAATATTGTGGAAGCATGATAAAAATTGTGTGCACCAATGTAAACAATGATGAACATAATGGAACATTCCCACAAAAAAATAAAAACATTTAACATTATAATGATAACATAAGTTAAAATAATTTTACAAGATTGTGAGAAATTAATAAGGTAGAAACAAATGAATACAATAAAATATAGAATCTAAAAAATCTCCAAAATCATCATATGTTATTGAAGATTTTCTGTGTATAATTTTAAGGTAAATATAAAAAATTAAGTAAGTCTAATGAAATAGTGAATTATATAATTTCATGATCATTGTAATAATATCAGAAAAATTTTCATCAACGTGTAAATTATTTTCACACTAAATTCATAATTTTATGATGCCTATAATAAAATATAACAAAATGTGAATATATTTATACCAACCCCGAAACATTAAATTTTTAGGTAGGTGTAAGGAATATTGTCTATCAATGTAGACAATAATTAAAAAATTAATAATAATATGTTCTAAAATAAAACAGTTGATACAAATAGAATTTTTTATTGTCTCAATAATGGGAATAAATTTTGGATTTGTTGCTAAGAGAACCGCTAAATATTTCAGTTCATATTTCCAGGAAATCGGTCCTTTGTAGTCATTAAATATATATAATGTATGGGTCATTCATGTGTTTATATTTAGTATATAATCAAAATATATATTACCAAAAATGGTGTAAGTGATATATTATATTTTCCATATGATAATAATTATCCATGTTATATTGAAATACATATCACAAAAAATTTTAAATAATGATAATATGGCTTTCCCAGATCATTTATAATTCGTCTAAGAGTATAAAGAATATACGAAATATTGTGTCTTGTGAAAATTATGGAATACATGATGCTTCTAACTACCCAGGTATTTGATATCGTAAACATAATGTATATATTATATTATGTAGTAGGATATTTTTACAATGGTAGAATAAAATATTTTACTTTTGGGATATTAACAGGTTGTATGATTTCAAACATATATAATTGAATAATATTCACAATATAACAAATTTTCTATAGGCAACAAAAATTCATATCGCTATTAATTATAATTTACATCCATAATATAATACATGAATTTTATAAATAATTGATTTCAAACACCTATCCTAATTTATATTCAATATAATAGATAAGTATTCTATCTATAAAAATGATAATAATGTCATTAAAATATAATTTTTTATAGATCACAATAGTTTTGAATATGTTAACATATTAAAATACATCCAATTTAAATATATTTTAAAAATAGTGATTTATAAATGTATAATACATCAAATAACCCTACTTATATTTCATATTTAGACCAAACCAAGGTTTATTAATAAGTCATAAATAATTGGACATGAAATTAGTTTAATATACACCTGGTGGTTGCATATAAATTTTATTTGTTCACTATGAATGAAGACTATTTTTAAATTGAGAATATAAATGTTCAAATAATAATACTGAGTAAAATTACATAATAATTTGATAGATGAATGTTTTTCTAGAAAAGAAAATAAATTATAATAGTTAATTCTATCTTTTTGGAAATATCCTTTTGAAAAATCAATGAATTAAATTTTATTTCACTCCCATTATAATTATCATTTATTTCTTTTAAAAAACCACCCAAAAACACTGAATTTGGAATTATGTAGTCTATTATCAATAAAAAATGTTTTGTTTTTTTAAATATTCCATTTCATTATCAATGTATGTGACCAAATTGCTAAATTTTATATCATTTATATCTTTCATATATGTATTAGATTCCTCAAAATAAATGTCATCGGAAACATGTAATCTAAAGGCAACACATCATTCATGTTTACATATACCAGGGTTTAGGTAAGACTATTTTCACTGTCTTTGGAAATTTTGTAATCATCATGTGCCTATTTTTTATTTCTATAGGATTTAAAAATAGAATCATATTTATTGTGGTATTCTGGAAGTGGTTCTTGTGGAATAATATCGAGTAGAGCCTCAAACTAGGTTTTATTATAAGTTTGATCAACCAAATTTTTATGCTTCTAATCACTATAAATAATGAAATTCTTATATTTTAAAACAACATACTCTTATAAGAAAACATCTCATATTATATTTTTTTTGTAAGATTGTTTTTTAACCAATCAATTATTCCCCTAAAGCCCTTAAGGATATCCAACAAATATACAATTATGGGAATTTGATTAGAGGTTTTCTCCTTTAGAATACTAGTATTGTGTGAAGTTAAATGATATTATATTTTTATAAGAATGGGTTCTAATGTACCACCACTATTGAGATGTTTTAAGTGTATTTATAGCTGATGAGAAATAGTTGATAATGTAAAATTCTGTATATTAAGATTATTCCTAGAAGTAATTTTGTATCCTAGTGTATGCTAATATAATTTAGACTCTTTATAGTACCGTTTGTTTCAAATTATTGGTATAACCCTTCATTTGAGGTTATTATCTCATATTTTTATGTCAAACTAATCCTTATAATTCATAATATTAAATAAATTAAAATGAGAGATTCCATACTCGATTATTTTCTTTAAAATACTAATGATTTGCACCAGTTTATTCCACAACATCGACTTTACATGATTAAATGGTTTCAATGATAGAAGTCATGTTTAGATGAACATAAATCCAAACACTTCATTAAAAATAATAAATGAAAAAATCAAAATAATAACCTCACCATAAGATGTAGTCCTAGATATCCACCATATTCTAAAGTAAACATTCTAATGGGTAATTAATATTAAATGATGACTTATTTAATCTAACACTCATATCCATTATTATAACACACCAATTACTGAATGGATGTTTTCAATATTTAATTCATTTCAATACTCCTTTATTACTCAATTCCATTAATGATTATCAAAATACATGAAAAAATCATATATGCTATTAAATAGTGTTATCATATTTGGAGATATGTGTGCTACCTGAATATCAATGGTGTTTCCCCATATCTAAAAAATATAACCCATTTTCTAGACTCCATGTTATTATAGTCATGGTGCGCTTAGAGATCCAAAGACGTTTATTATAATACATAAAATTGTAAAATTTATACTAAAGTATTCTTAATTAAATGATGCTTTAATATTGTTTTGGGACCCAACATATATCTAGTAAACTCACTAAATTGTGACCTGGAATATCTTTCTTAATTTAGAATTCACCATGGAATATACAGCATTTATTGTTTAATATATCAACTACCCCATAAAATCTCTCAATAATAGGATTCAGTCTATAAAGGAGAACATGTGAATGGAGAATCCTAAATATATCACCACATCATTAGACATATTATTTATTGAATCATTTATCACATAGGTAGTGGCATAACTAGCATCAATAATGATATATTTTAATGGTTTAAAACATATTATTGTTTAATCTTACTTCACTCTAGAGAAATGTGTTAGGCACACAATAGTTTTTGTAGTTATCCTACCTTCCCTTAGACATTGAACTATGATTATTTTCTTATTGTTCATTATATTTAATAGATTTTTTCCATCTATCTTATTAATTATCTCATGTCCCCCTGGTAAAAATTATATCTTCATAAGACCTCGCTTTATCATTGGCATGACAATAATTAATATTATGGGTCACTTAACTTCTTCTAACTCTAAATCATCTCATCCAAATGACATTTTCTCTAAAACGGTACCATGTGAACAATAATGATAAATTAACAAGATTATAAATTAATCCTGATTCTCAATTTCTCTATTAATAATGGATATATCATATACAATATTGTTAAATTCATTAGGGTGTGTCCAAATTGGAGTTCCCATGTAAATTCTAAAGGGAAAAAACATGGATTATTATAATTGAGACAAGAAAATGAAGAATCTATATTTATTGTTTCCTATTTCAACAATAAACCATAATTAGTCATTTTATGGGTTACTTTAGTAATAATTTTTCACAATAAGAAAATTTAATCAAGTTTTGTGGAATTTTAATTTAGTAAAAAAATAAAATTTTGTTATGTATTATACTATAGCCTTTACAAAAAATAGAAACACTATGTTTTATAGGTCTAGCTAAATCATTGATGAGTCCCTACTTAATTAAAAACCCTTCCCATGACATAGTTTCATCCATCAACTTTTACTTGTTCAAAAAGTATATTTAATTTTTTTTATTGTTCCTTTTACATCATTGTTATTTGAAATTTATTTCTACCAAAGAACAATGACACAATTTTATATTACTCATTTTGAATTCCAATATCTATATATATTATGGTTCGACTATTTAGTTAACATCATTCCACATTTCATCCTCTATACAAAAAACATATCATGGGGAGTTATTTATATTTTTTTCAAAAATAATTAGGAAAATAATTGTTTGATTCAAATAATTTGATATGTAGCCCATAAAGGAATTAGAAATATCAAAGCCATTCCCTCAAAATGATGTCATTTAAAAGGCATTGATTCCTATAAATGAGTTTTTTCTATTATCACATTAATGGTTTTTTCATACCCAATTTATATCACCATGTAAAAGTTATTTTATATTGAGGGAAAGAATTACTTAATCGTGCATTGATATATAAATTAACCCTAATTCTAAAAAAAATCCCTCTCTTGTTAAACAACACCACGTTTTATATATCTCTCCTTCTAAAATGATAACAATTTTTTTTCATCCCAATGACTCTTCTAGGAGCCATAAATGATTAAAAAACTTGTTAGTGTTTATTTAAAAGTATTACATCATATTTTGACTATTATATTTTTATTTATTTATATTCCCATGAATGTGTTTATTAAAATAAATCTTTTTTACTTAGTTATATATTTAATTAGATTCCATTTGTAAATAATAATTATTATTATTGAGAAAATAATTAATAATAATTAATAATTTTATAATATTTCATTATAAAAGACGTATTTATTATTAATATATGCATATATATATATATTATGAATTTATTTTTATTTAATATATTTTATTAATAACAAGTGTTAAAATTTTATTAAATTTTAATTAACTATTAATTTACAAATAATTATGTAATAACTAACTAATAATTTTCTAATTGATAACTGGTCATTAACAATTAATTTCTGAATGATTAATTTATCATTACTAAATTATTTATTAATGATTGACTAGTGATGAACAAGTTATTAATGATTGATTAAATAACGATTAAATAATGGTTTAGTAATGATTAACAAATTGTTAAGTAATGATTAAATAATTATTCTTATACTAAATAACTATTGATTATTATTAAGTGATGATTAAATTTGTAATAACATTAGGATTCAGTAACGCTTAACTAATATTCCACAAAATATTTATTAATGAATAATTATTGATTATTTTTTCAGTAACTAATAATTCACTATAATAATATACTAATAATTAACAAAAAACTTAACTATTATTTGAGTGATTATTAACTTTTAAATAACATTTATTTTATATTAATTATCAATATATTAATTATTTATTAGTGAATTATTAACATATTATTAATGAATTATTAACTAATAAATAACTAATTATTAACAAATGAATAACTACCAATTAAAAAATGAATAAAATTGGATTAAGTAATGATTAAGTAATAGTTAACTTACAATTAATTGTTCAAAACTATAAATTCACTAATTATTAAATATTGATTAGCGTATAATTAATTAATTATTAACTAATTAATATATAATAATATACTAATCATTAAGAAGTTATTAAATTATGGATTACCTAACCATTAAATTTATATTATGTAGTCATTAAAAAAAATAACTAATGTATAACTCGTTAATACATAATAATTAAGAAATGATTAAATATTCGTTATCTAATGATTAACTTAACATTTTTATAGACTAACAAATATTTAATTACTAGTTTACTAATGAATAACTAATCATTAACTAACTTTTAACTAATCATTCTCTATTAACTGACTATTAATTAATAAATTACTATATTATTAATAGTAGTGAGAAAACAATTACTAACATGGTTATAAAAAAATAGGAGATGTTATTTACAATCATCATTACCATTAACTGACATCACAAATATTCAGTATTGAACCCCACATGATTATTCCACATAGTTAATATTATCTAACTTTCAACAAATAAAGTAATTATCATGTTATAAACTATGAAATAGAATCTATATACAGATACACGATGTTGATGTAGGCTAGGTTAATAACAATAAAATGGTTGTAGTGGTAATTATAACAATTATCACTCATTACAAGGGGAGGAGGACTGACATCATAAAATATTTGAAACACTCAATGGATATACATTGGATGATTAAAATTTAATTTACTCCGCCAAACTCATACTAATTAATATATCTAAATACCTTTAAAAATTCTAACGATTAGTCTAAAATTATTAAGACATTTTAAAATATCAAAATAAATTTTTTTTTGGTTATCTATTAAATGAAATTATTATCTAGATACATCATGTAGGTGTATGGATTAAGATAGCTGAACCTACAGATAATGACCCTAAAAGGGGTGACTTTTTTGTTAACATAATCATCAATCTATACAATAAAAAGAGGCATAACATCACACCTCCATTGATACACTTGAGAGATTGGATTTTGATAATTCACATTCCCATATCCCTACCAAAATCACACTAATTAATGTCATTATATACCTTTAGATATACTAGTGGTAACTATAAATATAATAAGCAATTATTTAATAATAGTAATAAGCATAATATGTGTTTTTTCATGTAATAATATCATTTTATAGATATTACAGGTTGATTAATGCTTTGGAATATATTGAAATTTGTTTAATAACCCATCAAGGGTAATGTTTGGTATTAAATCAATCATACAAAACAAAGGGGCCTAACTACCAAGCTAGTAGTCGCTCCCATAGGGTATACATCAAATGATTTTGATTCTCATTAAAAACTGTTAATATTTTAATTATATCCATGTATACTAAAATAACATAAAACTATTATTTGACAATCAAATCTTCATGATAAATCTTTATAGTTAATATTTATTACATAATTGGACTCATGATCAAAAAAAATTTCACCCTGAAAATCACGTCTACTTATGTTTACAACAATAAGAATGTAATTCAAATAGATCATGTATATTTATATAGTTTACAATAAAAAATGATTTTGATATGTGATTTAGTTACAGTAATATAATATTAGTAATTATTTCATGGTTTGCAACAAATAAGATTTTCCATAGATATGTATTATATTGGATATTGAATTCATCATTTCTATTACAGCTTATGAAATTTATATTATCCATTCACTTATAATGAAGTCTAGTTACAAGTAACACTATTATTTAACCAATAATTTAATAATTCAGTAATTGAGTTATAAATGTAGTCTTCTATCATCCATCATACTCCTGTTATTATATGATGCTAGACGAATAAAAGAGATTTCAGTGAAGGTATATCATATGAAGATGGTACTGTTTTATATCATAAGAAAGAATATTGCTAAAATTATATCACATATATGACGCAAGATCATTTTCATAACATAAATGATTATAAATATTTAAAATATATTAAATTGTGATGATGAGAGGGAATATTTTTTTATTAGGGATTATATTTCATGAAATTCAATAGTTTCTCATTAGCATCGACACATGATAAATCATCTAACATATTCCGCATATTTCACAGATTCAATAATGATTTTTCATAAATTCAACTGGAATACTATTGCACATTCAAATGAGTTTCCTTTATTATTAGAATATATATTTGTATCAATAGATAATAATATATAAATTGGAAGAATTTTTTCAAAAAAATATGCCCTAAAATGTATAATGAAATGATTCCAAATTGAGAAAAACTTTAGATTTTAGTTTATGAATCTATAGTTACAAAATGAATTATACTATTTCATATATACCATGATGATTATAAATTTAACATGACTACAACTCTTGAAATTTATTTTATATGGTGGATGATTTAAAATATTTGAGAATATCTAATATTCTCCTTACCTAATACAATATCATAAAAAATTGGGTACTGAATTTTTTTCATCAATTTTTTTCAAGATAATTACGACCATAAAATATATTCTTATAGAATTATATCGGAGATTATGGAATAAAATTTTTGTTACAATATTTATAATGAAAATTCATTGATAGATACATTGAAGAAAATTGTCAAGAAATCTGATTATAGGGATTACTCTTCTCTAGTATATCTACAATTGCAGTTAATACTGATTTAAAAGAAACAACATTCCTACAACTTTAATGTAAATAAGAATTTTTCTCATGATGAAATAGCTGATCATTGTATTGTAAAATATTATAAATTTTCAAGGAAATTTCAAAAAATATTACATCATTTTTTTTAAAATAATTTTATTACTTAATAGAACATTTCTATATAGAATGTACACATTTAGGTTGATTATTTTAGAATCCCATGATGGAAAAATGTATACATCTACAACTATAATATCCTTAGTGTAATAGGAAAATTAGGAATCTTTTAGTTTTTTTTGTATACATTATGTGAAATTTCACACACATTTTTTATGTGATCACTGTATAGAGATCTATGAGGTATTCATGGTTGATCATGTTATGCAATGATAGCCTAATTCACGTCATTGATGCTACTATAGAATTATTTTAACTATATGTGCAACACTATTCATTATAAATCTACGAAGAATGTTATCAGTGTGATTGGTTTACATTCTATTAAATATATTTTAAATTTTCAATGAAAATATTATATTTCTTTATACATAATATGATTAGATTCCAGAATCATATGATCCAGATCAGTATTGGTTATGTATTGATTGGAAGAAATTTTTAGCAATAATAATGGAGTGTATGACTAAATGATTAGTACTTCAAATGAAAAATATACATTCGTATAATATGGGTGGTAAAAGGTATGATCACATTAGCACATACATTTTTGAGCGAATTAATGATGTTTTAAGGGTATTTACATGTTCATTATAAATGGACTATATCAAGAGTCATTTTAAAATTTTGTAAAGTACAACATAGAAGTAGGATGAGAAGATACTGATGGGATTTATCATTGGATACAATGTGGATGAATTATGAAGTGATATATTGAAAAGTAAAATTTTGAAGCAATTGATTTTTTAATGTGGTCTTACAACCCTGAATAATGTTAATTTAATGTGACAATGCATTATCACCCAATAATAAGTATAATGTGTCATGTTTTGGTGGTTTTACTAGACACAAGGGAATATGATTTTGGTAACATCTAGGTATTTTAGTTTTGAGGTGTAATCACTATTTTGGAATGTTCCTCTAAGAACATATAATGGGAACAATATTTTCTTCTATAATTTCATCTAATAACCATTTCTAACAATTAGAGTGAAATTTGGATTCCTATTTTGGAGTTTTTGTTATTTACCATTTCCTATAAAGTCATACCACATATATATCTAACGTAAAAAGGTTTGGCCAATGAGGAAAATCGAGGTATAAAAAGATTCTGAATAGGATGGTCTGACCTCAAGAATAAGGGAAACATATGTGATGAAATATATGTCATAGAAAATGTCATAATATTTATTTATTTACAAAAACTTCAGGAATGACTTCTCATTTCCATACAAGATTATTTAAATCCTCAAAAGAATTTAATGTCCCAAGTCATAAAAATGGATTTTTTTCATATCATGGGTTATCCTTTTGGGTGGGATTGATGATGTTTCGATGATTGAAAATATTTTTTAAATGGTAATATATTAAATATTAATATGAATATTAACCCTATGAAAATACTCATTAAAATAAAACTATTGTTCAATTCTACTATGTATGCTTCATACAATTATTCTAGATATTTCAGAGAAAATTCAAATTCTTATAAAAGTAATGATATATGATAACATATATATTGTTTAATAGAAATTAGGATGAAGATCAATGGAAAATAATGATGTTTTATTTTCAAGAATAATTATGATATAATTATAAAAAATGCACTTTGTGATGTCCAATGAGAATACATTTTATTAACTGAAGATTGAGAAAAGGGTGTTAAAATAACAATTAATCCATATACACATCCAATAATAAAATCCTTCTAATAAAACATTATATTATAAAATTAAAATTAATTTATAGTTATTACATTTTTATTGATTGATATAGAGGATATTACTCTACTAACTAATTAATATAGACATGTTTATCATGAGTTGTTTGCAAGAGTTTAGGTTTTATTGATTACAGACAATAGGTAAGAGCATTTTCATCATATTTCACGTCCATTTTATATAATGTCATACCAATGATGTGATAATTTAAATAGTATCACTTTATTGAAATATACATTTCTTCACCCTCAAATAATTTATTCCCCCAATGAGATATGGAGACTTGACACTCAATCATTTCACCTTTTCAAGGGAGAGTTGACCCTCTAACTAGTGGTTGTAGTAGTTATGATTAGTCTTCCAAATTAGGTTGCTACATTATTAAGACCCAATAATTAAGACTATATCGACATTGTAAAATGGTTTTTAGGACACAAAATTATTTGGGATGATACTTTTATAGATGGTATTTCATTGTCTATGAGACGAGAGGACAAGAAGTTCACACATTTACCCATTTAAACTGCTAATGGCATTGTCATGTTTCACTCAGTTGAATATATAATGTGTCTCATTAGGGATATAATTCCCACCTGTCACCCTAGTATGCATATTAAAATAATGTATTTGGGTATACATGATTACTTTTGTTAAGCTATGTGACACCGTTGGGATTTTGTGTTTATGGTGTTCTCGTATAAAGAATTATAAACAATATAATGATCAGATCATAATGATATGGGGTAATGTGTCATCATTAATTAGATGTGGGGATGTGGGAATATTCTTCCACTAGCCCCTATTGTTTTAATTCTAAAAAATGATATGGATGTGATACAAGTTACTTCATGTGAATGATAGTATGACCAATCTTCATTATTAATTTTTCTGTTAATATAGGTTATTATAGTTATTTATTTTTCATCTACCACTTTCTATGCTTTTATTTTACTAGTAAAGTAAGACACATGAGTTCTTCATGGGAAAATGAAAAAATTTGGGCACATCTTGTCTAATTTAGAAAATTTACTTCCTACAAATATATGTATGTATATTCCTATGTTGACTATGAAATTTCAAAATGTTATTATATTTGGGTATTATTGAAAATATATTATAACAATTGTTACATATAATTTCAGATTCGATGGACATTTAACATTTGTATGGTAGACCACCTTCATGAATAATAAAATTTTGTGATTGAGGATGTTAGGTTTCTAGTTCATTAGATACATTTTCATATTGTTGAGTGGAACTAACCCAAATGATTCATGCATTAGTTTGGAATTATTAATTTTATTCCATTAGTACCCAATAAACGAATAACTCTTTATTCCCTAAATCCTACTAGGATGTGTAATGTCAATAGATGATTCCAATATACAGATAATATATATATATATATATATATATATGAAAAATGTGTATTATTTTATATCATGTGGATGCTTATGATGTGATGTCATTTATCACAATAACTTGAGTATGTCTCATGTTAATAAATAAATTATATATTGTACTTTACACCACATGTTTAAACGATCATGTATCATGTAAGTTAATAACATTTTGTTATTTTGGTTTTGGTAATTTTAGTATTTAATTTTGTATGTATTTATGAAATTCTTGACTAAGGGAAATTATCTAAAATTATGATCTTTTAGAGGGAGTGGTGTTTATTTAGGTATTATACCATGTGGTAGTGCAAGACATGACGCCATCATATCATGATCATTATAATAATATATTCACCATCCCACCTGATATAGATGATTCTACTGCTCATGGAGGAAATGTTCTTGTCTTGGAACCTCCTCCAATTGCTACTTATGTTCATGAATAATGTAGGTGATGATGTAAACGACACTAGACTACATGTTAGGCCTCACTTGTTTTCTAGGAAGAGGCAGCACATCCAAGATACTTGCCTTAGAAGAGTGTGGATACATTCCAACTTCCATGGGATCAATTTCAATTATCATAATGTCAATAGTTTTCACCATTTATAGTTGGTATGAGCTTTTTTGAGGGTTTTTTTTACCATACCTCCATCTTTCCTCACTAACCCTTCGCATTCTACATGAATTCGTCATCTAATTGAAATACATCCAATTATGTAATGGGATTAGTATCATATGAACATATCGACATCCTGATGGATCCTCCTCTGGATGATTCATAGATAGAACATTTGATAGTTAGGGTTGATGCACCTATGGAATATTCCCCCCAATATTAATAGAGTCCACCTCATCATAGGGGCCATCAATCTTGATACAGATATACCATTTAGAATCCTGAAAGTGGGATGAGACCATATCATAAACATTAAGGAACAATAACTATTCTAATTAATTTTTTTATGAATATAAATTAATTGTTGTCACATCTTTTTCTTTTTCTAATTGATTATTTTCACATTATTATAGAAATAATAATATTGTTAATTTTAATGTATATACATTCTATTTGTACTATAAATTATTAACTAGATAATTTATTAATTAAAAATTTCAAATAGATTTGAATAAAAATATTTTGTTATATAAATACATTAGATATTTTTAAATAATTTATTTAAATTTTTTAATAACCATTAGTTATTAGTTATTATATATAAAGAAAAATTAATACATAGTTTTTTGAAATTAATTTTACTAATTAAGACATTTCTTAATTAATAAACTCCTGAAACTATTTAATAAAAAAAATTATGATTATTTTTTATTTAATATATGTATTCATTAATTTGACTATTTAATTATAATAAATATTTCATATATATCTAATATTACGTAATAATAAGTAGACGGTATTTATGTGGTAACTAATTGATTATTTAGTAATTATTTATACATTTATATTTATTATTAATGATTATAAATATGTTCTAATTATTTATTTATAATACATTACAATTAATTAATTTTTTTAGTTAATAATAATTATTATATTTTAAACATATAATATATATATTTTACTTTTTAAAATTAAACATTTCTATGTATTAATATTTAGAAAATTATTAACAATAGTTATTCATAAATTATTTTTAATATTTTTTCCAATAAAATTATTAATCATGGAATATATATTATTAGAACTAACAAATCAATAATTATTTACTATAAATTACACAACCACATGTACCTAAAAAAGAGACCCTAGAGAATGGATTATTGTGTGTTTGGATTCCCCTCAACCAATATATTTTTACTAACATCATCCAAGGTCATCCAATTTGTTGTAAACTATAAAATAGCTTCCTAAATACTAAATAAGAAAGAATTGGATCATGGATGGCCTACCTATGAGGGGGATCATTGGGAGAACTAGTGGTGGCATCATAGAGGTTTCCCCATTGAGAATTGTTTATGTGATCATAATATTACTACATAAGACCTTATTTTCCCTTAAATATGAACCATTATTTTGGGTTATCACCGATTAAATTCTTATCATAGCCTCCCTTGTAAAACGTAACCATTATAAATGTATTGTTCTAAAGCTTCATTTTAATAAAATTGAGTAGAAAAAATATCTCTTGATGTTATATATATAATACCCAATTACGAGGGATTCCTTAGATAAGGATATTATTTTTCTATTGAAAATTGAGACAAATATCATCCCTTAATGTTTAGTTCACAACCCTATTGATCATAGGTGAATTGATATCATTTTCATCCTAAACACTATAAAAGTTCACAAATTTAGCCTCCACCATTGATCAATAAATTTTAAATGGGTTTCCAAGAATATCTTACACATGAAAGATACTTCATGGATGCATGAATATCTAGTTGATTTTCTAATTGGAAATACAAGATTTAACATTTGTATTTGAAATATAGGAAGGTTCAAAATGAATATCACATTACTATGATTTGATGATACATGAAATCAGTACGAAATGGTAATGTCCCCATACACTTCTCTTTAATTAAACATAGGGAAAAAATATTGATGAATCCCCATCCAATTGGAATGATCTTTCAGTCATAGAATATCCAATAATCCAAGAGATGTTACCTCAACTCCATGATTTTAAATTTCTTTCCATTGTCATATATATTTTACAATATTAAATTAAAATTAATAAATCATAAATATATGTTCAAAAAATCATTATAATCTCTAATAGGAGACTTCATAAATTTCCACATAATCCATGTTTGCAGTAAAATTATTCAACATGAAGAAATATCTTCTATTAGTATTCTCCATCGATGGAGTCCAGATGATATATTCCATCCATCGAATATTGTTTAGTTTGATTTTTTTCTTGAAAATGATCAATTCTTAAATATATAACCACAAAAAATTAGGTTATGGGCATTTTATTCTTATATAATATTTTCATCATTAATTAAGAGATTCATTGGAATATTAATATTTCCTATCATGGAATTCATAATAATAGTCGATTACTCGACAATATTTATAAAAAAAATAAATAATATTAATTTTTAATTATTATATAAACTATTCATTACTAAATATATTATATATTTTATAAACATAGTTATTTCATATTATATTATTCATATTTATGTAAATGTATTATATTTTTTAGAGTATAAATATATTTATATATAAAAATAATGTTCTATATAATAAAAAATTATTTTGTATATAGGAAACCTTTTATCATCACAAAAAATTAGTTATATTGGTGTATTCTATAAGTGTATAAAAAATATTGATATTGTGATGATGTTATTAAGATTTAAAAATGTGTTGATAAACAAATTATTTTACGAATACATTTTTTATCCTAATAAGTTAACAATTAAAATAATATTAATCTAGAAATAATAAAATCACCCATGTTAGGGCCTTATAATATTTACGTCATACTTATATCATATATTAATTAATTAATTGGATTATTAATATTTTAAACCATGAAATTGCTATTAAATGTTTATTACTCGATACTATTTAGTTAATTTATAATTAATTTTATTTATTATTTCTTCTATAATCACTTATTTACACAATATATCATTTATTTATTATAGAAACTTATTTCATATTATATTAACCATATTTATTAAAATATGATATATATTTATGAATATAAATATAATTATATATTAAAATTGTCTTTTATATGATATAAAATGATTTTTCATATCGGAAACCACTTATCATCAAAATAAAAATATGTTGATCTATAAACAATCAAGTAGGGAATTTCATTTCATGTCATTCGTTCCTTAATCTGATTTTAATTAACATTTAATCAATATATTTATTATGTTCATTCCATGTTTTATTTTATTATATATTTCAGAATGAATGAATAATTTCTATAGATACCATTGGGATTGCCATATATTCTTCTGTAATGTTGTGTTACACGACATGTTGCTGGAGCACATGTCAAATACCCATCTGCATTATATATAGATGAAACTAGAAATTAAATTACACTGTGCTTTTATTTAATTAAACAAGTTGATCAGGAAAACCTGGCATGTAGTTAGAGGATACATGATGTGATAATGGAATGTAAACACTATGTAGTTTGGCCGAGCGAACAAGTCGAATCCCCTTGTGCAGGACTTAGAAATATGACAAATGACGTACAATGCGTGTAGCTGGATGTAAAGGCCATGTAGTTTCCCATTAATGTAAAATATTAATATGAATTTAAATTTGATGAATTACATCAATAAAATCTTATTTTATTGATTTCCACAACATTGTGTGTTTGAAAATTTAATTATGGTTTTATGGAATGTTAAATTATCAATTATTTTACAATAATAAATATGTCAATAATGGTTATTATTATTTTTTTCTTGAATTAAAAATTTATGGGTCTCCCCAATTATGTTTGGATGAACGTTAAATGAATGGGAATTATTTAATTTATACATTAAATAACACAAGTGTGTTTATATTAAAAATAGGGATATAAAAATGTAATTAATTCTGTCCAGTTAATTTTTTTGTATTCATTTCAAGTATGACCAATCATTTGCTTGACCAAGACCTATGTATGTTTTGTAATTTATTGAAATAAATTTATTTCATGGTTTTTTATTTATTATATATAAAATTAATATAAGGTGTCCAAGTCAAACCTCCAAATATTATTATGTAGGACCTAAGAGTCCAATCATATTTATGTAATTCCCATTATCCAATCATTTTATTCCCCTAACAAATGTGGGTTTAATAAATATTTTAAATTAATTTATAGTCTAATAGATCATGGAAATAGTTAATGGAATAACCATAATTTTTTATCATGGTGATACAAATGTGGACATGTGTAATGTTGTAGCTCATTCCATGTCTGACATAATGAGTTATTTCCCCTACGATTAAGAGTGATTTAATTCCTGCTCATTAAATCAACCATTAAATAAGTTAATGATCTGATAATTAAATTATTTATTTATTTTCTTTCTAATGCATTAAAATAATATTTTATGATGAAATTCCATGATCACATAAAAGAACGAATTAATAGGAAAATTCAGAAATTTTTTTTAAAAAAAATTATTATGCTTAAATGATTTATCTAAACAAATTTTAATTAATTATGAAAAATCCACATAAATATAATCATTGAATTTAAATGATAAAACAAGATATAAAATTATGCAGAATAAAACAAAATAATCAAAATAATATTACATAAGATTAATCCTTAAATTACATTATTTTGAACAAAACATAATAGAACTATGAGTTTGGCCAATACTTGTTTGGATACATACTTTTATATGCATGGATGGTTCTTATAAATGGTTTGGTTTTACATAACCATTTTTCATCACTATTAGTATCACTTTATATACATGTTGTAATGTGGAGGCATGTGTTGAGTAAATAAAAGCCAGGTTTTATGATTTGGGAGTCCACTCAATTGATCATGTAGCTAAAATCCCGGGTTTTTAAAGTCCTACCTAAATAAATAGCTTTGAAATATCATGAAAATCCCTTATTGGGGTTATAAAAAAGGGAATATGGATTTTATCTACAATATTTTCTTAGAATCTATAAATTCCATGTTCAATGATGATGACTATTGGGACTTGACAAAATAGTGTTTCATTTTATAATATCAATTAAATTATTATTCTCCCAAAATTTATAACCAATACAAGTATTAAAAATATAATCATTTTAATTATAGAATAAAATTGCAAGCCAATAACCCACATTATCCCTACGATCAATATTGGATAAATACAATCTCCTCACTAGTATCAACTTATCGGTGTAGTTTATAAGATTTGTTCTGTTCTATGATATTAAAGGAAATCATTCATGCTGGAATCCTCAATTCTAGATCTACATGATCAAGAGGCATGTGAGGAAGATTTCATGGTCTATAAAAAAATATGAATGATGTGGTACACCTTCAAAGTTTTATTTATTCAACTTTTTCTAGTGAAATCATGTCATCTCACAAAATCATGTATGCATAAAGAATTCATGATAACCTCCTAGGTCTTTACGATGAGAAATATAAATATGATTAGTTTGAGATTTACAAGGTTCCCTTTTAGAGTACTCTTATAGAGGGAGGCCTATCCGGGCCACATTTAGTAACGATCCTTGGCTACATTGAATGAAAAGAGCTTCTCAGGTTCTCCGGTCTACCCCCCCCCCCCTCGAGAACTGGGCACTAAAATCAATATAGAATCCCTACCTGAGAGAGTTCATAATATTTTTGTGAATTTTAAAAAGAACAACATTGAGAAGTCACTTCAAGATCTTCATATCCTCATTTTACATGTAGATAAGGATAGAAATACTATAAAACATACAATGCTTATGGTGAACAAATGGAAATTGGTATAAAAAATAGTAATCGCAAATATTATCGACTCCCTTACATGAAGAAGAATATATATAGGAAAACGTAATAATTTGTGGTCTGTTTCTCATGTGTTTAGAAGGGCCACCAAAATAAAAAAAGCACCCAGATAAAAAGAATGGGGAAACATCAAGTTATTTTATTATTGACTATAATTTATCTGTTTCTAAAAATTTGGTACAAAATAAAGTGTGTCTTTATCAAATATTTATTCAAATACATGAATCAATTCGATTTAGAAAAAACTAAAAATGGAAGAAGATATATTTACATCCAATGGAGACAATCATGTCTTCATAACAATTGAGGGATGCAACCTTTCAGTAATGACCATAATGATATTGGTATTAATTCATTGTTTTTATGTCCCTTAAATTACCAAACAAATTATTTGTATATCAATAATAGATATGGATAAATTCATTTTCAAATTTTGAAATAAATGGTGTTTGTTTTACCATGAATTTTTTTTCTAAGGAACATTTAGATAATGGACTTTAAAACATGAACTACTTAATGGAAATAAAAAACTATGTTACACCCCACGAATCATACCACAACCAACATTGGTATCACCAACTAGGACTTGTAATGGAAAAAAAAATTGAGAAAATTACCTGAAGATGGATATTTATATTCATTGAATCTAATACAACTTGTGGTATGTCACACATGTTTATATGGAAAATTTTCCAAATCCCCATTTAGTGGTAGTGGAGAATGGGATAAAGATATTATTGAAATTTTTTATACTGATGTCTGTAAACTATTTCATGTTTATTAAAGGGGTGGAAAATCATACCTCGTAACATATAATGAGTATTTTTTTATATATGGAAATATTTAAATAAGGATTTATGAATCACCTTCATTTTGTAAATTAGTGGAATACAAGAATGTATTTGAGAACTATCATGGTAATAATATTACGAAAATATGCTCATTCCAAGATGAGGAATATAATAATAAATACTTCATGGATTTATTATGAGTGTTTTTTATCCTATACTTACTCACTCTTCATTACACACCTCTGTGGAATTGTGTAACTGAATGGAGAAACTGAACCATATTGGACGTGGTGAGATCAATTATGGGTCCTCAAATATTTCATTGTCCTTTTAGGGGTATGTGTTTGAAAAAGTGGTAGAAATACTAAAATAAGTACCAAATAAATTCATAAAGTTTTCTCTATATGATTTTTTTAGTGACTGAAAAACTATGATATCAAATTTACATGCGTAGGAAGTGAATCATTTTATAATTCCACATTAGGTAAAAGAAATCTCCCTAAGGCACGAAGAGCACAATTATATGATACCCCAAGTAAAAATGTTGATAATACCTATACATCCCCTTAAAAAGAATTATTATAGTTGAATGACACACCATATTCATTTATAGGGAGAATATCTCCAAATGTGATAGGGGGAGATAAACATCAATGAAGCCAAGGATAATGGGAAACAATAATTTTTAAAAGATCAAATTCCACAAATCCTTGTTGAAGAAGAAAATATTCCAGAGACAGAACATCTAATTATGAGTAAAATATATGATATAGAATCATAATGGAATTTTTTTCAAATACAGGGAATTGTGACTCATTATTATGTAATAATAATAACCCTCTAACCTACAAAGATATAGTAGGTTGAAAAGATGTTTCTAAGTGGAAAAAATCCTTGAATTATGATATGGAAGCCATGTAAAATGACCATATATATATTTTTTATATCATCTAGTGGATGAATGTTCCCTTGGTTTCAAATGGGATTTAATAATAAAGTGGACATAGAGAGGCAAGTTAGTAACTAGAAGGAACGTATGGTTGAAAAGGGGTTTAAAAAAGATCTGTACATTGACTATTATGAAATTTTTTCATGGGTTTAAATTAAAAAAATCCATAGATGTATATATTCCATAGTATCATACCATGAAAATATTATTTTTAAAAATTATTTTAAAACATACTTCCATAATAGGAACCTTCCAGAAGGCATCCATATAACAAAACCTGAAGGGTTTTTGATTCAAAAGGATACCAATAAGCTTTTCATGTTAGAAAAATTCCTTTTATGGAACATTGAATGAAATTTTATCATGGAAAAATTCATTAGATAAATTAGTTTCTATATAGATTTAGTGTAATCCTTGTGTCTACAGATGGTTTAGTGGGAGTTCATTCATTTATTAATAGTATTTTTTGATGATATATTACTTATTAGAAATGATATACAAGTCATATAGTCTGTCAATATATGGTTGAATAAATTATTTTCCATGAATGAAATGGGAAAGGGATTATATATTCATGGTATATTTATCCATCATGATATATCGAAGATGTTTATCCACAAATATCATTGTAAAAATATTGACAAGGTACTGAAGATATTTAGAATGAAATAATCCAATATGAGATTTTTTATAGCATCCCATTGAATTAATCCATCCAATAAAATGTTCCCACAGTACCATTATGAAATAAATAGAATTGAAAGGACTTAATTTTCATCTGTGATTGGTTCATTCATGTATGTTATGATATGTACTATGGAACATTTTTCATAAACACTGTGTATGGTTGTAATTTAAAAAAAATACTATTTGCAGCCATTTGATGGATGTCAAGACTATATGTTTATTGTTTATGCTATAGATGTGTATCTATGGAATAGAGGATATGAAAATTCTAGTTTACAAACTGATCAAGATGACCTGAATTCACAAAATGTATACATATTTACGTTGAATGGATGTGTTGTGAGCTGGAAGATATCAAAGAATGCTATAGAAGAAGATTAAGCAATAGTGTCTAAGTATTTTTTAGATTTTAAGGTTTCTAAAGTAGCAGTTCAGACATGAAATTTCATTCTAGAGAATGATGTGGTATGTAGCTGTAAATATCAAATCACATTCTATGTTGATAACACAATGATTGTGCATCTTGCAAAAGAGGGAAGGTCACATCATTAGATGAAGCACATACATTGGAATAATCATCTCTTTAGTAATTTTTTTTAGAGAGGTGATGTTTCGTTGAGTAATATTTTCCCAAAAGGCATCATAGAAGACCCCTTGACTAATTCCCTGACTCAAAAATAACATGATTATCATGATAATTCTAGAGGAATGAATGTCATAGGATGTTGGCTCTCATCAATGTGAGAGTTTTTTTGAGTCGGTGTCTCAAAAGAAACTATTTTTACATTGATTAAATGAATATTTGATGTATTATATATTAAATTGAACAACCTAGTATATATATTTCATATTTTTTCATGACATTAATGTATAATTGTCTTCATGTATTTTTTACATTGATATGATCATAGCTGTTCCACATTATGATTAGAGCCTTGATGTTTTATGAAGATATTATTAATATAATTATGTAGTTGGATGATATACTATGATGGGACACATAATATATAGATAGTAAAATATATATACTCAGTATAAGATGAAATTTATTATCTTGATGTTCACACATGGTAATCTCCATGTTGGGACATTATGAGAACATACCTTCCTGTATGAATTCATCATGTTTTGTTGTCATTATATATTCTTTTTTTTTTGAGCATGTGTAATGGTACATAGACATTAATATTCTATTTAATGTATTTCATGACTCATTCACTTCCATTTTAAATTTAAAACCATCATTCCATACATTGGTGGTATGGTGGGTTCCTCACGAATGACATGTTGTTAATTGATAATTCAAGGAAGGATATTTCCATTCCCTATTTATGGAAGTTGATATCTCAGCCCTCTAATTGTAATTGAAGTGTGTCCCTAAATTCCATGTACATGGTGTAACAATTGGTTTATTTTAGAGAGTAAATGAAATATGTATCAATCATATCGATTGATTACACTAAAATGAACCCTTCATGGGGATAAATTATGATAACGGAATTATATTACACAATGATTGTTTGATTGTGGTTGTCATAGTTTCGATAATAATTTCATTTTATTGGTTCCTTGACATGATTATATGCATTAATCATTGACTTTATGATTGTACAACTAATTCCAATGATAAATAATCCTAGAGGGTCAGACAATAAGTGTTTTTAAGACATGATTAAATTAATTTTGAATGTATTTAATGTAATTAATATTATTCTTAATGCTGAGGAATAATATTATTCTTGTTATATTTATCAAATAAATTAAAAAATTATGTATTCACTAGATTATGAATAAAATTCATTTATATATTTGAATTCATATTTAATAAATATTTATTTACATGTTCGTCAATAATTGTTTTCAGAAAATACAATAATTTTTTGGGAGGTCAATAAACGAAAGACTATTTCGAATGGACCAAGACCATGTCCGATGATAAAAGAATTATTTGAGATATGGTAAATATTATTTATCCATTTTTCACATGTTGGAAAAACATAAATAATAATATTATTATGATTATTATGTTGCATGAGATTTCATTAATTGTTATAATAATATTTAATGGTTGTCAAGAAATTAAATTTTGTAACTGAAATATGAACTCTATTAATTAAAAATTATGTCTATTATGTAAAACAATCTAAAAAAATTCCATGTTTGGAATGCAATATTTTTTCACACAATTAATTAAATCTCAAATCTTCCTCCTCTCTCCCGTTCACGAATGATAAACCCAAGAGATATTTTCAAATATGAATGGAGAATGAGTGATCATGAAAGAACATTGCAAGAAATTTGATTTGTTTTTCTAACACCTATATGTTTAACGTTTATCTAAGACCATTCTACTATGTATGGATAACCACTAGTGTAATTATACCCTTCTTTTTTCACAAGTGAAATGAAGGAAATCGTTATGTTCCTAATTAGACGATCAACAATAATTAATGAATAATGATCATAAGCACATGTATTTTTTTTCAAATATAAAATTAATTAATATAAAATTTAACTTTCATGATATTCTCTATTGAATTATAGAAATTATTATGAAAATAAATTTTAATATATTTCCCTCAACCAAAATGCTTCCACTATGCCTGAAATTGAATATATAATGATATTTACATGATAGGTCACTCTCCCTCAAACGATGTTATACTACATAAATCTTGAAATCATGTTGATGTCGGGATTCAGTCGGATTCAGAATAGAATTAATAATCTCATTCTTGACATTGAGATATCATATGAAATTTATCCTCTTCATCCACCATCATATCATTCTATTCTAAAGGAATAGATGATATGAACTTTTAAACCTCCACAGAGATATAATGGGCTATACAAGGCAACATATTCAATTAATTTTGTCAATTATATTGATTAAAATCATGAACCAATGAATTATTTAGAACTATATTGTGGTAATGATTTTCTTAAATGGACTGTATCTATATAGTTAGTGATTTATTTTATTTAAAAAAAATCAACATTGGTGTTGGTGAAGTTACATAGTGGTATGAAATTTGTGTGATGAAAACGGGTGATAAAAAATAATTATGGAAGCTTAGTAGTTGAATGATTACAATATAAAGAGTCAGTAGATGGTAAATAATTTATTTATGCTCTATTTTATATATTAAACAACAAATTTTCTCAAACTATAAAACATAGCTTAATTTGAGTTTTTTGGGTATTGTGGATTTGTAGAATCTTGATTTGGTTGACTTAGATTTGAAGACATCTTTTTTTGATAGATTTATTAAGGATACAATTTATGTGAAATAGTCATGGGGTTTTACAATTACAGATAAGGAAAAAATTGTATGTTCAGTTGATAAATTACATTAGAATTTTAATAATCCCCATGATAGTGGTCTATATAGATTCACTATTTAATTACCAATCATTGTATTTCATGGGTAGTTTATTTTCTTTTAATAATATTGTTCTATTCTGTGAAAGTTATTTTGTTTATATATTTCCAAATGATGATGAAATTTAATTATATATATTGATAATAAATAGAATAGATAAGTATATAATAAATTGAAGTTTTATATTGAAATGGAATATTTTGTATCTATAATGAAGTTTTTAAGCATAGATATACAGATAAATAGAAATATGGGCTCATTGTATTTTATTCAGAAATTGTTCACTAAGAAAGATCATGAAATTCGTAATATGAAAATTACAATATTGAATGCACATAATTAGATTTTAATTTTAGAAACTAATCTTAATTATTACCCATGTTATATTATGTAGTTGATTGTACATCTCATGTTTATCATTCAAGTGTAGTTGGTTCTTTTCTGAATTTAATGGTTTTTACATTACTAGATTTAGCTCAAGAATTTATTAATGATTGTAAATATTTAGATAATACTAGTAATGATAATTGGATTTATGTATATTATATCCATATATATGAATAGAGGAAACTATTATGTTCCATCATTTCGAGAGTTGAAACAATGGTGTTATCAGTTAAGTTGAATCTGATTTTGTCATAAATATTGATATATAATGATATTTGAGAGGCTACATTTTTACAATAAGAGGATTCTCTATTATATTGAAAACTAAATTACACAAAAAAAATTATCTACCACTGAGGCTATATACATAATTATTATACAGAATATTATATAATTTTTAGTTAAGGGGAATGAATAATCATCTCAGTAAAAATTTATATATTTCTTTATAATTTTGTCACTGTAAAATTTTTATATTTATCAAAATTGAGTAAATTATTGATGAGATGAAAAAAAATTATGATAGATATCATTTTGTGTGTGATTTTATATCTCCTAGAGATAATAATTTTATAATGGTTAGTATTCATGATAATAGCACATATATGTAGACCAAGGCTCTTCATATTTCCATGATTGATTATTTCTCGAACACAGTAGGTATATAATGTTTATTTTTTCACAAAGGTTATGAATAGATGAGATGGAGTTTTTTCTAATATTTTTTGGATTGTATTCTAATTCCCCAAGAGGATTTATATAAATGTAATCATTTTTTGGTATAAACCTGAAATGGAAATTCATAGTTCATACACTATTTCACAAATGTGGTAATTATCATTGAGTTATGTGCATTAAGTTTTGGAATAACATCTTGATTATAGATGGAAATTTTTTTTTTAATTTTTTGAAATATTAATATATATATTTAAATGATTCGTTGAACACATACAAGGAATTACGTAAAAACTGATTCTCAAAGTGAATTTTCAGTCAACCCTATACCTATTGAAATTTTTTATTTTTGTTTTTCACATAAAATATTATTGTTACATTTTTTATTTCTATTTTTTAGGTATGTTAATTCAATAAATTTTTAAATATATTAAATGAATAAAATTGAAGTTATCAACATCACTAACATAATAGATAATCATACTATAATGACAAATATAATTTTAATATAACATGAATAATGTATATGTAATGTTATATTCATATTTAACATGGGTAAATATTATCCCAATATCTCTCCATTTTTTATAAGATATTGATTAAAAAAATGTCATAGGATATAATCAATGGTCAATAAAAATATTTTTTAACATTTTCTTACTATCGAAGGGTTATAAATATTATGTATGTTATGGTGTACTATAGAATAGTTATTTATCACACAATTTGTTTTTCGATCTACTACATTTAAATTCATTGTAATTATACAATAATAATAATTGAAATGGATATTAATGGGATCCGAAGGGTAATATCTTTCATTGTTTTTGTTATGGAAATTAAATAACCATTTTTATTTATATGATGTGGATATAAAATCAATTCCAGAAACATTTGGTGTATTTTTTGATTATCATAGGGTATAATAATGTATTTCATGGAGCCTAAAATAATGATATTAGAACATAAAATTATCAGATTTTATTGTACGATTGGTAGATAAAATTTGGGGAATTATATATATAATCATAAGGTAAAATAGGCACTATCATCGTAGGATATTTATAGTTAATTGATAATAGTTATCATTTGGTAATATTACATGATTTTATATCATTAAATGGATTCATTTTATGAAATTAAATTTGTAGGAGAGTGTATATTACTGATGTTTATAATCAGTCCTTGTATTATCCAAAACATTTGATTCAATGTATTATTTCTTTAGTATAATCTAGATAGTATTTAAAAAGGAGATGTCAACATTATAGAGTGATTATGATGTCTTTACCAAGACGTATTAAAATATATCATTTTTATAGTTGTATTCTCTTCCCTCCATTACAGTACAAGGTATTAGAATCCCATGATGGGTTTAATAATCTCTCTCATATGATGATTTATTTAAAGAAAAACTTGTTAGGAGAAGACAACTATAGTAATTACTCATGTCGTTATGTGTTCGTGAAATTCATTGGATTTCTCTTTCTTTTATTTTTTGTACTAGAGATGGGAATATATTGAGATTAAGGATTCATAATGGTTAACAATGTGATAGAACATAATTTGGATATTTGTTATATGTGTTCTTAAGAATATATTGTTACTCGAGTGTCCACGTTATTTTTTACTGATTTTAATTTTTTTGTGTATTGGATGATTTGAAATATTTTTCATCTATGTGTTGAACCAAACATATAACATTGAGGATGTAAAATTGTCATATGTATTGAAATTATCTAACAAAAGGAAGTTTATTATCATACATATGAAAATAATTTATTTTTTATTGAGAAAAAGGGGAATGTGCAGTGAATGAGGAAATATGTTACCTATATTTTCATAAAAGTGGAAATTTTTTGTAATATTAAATCATCACACATGAATGTAATATATTAAGAATGAAAATATTTCATATGGTTTTGGAAATAATATATAATGTGTTATAGGGGGAAGAAAAATAAATTTTGTATAGTTTTGAGCATATGTATAAACTCATTCATATGAAAAATGTATTATATAGAGGGGGAAACTAATTTACATATTAATTTTCATGTAGGACAATATATTACATAGAAAATACAATATATTGAAAAATTTCACCCTGGATTATATTATGAATGCATTAGAATATAATAGGTATTGTAATTTTCAAGAACAAAATACAATATATGAAAAAATATATGAGACACTTGAAATGAAAATATTACATATTGGGTTTATCTACAATGAAAAAACATACTCCTACAAAAATTATATTACATGTTTAAATTTAATCTAAGGAAATTATCATATTTATTAATATTAACTTCTGTATGCACTCTTCCATTGAAAATATATTACATATTGGACAAACATTTAACCAATGTGTTTTTATCTATGGTAAAAATGATGCATATTATATAAAAATATTATGAATGAGTGAAATATGTAATGTGTTGGTTTTTCATAAAAGAGATAAAACTCACAAATTACAAATATATCATATTTGAATTTTTTTTGGTGAAAACCCATATGTATTAGGAAATATCATACATATAGAGTCTCATAAGGGGATAACAACACATATGATTTAAAAATGTTACTTATGATGTGAAATACCAGGATTTGAAAAACATTAAAATACATCAAATCAAATTTATCTTATACAAAGTCTCTCAATGTGGATATGTATGATGTATTGTAGCGCGGTCTGTAAATAATTAATTTTAAAAAATGAAATGTTTCTCTATAATTAAAATAACATAAAAAAACTATTAAAAAAACTTTTAAAATGGGATTATTTAATTTAGATGACATGTAAACTAGGTGATCATCCTAAATTTTTCTTTCATTCAAATCATTTTCCAAATGTGTGAATTAACTCATTTATTAATGAATTCATGTGATGATTGATCTTAAAAATATCTGGAGGTAATTAAAAAGGTTCATATATATTTCTTCTTAGTTTGTTCCCCTCATATCCACATCTAAATATTAGGATAAGGATATGGTATTTGAGGATGATTCTACTAGTTCATGAAGAAATAATTTTGATATAAAGGGGATTTTATGCATCTTGGATAAAGGGGATCCCATGTAGATGATCATAATTGGTTTTCTGAGAATATACTAAGGAATTCAATGCACAATAATGTTCAGCAACTTCTAGCATTTTAGTAAAAATAAATAGATTTGTTTGGATCATTTTTATTTTTTTATTCGTGAATCATTTGGAGGATGGGGGTGTTGTGCACCACTTTACTCTAGGATTAGATCACAAAAAAACAATCACTTCATTATTTCATGAATATTTACTAGATATTAATTTTGAAATTAGTTATTGAATCAATTTTGTGTTGGTAAAAACTGAAATAATGATGACCAACTTTAATACATCTCTAGATGTAACACCCTAGGTAAATAAAGAGTATGACAGTTTCACATTTATCCATATTTGTGGATAAAATATTAATATAACTTTAAAGGGGACTCTATGCTCGATGGCGTACCCAACAGGCAACAACGAGTTTCTTGGGAATCATATGTTGCACTCTAATAATAAAATAATTTTATTTTACATGGTAGTTAATTCCTAGTCGTTTTAATGGTGGGAATGAACAGAACAAACTAAAAAATGATTATATATTTTTGTCAAATATTTTTACTTTTTACAATAAATGTTAGAGGATTAAAAATGCGAATGAATCCAATTTTAGGCATAAATATTCTAATATTCTTTAAAGGGTCGATTAACCACCTTTTGATGGAGAACCTCATTTAAATACACTTTTTGACAATTTAATGTGTTATATTTGACAAAATAAATTCTTCTTTAGAATTGGGACATCAAAATTTACTTTGTGTAAATTTTTGATATTTTTCTGATAAAGTTCAATTTTTAATGAATAGTGAAAAATGTTGTATTTCAATTCAAAACCCTTTTTTAATATAATTTATTTATATGATTAGATTATCTTTTGAATTGGTTTTAAATTTAAATTATAATATAATTTTACCATTTAATCCAGTACTAGTCGTTGAATTAATTTCACTTTGAAATCGGACTTAAACTAGTGTCAATCTTTTTATATATTTTGTTTCATAAAAACATGCTATTTGTTTTGACAGCGAGAATAAATTATTAAATTAATTAATGAAACTTATATGTTTTGAATTTTTAAAAAATATACATCATTTTTGAATTTGTAATATAAAATATAGCTTAGGGTGAATTTTTGGTAATTTTCTGAAAAAAACTGCAATTTTTTATGAATAGTGAAACCACTAAGTTGTAATTATAAAAACTGATTTTCTGTTTAAATGAAAATTTTCCATCATTGTGTTTTGAATTTCAAAAATCCAACATAAATGGTTTTCATTAAGAATTAAAATGTGGTTCAATGGGATTAATATAATTTTTTGGTGAATAGTAGCTTATTTTGTTTTTAATCGCGATTAGAGGTAATTAGTGTAGTTTAAGGTAAACATAATGTTTTATTAATATGAGATGATATTGACACATGTCCTACCCTCATTTTATGTGTCATGGCCGACCAATACAACCCAAGGGTCAACATGGGGACCCCATGGAGCCACTTTGGTTGGGAAATGACATAAATAACTTTTTATTTAATGTTAAATTAAAAATGACACAAATATGAGATGTTTTAATAAAACAATTTTTTCATGGGGTTATACAAGTCATAATTTTGACTATAAATAATAATTAGAAATATAATAAGATTTCCTACATCATAGTATTTTTTTTTACAATTTTTAGACATTAAATAAATGAAATTATTTATGACATCATGATGATGCAGCAATGACCTCATTATTTAACGATTTAAATAAAATGAAAACATAATGTTAAATATATGACCTACACATGTAAAAAACCCATTGGAAGGGTGGATTTCGAACAATTAACACCTTATCCTCGAAAAACAAAAATGTGGGACCTTTAAAATCCGAAAATCATTTGAAAATAAAGTAACATTTTATCACTTTCCAAGACTGCCCCTCCTCTCCCATTATAAAAGGCCCCAACCTCTACCTCTTTACCCACACCTCCAAAGCCTTTTTCTCAGCCAAACCATACCCATTTTTCCTCTCCACATCTTTCACTTACTCTTATAAGGCTCCATTTGGGCAGAAGTCTTCCCAAGGAAACCTTTGAGCTCAAACCAACGGGAGTTACCCGATTTTAAGGTAATGTCTTCACTTGAGTCCTTTTGTTTTATTTTGCTTCTCCAACCCCCTAAACTCTTTTTATACATTTCTTTTGTAAGAAATACAGTATATTCAATATACTAGGATTTTTTTATAAGAAGGATTCGAGCTACACTTACACACACCTTCATCTAATGGTTAAAGAACATACTGTTTCTGTGGATGGTCAAATTCTGCCTCACGAAACGATGATTGTTCAAGCTCATATAACACCTTAAAAGGTGGCCATTAAGATGTCACTATGTTTATATATGATATATGATATATTTATGTTTTACTTATGCTTCTTTATTTTTCATTTATGGCAAACCTTTATGGTTTCCATTATGGGTAAACACGATATCTTCATTTAAGGAAGTGCGGACTACCGCCCCCTCAAAGTGATTTGATTCGTTAATGCCATACGTGGGATGTATAAAGGATGGATTTAAAATTATTATATATGATGTTATAATTTAATTATAATATATCTCTATATAATTATTATTTTCTTTCAAATAAAGTATGATATAGAAATGAAATTAGCGATCATGCGTACGTACGGCTTACCGTCCCCATGGATGGTGCATTTCAATTCTTACAACTAAATGATTATGTATTATTATAAATGTATGAATATAATGGATATATATGATATATATGATATCTAAATCATGAATAAAATTCTGTATATAATGAATATTTTACCACATGAACAACTTGTAATTATAAAGAGTTTATTTTTGACTCAAGCACCAATGATCATTAAACGACCGTTATTAACTTAAATAATAACATAGTGTTCATAACATGGTAATAAGTGATATAAAATGAATAATGAACATGAAAAAGGTTCTTAAGGAATTATAAATTAAATCAATTTTATTATTCAGGAGATTAAAGAACGATCGAGTCAAGTCGGACCAGAGGTAAGGGATCTTACACCTCTCATTCTTTTTAAGTACACCATTTTATGTCATTCCTTATAAAGCTCATATTTATTGTTATTGGGATGTTATTTTATATTAATATTACTATAATTTTTATTTTCATATGATGAGAGACCCTATTATCTCTCATCAATCCATTTTGGATGTTTTTAGTGGTGTCGTTAGGCTGCCTAATTTTTGTAAGAGATCTAACCTCTCTCTTCGTTTTTAAGTACTCTCCTTTATGTCACTTGTTTTAAGCTACTCTTTGTTATGTTGGGGGATGTTTTTTTATATTCAAATTTCTTTAAACTTTATGTTAATGTGATTAGAGACCCAATATGATCTCATTAATCCATATTTTATGTAAGTTTTAAGTGGCGTCGTTAGGCTGCCAAGTTTTCATAAGTGATTTTTCATCTCACTTTCATTTCCCGTGAGATTTATGCTACATTTGCCACAATTTCCTTTGAGTGGTGTATGTACTGACAAATATTTTACTCATTGTGTAATATACTTTCATTTATGAGTATTTACATCAATGTTGTATTGTCCTTCTTTCACGGGGTGCATGTCTCAAAGGATACCCATGTCGGTAAGGGAACCTTTCACCCTCCTATTTTTGTAAAAGACTTTTTTTATTATGTCTTTTATTTCACATAATATTATGTTGGGATATGTTCTTATATATCCTTATTGATTTAAATTTAATTTTCAAGTGATGAGATACCCCTTTTTAACTCTCATCATCTCATTTTTTGAATTTTGTAGTGGCACTGTTACGCCGTCAAATTTTTTAAAGGGAACTTCTTAACCCATGTTTGATTCTTTGGGATAATCTTGTACTGCTTGAATATGTCATTCTATGAATATGTGTGAATAACCTCTAATTTTTTTGCACTTAATATCCACTTATATTGGGTGTATTCGTTTTTCACACATAATTATGTAATTGATTTATCCTTAAACCAACGATACCTTCTTTGTAAGGGACTTCGTCTCAGTATCCTTTCATTAACGCACATTTTTGTTTTATAAACCACTTTATTTAATACGGTGTATAAACCCCTTTGACTTTTACGTTTATTGAAAATGAATCTTTTTATAAGAAGTGTTTTACTAAACGACAGAAGGGAATGTTTTTGTTGTACATATGCTGCGACAATGACTTCTCCGCCGCCGTGAGCATTATTTGACCCTTGGCTTCCTCAACAAGCCGTAATGTTTTTTGAAAATAAATGAAACTCCATATACATTTTTTGTATTTTGGTATTGAAAATTGTTTTGATAAAGGATTCTATTATGTCAATTTATTTAAATGATATATTGTGATTGAAATGTGAAAATGTTATCATTCCTTTATGTTGGTTTTATGTGTTATAAATTTATAATGGTACTTGGACATTTTACGGGTGGTTACGTGATAAACCATATGACGGGTGGTGCCGTGAATACAAGGATGGGTGGTTACATTATAACCTCTAATGAATTGGGTATGGAATTCGGTCGTATGGCTATTCTATTAAGTATGTATGGATGTTTTCCGAATGGCTATTTCATTAAGTGATATGTGTGGAAGTCGACCTTATGGTTATTCCATTTAAGTATGTTTATGTACCAAGTTACCTTTATATGTTATGTGGTCATTATATGGGTTTTATGGTAATATTGTGGTTACAGAAGGGTAAGTAATGAACTTTTATTCAGTGAAGAGTTTTTACTTCTTCGAAAAGGTGAAAAATATTACTTTGATAAAGTATAAATGGTTTACTTGTTGTTTTGAAAAACTAACAGTTTTCATTCTTGGTGTATCCATTATTGAGCTTTTTATGCTCATCCCAATTTTATGAAATTTTTCTCATAGGACATAACATGGAATAGGGTCATTGATGGGATCAAGGGAATGTCATGCTACCTAAAACATGGAACTAGACATGTTTCATTTTAAGAGTTTTTATTTTATGGAAACATAGTAGAAGTTTATACTTTGTAATCATTTGAGATGTATTAGTTATGTTATAATTCTCTAAAACTATATACCTGAAAAGATCCTCAATTTTAATTATTAATTTAATTCAATATTAAGTAAGTTTTAAGGGTGGGGCCTTATAGTTGGTATCAGAGGTCGATTTAGATAACTTTAGAGGTTAGGTTATTCTGTAAGCAGAAGTGACGTTACCATAATGGTTAGGATTTTAGAAAGAGTCGTAGTTTTAGATAAAGTGAATGAGTAAGTATATCTTAGTGTTTATATTCCTCTCAAGTATATGATGATTTTTTTGATATACGCACACTGAAATTTCTGTTTTTAGTAAATGGATGGATCTTGCAAGAACTAAAGTGACAAAGGGTTTGATAAAAACTATAGTGGTTCTCCATTTAAGAGACTAGATAAAATTGTGGATTCAATGAGGAAACTCATGGTTGTTCTAAACCAACTATCAAGGAGTCATGATCAACCACTTGAACCTTGGTATGATCTATAATGCATCATGTATGAGATGAACAACTCGATGTGGAAGTTCAGGTAATAATTATAAAGGTAACCATTAGGGTTTATATGATCCCTACTTTTTAGGTAATTATGGGTTACTCTATGATATGATGGAAAATGAAAGGCATGAGATAAAATTGATGATAAAATATGTTATGATAATTTATGAAGATTTTATCTCGTTTTGGGGAATGTTTTATGAACTATATTTTTGTAAAAAGGACAACACGCAGACCGTGTGACAACCAATCACGTAAGACAAAGCTGCGGGAATCGAACCCACTACCAATGTGGGACTGGTATTTATCGCCTACCACTAGACTACAAGAAGTCCCTGGTTAGTTTGACTAATTCTTTTTAGTTAGATGATTTTAGGAATCAAGTGTATGTTTATTTTCGTTTATCTATGGAAATGATTCACCTATCATTGAGGATATGTGATTAGGTTAATTACTTTTCAATATGAGAATTTAAGAGCATCTTATGATATTTAGAGATAAAATTTGATTTGTACCTTGGAAGACTATGTGACTAAATCCTTCAAATATTTGGGTTTCAATCTTAGTTTGGTTTACTTTGATGAAGTTTATGGACAAATTGTTTATTGAATGGCCTTCGTTGAACTTTGGGTTTTGTTGGACAAATTTAGGAGATTAAGAATCTATTTTCTTTTTTATAAAGGATTATCAATTTGTGGATTATCTGATCTTGTACTAACCTTTTTTGTTTTAGTTTTGGTTAAAGTCTAATGACATGGGATTTATATAGTTCTCTTTTGTGGATTAGGTGATTCTCTAGAAGTTTAATATAGTACTCATAATGTGAACAAGTATTCCTAAACACTCGTCTTTTAGAGAAAGTTGGAGTTTGTGTAAGGAATATAATAAAAGTTGAAAGTCAACATGATAAGTGATTATGTTTCCTGATGAATAAATTTCTCAATGAAAAGTAACTTAAAACAAAAATGTTGTCTGTTATCTTTTCCTATAAGGGAATCGAATACCTTTTAACCCATCATAAGTTTCTTATCTTCTTATTGTTGAATTTCTCCTAGACATGTTTACTATCACTCTCCATCAGAACATTACCCTTCGTTTTTTCCTCCATGTCCATATTTGCAAACATGGAATCCTATTATGGTTTATCTCGGGTGACCTTTTTACTTATCTTTCTTTATTTTAAAGAAATTGTTTCTCTGAATCTTGTTCCGATGTGGAATTTTCAATGAAGTTTCCAAGCCCAATTTTAAAATTGCGAGGACGAAATTCCCAAAAGGGGGGAAGGATGTAACACCCTAGGTAAACAAAGAGTATGACATTTTCACATTTATCCATATTTGTGGATAAAATATTAATATAACTTTAAAGGGGATGCTATGCACGATGGCGTACCCAACACGCAACAACGAGTTTCTTGGGAATCTTATGTTGCACACTAATAATAAAATAATATTATTTTAAATGGTAGTTAATTATTAGTCGTTGTAATGGAAGGAATGAATAGAACTAACTAAAAAATGATTATATATTTTTTTCAAATATTTTTACTTTTAACAATAAATGTTAGAGGATTAAAAATGCGAATGAATCCAATTTTAAGCGTAAACATTCTAATATTCAATAAAGGGTCGATTAACAACCATTTGATGGAGAACATATTTTAGATCCACTTTTTAACAATTTTATGTGTTATATTTGACAAAATAAATTCTTCTTTAGAATCGGGACATCTAAATTTACTTTGTGTAAATGTTTGGTATGTTTCCAATAAAGTTAATTTTTAATGAATTGTGAAAAATGTTGTATTTTAATTCAAAACCCCTTTTTAATATAATTTATTTATATGACTAGATTATCGTTTGAATTGGTTTTAAAGTGAAATTATAATATATTTTTACCATTTAATCCAACAGTGGTCTTTGGAATTAATTTAACTTTGAAATCGGACATAAACTAGTGTTAATCTTTTGATACATTTTGTTTCATAAAAACACGCTATTTGTTTTGACCGTGGGAATCAATTATTAAATTAATTAACGATACTTATATATATTGAATTTTTTAAAATTGACATCATTTTTGAATTTGGAATATCAAATATATCATAGGGTTAATTTTTGGTAATTTTCTGAAAAACATCATTTTTTGATGAATAGTGAAACCACTAAGTGGTAATTATAAAAAATGATTTTCCATTTAAATGAAAAATTTCCATATTTGTATTTTTAATTTCAAAAATCTGACATACATGGTTGTCATTAAGAAGTAAAATGTGGTTCAATGAGATTAATATAATTTTTTGGTGAATAATAACTTATTAAGTTTTTAATCGCGAATAGAGGCAATTAGTGTAGTTTAAGGTAAAAATAATGTTTTAATAATTTGAGATGAGCTTGACACATGTCCTACCCTCATCTGATGTGTCATGTCCGACCATGAAAACCCATGGGTCAACTTGGGGACCACATGGAGCCACATTGGTTGGGAAATGACATAAATAACTTTTTATTTAATGTTAATGTAAAAATGACACAAACATGAGATGTTTTAATAAAATAATTTTTTATGGGGTTATAAAATTCAGAGTTTTTACTATAAATATTAATTAGAAATATAAAAAGATTTCCTACATCATAGTATTTTTTTTAATTTTTGGACATTAAATAAATGAAATTATTTATGACATCATGATGATGCAGCGATGACCTCATTATTTAACAATTTAAATAAAATGAAATAATATTGAAAAATATATGACCTACACATGTAAAAAACGTATTCTAAGTGTTCATTTCGAACAATTATCACCTTATCCTCGAAACAAAACAATCTGGGACCTTTAAAATCCTTAAATCATTTGAAAATAAAGTAACCTTTTATCACTTTCCAAGAGTGCCCCTCCTCTCCCCTTATAAACGACTCCCACCTCTACCTCTTTAGCCACACCTCCAAAGACCTTGGCTCAGCCAACACCTGCCCATTGTGCATCTCCACATCCCTCTCTTACTATTAGAAGCCTCAATTTGGGAGGAAGTCTTCCCAAGGAAGCCTTTGAGCTCAAACCAAATTGAGTTACCCGATTTTAATGTAATGTCTTCACCTGAGTCCTTTTGTATTATTTTGCTTCTCCAAACCCCTAATCTCTTTTTATTCATTTCTTTTGTAACAAATCATGTATCTTAAATATACTAGGATGTTGTTATAAGAATAATTCTAACTACACTTACACACACCTTCATCTAATGGTTAACGAACATACTGTTTCTATGGATGGCGAATTTCTGCCTCACGAAACGATAATTGTTCAAACTCATATAACACCTTCAAAGGTGGCCATTAAGATGTAACTATGTTTATATATGATATATAATATATTTCTGTTTTACTTAAGCTTCTGTATTTTTTATTTATGGAAAACCTTTATGGTTTCCATTATGGGTAAACGTGATATCTTTATTTAAGGAAGTGCGGACTACCGCCCCCTCAAAGTGATTTGATTCGTTAATGACATACGTGGGACGTATAAAGGATGGATTTAAAATTATTATATATGATGTTATAATGTAATTATAATATACCTTTATATCATTATTAGTTTCATTCAATTAATGTATGAGATACAACGGAAATTAGCGTTAATGCGTACGTACGGATTATCGTCTCCATGAACGGTGCATTTCATTTCTTACATCTAAATGATTATGTAATATTATAAATTCATGAATATAATGGATATATATTATATATATGATATCTAAATCATTAATATACTTCTGGATATAATTGATATTTTACCACATGAACAACATGTAATTATAAAGAGTTTATTTTTAACTAAAGCACCAATGATCGTTAAATGACTATTATTAACTTAAATAATAACGTTGTGTTCATAAAATGGTAATAAGTGATATATAATGCATAATGAACGTGAAAAAGGTTATTAATGAAGAATAAATTAAATCATGTTTATTATTAAGGAGATTAATGATCGATCAAGTCAAGTCTGACCCGAGGTAAGGGATCTTAATCCTCTCTTTCTTTTTAAGTACACTCTTTTATGTCATTCCTTCTAAATCTCATATTTCTTGTTATTATGATGTTCTTTTATATTAATCTTACTGTAATTTTTATGTTAATATTATGAGAGAACCTATTATATCTCATCAATCCATTTTAGATGTTTTGAGTGGTTCTTTTAGGCTTCCGAATTTTCGTAAGAGATCTAACCTCTCTCTTTCTTTTTAAGTACTCTCCTTTATGTCACTTCTTCTATGCTCTTCTTTGTTATGTTGGGGTTGTTCTTTTATATTCCACTTTCTATAAACATTATGTTAAGGTGATTATAGACCCTATTTGATCTCATTAATCCAATTTTTGTAAGTTTTATGTGGCTCTGTTACGCTGCCGAGTTTTTGTAAGGGATTTTTCATCTCACTTTCATTCTCGTGAGATTTATGCTACATTTGCCACAATTTCTTTTGAGTGGTGTATTTACTGCCCATTATTTTACTCATTGTGTTATATAATTTCATTTATTCGTATTTACATAAATGTTGTATTGTCTTTATTTCACGGGATGCATGTCTCGAAAGATACCCATGTCGGTAAGGGATCCTTTCACCCTCCTCTTTTGGTAAAAAACTTCTTTTGATATGTCTTTTATTTCAAATAATATTATGTTGGGATATGTTATTATATATCATTGTTGATTTAAATTTTATTTCAAAGTGATGAGATACCCCTTTTCATCTCTCATCAACTCATTTTCTGAATTTTGTAGTGACGTCGTTAGGCCGTCAAATTTTTTAAAGGGAACTTCTTAACCCACGTTTGATTCTTTGGAATAATCTTGTACTCCTTGAAAATGTCATTCTATAAATATGTGTGAATAAAATCTGATTGTTTTACACTTAATATCAACTTATATTGAGTATATTCATTTATCACACATAATTATGTAATTGATTTTTCCTTAAACCAAGGATATCGTCTTTGTAAGGAACTTTGTCTCAATCTGCTTTCATTGAGGCAAATTTTTGTTTTATACACCACTTTATTTAATACGGTGTATAAACCCGTTTGACTTTTACATTTATTCAAAAGGAATCTTGTTATACGAAGTTTTTTACTAAATGACAAAAGGGAATGCTTTTGTTGTACGTATGCAGCAACAACGACTTCTCTACCGCCGCGAGCATTATTTGGTCTTTGGCTTCCTCAACAAGCCATAACGTTTATTTAAAATAAAATAAATAACATATACTTTTCTTTTATTTTTGTATTGAAAATGGTTTTGATAAAGGATTCTATTATTTCAATTTATTTAAATGATATATTGTGATTAAAATGTGGAAATTTTATCCTTCCTTTATGTTGGTTTTATGTGTTATAATTTTATAATGGTACTTGGACATTTTACGGTTGGTTACATGATAAACCATATGACGGGTGGTGCCGTGATTACCAGGACAGGTGGTTACGTTATAACCACCAATACATTGGGTATGGAAGTCGGCCATATGGCTATTCCATTAAGTATGTATGGATGTTGGCCGAATGGCTATTTCATTATGTGAAATGTGTGGAAGTCGACCTTATGGTTATTCCACTTAAGTATGTTTATGTCCGATGTTTCCTTTATATGTTATGTAATCTTTATATGGGTTTTATGGTAGTATTTTGGTTATAGAAGAATATGTAATGAACTTTTATTCAGTGAAGGGTTTTTACTACTTCGAAATGGTGAAAAATATTACTTTGATAAAGTATACATGGATTACATGTTGTTTTGAAAAACTAACAGTTTTCATTCTTGGTGTATCCCTTACTGATCTTTTTATGCTCATCCTTAGTTTTTGAAATGTTTTTCACATGACTTAACGTGGAATAGGGTCAAGGATGGGATCAAGGGAATGTCATGATACCTAAAACATGGAACTAGACGTGTTTCTTTTTAAGAGTTATTATTTTATGGAAACTTAGTAGAAGTTTCTACTTTGTAATCTTTTGAGATGTAATAGTTATGTCCTAATTCTCTAAAACTCTAAACCTGAAAATATCTTTAATGTGAAATATTCATTTAATTCAATATTAAGTAAGGTTTATGGTTGAGGCCTTATAGTTGGTATTAGAGGTCGGTTTAGATAACTTTAGAGGTTAGGGTATTCATTAAGCATAAGTGACATTACCATAATGGTTAGGATTTGAGAAAGAGTCCTAGTTTTAGATAAAAAGAATGAGTAAGTATATCATAGTGTTTATATTACTATATAGTACAAGATTATTTTGTTGATATACGCACACTGAAATTTTTGTTTTTAGTAAATGGATGGATCTAGCAGGCACCAAAGTGATAATGGGTTTGATGGAAACTAAGGTGGTTCTCTGATTAAGAGACTAGATAAATTGGGGGATTCAATGAGGAAACTCGTGGTTGTTCTAAACCAACTATCTAGGAGTCATGATCAACCACTTGAACCTTGGTATGATATTTAATGCATCATGTATGAGATGACCAACTCGATGTGGAAGTCCAGGTAATAATTTTAAAGGTAACCATTTGGGTTTATATGATCCCTAGTTATTAGGTAATTATGGGTTACTCTATGATATGATGGAAAATTAAAGGCATGAGATAAACTTGAGGTAAAAATATGTTATGATCATTTTTGAAGATTTTATCTCGTTTTGGGGAATGTTTTAAGAACTATATAGTTTGGAAAAAGGACAACACGCAGATCGTGTGACAACCCGTCGCATCGGACAAAGCTGCGGGAATCGAACCCACAACCAATGTGCGACTGGTATTTATTGCCTACCACTGAACTACGTGAAGTACCTGGTTAATTTGACTAATTATTTTTAGTTAGATGATTTTAGGAATCAAGAGTAAGTTTATTTTGGGTTATCTATGGAATTGATTAACCTATCATCGAGGATATGTGATTAGGTTAATTACTTTTCAATATGAGAATTTAAGAGAAACTGATGTTATTTGGAGATAAAAGTTAATTTGTACCTTGGAAGACTATGTGACAAAATCCTTCAAATATTTGGGTTTCAATCTTATTTTTGTTTACTTTGATGAATTTTATGGACAATTTGTTTATTGAATGGTCTTCGTTGAACTTTGGGTTTTGTTGGACAAATTTTGGATATTAAGAATATATTTTCTTTTTTATAAAGGATTGTGGATTATCTCATCTTGTACTAACCTTTTTTATTTTAGTTTTCGTTAAAGTATAAATAAATGGTGTGTATATAGTTCTCTTTTGTCGATTAGGTGATTCTCTAGAAGTTTATTATAGTACTCTTAATGTGAACAAGTCTTCCTAAATACTCTTCTTTTGGAGAAAGTATGAGTTTGTGTAAGGAATCTAATAAAAGTTGAAAGTGAACTTGATAAGTGATTATGTTTCCTTATGAATAAATTCCTCAATGAAAAGTAACTTATAACAAAAATGTTGTCTGTTAACTTTTCCTACAAGGGAATCGAATTCCGTTTATCCCGTCACAAGTTTGTGATCTTCTTATTGTAAACATTCTCCTAGACATGTTTACTATCACTCTCTATCAGAACATGACACTTTGTTTTTTTACTCCATGTCCATATTTTCAAACATGGAATACTAGTATGGGTTAACTCGGGTGACATTTGTACTTATCTTTCATTATTTTAAAGTGATTGTTTCTCTGACTCTTGTTCCGTTGTGGGATTCTCAATGTAGTTTCAAAGCCCAATTTTAAAATTGCGAGGATGCAATTTCCGAACGGGGGGAAGGATGTAACACCCCATGTAAATAAAGAGGATGAAATTTTCACATTTATCCATATTTTTGGATAAAATATTAATATAACTTTAAAGGGGATTCTATGCTCGATTGGGTACCCAACACGCAACAACGAGTTTCTTGGGAATCTTATGTTGCACTTTAATAATAAAATAATATTATTTTAAATGATAGTTAACACCTATTCGTTGTAATGGAGGGAATGAACAGAACTAACTAAAAAATTATTATATATGTTTGTCAGATATTTTTACTTTTTACAATTAATGTTAGAGGATTAAAAATGTTAATGAATCCAATTTTAAGCGTAAAAATTCTAATATTCTTCCAAGGGTCGATTAACCACCTTTTGATGGAGAACCACATTTAAATCCTCTTTTTGACAATTTTATGTGTCATATTTGATAAAATAAATTCTTCTTTAGAATCGGGGCATCAAAATTTACTTTGTGTAAATGTTTGGTATTTTTCTGATAAAGTTAAATTTTTAATGAATAGTGAAAAATGTTGTATTTTAATTCAAAACTACTTTTTAATATAATTTATTTATATTATTAGATTATATTTTGAAATAGTTTTAAAAATAAATTAAAATATGTTTTTACCATTTAATCCAATAGTGGTCATTGAATTAATTTCACTTTGAAATCAGACATAAACTAGTGTCAATCTTTTGATAAATGTTTTTATTCATAAAAACACGATATTTGTTTTGACAATGGGAATGAATTATTAAATTAATTAATGAAACTTATATGTTTTGAATTTTTTAAAATAGACATCATTTTTTAATTCGTAATATCAAATATTGCTTAGGGTGAACTTTTGGTAATTTTCTGAAAAACTTCAATTTTTGATGAATAATGAAACCACTAAGTGGTAATTATAAAAACTGATTTTCCATTTAAATGAAATTTGTCCATATTTGTGTGTTGAATTTCCAAAATCCAACATAAATGGTTTTAATTAAGAAGTAAAATGTGGTTCAATGGGATTAATATTATTTTTTGGTGAATAGTAACTTATTATGTTTTTAATCGCGATTAGAGGTAATTAGTGTAGTTTAAGGTAAAAATAAAGTTTTAATAATATGAGATGTGCTTGAAACATGTCCTACCATAATTGGATGTGTCATGGAAGACCAATACAACCCATGGGTCATCTTGGGGACCCCATGGAGTCACTTTGGTTGGGAAATGATATAAATAACTGTTTATTTAATGTTAAAGTAAAAATGACACAAACATGAAAGGTTTTAATAAAACAAGTTTTTGATGGGGTTATAGAATTCATATTTTTGACTATAAATATTAATTAGAAAGAGAAAAAGATTTCATACATCTTATTAGTTTTTTTATAATTTTTGGACATTAAATAATTGAAATTATTAATGACATCATGATGATGCAGCGATGACCTCATTGTTTAACGATTTAAATAAAATGAATAGATAATGTAAAATATATGACCTACACATGACCAAAAACTATTTGAAGGGTGGATTTCGAACACTTATCACCTTTTCCTCGAAACACATCAATGTGGGACCTTTAAAATCCGAAAATCATTTGAAAATAAAGTAACCTTTTATCACATTCCAAGAGTGCCCCTCCTCTCCCCTGATAAAATTCTCCCACCTCTACCTCTTTACCCACACCTCCAAAGCCTTTGGCTCAGCCGAACCCTGCCCATTTTGCCTCCCCCTATCCCTCTCTTACTCGTAGAAGCCTCAATTTGGGCATAATACTTCCAAAGGAAGCCTTTGAGCTCAAACCAAAGGGAGTTACCCGATTTTAAGGTAATGTCTTCACTTGAGTCCTTTTGTTTTAGTTTTCTTCTACAACCCCCTAAACACTTTTTTTCATTTATTTTGTAACAAATCCAGTATCTTAAATATACTAGTATGTTGTTATAAGAAGGATTATATCTACATTTACCCACACCTTCATCTAATGGTTAAAGAACATACTGTTTCTGTGGATGGTGAATTTCTGCCTCACGAAACGATGATTGTCAAAACTCATATAACACCTTCAATGGTGGCCATTAAGATGTCACTATGTTTATATAATATATATAATATTTTTATTATTTACTTAAAATTCTGTATTTTTCATTTATGGAAAATCTTTATGGTTTCATTATGGGTAAACATGATATCTTCATTTAAGAAAGTGCGGACTACCGCCCCCTGAAAGTGATTTGATTCGTTAATGCCATACGTGGGACGTATAAATGATGGATTTAAAATTATTATATATGATGTTATATTAGAATTAGAATATACCATTATATAATTATTATTTTCTTTCAATTAAAGTATGAGACAGAAATGAAATTAGCGTTCATGCGTACGTACGACTTACCATCTCCATGAATGGTGCATTTCATTTCTTACCTCTAAATGATTATTTAATATTATAAATTCATGAATATAATGGATATATATGATATATATGATATATACATCATGAATAAAATTTGGGATATAATGGATATTTTACCACATGAACAACTTGTAATTATAAAGAGTTTATTTTTGACTCAAGCACCAATGATCGTTAAACGACCGTTATTAACATAAATAATAACATAGAATTCATAACATGGTAATAAGTGATGTAAAATGAATAATTAACTTGAAAAAGGTTCTTAAGGATGTATAAATTAACTCAAGTTTATTATTCAGGAGATTAAGAATGATCGAGTCAAGTCGGACCCGATGTAAGGGATCTTACTCCTTTCTTTCTTTTTAAGTACACTCTTTTATGTCATTCCTTCTAAAGCTCATATTTCTTTTTATTGGGATGTTATTTTATATTAAACTTATTGAAATTTTTATGTTAATATGAAGAGATACCTAATTCTTTCTCATCAATCCATTTTGGATGTTTTGAGTGGTGCTGTTAGGCTGCCGAATTTTCGTAAGAGATCTAACCTCTCTCATTCTTTTTAAGTACTCTCCTTTATGTCACATCTTTTAATCTTCTCTTTGTTATGTTGGGGGATGTTATTTTATATTCCTCTTTCTGAAAACATTATGTTAATGTGATGAGAGACACTATTTGATCTCATTAATCCATTTTTTTGTATGTTTTAAGTGGCGCCGTTAGGCTGCCGAGTTTTCGTAAGGGATTTTTCATCTCACTTTCATTCTCGTGAGATTTATGCTACATTTTCCACAATTTCCATTGAGTGCTGTATGTACTACCCATTATTTTATTCATCGTGTAATTTACATTCATTTATGAATATTTACATCAATTTTTTATTGTCCTTCGTTCACGGGGTGCATGTCTCGAAAGATACCCATGTCTGTAATTTAACCTTTCACCCTCCTCTTTTTGTAAAAGACTTCTTTTGTTATGTATTTTAATTCACCTAATATTATGTTGGGATATATTCTTATATATCATTATTGATTTAAATTTTATGTCCAAGTGATGAGATACCCCTTTTTATCTCTCATCAAATCATTTTCTGAATACTGTAGTGACGCCATTAGGCCGTCAAATATTTTCAAGGGAACTTCTTAACCCAAGTTTGATTCTTTGGGATAATCTTGTACTCGTTGAATATGTCATTCTATGAATATGTGTGAATAACCACTGATATTTTTACACTTAATATCCACTTATATTGGGTGTATTTGTTTGTCACGCATAATTATGTAATCGATTTATCCTTAAACCAAGGATACCGTTTTTGTAAGGGACTTCGTCTCAATCTCCTTTCATTGAGGCACATCTCTGTATTATTCACAACTTTCTATTATATTGTGTATAAACCCCTTTTACATTTACGTTTATTCAAAAGGAATCATTTTATACGAAGTGTTTTACTAAACTACAATAGGGAATGTTTTTGTCCTACGTGCGCGGCGACAATGACTTCTCCGCCACCGCGAGCATTATTTTTTCATTGGATTCCTCAACAAGCCGTAATGTTTTTTTAAAATAAAATAAATACCATATACTTTATTTGTATTTTGGTATTGAAAATGGTTTTGATAAATCATTCTATTATGTCAATTTATTTAAATGATATATTTTTATTGAAATGGGGATATGTTATCATTCTTTCATGTTGGTTTTATGTGTTATAATTTTATAATGGTACTTGGACATTTTACAGGTGGTTACGTGATAAAACATATGACGGGTGGTGCTGTGAATCCCAGGATGGGTGGTTACGTTATAACCTCCAATGCATTAGGTATGGAAGTCCGCCGTATGGATATTCCATTATGTATGTATGGACATTGGACGAATGGCTATTTCATTAAGTGATATGTGTGGAAGTCGACCTTATGGTTATTCCAGTTATGTATGTTTATGTCCCATGTTTCCTTTATATGTTATGGTATCTTTATATGGGGTTTATGGTACTCTTTTGGTTATAGAAGGTTAAGTAATGAACTTTTATTCAGTGAAGAGTTTTTACTACTTCAAAAAGGTGGAAAATATTACTTTGATAAAGTATACATGGTTTACTTGTTGTTTTAAAAAACTAACAGTTTTCATTCTTTGTGTATCCCTTACTGAGCTTTTTATGCTCATCCCAAGTTTTTGAAATGTTTTTCACGGGACTTAACGTGGAATAGGGTCAAGGATGGGATCAAGGGAAAGTCATGCTACCTAAAACATGGAATTAGACATGTTTATTTTTAAGAGTTTTTATTTTATGGATACTTAGTAGAAGTTTCTACTTTGTAATCTTTTGAGATGTAATAGTTATGTCCTAATTCTCTAAAACTCTAAAACTGAAAAGATCTTCAATGTGAATTATTCATTTAATTCAATATTATGTAATATTTAAGGCTGGGGCCTTATACTAGATTTCCACAAAATGAGAACGAATCATATTTTAAAAAAATTGTTCCTATACACCTTTCATTTCATGTAAACAACAAACTTATCATGATTCATTGATTGAAACAAACATATTCCTATAAACATAACATTTGAGTGTCCATTGAACAAGCCATAGATTATTCTGAAGAATTATCAATTAATCAGAAATTACTCTCAATCCACCTATCATGTTTTTAGGTCTAAAATCATATTCCTTTGTTCTGTGAAATAAATACAAATAAACAAAATGTCATCACAATACAATCATCATAGGAATTTTAATTAATTTTCATATGAATTGACAAGTTAATATTAATGGAATTAGTTCCACATGATGATGCATGGTGGTTGGTTGGACTTGGGCATGCATCCATTGTGATGACTAAGCATTTTTTAAACATTAATCATTTTTATGATATATTAATTCATCCCACAATAGGGCTTGAAGCATTAACTGCACTACTATAGTACTATCGCAATACCTTAAAAAATTCTCCCACTCAGTTTTCATCCTATATTTTGTATAGGATTATAGGAAATCATTTCCATTTGCGTTAGTTCCCAACTAATATAAATTATTAATTATTAATTTGTTATTTTTTTAATTTTTACTTGATAAATATATTTTATAAAAAGAATTAATTACACTCTAACTATTAATTTATATTTATTTTTTAGTATTAATGATATTTTATTTAATGAAAATTTATTATAAATTTTTTATATATTATTTTACTAGTAAACAATAATTATCTAAAAATAATAACAATTATTAAACAATATTGTGTTGGAGTAGTGCAAGGATTGGTGACATCCAACGATGTTGTTTTATATTGTAGAAATATTATTCAATTAAGCAAACAAAATAATATTTAATAACAAATTAATTAATTTTATGTTATAAAATATTATTAAAAATATTAGTTCCCTTCTAGAATGTTACTATGTTAGAAATGAAAATAATAATAAAATATATACCCAATTAATAAAAAATAGTAATGAAATGAAAAATAAACTTTAAATAAATGACATATATATTATATTAAAAATTATAATCTGTGGGGTTGGTGGTAATTGTGATTTTCAGAGACAATAAGTGACTATAGTGGAAAAGGGTTTCCTTTTTATGATGTTGTTATACAATGTATATAAAATATTTAAATTTAGAGGATATAATTAATAAAAAGTAAATAAATACATATTTATTTTTTAAATAATTAGGAATAATATATATTTTAATATGAATTATAAATATGAAAATAATTTTAATTTTTTTTAAAATAAAAATTTTAATAAATTATCATGATTAATCATTTAAAAACAACATATACTATTCTAAAAACTATATCTTACTGTTTTTTAGTTGTATTAAACGTCATTACAAATTTATTCTTAACCTGGAATTTTTTGACATTTTTTATGATTCAATAATGAAACAATTAGAAAACATTTATGTCATTATTTAATAAAAACCCCTACCTCTAAATAATGTTTTTTCCTATATTCATATATTATTAATGATTTGAAATTGATAATATCAGTTGTGTATATTTTTTCATAAGATACCATTCTAAAAATTATATATTCATCCATAAATATAATTATTAATTTTGAAAAATTAATTATTAGGAGTAGCGTACATGGATGGTTAACATTTGATTGTAGAAATAATTGGTCAATTTCATAGGTTAATATATGAAAATAACTCATTAAAACATATTATTTGTTGGGAATAGTTATATTGATACATTATTTTTATGTTTTTTTGATGAAATCCTATAAAAATATGCAATTATGGATTTTTTTGTAACTACCTCATGAATTTTTTGTTGTTATTTATTAAAGTACATGGTTATTTTTATGTTTTAGGTTCCTCGATAATTCTGTAGGGGATGGAGGTGGTTTCAATGTTACATGCATGGCTGCTGAAAGCGACACCACAACCACAAGAGGATGCATAGAATCCACTATATCTATATTTGGATTTTCACGTGATGTTGTTACGACAATGAAACAATTGTGGTTCTATTGTGGTTGTATTTTTCATGTGGGATCCTCTCTATATCACATGGGTTATACTATTGAAAGGTATTATTTTGATGAAATTAGATTCTACTCAAGGCTGATTCCATGCATATTGGTGGAGGAGGTTACGCCACAGTGGCTGGACATAGGATTATAGTCCCATCTCAATCATATGGAACCATGGTTTAACCACTCTGGATAAAATAAGATGCATGATTAGATAGGATTTCGACATCAATTCCTTGACGAATACACTATAGTGGGGTTTCTGCAAAAAATTATCTACACTAAATCCACCATGGAAATGTTGTGGAGATGATATATCAATTTGTTTTGAAATTGTGAAATTAAGTTCATAAACACAATAATTTTAACAAAATTTTCCCTAATTGAACACTAATTGCATTTGATTAGGAGGTGTTCAAAAAATAGGTATATGTCCCCCATTTTTTTATTTTCGTTATTTCACCCTTTGGTTTATTATAATTTCTCATGGTAAATCCGTCATTTTACATAGATTATATTATCATCGTCATACCCCTCCCCATTCAGTTTGGTTTTCTTTTTCTCTCACACAACCTACATATAGGGATGATGAATATAGATTTTAGGATTTGTTTATTTATGTGGATATTGTTTTCTATGGATTGAACCTGGATCCATATTTCATGATTTTTTGATCTTTGTAAAATATGATGTTCTTTATCCCATTATAATGGAATTAATATTTATATGATCATGAAATTTTTATTCACATGTTTTACTATAAATTTCATTGGATTATTGTGGGTTTTTAATAAAATTATTATTAAATAATATCATTATGAGATAACTATAATAGATTTTATGAAATTCTTAAGTGACTCTTCACATGGAATAAATTATGATAAATGGTATTCCAATTTATAATTAGACTATTTTTGTACAATGTGTTTTTATAAATTATTAAGTCTATTGTTTCAAAATTCATTTGATCATAATATGTATTTTTCCCCTTTATTGTTATTGAAATAAATTAAAATGGTCTATTCTTTGGACTTTTTTTAAATGAAGGTATTGGTTTTATTTCTGAATCTATATTTTATTGAATGGTTTTTTATTTCATATAAAAAATTGATTCTAGAGTTTGGTTTTAATGAACTCCATTAAATTGGATTTAAAATTATTGAAAATGGCCTAAAATCCAGACAATGGTTTAAAAAATGTCCAATTTTTTATATTTATAAATATTTTCCATGATAAATTTGAAACCTTATATATTACAATATTTTTCATTACACTTGATGTTTTTGATATTGTATACGTGAATATTTAAAATTTATTATGAGGTTTTTAGATGTGAGATTAAATCAAACATGTTCATTTTTATGTATTATTGTAATTATCTTGTTATTAACTATTTATCACCTCATACTGAATAAATTCAAGGGAGAACTACACAATAATAGAGATGCTGATATTTATGCTTCATAAGTTAATGACACACACTCTCTAGTTCCCCATAGACTTACTTGAATTACGATAGCAGAATTCCACCAAGGAGGTAGGTGTCAGTTGAATCACCTCATTCTGAATAAATTCAGGGGAGAACAACACAATAATACAGATGCCGATATTTATGCTTCATAATTTCATGACACACACTTTCTTGTTTCCCATAGTCATACTGTCATTATGATAGAAGAATTCCACCACAGAAGTAGGTGTGAGTTGAATCATGTGGTTATTTTTAGCTTTAGGAAATTTTGGCATGTTTTGGATCATATTATTTATTTATTATTGTCCATCATCATCATACCCTGTTATTTGTTGGTTTTTATATTCTTCTTTAGTATGACATGATATATCGTTCCATGAATTATTATTAATATTTTTTTACATTCATCTTATTAGTGAATTTTATAATTGGTGTTCTATTTTCATATCCTCGTATGTTTTCATATGTATTATTATGTTTTTGAAAATAGTATTTTAACAAGATTTTAATTGAAATTGGAATTTAAAGGATTGAATGATTTTAAAATGTTCATTTTATATGTGTCAAATTATAAAATGATATTTGGCATCAAATTTGAATTTATATACCTGAAAATGAAAATTAATTTATTCATTCATTTCAATGTAGAAAAAAGGAATATATATTCAATGAACATTAATAAACTCATTATTATAAAAAAAATCCATATTCTTCCAACAAAATGAATAACAAATCGTTGTTAGAATCTATCATGTTTTCATTTCATGTTTGGTAGTGATCCCGTCCATATTTTTTTTCAGTTCGGTTTGATAGTTGATAATAAGGTATGTTGAGTGAATGAGGGGTCACAAGGATGTGGTATTTTTTACATGGTTATGGGATTTTGTTTTTATTATTTTCTACTTATGTATTATCCTTCATCATTTCTATTAATACACAATGGTTTATATTTTTATGATATTTTTTATTGTTATTATTTATTTTATGAAATGTATTTAATTTTTTATGTGATGTACTATATTAAGTGAATTTTTTTATTAATGAGATATTTATTTATACATGTGAATTTGACATATCTATTGGTCATTATTTATATATTGGTGGAAATAATTATGTAATTAATTATATATATGGTTAAAATCATTACCAACATGTTATGTTTAGACTCCCTATAGTTTTTCAATTGAATGTTCTAATAATAAATGCATTTATGACATTTCCACATACCTTTTCAGGTTTCCAGTTTAGTGGTGAAATTAGTTGGTTTTTGAAAAATGAAATCACATAAAATATTCATATTTGGGGTAATCTATATAGTATTGATATTATTATTATATTTAGGAAACAAGAGTATGGTCAGACATATTTTCTCAATGTCCACCTTTTTTGATGAAAAGATAGTTTTCTTAGGTAGTTTTGGTTTTAGTTTTTAGTTGGAATTTCTTTTGGATTGCTTTCTCGTTCATGAATATTTATGTCATATTTTTGAATTATTCATTGCATTGTGGTGAAACTAAATTGGGAACCAAAACTCAAATGGTAGGTTATATGAAATTGAAAATCATATGTATCATGTTCATTATGTCTCAGTATATTTTAAGATTATAACACTTGATTGACATATGGAATTACAAAACATGTGGGTAAAACATATATATATTTAAAAAAATTGGATTTATTTTTATACATTCATTGGATTCTAAATGTTTCGTGGAGGTTCCAATAATTATTTCAACATGAATCCATGGTAGTTGTTTTGAATTGTTGAGATCATACTGAGATATGTTGTATGGTTTTGTTAGGTTTTACATATTTTTATGTCCAGAATGAGGCCATTAAAAACCCATAGTTGAAAGAACGTGGATGTATGGAGTTTAGTGGATTAAACAAGGAGAATTAATATTTAACTAGAATGTTCCATGGATATTAGTTTCAACTAAGGAATATTAGGAAGAAGCAGTTCAAAAAATGTGGATGGTGAAATATAACTACATAGAGGGGAATCATATAGAAGTCACGATGATCATTGGTAATGTTCTTAATCAATGTTGTGATGTGGAAAGAATTGGATCTTATTAATGCTTATGAAACCTCTATATCAATTTCACTATGTTTTTTCATAATCCAAACTAACAAGAATACTTAAATGAAGAAGAATAAAATTCGTTACGTATAGACATTCAGAATGATATATTTCAAAAAAAAATGCCATCCAGAAGGAGAAATTTAATATTAAGTGGTTGTTAGTAGTAGAGGTTGTAAATTATAGGGCAATCAATGTTTCCCATGTCAATGGTATGATTCCCCACTCATTCAGTATGGATGTGAAAACTTGTAGACTACTGAGGCCCATCTCTAAGGATAAAAATAAACCCCTATAACGAGTATAAATATCATGAAATGATGGATCATAACCAAGGATTATGTGGCTCCAATTCAGGGGAATCAAGTATTGGTGCACAAAAGTGCCTTAGGTTATAGATATGAATTTAAAGTTCAAGGATTTGAATGTACAATGATTTTAAGGAAATTTATGGATGAAGGAACATATATAGGCATCGGTGAGACTTATTATGGTAGTTTATATAGTTAGATCTGAATGTGTGAGCATCCTTATAAAAAAAATCATCTAAAATGAAAATAAGCACCCTGATTCTTCAATGGGTATTGAAAATATTTATGAACCATTATAATATCTGTTGCACGTTTTTCTTGTGTTTTTACTAGAATGATTGAGTAGTTTTCATTGGTTTCTTCATTTCATAGAAGTTGAAAAAATTGTAAAATTGAACTAGATGGTGAGACGGCTCAGTATAGTGGATGGAGAGCATAGATATCCCAATTTTAATTGACAATGTTGTTATGGTATACACTAGAATTATGTTCATCATAAATAATTCCAATGGTGTTTTTGATTCATCTAATGTTATGATCAGAATTATAGAACCCATTTTCCCAACAAGTACTATCATTTGTAATGGTTATAGTGTTATGATGAAATCTATGAAACCAATATTTTTTAATTAGAATCTCATTAAACACTTATAGGTATTTCAATATGAATCAATTTTGGGACCTACTTGTTTTAAGATATTATAAATATTATTTATTGGATGGTTTATTGTTATTTTTTCATCGTTGATGTGATGCTCGAGCTCTAATTATAGTAAAAATTTCTTTTAAAACAAATAATATCTCAATATAAATTATTTTATTAAATAATGTGTTTAAAACATAACAATTAATATTTATATAATTATTTTTTATAAATAAATTTAATTTATAAAATAAAAATTCCAAAAACTTTTTATGGTTATATAATTGTATTTTAACGAAACAATTGATTTTTAGTGAAAAAATACCAATCATTTGATATTTTATTTTATTTTCATTAAAAAATATAACATAAATGTTTAATTATATTTTAAATTTCTTGTTAATGTCATATATTATCCGTTTTATTTTTAACATTAAATTTGTAATAAAATATTATTAATTATATTTGTATAAAGAAAATTTTTATGGTTGAAAAAAACACTTTCTAAAAAAAGGGTTTCACATTGTGTTTTATTTATTTATCTTAACATTAAATTATTCTAATCAAATAAATTGAATAATTAAAATTGAAAGACGTATTTCAAATCTTTATGTTCAAATATTGATAATATTTTCATTTAATTTTTTTGTATTTTATATATTAATCGTAGAAAATATTCTTCACCATGTTAATGGTAAAACAAGTATATAATGTTATAAAGAATGTGAAAATTCATTATTGTATCCTTAATTAATTAATTAATATTATTGGATTAGTTTATATCACCCATCATTATTAAATATTAGAAAATTGGAAAATATATTATCAATTTATTTTTATTAAAAGATTTATATTATTTTAGGTATATATTATGTAAACAATGTCCCTCTCCTAATCATAATATATATACTATATTTATGAAGGGATAAAAAAGTTTTTTTATTTATAATTTTATATTTAATACATAACCGATTGTTTTTTTTCATGGTAATTTATTTTGTATTATTACTGATTAAATAATTACCTTTGTATGCAACAGTGACGATATTTTTTAAATTAATAGAAAATTAAAATATAATATTTTAAAAACTATAAAAGTAATATTTTTGGGTGAGGTAAATTGACCCACAAATTTTATATATAAAATTCTATAATAGATATTTTTTAAAATTATAGATTTGTATTATATATTATTATTTACATATTTAATGTAATTAAAAATAAATTATTTAAAAATGTCATTATTTAAATTCTCTGAAAAAATAACATTTTTTTAAATTATTTAAAAATAAAAAAATAATGGAAGTGGAAAATTAGGATAATAAATGGTGATAAACATATTCCATTTTCCATTAATAATTAAATTCCTACATTATAAATAAAAGTTTACCTCCTTTATATTGAATAATTCATCACTATGGATAAGGATAAATGTTTTTAATAAAGGGATTAAATCGAAAGATAGGTTTTGAAATTCCACAAAATCACATAAAAATTTTACTATATATATGGATACCACCCATAACCTACCATAGAATTGAAATTATATCCACATTATAAAACATGAACATGGAAATGAATTTTTTATATTTATACATATTTAATAATTTCATGTGTGTCATTTAACTAAAAATAAAAATGAACAACCTATCTTCTCGATTATAAACCACGTAAAACCTCTTATCTATACCACAATATAACGAAATATCATTTTGAAAATCTATTTAATTTTTTTGGTGGTTTGGGAAATCTCAAATTTAAAAACCTATGGACTTTATAAAGTGATCCAAATGGGCTTTCCCTATGAGATGGTAATCATCTTAGAAGATCTCTTTATTTATTACTTCATCCTTTACAACCATAAATTATTTCATAAAGAAACAATAGAATAAAAATATAATTTCCCCTACTGATATATGTTATTATAATGATGGATTAATAATTATCCTTCTCCATTACAATCAAATGGATAAAAATCAATAACTCATAAGTACGAAGAACACATCCTCGTAAATAGAGGTAATTAGTTTTCTAACAACGAAAATAATGAATTGTAAAAATTTTAAAACCAATGATTTTATATGAAACTCATATCATAATATAGATTCTATAAATTAAATATATTATATACTTCTTTTTGAATTCACCAATTGTAATGTGATATATTTTCTTTTTGGTGTGTATAAATTACCACTTTGTGCAACAATGTATTTTTTTCCAATTTCATAATTGATGAATGTTTACAAAAATTTTGAATATGAATAAATAATGTTTTTAAATTATTATAATTTGGTCATTTATGAATTTATATTTTATTCAAAATATCTAGAAAAGTCGTGAAATTAAATTCCTGTGGGAATGATGGTTTTTAAACAAAAAATGGTAAAAGGAATGATTGTTGTTGAATTAGTGAGAGGATATTATTAGAGGAAAATTTATAATATTTAAAACCTGAATATATTTTTTATTTATTTTTTATAACATTATTAACATTATACATAATTTTAGGGAGCATTCAACTAAGGGGAAGTTTTAGGTAAGGGCTCTCATCTCAAATTCCAATAAACTATGAATTATTTTTAGTTAATAACCTATTTATGTTAATATATTGTGTATACTACCCACCATAGTAATCTAAAATGATTATTTATTTATTCATGATTATTAATTGTAGTTATTCTTTCCTGAGTAATATTTACTACACAATCATTCTTTATTTTTATTATTACTGCATATATTTTTATTAGATATATATAATTTTTAAAAAAGTATCACCAAATTCCATTATATTTATTCAAATTATTTTTTAATGAAATTTTTTGTTATATATAACTTTTTACATGGTTATAAATGAACATTTTTAAGGATTTCCAAAAAGTATATCTTCAATTTTTTTATAAAATAAAAATTAATGTTTTTAACATATAATACATAAATAAATTTAGTACTATTTTAGCTATTTTATACATTTTTAATTATATGAATATTTTCAATAGTTACTCAATGAAAAAATATAATGAAATATTTTTAAAAAAATATTACACATCTATTTAAAAAAAAATTTAATTGATTTTACTATAAATCTTGTATATCAGATGATTTTTATATTATCATTCTTTAATTTTATAGCAGTTATATTTTACATGAAACATTCCATTTCTTGTGATAAATTATAATTATACATTAATTCTCTCTTAAATATACATAATCTTTTTATCATATAAATTATTTTTTTCTGAAACCATATACCATTCCTATATAGAGTGTTTTACTTTAATTTTTATATAATTAATTATGGATATATTAAAATTTCATATTACTTAATAAATTATGATATTTTTTAATAATAAATACATTTTATGATTTAAATTGATAGTTAAATATATTAGGAATTTGTATTTCATATTGTGGTAGGTGGGTCCCAATATTAGATATCCCCTTATTACATCCACATGCCTCTTTAAACAAATCTGTTATCCACTTTAAATGGGTTTTGGTGTATACTTCCCATTTATTAATCTATCTTGCATAATTAATTTATTGTAGAGATAAATTTATGTTTTTAATCATGAAGACAAACATTAATAATTTAATTTATTTTGAATTCAGTAACTATTATCCACGATATTACTACGTTGATGTTATCCATGATTGCATTTTCTTTTTCATGATATTGATTAATGGAATATGTTTTCATATATTTAGAATTATATAGTTGTTATTCACTATTTAATCATGATATCATATATTATTTATAACTCTTAGTAATAATTTTCATTCACCATTATTTTATTTCTATTCCCCATTTTATTAAGGAAATATCATTTAATGAGTTTCAAGTTTGTAGATCATCTTCATTTATTATGCTTACTGCTTTATTTATAATGTAAATAGAAATATTTTATGTATCTATATATTCAAGAATAATAAATTTATTGGTACATCAAGAATAGAATCTAGGAATCTTATACATATGAAATAATGAAGACACCTACTATAGATTACTAGAGTGGCATTTTTTCAGATAGTATTAGAGTCTGTTTAGAAGAAAACCGTGGAACTAGATTCATTAAAACCTCGATAAATGAAATAATCCTATAAAATAATTTTAAGATAATTATAATGAAATTATAATACCATAATTGTGTCTTTATTGATGATAATAATTGATTTTCACTAATACCGAAAAGCTATCTATGTAATATAAGTCAATTTGGTTTTTGAACAAATGCATCTAGAGGTAATAACAATAAAAAGAGTCGGTTGAGTATATCATTACCATCTTCCTGGAACATAGTGTTTGGGACATTACTATAACATCCGAGGTAAATAATGAAATATGATATTTTTATATTAATTAATATTTTTGAATTAAATATAAATTTTACTTTAAAGGGTTTTCTATGTTCGATGGCATACTTGATACAGAACAATATGTTTATTTGAAATCTTACATTGCAAACTAATAATATTATATTATTATATTAAATGATTGTAAAATACTAGTATTTTTATTAAAGGGAATGATTAAAACTAACTAAAATTTGAGTATACATGTTTGTTAAATGTTTTTATGATTATCCTATAAAAGTTAGATGACTAAAAATGTGACTAAATTTTATTTTAAGCATAATTTACATTAAAAGGTTGATTTATCACCTTTTGATTGGTAACCATAATAAACTATATCATTGGTCACTTTCATATAATCTATTTGAAAAAATAAAACTCTTCTTTAGATTTGTATAAAAAAAATTTCTTTATGTAATTTTTTGGTATTTTTCAGATAAAATTCATTTTCTAATAAATTATGAAATATACTATATTTTAATTCAAATAAGCCTTTTAATATAATCTATTTATATGGTTAGATTATATTTATAATTAGTTTTAATGTGTAATTAAATTATATTTTACTATATAATCCAATGTTTGTAATTGGAATTTATTTCACTTTGAAATTAGACAAAAAACTGTCAATATTTTGATAGATATTGTTTCTTACAAACAGGTTATTTGTTTTGACAACACAAATTAATTATGAAAATATTTAATGCACATTATTCATTTTTAATTTCGTAAAATATGCATCATTTTTGAATTTGGAATATCAAATAAATATTTTATTGAATTTTTTGTAATTTTCTGAAAAACTAAAATTTTGATGAATATTGAAACCACTTAGTAGTAGTTAAGAAAAATGACTTTTTCATTTAAAAGAAATTTTAACACTTCTGCAAATTGATTTTCGAAAATCAGACATACATGGTTTTTATTTTTATGAAAACTTTTGTTCATTAAGATGAAATTAATTTTTCTAGAATAGTAACTTTTGACTTTTATTTTCCGCTGTTAAAGGTAAATAGGGTAATTCATGGAAAAAATAATATCACATTAACATAATATTACCTTTACACTTGTTATAAACTTATTGGATGTGTAATTTCCGACCAAGAGAATACATGGTAGAGATTTTGGGCCTTTAAAGCAACTTGAGTGAGATAATGGTATTAATTACAATTTTTAAAGTAAAAATAATAATATCATAAACATGTGTTTTTTTAATAAAACAATTTTAATGTGGGGTTATATTATTGATATTTTTAACTATAAATATTAAATACAAATATAAAAATATTTAATAAATCATGGTATTTTTTAATAATTTTTAGACATCAAATAAATTAAATTATAAATGACAAAGTAATGATGTTGTGTTTACCTCATTATTAAATGATTTAAATAAATAAAATTATAAATATTATAATTATATACAAATCCTATCCAATTTTTATTGGATGAATTTATATAGACCATTAGTCTTCTTATTTTCCATTTAATGATTTTTGGTCCATTTGAATCTAAAGATATGTTTATAATAAAATAATATTTTCACACATTCCTAAAGAGACCTTCCTCCACCTTATAATAGTATACCACATATAATCAATTCCTCACACCTCTCAAGACATTATATCTCATCCAAAATCTACCCAATTAATCTCTGTACATCTAACTCCTCCTCATAGAAGCCTTATCTTATGTAGAAGGCACTTCTAGAGGTCATTTGTTTTCAAACCAAAGGGAGATACCTGAATAAAGGTAACAAATTCAATTAATTTGTTTTCTTTTATTTTACTTCTCCAAACCCAAAGCTAATTGTAACGCCCCGACCCCAGCTACCCAGAGTCGGTGCATTACTTCGTAACATTGGCATGATCACAAGAAAGATCAAATCTCGAAAGACCGATTGGTTTAGTAGCCTTGGAAACACTAGATATATTCATAAGTTTTACATTACATCATAAAATGAAAAACTACTACAACAACATAATGTCTCCATAATCCACACTACTATCCCCTCATAATATCCCTGCAGGTCATTCATAATTTACTTCTTCACATCCGGGGGAAAAAATAAAACATAGAAAAGGGGTGAGCTCAAATGCCCAGTAAGGATAACAATAAAGCGGAAACTTTCATAAATAAGAATAAACATTTAAGGCAATGCATTACTAAAACAAAAGCCTTTTAAAATTGAACTTCAACATGGTATGGAAAAAGTAAAATGAAATAATGCCATTTACTTATTCACATGGATATTCTACTAATCGAATAATCACATGCAAAAATCAATAACCACTTTCATAATGTTGGAATGCATAATGCCAGACTATCATTACCACATATCCAAGGCCTCGTGCCAAGACTACAAATAAGATTTTGTCAAGGCCTTGTGCCAAGACACTAGTTTGTCTCATGAGACCTACCGATGCATCGAGGAGCTATAGCGGGCTCCACCCGTCACTTATTAAGTCCAATGCATTCCCATATGAAAAGGTTTAAACATAACATAAACATTCGTATTAAAACTAGCATACGAAATGTCAATACGTTCACAATAAACTATGAATGGTATAAAAATAGCACATCCACAGTCAAACATATCACAAAACCTTCAATACAATATAGAAGTTTTGTATCATAATAAATCAACTTCAAATAATCTTAAAATCCATCAAAGGATGTTGACATAGATGAAATCAAAATTCTTTTTAAAGAAATATCTCTTTTTATTTTGAAATCATTTAAGATCCATATAAAATAAAACATTTTCTTTGAAAATATTCTTATAAGCTTGTAAGGAAAGCTTTTAAGATTTTATAATGGCGTAAAATAACCGCACCCGCCGTATAAGTTAAAAAAACATTTTTACCTCAATTATGTCGAAAAGGTTAAAAAGGACCTTGTTTTGAAAACGACAGAATGATTCATTTATAAACCTCTTATAAAAAGTCAAACAAGGGTATAAATGACTTTAACCCATATTCTTGTAAATAGTAAAAATGTTTTGAAATACATTTCGAAGAAACATGGATGTGGATGATAAAGAGATCCCAGTAGATTATTACGTATAATACAACCTCGGATAATGAAGAGATTGTGAAATAACCCTTACCTTGTACTTTTTCCTTGGTTGGGGTAGGTTAACCTCCTGTATAATGGTGAAATAATTGTTATTAAATTATACAAGAATCATATACATTAATATGATATCATATATGATCTTTTAATATTGATTTGATAATAATATCTTAGTATTATCGTTGTTTCGGGTGTTAACTTACTTGTTTTCTTTCATATGTTTTGTTACGTAAGACATGTTTGTAAAGGATAGGTTGTATATTATTCATATCCAGAATGATATCAAGTCCTTAAACATCATTTTTAAATCATAAAATGATAATTACTCTTTAATGGTTACGATGGAGAATGAATCTCATCGCGTTCGTGGAGACGGTAGTCCGTACGTACGCACGAGCGACAATATCATTCTTTTGATATTAAAATAATATATAAATGGATGGTATATCATATATACAGAATCATTAACATGTTATATTTATTATTTACATGAGTTACACATCATTATTATACCCATCCAAATAATATTATATTGAATAACAATTACACCACGACGTGGAGACGGTAAGCCGTACGTACGCACGTATGGTGACATGTTATTCAAAGGTTGGATAGAATACTGAATATGATTGTACCATATTTATAATAACATCACAGTATATGTGAGATACTGGAGTTATTATTTCAGAATGGTAAGAACAAAGGAAGAAGAAGTGGAAGAAGAAATGAACTTAGAAAAGGGTGGTGAAATCATTACCTCTTCTTCGGGTTCTTCCTTTTGATTTGATCAAAAGGGCTCCTTAGGTTGGCTTTCTGATCAAACTAAGGCCTCTAGGTTGTATTGAGGGATGTTGGGAGAGTATTGGGGCAGAGTTTTGCCGAACCAAAAGGCTTTGAAGGTGTGAAGAAATGAGAAGGAGGACTGCCCTTTTATAAGAGGGGTGAGGGGCACTTTTGGAAAAACTAGAAATATTAATTTATAATAAATTCATATTCGGTTTCTAAAGGCTCCAAAGTTGACTATTCAACGGTTAGGGTGGGGATAGGTCTAAAACCAATCAACCAATAGAATTTAGACAGGTTTGGGTACTTATATTAACCTTATCTTTATGTATTAACTCTAAGTTAATTAGTTTCACTTTTACAATGTCTCTTTTTATTTTTATATAATATGGTTAATAAACTTACTATATACATCCAAGCGACCCCCAAGTGGTTCATTAATAATTAACCTATCATAATATAAGTCTCTTGGCCGAACCTTAGATTTTTAGGAATTTAATATCAATTAATAATATAATATTTGTTTTAAGAACTCTTTTATGTCAATTTTGACACTATTCAATAGTTGATTTTTGTGAAACTCATAACAGATTGATTACTTCGAACAAAGTCAATTAAATAAATCCTAATATATTATATTATCCTATAAAATTAGTTTAATTCATTAAAAGTTTCATATTATATTTATTTGGGTATTTATAATATCAGTTAGTTTAATTTGTCACTATTATAGTAATTACTGCATCATCATTGTGTCATACATAAAATAAATTATTTAATGTCTAAAAATTATAAGTAAAATATAATTATGTAGGAAATCTTTTTAGCTTTCTAATGAATATTTATAATCGAAAATCCAACATGTATAACCCTATGTAAAAATTGTTCTTCTAAAAATGTAAGCTTATGCCATTTTTATTTTTATTTTAACTTTATTAATATAAAGTGTCCCTACCACATACAAGTGGCTCCAAGGGGTCCCCAAATTGACCCAAGGATGCCCATGGTCGGGTATGTGTCCACCAATAAGGTTAGGACACGTTTTAGGGTAATTTTGTATTATTATAATATTATTTTTTAACCCTTATTTACCGGATTTACCCTTTAACCATGGTAAATAAAATATTTACCACAGTAACTATTCAAAATGTCTAAAAATAAAAGTTACCTATTTACACAATTTGAACATCCTGATTCCAAATATGGAATCCATTTTCCTAAATTCAAAACATATAAGTGGCAGAAATTAATTTAAAATTAATTCCCGCTGTCAAAACAAAAAGCGTGTTTTTAAGAGATAATAACTATCAAAAGATTGACACTTGTTTATGTTCGGTTTAATTGTAAAATTATGTCCAATGATAAACATTAAATTGAATGGTAAAAATATATTCTAAATATACTTTAAAATCACTCAAATTCATAATTTATCACTATTAATTATTTTGATTAAAAAAGTTGTTTTTAATTAAAATTTAGAAATTTTCACTATTCATCAAAATATGAAAGTTATCCGAAATGTACCAAAATTTCACCCTAGGCTAATTTTGATATTCCGAATCCAAAAATGAAGTCCATTTTGAAATATAGAATATATATGATTTCAAAAAGTAGGTATTACTATTCACAATGGCTAGTTTAATTAGTTGTGGTGTGTGTTAGAACTCGAGGTTGCGTACAACACACGCTATCGCATTATTCGAAGGGAAACGTACCGTAGAAGCTTGGGGTGTTACATTCTCCCCTCCTTCAAATAATTGCGTCCTCGCAATTTCTAGGGTATTACTGCATAAAAATACTCGGGTGGTTCTTCATCATAAGTTCCTCGGGTTCCCACGTTGCCTCTTCCATCTTATGATTTCTCCACAAAACTTTTACCAGACGCGTCGTCCGGTTTCTCAGTACTTGTTCTCTTGTATCAAGAATCTTGACGGGCTCTTCGCAATAAGACAGATCAGGTTCCAGTTCTAATTCTTCATAGGTGAGTACATGCGTCGGATCAGGCATGTATTTCCTCAATAGAGATACGTGGAACACATCATGAACTTTGGAGAGACTTGGCGGCATTGCCAATCGGTAAGCTACAGCCCCAATTCGTTCTAGAATTTCGAAAGGTCCGATGTACCTGGGACTCAATTTACCTTTCTTACCAAAACGTATGACTCCCTTCCACGGAGATACCTTCAGAAAAACACGATCACCGACTTGAAATTCCAAATCCTTCCTTCGATTATCGGCATAGCTCTTCTGCCTACTTTGAGCTGCTTTAATGTGATTTTGGATTACCTTCACCTTTTCCACCGTTTCCTCCACCAGTTCTGGGCCTACAAGTTTTCTTTCACCAACGTCATCCCAACAGGTTGGTGTACGACATCTCTTTCCATATAATGCTTCATATGGTGCCATCTGAATACTTGAATGGAAGCTATTGTTATAGGAAAATTCTACCAGTGGTAAATATTGATCCCACATACCCTGAAAGTCAAGGGAGCAAGATCTCAACATGTCTTCTAAGGTCTGAATAGTCCGTTCTGATTGTCCGTCTGTCTGAGGGTGGTAAGCAGTGCTCAAATGAAGTTCAGTATCCAGGGATTTCTGAAGACTTTTCTAAAATCTTGAAGTAAAACGGGGATCACGATCAGAAACAATCGATAGGGGTACTCCATGAAGTCTCACAACTTCATTAATGTATAGTCTTGCTAGACGTTCCAGGGGTAGATCTTCTCTTATAGCAAGAAAATGTGCTGACTTGGTAAGACGATCAACAATAACCCATATTGCATCGTTCCTTCTAGGAGTCTTTGGTAGCCCCATGACAAAGTCCATCGTAATATTGTCCCATTTCCACTCCGGTATGGGAAGAGGTTGCATGACTCCTCCAGGCTGTTGCCTTCCAGCTTTCACTTGTTGACAAACCATACATCTTGACACAAAATCAGCAATCTCCCTCTTCATGTTGTCCCACCAAAAATGTTCCTTCAAATCTCTATACATTTTGGTGCTCCCAGGGTGTATAGAGAAATTGGAACTATGAGCATCATCCAGCAATTCCCTTTTTAGATCAGGTATATTGGGAACACAAAGTCTTTTCCCGAATTTCAAAATTCCATCTTCATACACAAAGTCTCTCAATCTCCCATCATTCACAGCTTTAATCTTCTTTTGGAATTCGTCATCATCGGTCTGAGAACTCTTAATCCTTTCTAGTAAAGATGGTTTGGCAACCATTTGAAAAAGCATTGATGTTTCACCTTCCCTGGTTATTCCCATGTCCATTTTCACTAGATCCATGAAAATTGGATCCCTTTCAATTCTCATATTGTTCAAAACTCCATGGTCTTTTCTGCTCAAAGAATCTGCCACCTTGTTTGCCTTCCCCGGGTGGTAGTGTATCGTACAATCATAATCCTTGAGTAATTCAAGCCATCTCCTTTGCCTCATGTTGAGTTCTTTTTGTGAGAAAATATACTTCAAACTCTTGTGATCAGTATAAATCTCACATTTTTCACCACAGAGGTAGTGCCTCCATATCTTCAAAGCAAAGATCACAACTGCTAACTCAAGATCATGAGTAGGATAGTTTTGTTCATGAATTTTCAACTGTCGTGATGCATAGGCAATAACTCTATCATTCTGCATAAGGACACAGCCAAGTCCTTTCTTTGATGCATCACTATAAATAACGAACCCATCATTCCTCGATGGTAGAGTCAATATAGGAGCATTGACTAATCTTCTCTTCAGTTCTTCGAAACATTCTTCACACTCTTTTGTCCAAACAAATTTAACCCCTTTACGTGTGAGCTTCGTTAATGGGTTTGCCAATCGGGCAAAATTCTGGACGAAACGTCGATAATAACCTGCCAAACCAATAAAACTACGTACCTCAGTTATACTCGTAGGTGCTGGCCATTCTTGGATTGCCTTGGTCTTAGAAGGATCAACAGAGATTCCATCTTTAGAGACAATATGTCCAAGAAAAGAAATCTCCTGAAGCCAGAATTCACACTTGCTAAACTTTCCATATAATTCATGCCTCCTCAGAGTCTTCAAGATAATGCACAAGTGATTTTCATGATCTTCGTAGGTTTTGGAGTATACCAAGATATCATCAATAAATACCACCACAAATTCATCGAGATACTCCTTGAAAACTCTATTCATCAGATCCATGAATACAGAGGGTGCATTAGTCAATCCAAACGGCATTACAGTAAACTCGTAATGCCCGTACCTGGTTCGAAATGCTGTCTTCGGAATGTCTTCCTTCTTCACACACAACTGATGGTATCCAGATCGAAGGTCAATCTTTGAAAAGTATTGAGCTCCATGCAGTTGGTCAAATAAATCATCAATACGAGGTAGGGGATACTTGTTCTTTATCGTTATAGCATTGATCTCCCTGTAGTCGATACATAACCTCATAGATCCATCGTTCTTTTTAACAAAAAGAACAGGGGCTCCCCATGGAGAAACACTAGGGCGAATAAATCCCTTATTACTCAATTCCTCTAGTTGTTTCTTTAGTTCGACTAACTCTACAGTGGCCATTCTATAAGGGGTCTTCGATATAGGTCTTGATCCAGGAATCAAATCAATGGAAAACTCAACTTCTCGTTCTGGAGGATGTCCAGGTAAATCTTCCGGAAATACATCTACAAATTCTTTCACAACAGGTACACCCTCTATTTGAACATTCCTTTCCTCACCGACAGTTATTTCATTCTCTTCCTCCCCAATAATTGAATTAAGTTGAGCTACTGGGGGTGGATCTAAATAAGAATTAGGTGGTGACGATTCTGCTCTAAAAATAAGGTGTTCCTTATCATTATCATCAAGAATCGTAACCTCTTTCTTCTTACAATAAATCTTCGCATCATAGTCCGAAAGCCAGTCCATACCGAGGATTATATCAAACTCGATCATAGGTATGACGATGAAATCAGCAGATAAAGAAAATTTATGTGCTCTAATGGGGACTGATTCACAAAACTTTGTTGCAACGATACTTCCCTTAGGAGTTTTAACTGACAACTCCCTTATTAAATCAAATTGTAAATATCTAATTTTCTTAGCAAACTGGGAAGATATGAAACAATGCGATGATCCAGAATCAAATAATGCATTTGCTAAACTTGAGGAAACCATTAAATTACCTGCCACCACGTCTTTCGGAGTTTCTACCTCAGCAGTAGTGATAGCATAAGCCTGGCCTTGATCCCTTGGCCTTTTCTGAGGTAAGTTCTCCTGACGCTTAGGACATGCATTTGCATAATGCCCCATCTCCCTGCAATTGTCGCACTGAACGTTGGTAGCTTCCTTCTTCCCCTTGCAATCATGAGCTTGGTGGCCTTTTTCACCACACTTGTAACAGACTCCCATTCCCTTCAGGCAAGCACCGGGGTGTTTCTTCCCGCACTTACCACAAGATGGATATTCAACCTTTCCCTTCTTCCCCTTATTTCCATTCCCAGATTGATCAGCAGGTCTCTTATTCTCTTGCTTTGCTTTAAAGTCATAAGACTTAGAGAATTCCTTTTCGGTCTTGATAGCACATGAGACAATGTCTTCGTACGATGAAAAGGATTGTGAGACTAATGCTCGACGGAGAAATGGTTTTAACCCATCAAAGAAACGATCAATCTTACTTCTTGGGTTGCGAATATAATATCCAGCATACCTCGCTAACCTTGTAAAGTTAGCCTCATACTTTGTGACATTCTCATCCTCCTTTTGTCTCAGACTCAGAAATTTCCTTTCCATATCTGCTCGATGGTCGCGAGGAAAGTATTTTTCTAAAAACAGATCTTTGAACTCCCTCCATTCCATGTTTGATACTTCATCATCTTCCTTCATGTTTTGAATCAATGACCACCATTGATCAGCATCTCTAGTGAGGCGGTAAACTGCCATGGTAACTTTTTCCCTTTCACTACTCCCCAAAGCCTGAAATATTTTCTCTAGGGAAAATATCCATTGCTCAGCTACTAAGGGATTTGTACTTCCATTGAACGTTTGTGGTTGTTGTCTCATGAATCGATCTAACATTGATCCTCCACGCTGCGGATCAGGGTGCTCCATATGGGTAAGGTTATTATTCATAACCTGAGTAAGTTGTCCCAGTACGGTGATTAGTTGATCAGCACCAGTTGCATCACCAGCCCCACTATAATTATCTTGAGCAGGAGGGCAATCCCTACATGGAGTGCGTGCATTGATACAGTTTCCATTTCTTCCACTAGGCGCCATTTCTAAACAATGGCATAAACTAGATCATTTTATGAATCAAAATACATAATCCCATACTTATAAAACACTTAACATAAATTGAACTATCTATGGATATAATCCATAATCATAAATATGTTTTCTTTGAGGAAGTATATACTCATAAACCCTTCATAATGATTTGTAAAGAAAGTGAGAGTTATCCTAAGCATATCCCCCGGGAGTGTCGTAACCAAGAGTGCAGCAAGGCCCGTTGTCGTGCACCAGTTCCCGTTCGAGTCTAGTTCAAAGCGGTGTTTTCGGGTTTTACCCCTAGGTACATCTGTGCCAGAGCCGCCTCTACCTGCTCGTATCCAGACAGGGATGTATTGCTCGGAAAACTCACAATGTCTCTACAATACCAAAATTCTAGGAAGTTCTTCTATACTAATCCTCAAAGTTCATATTAGGTCTACGTGCTCTAATCAGATTTTATCTAAATCTAGCTTCCAAGGTTTGTACTAAACTTCCTCTGATACCAACTGTAACGCCCCGACCCCAGCTACCCAGAGTCGGTGCATTACTTCGTAACATTGGCATGATCACAAGAAAGATCAAATCTCAAAAGACCGATTGGTTTAGTAGCCTTGGAAACACTAGATATATTCATAAGTTTTACATTACATCATAAAATGAAAAACTACTACAACAACATAATGTCTCCATAATCCACACTACTATCCCCTCATAATATCCATGCAGGTCATTCATAATTTACTTCTTCACATCCTGGGGAAAAAATAAAACATAGAAAAGGGGTGAGCTCAAATGCCCAGTAAGGATAACAATAAAGCAGAAACTTTCATAAATAAGAATAAACATTTAAGGCAATGCATTACTAAAACAAAAGCCTTTTAAAATTGAACTTCAACATGGTATGGCAAAAGTAAAATGAAATAATGCCATTTACTTATTCACATGGATATTCTACTAATCGAATAATCACATGCAAAAATCAATAACCACTTTCATAATGTTGGAACGCATAATGCCAGACTATCATAACCACATATCCAAGGCCTCGTGCCAAGACTACAAATAAGATTTTGTCAAGGCCTTGTGCCAAGACACTAGTTTGTCTCATGAGACCTACCGATGCATCGAGGAGCTATAGCGGGCTCCACCCATCACTTATTAAGTCCAATGCATTCCCATATGAAAAGGTTTAAACATAACATAAACATTCGTATTAAAACTAGAATACGAAATGTCAATACTTTCACAATAAACTATGAATGGTATAAAAATAGCACATCCACAGTCAAACATATCACAAAACCTTCAATACAATATAGAAGTTTTGTATCATAATAAATCAACTTCAAATAATCTTAAAATCCATCAAAGGATGTTGACATAGATGAAATCAAAATTCTTTTTAAAGAAATATCTCCTTTTATTTTGAAATAATTTAAGATCCATATAAAATAAAACATTTTCTTTGAAAATATTCTTATAAGCTTGTAAGGAAAGATTTGAAGATTTTATAACGGCGTAAATTAACCGCACCCGCCGTATAAGTTAAAAAAACATTCTTACCTCAATTATGTCGAAAAGGTTAAAAAGGACCTTGTTTTGAAAACGACGGAATGATTCATTTATAAACCTCTTATAAAAAGTCAAACAAGGGTATAAATGACTTTAACCCATATTCTTGTAAATATTAAAAATGTTTTGAAATACATTTCGAAGAAACATGGATGTGGATGATAAAGAGATCCCAGTAGATTATTACGTATAATACAACCTCGGATAATGAAGAGATTGTGAAATAACCCTTACCTTGTACTTTTTCCTTGGTTGGGGTAGGTTAACCTCCTGTATAATGGTGAAATAATTGTTATTAAATTATACAAGAATCATATACATTAATATGATATCATATATGATCTTTTAATATTGATTTGATAATAATATCTTAGTATTATCGTTGTTTCGGGTGTTAACTTACTTGTTTTCTTTCATATGTTTTGTTACGTAAGACATGTTTGTAAAGGATAGGTTGTATATTATTCATATCCAGAATGATATCAAGTCCTTAAACATCATTTTTAAATCATAAAATGATAATTACGCTTTAATGGTTACGATGGAGAATGAATCTCATCGCGTTCGTGGAGACGGTAGTCCGTACGTACGCACGAGCGACAATATCATTATTTTGATATTAAAATAAAATATAATTGGATGGTATATCATATATACAGAATCATTAACATGTTATATTTATTATTTACATGAGTTACACATCATTATTATACCCATCCAAATAATATTATATTGAATAACAATTACACCACGACGTGGAGACGGTAAGCCGTACGTACGCACGTATGGTGACATGTTATTCAAAGGGTGGATAGAATACTGAATATGATTGTACCATATTTATAATAACATCACAGTATATGTGAGATACTGGAGTTATTATTTCAGAATGGTAAGAACAAAGGAAGAAGAAGTGGAAGAAGAAATGAACTTAGAAAAGGGTGGTGAAATCATTACCTCTTCTTCGGGTTCTTCCTTTTGATTTGATCAAAAGGGCTCCATAGGTTGGCTTTCTGATCAAACTAAGGCCTCTAGGTTGTATTGAGGGATGTTGGGAGAGTATTAGGGCAGAGTTTGGCCGAACCAAAAGGCTTTGAAGGTGTGAAGAAATGAGAAGGAGGAGTGCCCTTTTATAAGAGGGGTGAGGGGCACTTTTGGAAAAACTAGAAATATTAATTTATAATAAATTCATATTCGGTTTCTAAAGGCTCCAAAGTTGACTATTCAAAGGTTAAGGTGGGGATAGGTCTAAAACCACTCAACCAATAGAATTTAGACAGGTTTGGGTACTTATATTAACCTTATCTTTAAGTATTAACTCTAAGTTAATTAGTTTCACTTTTACAATGTCTCTTTTTATTTTTATATAATATGGTTAATAAACTTTCTATATACATCCAAGCTACCCCCAAGTGGTTAATTAATAATTAACCTATCATAATATAAGTCTCTTGGCCGAACCTTAGATTTTTAGGAATTTAATATCAATTAATAATATAATATTTGTTTTAAGAACTCTTTTTTGTCAATTTTGACACTATTCAATAGTTGATTTTTGTGAAACTCATAACAGATTGATTACTTAGAAAAAAGTCAATTAAATAAATCCTAATATATCATATTATCCTAGAAAATTAGTTTAATTCATTAAAAGTTTCATATTATATTTATTTGGGTATTTATAATATCACTTATTTTAATTTTTCACTATTATAGTAATTACTGCATCATCATTGTGTCATAAATAAAATAAATTATATAATGTCTAAAAATTATAAGTAAAATATCATTATGTAGGAAATCTTTTTATCTTTCTAATGAATATTTATAATCGAAAATCCAACATGTATAACCCTATGTAAAAATTGTTCTTCTAAAAGATGTAAGCTTATGCCATTTTTATTTTTATTTTAACTTTATTAATATAAAGTGTCCCTACCACATACAAGTGGCTCCAAGGGGTCCCCAAATTGACCCAAGGATGCCCATGGTCGGGTATGTGTCCACCAATAAGGTTAGGACACGTTTTAGGGTAATTTTGTATTATTATAATATTATTTTTTAACCCTTATTTACCGGATTTACCCTTTAACCATGGTAAATAAAATATTTACCACAGTAACTATTCAAAATGTCTAAAAATAAAAGTTACCTATTTACACAATTTGAACATCCTGATTCCAAATATGGAATCCATTTTCCTAAATTCAAAACACAGAAGTGGCAGAAATTAATTTAAAATTAATTCCCGCTGTCAAAACAAAAAGCGTGTTTTTAAGAGATAATAACTATCAAAAGATTGACACTTGTTTATGTTCGGTTTAATTGTAAAATTATGTCCAATGATAAACATTAAATTGAATGGTAAAAATATATTCTAAATATACTTTAAAACCACTCAAATTCATAATTTATCACTATTAATTATTTTGATTAAAAAAGTTGTTTTTAATTAAAATTTAGAAATTTTCACTATTCATCAAAATATGAAAGTTATCCGAAATGTACCAAAATTTCACCCTAGGCTAATTTTGATATTCCGAATCCAAAAATGAAGTCCATTTTGAAATATAGAATATATATGATTTCAAAAAGTAGGTATTACTATTCACAATGGCTAGTTTAATTAGTTGTGGTGTGTGTTAGAACTCGAGGTTGCGTACAACACACGCTATCGCATTATTCGAAGGGAAACGTACCGTAGAAGCTTGGGGTGTTACACTAATTTTATTGTATTATCGTATAACAACACCTGTATCCCCAATATAATAAGATGCTGTTATGAGAAGGATCCAAACTAAACTACGCACACCTCCTTATAATGGATGAAGAAGATATTGTTTTTGTCGATGGAAAACTAACGCCTCACGAAATGATGATTGTTCGATTATCTCCTATCACCTCTCATGGTGGCCATTAAGATAGAACTGAATTTATATAAGAAATATATTATTTTTATGTTTTCTTTATTCTTATGTATTTTTCCTTTGTATCAACCCACGATGGTTTACATTATATGTAAACACTATAATTTAATCTGAGGAAGAGTAGACTACCAGCCCCTCTAGTGATATGACTCGTTCATCCCATATGTGGGACATATAAAGGATATCAATAATGTTATTATATATGTTATTATACTGGAATTATAACTTATTAATGTGTCATTTTGTTTTAATTAAAATTTGAAATATAAATGAATGTATCGTTAATGCGTACGTACAACTTACCATCTCCATGAACAGTGCCTTTCATTTCATACCTCTAAATGTTATGTACTATTATAAATAAATCTATATACCGGATATATATGATCTATATGACATATAAATCATGAATATTATTCTGGATATAATGAAATTTTTACAATGTGAACAACGTGTAGTTATAAGAAGTCCATTTTTGACTCAAGTACCAAACATTGAAAAAATGAATGTTATTAACTTAAATTATTACATAATGTTTATAACATGACAATAAGTGATATAATAGATATAATAGACTAGAAAAAGGTTCTTATGAAAGTACAAATTAATTGTATTTTATTATTTAGGAGATTAATGAATGACCAAGTCATGTCAGACATGAGGTAAGGGAACTTCATAACACAATTTCCATTCATTGGGTTAATTATCTACTTCTTTATTATGTTGTTCTATGATTATGTGGGAATGGAATTATGATATCATTTCCTATATTTGTACATTTTTTTATATATATAGTGAATACTCATAATTGATCTCTTTTATTGAAAAGGGTCTTCATCTCAATATCCTTTCGTTGAAAGATAATTTGTTTTATACACAACTTGTATTATACGGTGTATAAAAAAACATTGAATTTTACTTTTATTCAAAAGGAATCAATTTCTATGAAGGATTTTAATAAATGAAATAATGAATGTATATTTAACGTAAGCAGTGACAATGACCTTTTCTTCTACCGTGGGTATTATTTGATCTTTGGCTTCCTTAACAAGCCGAAATTTTTTAAAAAGAAAAATAAATAACATATACTCTTTTGTGTATTTTGGTATTGAAAATGGTTTTTATAATGGATTTGTTATGTCAATATATTTATGTGATATATTGTTATTGAAATGTGGAAATGTTTTCTTTGCATTATATTTATTTTATGTGTTATAAACATATAATGGTACATGGACATTTGACAGGTGGTTACCTGATAAACCAAATGAGGGGTGGTGCCGTGATAAACCTGTATAGGTGGCTATGTTATAACCTCCAATGCATTTGGTATGGATGTTGGCCCTATGTCAATTCCATTTCGTGATATGTGTGGAATTTGACCGTCGGGTTATTCCATTTAATATTGTATATGTCCGAAGATACCTTTATATGTTATGTAATCTTTATATGGGTTTTATGGTAATATTTTGGTTACAAAAGGCTAGGTAATAATATTTTATTTAGTAAATAAATTTTACTACTTCATTAAGGTGAAAATTATTTCTTATTATAATTTATTTATGGTTTACTTGTTTTCCAAAAAAAACTAACAATTTTCTATCTTTGTGTACCCCTTACTGAGCTTTTTATGTGCATGCCAAGTTTTTGAAATATTTTTCACAGGAAATAATGTGAAATAGGGTCATGAATGGAATCAAGGAAAAGTCATGATTTATTAAACATGTAACTATACATGGATCTATTTTACAAGAGTTCTTATTTAGTGGAAAAAGTTAAAACTGAGTAGAAGTGTATAATTTTTATTTTTGTTTTCAAATGAAACGTAATAGTTATGGAGTAACTCTCTAAAACACAAATATTGAAATGATATTCAATGTGATTTATTCAATTATTTCAATATTATGTAATTTTTTAATGTTGAGTCCTTATAGATGTTATAATAGGTCAGTTTAGACAACATTAGGAGTTAGGGTATTGTGAAATAAATGTCAATAAATTAATTTATGGCAATATTAAAATGATATAGAATTTAGAGATTACCATTTTTATTTGCCTATGATATTTATGTGTTCATAATAGTTTTCTGAAGAGGAAAAAGGCTAGCTATGTTTGGACGACATCAGGAAGAATACAACCTTCAAAATCTGCAAATAGAGATAACCAGAATCAAAACAGAACAGTTTTTTGCCGTGATGGTAGAGTTGACTCGGGGTATAAATGGAGATGGTATCCACACACGAGATCAGCCAGATCAACAATAGAGGAACATGTCAGTAGTGGATCATTTAATTATGCAACATCCCCCATCATTCAGAGGATCATCTGAGCCTATGCTTGTAGATGGTTGGATTGAACCACTAGATATGATTTTTGCTGTTATGGGGTATTCAGGACATCAAAAGGTTAGTCTTGTTGTTTACCATTTTGAAGGTGAAGCTGGTTAGTGGTGGTCGACGGTGAAAACTATTTGAGATATTGAGGTGATTGATGTAATTTATTGGGATGAATTAAATGGTATGTTTCCTGAGAAATATTTTCCTGTGGTTGTTCGTCTTAAGATGGAAAATCAATTCTTGGAATTGAGGCAGGAGGATGACTCAGTTGCTTCTTATGAAGGAAAATTCACTCGACTGGCAAGATATGCTCCAAATTTCATCTGATATATAGATAGTAAGATAAATTAATTTTACTCAGGACTAAATCTATGATATTTATGATAATTAGACTCTCATGAGTTCAAATGTCACAAAACACTTTTTCGATGTGCAAAGATGGTGGAAATAGAGTTTTCCCATGATCAAGTGTTCGTTGAAAAAAAAAAGAGAATAATAGGACCAGTTGGTAGAAATAAGGAAATAATTCATCAAAAATTCCTTGAGGTAAGATAAATAAATATACATCTCGTGAAAATTGTGGAAAAAAGAATCCTGGAAAATGTTTATAAATGTCTCAAAAGTGATTCTGGTGTGGTTAGTCTGGACATATTGCTCATAACTGTAAGGAAGATGATCATGAAGGCAATGAAAAGCCATGGGTAAGATGTTTTCAGTGTAATGAAATGGGTAATTATGAAAATGAGTGTCCAGCGAAGAACTCAACTGAGGGAAAGCATCCAGAATTCATGAAAAAAGTTGTGGTGAAATCCTTTGCATCTACATAAGAATATATTGGTCCATCAAATGAAGTCATATCAGGTACATTATTTGTTTGTTCGGATTGTTCCAATTTGTTGTTTCATTCACGGTCTACACAATCATTTAATTCTGAGAAGTTTTCTTACAAATTAATAATTCATTCTGAAAATATGAATCATGATCTTACAGTAAAAACACCTAGAGGAAATGATGAGACAAAAACGAAATAATAAAAACCATCCTATCCTTGTGTGCTGAAATAATCTACCTACAAACCATATTTTTTTGCCTCTAGTATAGTTGTATGTTATTTTGGGAATTGATTGGTTGTCCGTTTGTCATGCTATGATTGACTGCAGAGATAAATTGGTTTCTTTTCAGAAGTATTTTTAGTTTGTGAACAAGAATGAACCCTTAATATTGATAACATATCAGGAATGTGAGAAATTGGTAAAATATGAAAATGAAGGTTTCATTTCACATATTGTAGAAAAAATAAAAGAACTATTCAGATTAATTATGTTCTAGTAGAAAATGAGTTGCATGATGATATACATGATGAGATGAATGGTATTTTACCTAATCCGGAAGTCGGATTTACTGTTCACTTATTTCCTGATGTTAAGCCAATTTCAAACCCCACTTATCAAATGGCTCAAATTTAACTCTTAGAGTTAAAGAAGCAATTGCAAGATTTATTAGTTAATGGTTTCATTTGACCTAGCCCATTACCATGAGGTGATCTTTTCTTTTTTGTTAAAAACATTGATTATTCAATGAGACTTTGAACTGAATATAGAGCATTGCATAAAATCACTATTAAGAACTTGTATTCTCTAGATCATATAGATGATTTGTTTGATTAGCTCAAGGGAGCCCAATATTTTTCAATGATTGACTTGAGGTATGGGTACCATCAGTTGAATGTAAATAAAGTAGACATTCTAAAGATAGTGTTTCACACTAGATACGTCCATTTTGAATTTTTTGTTATTCCTATTGGATTAACCAATGCACCTTCTATATTCATGGATCCTATGAATATAATATTTTGTACGATCTTGGATAATATTATGGTTATGTTCATTGATGATATTTTGATTTATTCAAAACGTAAAAAGGAGAATGAATGTAATTTAAGTGTTGTCCTGAAAACCGTAATAGAAATGAAACTATTTTGGAAATTCAACATGTTTTAGTTTTGGTTACAAAAAATATATATACATAGTCACATTGTTTATAAAATTGGCATAACTGTTGGTCATGCTAAAACAAAACATGTTGATGAATGTCAAAGAACCGAAAACAAAACAGATATCCCTAGTTTTCTTGATATGGATGATTATTACTTGAGGTTTGTTGACATTTTTTCACGGTTATCTTTTCCAATGACCATGTTAACTTTATAAGGTGTTATGTTTATCTTGACAAAAGAATGTGATGATTGTTTTCGGGAATTGAAATGAAGACTAGTGAATGCACCAGTTTTGGCATTCCCTCCAGAAATGGTCAATTAGTTTTTTACAGTGATGATCCGTTGAAAGGACTTGGTTGTGTCCTTATGTAGAATGATCGAGTAATTTATTATGCTTAACATCAGTTAAAACCTCATGAGTTAAATTATTCTATACATGATTTGGAATTAGCTATTTTTGGTTTTTCTTTAAAAATTGGCAGACATCATTTGTATGGTGTAATGTGTTAAATATATACCGATCACAAAATTTTGAAGTATATATTTAATCAGAAATAATTGAACATGAGATAGAGGTAATGGTTAGAATTAATCAAGTATTTTGTTTGAATGATACACTACCATCTGGGAAAAGCAAACAAAGTGGCTGATCGTGTGAGAAAAAAATGTAATTATTCATTATCGATGCTATGTTAGGAACAAGATCCATTGGTTTTATTCTGATGAAATTTGGAATAGAATTTGTTGGTTTAGTAAATTCTTCTTTTTTGTTTCAGGTGTCAGTGAAATCATCTCTATCAGACATAATTATGAAAGTGCAGAAGGAATACACTGATTTGCGGAAAAAGGTAGAGTTGGTTCCGAAAGGTATGTTTCCTTATTTTAATGTTGATAATGATTGGGTTTTGAGGGTTGTGAATAGATTATCCATTCCTTGTGATTCAAGGTTGAAGAATTATATGTTATGTGATACTCATAGTTCCCCGTTTTCAGTAAATCCTTGCAGCAATAATATGTACAGAGATGTTAGAGTGTATTAATAGTGTGAAGGAATGAAAAAAGATATTATTTATTTTAATGTGAATTGTTTGACATGTCAGAAAGTTAAAGAAAAGTGACAGTTACCAAAATTATTTCTTTAGTATTTACTAGTTCTAAAGTGGAAATGTGAAAATATATCTATGGACTTCGTTGTCGGATTACGAATACATCTCGAAGTAATAATGGAATCTGGGTAATTGCTGATTGATGGAATAAATCTTCTCATTTCCTTCCAATTAGAGATACTTTGTTTCTAGATTAACTTTCACGATTGTATGATAAAGAGATAGTCAGGTTTCATGGTGTTCCCCTCTCCATTGTATTGTATCATGATCTCAAGTTTACTTCTAACATTGGGAAAGTAATTCAGAAGTCGTTGGGTACTAAATTAAATATTAGTACATCTATTCATCTGCAATCAGATGGGTTGTCAGAAGGAAAAATTCAGAAATTGGAGGATATGCTAGAAGGATTTTCACTAGATTACCAGGAAAATTAGGACCAACATATTTCTTTGGTTGAATTTTCTTATATTAATAGTTTCCATTCTAATATCTTGATTTCTCCATTTGCGGAATTATATGAGAAGCAGTGTCGAACTCCATCTTTTTGTGACTAAGTAGGTGAAAGGAAGCTGATGGAACCAAAACTGGTAAAAGAGATGCTAGAAATGTTTTAGTTGATTCAGAAGCACATGAGAACCGCTCAGAGCAGATAGATAAGTTATGTGGATAACTGGACGAAGGATGTTTTTTTGAGGTAGGTGATCTTGTCTTTCTTAATTTATCTCCATTGAAAAGTTTGAAGTGTTTTGGAATGAAAGGAATTTTTTGTTCAAGAATCATTGGACCTTATGAATTCCTAGATAATGTTGGATTAGTTTCTTACAGATTGGGTTTACCTCAATGTTTTTCCCAGGTACACAATGTTTTTCAGGTTTCAATGTTGAGAATCTTTATCCCAGATCCATCTCATGTTTGATGTCCAGAGGTTGTTAAATTTGAAGAGAATCTCTTTTGAGGAACAACTAGCCCATATTCTTGACCCAAAGTGAGAATGTGTTGTGGAATATGGTATTCACTAGGTAATGGTTTTGTAGAAAAACCATAGGGTTGAAGTGGCAATATGGGAATCTGAAAATGCTTTGAGGGACACATACACTAATTTATTTGATAAGTGAATAATATTTTGAGGATGAAACTTCAAAAAGTGGGGAAGAATTTAACATCCCATGTAAATAATGAAATATGATATTTTCATATTTATTAATATTTTTTAATTAAATATTAATTTTACTTTAAAGTGGTTTCCATGTTTGATTGCATACCTAATATAAAACAACAGGTTTCATTCAAATCATATATTGAAAAATAAAAATATAATATTGTTATTTGAAAAGGTAGTTAACGCCTTGATGTTTTATTTTATGGAATAAATAGAACTAACTACAATATGATTATACTTGTTTGTTACATGTTTTTACAATTATCCAATAAAAATTAGATTATTAAAAATGTGACTGAATCTAATTTTAAACATAATTTACATTAAAAGGTCAATTTATCGCCTTTTGAAAGAGATCCATATTTAAATCTAGTTTCGATAACATTCAAATGTTTTATTTGAAAAAATAAAATTCTTCTTTAGTTTCAGATAAACAAAATTTACTTTGTGTATATTTTTTGTATTTTTCTGATAATAGACATTTTTTAATTATTATTAAAAAATATTGTATTTTAATTCAAATCTGTCATTTAATATAATATATTTATATGGATTGATTTTATTTTTAATTGGATTTAAAGTGTAATTAAATTATATTTTATACCATTTAATTCAAGGTTGGTCATTGAAATTAATTTCACTTTGAAATTGGACATAAACAAGGGTCAATATTTGGATAGAATTTGTTTCATAAAAACACGTTATTTATATTGACAACGAAATTTAATTATGAAATTAATTAATGAACAATATATGTTTTTAATTTTCTAAAATAGAAAACAATTTTGAATTCGTAATATCAAATATATCTTAGGCTGAATTTTTTGATGTTTTCTAAAAAACATCAATTTCTGATGAATAGTGAAACCAATTAGAAGTAGTTAAGAATAATGATTTTTTCGTTTAAATAAAATTTTACCAATTCTATAAATTGAATTTTGAAAATCTAACATACATAGTAGTTATTAGTATGAAAAATTTGGTTCAATAAGTTGAAAATAATTTTTTTGAATAGTAACTTTTGACTTTCATTTTGCACAATTAAATGTAAATAGGGTAATTCATGGTAAAAATAATATTATAATAATATAAAATTACATTAAAACATTTTCTATAACTTTTGGATGATTAATGGTCGACCAAGACAATCCTTGTGTGAGAAATTTAGCCTTTTAAAGCCACTTGGGTGAGATAATGATGTTAATAACATTTTTATGATGTAAAAAATAAGAATATCATAAACATGTATTATTTTGAAAAAAAAATTTAATATTGGGTAATACAATTGATATTTTTTACTATAAATATAAATTATAAATATAATAAGATTTCTACATCATGGTATTTTTTTAATAATGTTTAGACATCAAATAAATTAAATTATTTACGACACAATAATGATGTAGTGTTTACCACATTAATAAATGATTTAAATATATAAGATTATAAATATTAAAATAACATCCAAAACCTAAACAATTATAACTGGATGATTTTATTCTTACAATGAGTAATCTTATCTTCCACTTTAATGATTTTTTAAAATACTGAAACCGAAGATCTTTTTATAATAAAATAATATTCACACACTTCCCTAAAGAGCCCTTCCCCCACCTTATAAAAGGATAACACTTCTAACCAATTTTTTATACCTCTCAATCCTTTTGAATCGTCGAACCTCTACCAAATTAATCTCCATACATCCCTCTCCTCCTCCAAGAAGCCTTATATTAGGTAGTAGACAATTCAAGTTTTCGTTTTGGTTCAAACCAATGGGAGTTACCTGAAATAAATGTAATAGTTTCTCTTAATTTATTTTATTTTATTTTACATGTCCAACCCCTGAACTATTTTTATTACATTCTCTGGTAACAACATCAGTATCCTCAATATACTAGGATGTTTTTTTGAGAAGAAATCGAATTACACTTACACACATCTCTATCAAATTGATGAAGAACATACTATTTCTATGGATGGTAGACTACCGCCTGACGAAACGATGATTGTTTTATTATCAAATACCACCTCTCATGGTCGACATTAAGATGGTATTGTATTTTTAGATGATATATATTATGATTATTTTATCTTTATGCTTCTATATTTTTCATTTATATCTTTTCTTAATGGTTTCCATTACGTGTAAACAGGATAATGTCATTTGAGGAAGTGTAGACTACCACCCCCTCAAGTGATATGACTAAATCATGCCATACATGGGACGTATAACAGATAAAGATAATGATACTATATATGATATTATACTATAATTATAACATATTTATGTATCATTATTATTTAATTAAAATACAAAAATAGAAATTATAGTAGCATTCATGCGTACGTACGGCTTACAGTCACCTTGAACGGTCCATTTCATATCTTACATCAAAATGTTATGTACTGTCATAAATAAATTTATATACTAGATATATATGATATATATGATATCTAAATAATGAATATCATTCTGTATATAATGAACTTTTTACCATGTGAACAACTTGTAATTATATGAAGTCCATTTTTGACCAAAGTAATGAATATCGACAAAATGATCGTTATTAACATAGATGATTACGTAATGTTTATAACTTGGTAATAAGTGATATAAAAGTAATAAAAAACATGAAAAAGGATCTTAAGAAAATATAAACTAATTGTAGTTTACCATTCAAGAGATTAATGTATGATCGATTCAGGTCAAAGATAAGGTAAGGGAACTTCATAACCCAATTTCTGTTTATTGGCTTAATTATCTACTTCTTTGTTATGTTTTTCTATGATTACATGATAATAGAATTATTATATCATATCCTATATTTATACATCATTTATGTGTATATATATTGAATACTCATAATTGATAAATTTTATTAATTAAATGATCTTTGTATGGGACTTCATATCCATCTCCTTTTATTGAAGAATATTTTTTTGTATGCAAAATTATTTTATACGGTGTATAAAACACTTTTAATTTGACTGTTATTCAAATGGAATCTTTTCAATAGGAATCGTTTTAATAAATGACAAAAGAATTTTTTTTATCTAAGTGGTGACAACTATATGTTTTGTCGCCGCGAGTATTGTATGATCTCTGGATTCATTAATAAGACATAATATCTTTAAATGGAAAATAAATACCATATTCTCTTTTATGTATATTGGTATTGAAAATGTTTTTTATAATGTATTTTCTATGTTAATATATATATGTTAAACATTGTTATGAAAATGTGAAAATATTTTCATTCCTTTATATTTATTTTATGTGTTATGAATTTATAATGGTACATGGAAATTTGACGGGTGGTAACGTGATAAAGAAAATTATGGGTGGTTCCGTGATATACCAGGATGGGTGGTTACGTTATAACCTCCAATAAATTTTGTATTGAAGATGGCCATATGGATATTCCATTTAGTGATATGTGTGGAAGTCAACAATATGGTTATTTCATTATGTTTATGTCCCATGTTACCATTATATGTTATGTGATCATTATATGGGTTTTATGGAAATCTTTTGGTTACAAAATGATAGGTAATGATATTTTATTTACTAAAGAGTATCTAAAACTTCCTAAATGTTAAAATTATTCCGTATTAAAAAGTATTCATGGTTTACTTTTTTTGAAAAACTAATAGTTTTCATTCTTTGTGTATCCCTTACTACGATTTTTATGGTCATACCATGTTTTTAAAATATTTTTTACAATACATAATGTTGAATATGGTCAAGGATTGTTTCAAGGAAAATGTGTGTTGTCTTAATCATGGAAATATACATGACTCTTTCATCAAAAGTTTTTCTTTGTGGAAAAAATGGAAACTGAGTAGAAGTGTCTACTTTGAATTTTTGTGTTGAAATGAAATGTAATATTTATGGCATAATTAATTATAACACTAAAACTGATAAGATCCTCAATGTGATTTATTCATTTCATTCAAGATTATTTAATGTTATAAGGTCATTTCCTTTAATTAATATAAATTTTTTTGACACTCCTAGAGGATATTATTAGGTTAATTATCACATTATTTATAAACCATTATGAATTATTGTAAATTAATTTTATGATTTAAACATATTAATAATGTAACAAAGATTATGTTTTTTTAGAATTTCAAATCATAAATTATCAATTTTTGTTAAGTGTTATACCATATATAGACTAATATATTATGAATTAAAATTAATATTATTATTAGATAATTTATATACATACTAACGATGGATTATTTCTACTTACGTGTCATCTCCAAAACTGTCCACATCTCCAAATTACACTTCTCTGAGAATTTCACCTCCAACCTAGGCCATTCATCACACCTCCCTCCCACAAAAATTCTTTCCTTTAACCTATGGTTCATTTCCACTACAATCAACCTCTTACCCCTCACATGTCGTATCTCCTTCCCCATTCTAGGATTTATCTCCTCTCCTTAGTACTCTACAACCTATGGTTCCTACTTGTTTTCTCTACGCCTCCACACCTCCTCCCTGTACCTCCTCCTCCCTCTGGCTTCTCAGCCCATAACAGCTCCGTCTTTCAACACTCTACATCATACAAGACTAGCTCCAACGCATCAGGATCCTACAAATCAGACTCTGACACCTCTAGCTCCAACATGTCTGACTTCTAAAACTCTATTTCATAGACATCCATACCCCACGCCTCCAGCACACATGACATTACTACCCCCTACTTAAGATTCGTCGGCTCCGACTCCATCACATCCACCTACTCTACTCCGGCTTTCTCCAACTCTACATCCTCACATCTGAAAAAACCATAGATCCAATCTTGTAATACATTTTTCTATAATTTTTACGATTTTAACTACAAATTCATTGATTTAGTTATTCTAGATCCATTCATGTATTTCATTTTTCTATAATTTTTAGGATCTTAACTTGTTCTTCTTTATGTATTTTTTTCACTAAAATGGACTTAAGATGACTGGCGTATGTTTATTTCTATTTTTTATGATCAATTTTGTATGTTGCAGCCATTTTTTGTGAATATTATTTTAAGTAATCATTATTGTAAATTCATGTTCATAAAAGGGATATAATGTTTAAATGTTTTGACCTATGTGTCTCTTGTAAATTTTTAGTGATATTCAGAAATGAATTGAAAAATAAAATGTTGTGTAGAGCTAGAAAACTCTTAATTTAATTGACTCACGCTATTCCGACATATATATTTACTATTTCATTTTATTATCAACGACTTACCATTAAAATGTTTTTCATTTTCATTTATTTATTTTTCTTTTGTGATTTTCAGTTACTCATTTTCACTTTATTTTGGATATCATAGTTTCAGATCAAACATTCTAATAATTTTTGATCAAAAATATATAATTTGTCTTAAAATATATTCAATAATGAATATTTATTTCCCATATGATTATTTAGAAGCACAAGGGTGATGTTTTTTTATTTTTTATAGGGAAACATGATTTTGAAGTTGTAGTTCAGTTCCTATGTGAAAAAACTCAATACAATGGAAGTATGTATTCAGGTTTGTTTTTAATTTATTTTACAGAATTATAGACAAATTGTGACAGTTCAACTCTTGGAATAAACTATCTTTTTTTTGCATTGAGTTTTATTGAGTCTAATTTGGTCTCAACCCCTACTTGTCTTCAAGAAAACATTTAATGTTATGTAATATTCCATAGGATTCTCAACCCCCTGTATAGTTTCTATTCCATTTTCTTATAAATGATTTATCATATTAATGATTTTCATTTTCATTTATTGAAAGGTTTTTTGTTCATTTCAGTTACAATTAGTTTTTTCATGGTAGATCACATAGTTTCAGATAAAAAATTTCTCATAGTTTTAGATAAAATATATAATTTTTTCTAAAAAAATTTAATATTGAATATTTATTTCCCATATGATTATTTAGTATCTCATGGGTTATGTTCTTGTACCATTTATTAGGAAACATGATATTGAGGTTTCAGTCCAGTTGGTACGTGAAAATCTCCAAACAATGTAAGTATTCGGGTGTGTTTGTCATTTATTTGACAGAATTATATAAATATTATTACAGTTCAACTATCAATATAAACATGTAATTCTAATAAATAAGTGCCCTGATTTCATACCTTCTGAGAACTCTAATAAATATTATCATCATTAGCTATTTATTAATGTTGGTTGTGATATTGTTGTGGTATTGATTATGTGTGAATAAGTTATAAATCTTTAGTTATCCATTGGCTCATGTTGTTGATCCTTATATTATCTGATAGTATTCCCATTTCTATATTGGATGGATGAAATGAAGGTGATGTTTTCCATGGAAATAATAACAAGTGCATGGTCATTGTAGAGTCTATGTGTTAATATAGAAGTATGATCACTTTATTCTGATCATTTATGAAATTAGGTGGGTCCCTAACCTATATAGAAAACACAATTTATTAGACATTATAGACATGAAATGATTCACCATTATATTTTAATACGAGTGTATTATAAATTCCAAGAGTACTAGAATGATCATTAGAGGATCTACAGGTAATTTTCATTATATTTTTTGATGGGAAGACTCTTGCTAGGTAGTTGGGATGGTTATATGTCACTAACAGTGAAAACAATATTCCATAACATTTGATATTGGGGAACATAATGACCAAGGGTCTTGATGAGTTCTGTAAATATGGGATTCTAAAAAAGGTTACACTATATAACATACATTTATTTCAATATTGTATTATAGGAATGTATAAAAGGGATAAGTTCCATAAATCAATATTTAAGGATAGATAACCACAACACTATGTCCATTCCAATTTTTTTAATTCTTTACCATGGTGGAGGATTATATTTTTTCACATTCATTGATGAATTTTTAGGAAATTTATGGATTTATATACTATGTAACAATTATGATTCCCTAAAGTTTTTTAAAATTTTGATCTCTACTATTGATAAATGAACTGAAATGAGTCTTAAGTTTATGTGAAACAACAATGTCTTAGAGTATTTTTCAACTGATTTCTCCCAATACTAGTCTAAGTTTAGTTTTGGGCACCATAATATTATCCAGACTACATTGAAATGTTTATTATAGAGTGTGTAAACCACACTCTCTTAAATAATGTTCAATGTAGGTTCCCATGATCATTCATATGAAAATTCTTTTTTGGGTTGAGGATGTCCCTATAATAGATTACCTAATATTTTTTTGATTTAATTCTAATTAATATAAGAACATGGAATTATTATGGACCAATTTACTAAATTATTTTTCACAATTGTGAGTTTTTTGTTGTACTAGTTACATTTATGTTAAATATGAACATGACCCTTGAGCTATTAAGTGAATTTTTTAGGGTATCCAAAGGGGGTAAAAAGATATAAATGTGTTGAAAATTCAATATTTCATAAATACATCATTATCCATGATATTGTGTTCCATGAATCAGCTACCACTAAGTTGAATTTTTTTAGTTATTAAATTAATGAGACACCCAAAACTAGGGATATTGATGTTGATCCACTTATAGAAACTGGATCTCTTATTGAGAATACACAACCTAAACATCAACCTGAGGTTTATTATGACTGAGTATAGTAGTTCATTATAAAATTAACCACATTTAACTACTAAAGATTAGAATGTAATTAGGGATTGTTCTAAGAGATTCATTAGAGTTCAATCCTATATTAACCATGTTGATATTGATATTTGATCTTTTATCATAACTCAAGATCTTGGAACTAATTATCCCTAGAACTACAGACCAGATATTATTCATTATATTTGTTCACATATGTTCATGATGATATTAATTCACTAAATATAAATCATACCATCTCATATGTAAAAAATCTACCTAATACCAAGTTCATAGGATGTAAATAGATAATTAAATAGAATGTGGATGACACTAGAGAGAATAAAATTAAATCTATATCTTTTCTAAAGATGAGTTGTTTCCATTACATTTGTCACTCCGTCCTTGGGCCATGTCTCTCATTCTCTTTCTTCCTAATTCATTCACATTATTTTCCACCTCTGCCTCGCAATTTTTATTACTAATCCTATGGTTCTGCTCACTTTGGAAACAACCTCTGCTACCCTCTCCACCACCTCCTCCGCATTTGCTGCCTTCAGCTCTCTTTCTCTATATCAGGCTCCTCCACCTCTAACTTCTTTACCTATGACTCTTCTGCCCTTATTTCCTTCAACTCCTGCTACTCTACCTCTAGCTTCTCAGCGTCCATCTACTCATCCTATGGAAATGGTTCCACTGACACCCTCAACTCTGCCTTAATTACATATTCTAGATTCATTCCTCCAAAACAAATTTCGTTTCCGTGATTTTATCATTTCATTTACATTAACATTCATAATATTGAACATATTTCAATATGAACTATTTTTTTATGTTTATAAACATTATTCTGTAAATAGGAAAACATGGTAGAATGTTTTGAAGTTGATGATTTATTGTAGGGTGACATGTTCAATGGAACTTTCTCCAAATTCAAGTAACATACCACTCCACTCCATCATTATAATTTAATTCAAGGAAACGTGGTACAAAGTCATAGGGAGAAAAGAGGGCTTAGGGGGGTTATTGTTATAATTGTCAAGGGAATCCCATCTGATAAAATTTTACCCCTTTATTTACTTGAGCGTGTCCTCTTTCTAATCTACAAGGATTTTCTAGCATCAATTTTAATTTTTCTACACTTTGTAATTGTTTCTATTTGGTTTCATCTAGGTATCTTTTCTCTAACTCTTCAATTCCATCGCATTCCATCTCCATCACGATTAGTCTTCTCTTCATTTCATCATGTCACGCGAACCCCCATTCAATTAATTATAATCATTATAATCTAATCATTATATTTAGTACAACGAAATTAAAATTCATTTTGAATGACACTAAACCAGATGATTTGAAATAATATTGAGTAGTCTAGTGCATTTACACGGGTAGAGTACAATTTTTTTAATAATTAAACAATGCTTTTTTGGGTGTGGGGAATTTATAAAAACTATAGAGCATGAGAATTGATGTTATATTTTCATTGGGTAACACCATAGATTAATACTAAAGGAAATCCTTGTATTTATTTCTGCCTAGTGGGAGATTTATAAGATGTGGGGAAGAATTTTTTGGACATATATGAAAAGAATTTTTTTAATTGAATGTTTTATGATAGGTATAAGGATGTGGATGGTTATGATGCCTTTTTATAGTTCTGGAGGTGTTTCAATGTTGACAATTTTTGTAATTGGAATACAACCCATATGTTTTGCATTGAATGTTTCTACAATAAAAAATAAAAAAATGATTCTTCAGAGATTGTGGTCTAAATATTTCGATCAAATTTATTATTTACATTATTCTATTCATTTGGGAGTTATGATTATGGTTTAGATCATTATTATGGTAATTTAACTCTGAAAAACTATAATTTAGCATAATCACATTCAATATTTTTTTAAAAAAAAAATTCAACTTTTTAGAATATATAGATAATTTCTGATTAAAAATTTGGAATCCATTTTTTTTAATTTGATATCATATAAATGGTAAATATTAATTAAAAATTATAATGACAGTTTAGGCGACACTCTGGAATTTTTAAGAAAAAATTATCCAAAGTTGTCTTAGTTTTTATAAACAATTTTGTATTGAATACATTTTAATGACATAAATTGGAATAATTGTATTATATTTGATGTAATTATTTTTTAAAACGTTGCTAAAATTAAATTTTAATATATAAATATAATAGTTGTAAAATCAATTTTTGATTAAAACACTATATTTTTCACTATTAATCCCAAAATGATTTTTACTATAAAAATATATAAAAATCACCCATAAATTGTTTTAATATTATTAATTATAAACAAAAGTGTATATAATAATATTTTATTTATTAATGTGAAATAGAAATAAAATTTTGTATTTCATCGAAGGATATGAGAAATAGTTAATTTGAGAGAAGAGTATTTTTAAACATATAAAGATATTAAAAAAATTATATTTTATGTTATCATTTTATGTACTAAAAATAATTTATGTAATATTGGAAATTCATATATTAATATTCATTTTAATATGTTTAACGGTTGTGTCATACCAATATCATTCTAATAAATGATACAATAAATTAATATTTTTTTTATAAAAAAAGGAGACATGTAACATATGCCATTTCATTGTTGTGTGTAGCATAAGCCATGTTGGTGTTTATTTTAACCATGAAATTTCGGTTCATTTATAAAAGAATATTTTAAATTGATAGGTGGAATACATAAATAAAAATAATTATATTCTTGAAAAAAAAATCTATAATAATTTGGGGTGTTACATTATACCACCCTTAAAGTGAATTTCTCAATCAAAAATTGCCTTTCATTTAATAATGAATGGGTAAACTTATACATCATGATATCATAAAGATCCCACATATCTTATTCAAAGAGGTTATTTATCTACATATAATTGATAATTTGAGTGGTCTTATTGTTTAGAACATTTTATATATGATCACAGATTTCAAATAGTTGTTCCTTATTGTAATGAAGCTACTCTAGTGGTATGCCCTATGATTTTGTAAAATGTGAATGTGAAGGTATGTAATACTTTAAGAGAGCTACATAGAACAAATAATGTACTTGGTTAATATTTTGAATAAGTGTCGATCGATAGGGTAGTGTCATGATATGATCTTGAATCTTAGAGGGATCAACAGATCAGGGGGGGTTAGTTTTCCTTTCTTCCAATATCTCATATCCTTCTTGTAGGGAGGGATTAATAGAACCACCCTTTCTGATTCATCAGATTCTAGATCATTACAACAGTAATAAGCATGACATTTTATCCAACATTAAGGTTCTATGATATTCTAGTAAACATGTATACCCTTATTTTCTATTTCATTACATATCTCAGGTCCCAGTATCTCTCATTCTAAATCCTTATCATAGAGAATTGGTTCTCTATATTTCATCCAATATAGGACATCAAAATGTTCCATAATAATTCTTGAGTGAATGATATTGATGTAATAAACACATGTAGTTTATGGTTTTTTTTCAACCACCTTTTAAATCTAGAGAACAAGATCTCAACATATAGAATAGGGTTTGAGTTGTGATTTTTTGACTAACCATTCATATAATGTAGAAAATAATATGTAAAACTCAATTAAATATCATATAATTATTCAATACATCATCACAACATAGATGAAATAATTTTTTCCTTATTAGATACAATTTAATGTTGTACTCCTTGCAACCTTACCACATCCTTAATTTATATCAAAAAAATTAATGCAAAGAGATGACTTTTCTGATAGTGATGAGTTGTGCTGACATTGTAAAGATATTGAATACTAGACATACAAAATTAATCTCCTTAGTAATTTTTTGGGAGTAAAATGATAAAATACATAGTGATGTACTGCCATTACCATTTTGGTATGGGTAGTGGATACAACATCTCTTTAGGATATTGTATTAACAACCGTAACTAGATTTCATAATGGGAACTAATATACAAACTGTATGATATCTATCTTTATTACTTTCCACAATAACTATTCATTCAAATCCTTTTAGATTTTTTTTACTTCATGGATGAATAGATAATGTTGAACTATGGGAATCTCTAATAACTACAACATAAAATATGTTATAAAAGAAACACATACAATGTTCTTGAACCATATCATTCAATAATGATCAAGGATGAACTCAGTAACATTTATAACATTTTTTTAATTCTTTTTATCATCCTTCTATTCCTCTTTAATCATTAATTGGATATAGGGTTGAACATTAATTTGATTAAGATTTGACATAACACTAAAAATATTCAATTTTATATTAAATCAATATGTTCATCTAGAATTAAAGGTAGCACCAAAAAAGTTGTGTACTACAAAAAACTTATATCTAATATCACTCTAAATGGAACACTGACTTCAGTTTTAGACTATGCGTACATTACAGGAAACATTGACTCAGTGTATGCAGCACATGAAAATGACTTGGAATATGTTACACATAGCACTGATGTTTCTATGAAACATGGATTTATTTCGTTAATTATTTAAATAAGATATATCATTTATATTAGATTAATAGTTATTAATAATATTAAATAATTTATTAAAATATGTTTTTCATAATAATATAACATTAATTAATAGGATACCAATTAAATATAAATGAATATGAAAACCAATTCAATATAAAAGGCAATATTCTTATTTATATGGTCACGAAGCTAATTTACCTCAAAAAATAAAATTAATTATATATTTTTAGTGATATTCTTGAAATATTCATCTTATATATTCAATAAATTTTTTTGGATATTCATCTAATAGAATCAATAGACATATGATAAAATTAATCCCATTTTTTTCATTAAAACAAATTTTTTTAAAGATTATTTTAGATAATTTTTATATAAAACCCACTATAAATTCAGATTTTTGAAATTTTAATGATTTTATATGTCAAAATAAACATTATAATTTATATTGAAACACAAAAAATATTTATGGATAAGTTTTGGGTATATGTTGTATGGTTTCCTTATTTAGTTAATCGTTAAATCTGTTGCATTTTAGTTAAAATCTAATTATTCATAAAATTTATTTATAAGAATAAATTTTATTGTATATTGGTTTAAAATTTTAATTAGATAATATTTTCATCTAATAATCCATGTTGTATCATTTAAACTAATTTTCACATTGAAATTTAATTTAAATACATAACAAACGTTTGATCATTGTTTAATAGAAAGTGGTAGAGTCGTCCTATCAGCAAGATTGATTTTCAATTAATTTATGCCACATGTGTGATTTTAATTTGTAAAAATGGATTCAATATTTTGAATCAACATTATTTATAACGTATAATAAGGTCAACATAGTTTTTACTAAAAAAATATAGAATATTGTAAAAGTTAATTAATCCATTAACGAAAACTATGCTCAAATAAGGACTAATCATTAAATATAAGACTAAAAAATGTCCAAAACACTTTTACAAAATCGATTTTCTAAAAAAAAACTTCCTTATACATCATTGGATCAATGTGGGTTCATTATTGATTCCACATGCCAAATGAAAAACGTCGTTGTATTTATTTTTCAACTTGTTTCAAAAGTGCCACACCTCCTCCACTATAAGAAGTAATCATGTTCTCCCACATCCTTACACCTTTTTAGCCCCTTGTATATCCCAAAATATGGAAAAATAATCTCCCAAAATATATCCCTTCTTTTTAGAACCCTTATTTTTTTTATATATTAATCCAATGAATCCATTTTCCTCAAACCAAAATTTTATTCCTGATGAAATGTTAATATCTTCTATCAAACTCCTTTATTTTAATTTAATTCACCACAACCAAAACTCTTTTAATTAAATTTGCATATAAAAACTACAGTATATTCAATATAACATTACGTTTTTGTTGTGTGGTTTCAACCAACACTTACACAAACCTCCATTGAATGGGTAACAAACATGTTGTTTATGTGTACAATGAACTACCACCTCACAAAATGAGGATTCTTCATTTTTCCATACCTCATATCATAGTCAAAATTATCTTGTAAAAAATATATATATTTACGATATTATATTAATTAGGTATTTAATATTCATTATTCTTTTTAAAAAAATGGATCAAGTTTCTTTTTGTTGGGTTTAAATATGATTATTTATTTATTTTATGTGGACTACCACCCCCTTGGGGCAATTTTATTTCTTCACACACTACATAAAATGTAGTAATGATGAATTCAGTGATCATATATGATATATATAAAATTATATTTTTTAATGATTTTATATACATATATAAATATATATCATTTACTGACTTTAATTTAATATGATAACAAACAACAGAAAAAACATTCATTCATACATTTGGCTTACTGTCTCAATAGAATTGTGTATTCCATTTATTAAATATATATTACATAGATTATTACAATACAATTATATTGAATATATAGGATATTTATATCATTATTTACATTCTATAATATATGGTGTAGGTGTTATGACCAATGATATAACAAACTATACACATGCAATGAATAATGAAAATTTCACAAGAAATGAATAATTATCAAACGATGGTTTAAAAATAGATATTATATAGTTATAGTAAATACATATATGGTATTATATATTAATATTGTTCAGTTTCATATATATGATAAATTAATATTTGTTATACATGTTTTTTCGAATGAATAAAACTTAATTCAAGACTTATGGTAAGATAATTTCTCCTCATGTTTTATTTTACATAGTTGCATGATTTAATCACCACCCATAACTTTTTTGTGGTGTGTATACTGACCATGGATGTATTAAAATTTACTTATAGATTAATTTATGGGTATTTTTTATCAATTCTATTAAATTATTTTCATCAAGATGATGTTTCAAAATTTAAAAAATTTATAAAATTGTTTTGCCTCAATTAGCCTTCATTGAGACTCATATTTTTTTATACACGATGATTAGTTATGAGGATCATATAATTTCCTATCATGAATATATTTCCTTTCATGATATTTTAATATTAATTTAATTTCACTTTTTTATGGGTGAATAAGGGTCCATAGTTAGAAATTAGTACTTTTTTACTAAATCAATATATTCATTTTTCAAGATTGTTTTTGTTTATGCTAACTTTGATGAAATGTTATCATAAATATCACAATATCATTCGTGACTATTATTATCCATCAGTTATTCATGATATATTCATGGATCGGTACAAATTTATACTCATTGTCACATATGGTAGTTAAGAATGTGTTTTTCAAAAGGCACGACATGCCCTCTCCTCGGTAATAAATCTATGTTATTCCGAAAAAAATCTAAAAAAATATTTAAAGAATATTTTAACATTAATCTATAGTATTTAAAATATATTTTTACCCTTTTTTCTTTTTTCTTATCTCTTATAATGAATCTTCCTCCGACTTTATTAACAAGGAATTTATGTGAACATTTTACCATGAAAAAATACAATGTTCTTTTCCCCTCATATGACATGGATAGATATACCACCATTATTTATTTGATAGATCATTTGAATTTTTAAAAGGACAATTTTAAAAAAATGATTTATAATAATTTTTTAATGAAAGCGGGTTTCATGTTATTTCATGATTCTTTTATCAGTTTTCAATGAATATATATTTCAATATGTTTTCAAACATTATTTATAGGTTTAAAAATAATTTTCAATGAAATCTTTTCAAAAAAAAAAGCTTCATTTAAAATTTTATCTTCTAATAAAGTTTTGAAAACATTTTAATTCTTTATTTATAGCTTATCAAATTTTGTTCATTTAAAATGAATTTAAATTTTTTTTAAATATAATTTTATATATTTTATAGGGAATATTTCATCAACTTCATTTCATGTAATCAATATATTATTTCATGTTATTCCTTATGAAATGTGTCTTTAATGGTTTTTTTGAATTAATGAATATATTTTAAAATATGAATGAATTCTTTTTTAAAGAATTATTCATGAAAGTTATTTCAAATTATGTTACATGTATGATGGATTCTATTAATGTTACTCATTAACTTCGAAGAAATTATTTAATGGTTCCATTCATATGCTTTCTATGAATGTTTTATGATAAATGTGATAGAATTTATGAAAAACATTTTTCATTCATGGGATATGTGTTTATGAAATATTTTATCCATTATAGAAAATTATTTATATGAAATTATTAAGAAACATATATCTTTTTCAATTGGATATGATATTATTATGTGTTTATTATACTCATTTCATTGCATTGGTAATGATGTGATTTCTTATGATTTTGTGGTTTCATTATGATATGATTTTGAACTTTACTTCCCTCCAATGAATTGGATAATGATATATATATCATGATATATTCTTGGATGGAATGAAAAAGAATCTCAATTAACAATTATATAACTATAATCGGAAATGATCTCGGTTCATTAATACCGCATTAAAACGGTTATGTTACCAATACATTAATGGAAATTTTTCTATAATTTGGTTTCAGAAAAAATGCCTTGAATACTATGAAAAATAATTATATATGATTATGTGTCAATCATAATTCTATATTTTATTCATATATTATGAATTTTTTTCCAATGTTCATTATTTCATTAAGATTCATTACATATGAACTGCCAATATTAATATTATGATGCATGTATATTATCATTGATTTATAGTGTTTGATCGTCCACTTTCATGATCATATTCTCATAATATATTCTCAGGATTATGCATACATATATCCACTATTTTCCATTACTAAGAAACTACTCTCACCTATTTATTTGTTTGAATTTCCATAGGTTATGATGAAATCAATTATGTTTGATGTATTCAATAATGTTGTTATTCAAGAAGTACCTAGTATGAGATGATGTATCTCATTTATATATTGGTGTTTATGATTCCACGTTTCAAATAGAACTAGTATAGTATGTTCTTTGGTCATCTATTTGAATAATATTTTTATTATTCTGAAAATGTTATGTAAGGTTTATACATTAAAAGCTATGGTATCAAACTTTTTCATTTGAGATAATGGTAAGTTAACCATTAGAAAATAGGATGGGAAAACTTCTGTTAGTTCACAAGTTATATTTATAATGATATATCTGGGGATGTTTTTATGGTTACATATAATGATGATTTAATGATTACGAAATTTTCATGGAATTTTTTTTAAAGGAATTAGTGATTGGTTTCTGAGCAATACATTGATTTCTAGGTACTGAAAGTGTATTTGATTCTGACACAGATGTATCTTGGGGTTTAAAATTTGACAATATTGAACATTCGTAACTTGTGGTAATTTGGATCACGATAATTAGACATGATGCACACCTTTATTGAAAATCCATTGATATATGAATTGGGAATTCATAAAATCATCACAATCAATTATGATGTAATTAAATACATGTTCGCTGGGGGTACCCTAGCATGAACCTATGATGTCATAAATTAAGGCAATTATCATTATTTATACATCATATGAGTAAATATTTTCAGTACTACATGAATTTATACTATAATAGGTAATGGTCACACTATACATCTAGTTTTAGTCAATCGAGGGGACACGAAAGAACTAGATTAATGTTGAATTTCATGGAATATTTTTGATGACCAATCAACAGTGATGATCAATAGAGGGGATGATTTTTTTATCATGAGAAATCATTTTTCATGGAAGATGAATAACAATGCATACCTTAATCCTTTCTCAGACTCACCAAGGAAGAGAACAAATTAATTAAATGAGAGATTATAAGAACCGAGACTAAAAACATTACATAATATATAATGAAATTAATTATTCACACTAAGGATCTTTCTAGGTTTATAGTAATAGAGAATTGGCCATAAATATTACAAATAAACCTAAAAAAAATATGTATCCACTAACACACAGTATCCATTTTTTAATAAAATAAAAACTCTTAAAAAGTTAAATGTCTACTTACATGTTTTAGATAGCAATACTTTTCCATGATCCCGTCATTGACAATATTCATCATTAAACTCTATGGAAATAATTTCAAAAACCTGAGATGAGTATAAAAATATCATTAAGGGTTATAAAATAAGGAATGGAATAATTATCCCATCTATAATTACAATAAAATGAAACCAAATTTTTCAATCATAAAAAAAACATATGAAATCATAAGTTTTATTAATAACACACCGTAATAATAAATCACAAAGGAAACTTAGGGAATACAGAACATAATTACATTGTTGCTATCACATCTACATAGGGAGTTACATTGAAATACCCATCATAGTATATTCCATATATATATTTGGAGAATAATTACTATTTTACTCACTCACATTACCCAAATCATTGGAGAGCTATGTCGGGCTCACCCTCACTAGGTTTATCATGGATCCATCAGCATTCGTAAACGATTCAAAATAACCATAATATTATCATAACACATAACACATTCATAAAGTGTAGATAACATTTCAAGATTCCAATCAGAATATAACAATTCACGATATTGAAATAAAAAATACTTTATTAGATTATTATAAAAACCATTTAAAACATTTAATAGAGATATTTTCCCAATTAATGTGTCCCATAACACTTAAAATTTTTTAAAGGAATTTAAATTTTAAAACATTAATGTGCATATAAGAAAATCATAAGACCCATTTTAATACATGGACATTAATGAAAAAGTATTATAAGAATTATACATTAAAATATTTTAAACGAAATTTTAGTTAAAGAGTTTTTAACCAAATAAGAGATGTTTGAATACAAATTATTGAGGACTAAGGTTAATGAAGAAATTTATAATATCATTAGAATAAAGGTATTCATGATATAATATGACAAAATACTATATATACACTATATAAGAGTGAATTAGTGTATAACAAAAATTAATTCTCAATGGAATATAAATTGAGACGAAATATCTTATAAAAATATTATCTTTAGATTGTTGATAAATAAATTATATAATAATGTGTAAAAAATAAAAATATACTCAATATGATTGGTTATCAATTTTAAATCTATCAGAGAACATTTACACATATTTTTATATAAAAAAACCAATGACATGTATTTTTAACTCAATGAATGGAAATTGTGATAAAATTACTTGTATCATGTTCATAACGATAAATTGAGAATTTGTAAATGGAGTGATTATGTGTATCAAAAGTATATTCACACAAAGGTGAGTGTAAATTTCAACATAAATAAACAAAAAAAATTCCACACATAATAATAGCATGACATAATTATGAATTATAAGATTAACCCAAGGAATGGAAATTGAGTTCAAAAGTTCCCTTACAGATTTGGGAAGTTACGAAACATAAACCACATGAAATAAGTATCATAAAATGAATATTTAAATTCAAATACTTAAATTTATATTATAAAAATAATAAAACATTGGAATTACATACACTGCAAAAAATTAAATAGAGGAAAATATAGCATGAATCTCACGTGAATAAAAAAGTGTTATGAAACCCCCTTACCAAATTGTAATCAATAGAGTAATAAAAAAAATATAATATCCACCAAATAAATCATAGAATACCATTAATATAAATAGAATTTTGATAATATACATCATATGGTATTAAAAAATACACCAAATTCAAGAAATAAGTTGTAAACAATGGAAATCTCACGGAATTAAAAGTTAGATAACAAACCCATTGCCCCATGTCCGACATGACTTGATCATTCATTAATATACCAAATAATAAATTAAAGTTAATTTCTTATATATTAAAAAAAATCATTTTTTTATTCTTTTATATCAATTTTTACCTTGCTATAACAATTAGTTAATTATTTGAGTTCATATCGGGCATTTTGTCGATGTTCGGAACATGAGTTAAAAATAAAATTCATACAATTAAAAAATGTCCCTGAGGTCGAGAATCCATTTTCTACCGAATTATATTAATTATTTATATATTATATATTATATATATATATATCTATTATATATATTCATTTTTAATTGTACATAACATTTGGATATATGAAAAGAAATGCACCGTTCATGGAGACGGTAAGCCGAACGAACGCATTAACACTAGTTTAATTTCAAATTCGTATATTCATTAAATGAAAAATTAATTATTAATAGATATATTATAATTAAATTATATAATAATATATAATTTCATTAACTCTATCCTATATACGTCCCACATATGGCATGATCGAGTCATATCACTTTGAGGGGACGATAGTCCGCACTTCCTCAAATGAAATTATCTTGTTTACACATATTTGAAAGCAGAAAGGTATGTTTAAAAATAAAAATATATAATAATATAGAAAAAATAAACATAATATATGTCATATATAAATAATGTTCTTTCATAATGGCCACCATGAGAGGCGGTAGGAGATAATTAAACAAGCATCGTTTCGTGTGGTAGTAGTTCACCATCCACAGAAACAATATGTTCTTTAACCATTAGTTGGGTGATTGTGTAAGTGTAGTTTGAATCCTTATCATAAAAAAAACTAGTATATATTTTATACTATTTTTTTATAAAATAATGTAATAAAAATATATATGTGGGTTGGAGAAGTAAAATAAAACTAAAGAAACAAAGAGAAAGCATTACACTAAATCGGGTATCTCCCGTTGGTTTGAACCAAAAGGTTTAATTGAATTGTCTTATGCCTAGGATAATGCATCAAGGAAGATGATAGGCATTTAGAAATATTACTTGGTTTGATATTTGACGATCCAAAGGGTATGATAAGTGTTATGAATTGGTTAGAAGTGAGATGTTTTTATAAGCGGAGGAGGGGCACATTAGGAATATTTAAAATTATTATTTTATTATATAATGATTTTTAGGTTAATAAAGGTCCAAAACATAGTAAATATAAATATTAGATGACTAATGTTATAAATAAAATCATTCAATAAGAATTGGACATGTTTTGAATATTGTTTTAATCTATATAATTTGATTTATCTAAATTATTCATTAATGAGGTAAACATTGCATCATTATTGTGTCATAAATATTTTTATTTATATGATGTATAAAAATTATAAAAAAATCCATAATGTAGGAAATCGTATTAGATTTCAAATTAATATTTATATTCGATGTTATAAATTTTATAATCTCATTTACGAATTGATTTACTAAAATATATATCTTTAAGTCATTTGTGTCTTAACATTAAATTAATTAATATAAAGTGTCATTATCACTCCCAAGTGGATCAATGGGGTCCCAAAATTATCACAAGGATTCTCATTGTCAGATATATATCAACCAATAGTATTAGGACACATGTAAGGATAATTTAATATTATTATTATAATATTTTTTTACCCTTATTTACCAGATTTACCCTTTAACCAAAGTAAATAAAATATTTACTTAAGTAATTACACATAATGTATAAATATTAAAGTAACTTATTTCCACACTTTGGACATACATATTAAAAATATTGAATCCAATTTCCAATTTTAAAATAATGAATTAAAAGAAATTAATTTAAAATAAATTCTAGATATAAATACAAAAATTGTGTTTTTAATAAATAATAACTATCAAAATAATTACACTTTTTTATGTCCAATTTCATATTGAAATTACATCTAATGACAAAAAATTGTTTAAATAGTAAAAACATAATATAATAACACTTTAAATAAAATTAATAAGATAATATATCCTTATAAATAAATTATATTGAAATGGATTTTCGAAATAAAATACTGTATTTTTAACTATTCATTTAAAATTTAATTTAATCAAAAGAATACAAATAAATTACCGACTGTAAATTTTGATTTCCTGATTCTGAGAAAAATTTATTTGGTCAAATAGACCATATAAAAAGTGACCAAAACTATAATTAATGATTTCTCTTCATCAAAAGGTGGTAAATTGACCATTTAATGAATATTATAGTATTTATGTTTAAATTTAAATTGTTTATTATTTTATGACTCTAATATTTATTGGATAAATGTTAAAAAAATTTAACAAACATGTATATTAATTTTACAATTAGTTATGTCCATTATCGTTAATACAACAGCTAGGCATTTACTACCATTTAAAATAATATAACATCATTATTTTTTAGTATGGCTCATCATTGTGTGCAACAAAAGATTTCGAAGACACTCATTGTTATGTATCGGGTATGCTATCAAAAATAGAATCCAATTTAAAGAAAAATTAATATTTAATTCAAGAATTTTAATAAATATGAAAATGTTATATTCTTTATTTACCTGGGATGTTACATCCTTCCCCCTATTTCAAATTGTTTCCTCACAATTTTAAAATTGGGCATGAGACTTCATTGCAAATCCCACATTGGAAAAAGGGCCAATAAAATTAGCACATAATTATAATGAAATAGAAATATAAATGCAACTCGATATAGCCCATACTAGGATACCATGTAGGAAAATGAGGATATGGTAGAGAAACCAAAAATTAATGTTTGAATGGAGAGTGGTAGAAATCATTTTTAAGAGAATTTTTACCACCAAAAACTCAAAAACATGTGATCGGTTAAACAGTCTTCGAATCCCTAGTATGAAAATATAACAAACAACATTTTTGGATTATGTTAATTTTTATAATGTTGAAGAAGTTATTTAATAGCTTGGATAAGAACATAAGGAAACATACTTACTTCTCATGTATACTTTCATCCTTTACTTGATTTCTACCACAAACTCATCTTTTCTCCAAATTATGTGTATTCAAGATGACTTGTTCACATTGAAAGCGCTATAATCAAATTTTAAGGAATAAAATAATCCACAAAAGATGAACTATATTTTTCCAATTTAAATAGAAATTGAACAAAACCAAAATGGTTAGTACAAGATCAAATAAGCACAAAAAGGTATAATACATTAGAAAAAGAAATTCTACTTTTAATATCTAAAATTCAAAAATTAGTACCCAATATTCATCAAAGACCATTCAATAGCCAATTGTACATAATATTCTTCAATGTAATCCATACTAAGATTTAATGAAAAATCATATAAGGATTTGATCACAAAGTCTTCAAAGATAATTCTATAAATTTATCTCCAAATAACATCAGTTACACTTAATGTTTCATACTGAAAAGTAAATAACCTAATCAAATATTCGTTATGATAGGTTAATCATTTCAATAATTAGACCAAATCCTCATATGTCTAAAATAAAAATATATAATCTTCGAAAGCATAATTTTAACCATAACTCCACAAATGTGATCCCAAAGTATTCTTTTTCTCTTAAGTATATAATGTTTCCAAAATAGAAAAATATTCTAAAATAATATTTATAACATAATCACAAAATCATTTTATTATATTAATTATATACATTTTATAAAACATATGTTCCAAAAATAAACATATTTTTGAACCATAAAATTATTTAACATAAATGAATAAGTCATACTAACCATATAAATCATGTAGGACAGTGGTAGGTAATGCGCCCTTGTCACCCTTCAGTTTTGGGATTGATCTATGTGGCCTTTCGAGAAGCGATGAGTTTTTCTTTTTATAAAAATAAAAAATAACTCTATCTTGATTTAACAGCAATGGTTTTATTATACCAATAATTTTAAAGACAATACATTAAGACCTTAACATCATATATATTTTCATTTTTTCATCACCTCCATATGAAAAAATAAAACTATTCCTAATAGAAAGAAAGTCATACCATGATCATGGTGTCCATATTGTTTCTTTGTAATCATGTTCTCATATGTATAAGGTCCATGCATGGAAACAATGATTTATGGATATTTCAAAAATCATTTGATTCCATCATCCGAATACATATTGTACAACATGGGTCATATGGGTGTTCGTAGAAAAGAAAATCATGAAATAAACATGTATGATATATTATTTCAATTAGATTGATAAAACATTAATTTTATAAAATTATGGAACCAAATTTTGGTTAAACCATTCAATGAATTGTCCTTCTAAAATACCATATTTATGTTTTGAGAGACTATATTGTGAAATAATATATAAATAGGTTGTGCAATGGTATACTTCTTATACTCCTTTTTCAAAATCATAATATGCTTCCATATTAGATGATTAGGAAAAAAAATTGAAATTGCCTTGATATAATTACATTTCTATAATGTTTGAGAATATTGAGAAAATATGATTTGATAAAATACAACACATGATCCACGATGATATAGAGGTATAGTGGAAGTGTTTAATATCACAATAAAATGATTCCAAAAGAGTTGTATGCTAGAAAATGATTCAAAATCATCAGAAAATGATAAAATTAAAATCAAAATAAATGATTATAGTAACAAATGACATTGTTTATGTTTTTTGATAAATAATATTTTTTTTTGAATTTAAAAATTATAAAATACCTGCAAGAGGTCATGTTGAATAAAAATGGTGGATAATTTATTCCCTTTTACACTTATGAGAAATAATTACCTTATATGTAAAATTATATTACATTATGATTGAAAAATTCATTATTCTAGTTAAGGTTAAAATTGATTAACGAAGTGGTAAAACAAAATGAAAAGATTTAAAATACAACATAATCCTATAAAATTTCTATTAGTTGATCCAAATAATATATTAGATTCAATATTATGTAAAAATGTGACACATTATTATAAAAATAATTTTATTATATTTAAATAATTTAATTAGTTGTATGTGTGTCCTTTGATTCCCTATAAAAATCTATTCCCTCTCATCACCAATATACACATCTGAAAGCATTTTATATTGACCAAAAACCTAAAATAACCATCTGTAAACATACATAATCATTTTATGGTGGTTTATTCGTTCCAAAATACATACCCTATTAATCTAATGAAGTGATCCAGGGGAGTGTAATCTAAGAGAATATAATGGTCTCAACAAAGCTCTTTCTATTTTTTACTTCTCATTTTTCCCCTTTAATTATACAGTAAAAATAAAAATATAATAAAAAACATTTATCTCATATTTATATATGTTATTATTTTTATGGGATAATATTGATCCTTATCATTCAACATATAAGGGAAAATAAAACTGTCACTCATATGTAAGTAGGATAATTTCCCCGCAATCTAATACAAATTTTTTTCTATCATCATCTCAAATGGATTATCATATTGATGGAACCCGTGAATACAAATTTTAATAATTAGAAAATAATTATTTCATAAATTTAATATTTCATCATATTTTTTACTCTTTCATCCATTAAAAATGATATCATCACTCATGCGTACGCCAGGATTATCGTCACCATGAAGCAATGCAGTTCATATAAATTGTCTAAAATTTATGAAATGTTATAAAAATATATTTTAATAATAAATATGAATCTTATAAAATTAATAGAATTTATGGGATTAGGTCAATATAAAATATCCAAGAAACTCTGAACTTCTACAATAAGATATGATTGATAAAATTATGTTGTTAACACCCAACACATTAGTAAAAATAAAATATTGTTAAATAAAAACTGTTAACATGTTACTATATTTTCATATATGATATAATAAATATTAATAAGGATGAAATATATGATTATAATATCATTAAATTAATTATATGAGGTTTTAATTAACAATCATCTTATGGGAATAACGGGGTAAGGGATTTTATTTCAATTTCATCTTCATTGAGACATGTTGTCAAATATACTCATATTTACATTTATATATTGTTTATTATACCACATTTATTTATGTTACAAGAATATATATGTATTCATGAGTAGTATTTCATGTTATCCTTTCAAAAGGAATTATTAAAAAAAATTGTTCTAATATTTCGTTTTATCGGGTATATTTTTCATTCATATCCATTTTTTAAAATTAATTTTTAAATAGTCCATTTAATTTAATAAGATGATTTATTTAGGATATTTTATGTCATCTAAGAAATATTATGAGTTTTTAAATGAATATTTATAATAATTATATTAAACATCGGTTTCAATACATTTTACTAATGTCCAATATAATGTTTTTTTAACGTATAGGACATTACAAAATTTTCCCATAATTAGAAAAAATTTACACTATTAATCTTTTTATACATGTTTTGAATAGTATTTCAATTAAAACACTATAATGAAATTTTATTTTTCTATTTAAAATAAATTTTTTATTATACCTGATTTTACTAGGAATCATATATTTTTTATGATTTGAAAGCCATGATTCATTAATTTTATGGTGTCAACATTACCTTAGAAATTGACATTATTTTTTAAATTTTATTTAATAATAACATTTATAAGTAATATCGTTATTATTTTTATCATTGAAAAGATCATTTCCCAAAATGTATACAATATCAACATAGATTGTTTTACATTGAAGGTTAGTTGATTGAGATGATAAATATTATTATTATAAATTGTTTACTAAATATGTTTGTATGTTAATAAATAATATGTTTGTATGTTAAACCCTTGATTCATTGACTGTTCTATGTAACAACATAGCTAGAAAAATTATTTGGGTTGTGATGTTTTCCTACATATTGATTAAGATATTTTTAATGAGGAACTGAGGATAAGGATTTCATGATTTATGGAATAATAATTTCCAATATTTATAATTTATATTATTTTTAATTCATTTATTTTTATCATTGAGATACTGCATTGATATTATATATTGATGCATTTTGGACTCTAGTTATTTATAAATAGACTAGTGTTTTAATATATTTAAATTTTAATACGTATTACTTATTATTTACTATGAAAACATTAACTATACATAATACTTATAGTGAATTTACGCTTATCGTCATATTTTTTCTTCACCCTGGATATGAAGAAGAATTCATTAAATGAGTTTTAAGGAGGCATATCATTCACATTAGGTCTGTTTTATACGTCATTCCTAGTGTAAAATAGGAATCATAAATGGATTAGGTTCATCAAAAATATTATAATGACCAGTCCCTTACGATGTTATCATTTGTATCTTATTCCAATGTAATAATGTAGACACCAAATCTGGGTTACTATTGTTTGGGTTCTTATAGTTGAAGAGGTTATTCAATCATTGTTTAAATACTTTTGGTTTTATGATGTGAGGAAATTTTTTATGTCTATAAAATATGTTGTTCGGTTGATAGTGGTAGTACTATAATGTTTCTTGATATACAAATAATTCACTCTACTACTATAATTCTACTTATTCTTTTAATTTTCCAACCTTATGAATATTGGAATACTATTACTGATATTATGATAGAAGATTATAAGGACCTAATACTAAATGCTTATGACCATGGAGATTTTTATAGCTACTAAGTTTTGAGGTCGTCCATGTTTCCTCTGTTAAAGAATATAGTTGTAAGAAATATTCTGAAATACAGGCTATAGCAACAGCACATGAATTTTTTAAAAAATATTCAATCAAAGGATTGAAAATATTCTTAAAACTATGTGTTAGAGTATGATTTCAGTTGATAGTTAGTACAATAATTTGTAGGTTTAACTTATTTGACATGATGTTTTAGAAGAAAAATCTACATTTCATTATAATTTCATGAGATCAGAATATATGTTCCTAAAGTAAAAAATTTAAAATTTACACAAACCTATAGGTAAAGGTGGTGGTTAAAAAATCCCATCTTTTTTCTTGAGCCAATATTAACAGAATATGTGGTGATAAATGTTTATCATGTTCCACTAGAATAATATTAGATTGAGATGTAAGAATTTTGATGAATGGGATTCATGATCAAGGGATTCATGGTAATTAAAATATGTGGAAAATTTATTTATCTCCATAAAGAGATTTTAATGAGTGTATGAAAAATTGGGAAAAGATGATATGAATAATGAATCTGTGGAATTATAGTCATCATAACACTGATGTGATAGAAAATGAAGAAAGAGAATTATATGTTTTGTGATTTCTTATAATAACATGGTCATAAAGCATGAAATATTTTTTCTTTTCCATATAATTTCATTATTATTAAATTTTCAATCATTGTGATCCATTAAACATAAATCTAACATAAATGTGAATATACATGATACAAATGGATAAGTAGTTGGACTTGAATATGAAATTGAGGATAAAATGGAGTTCAAGATGTATGATTATTATTGTTATTTATCATTTCAAATGTCATCATATGGAGATGACCAAAGAAATGTTAAATCAAGACTAAATATAACCCAATAACCAGGGAACATGTATATTTATAGTGTGGAAATGGAGACATTCAGAGATACTGTATCTATTGAAATTATCATTGGATGATCATCGGAGAATTGGAAAGACAACTATAACAATGTTTGTATCACTTAATAGCAGTATATATTGTTAGAAAAGTTATATAAATGGAATAAGAAAGGAATTTTTTTCACTAAAAAAATATTTAGTGGTATTTTTTCATGATAATGACATGAATATTTTGATAAGGTGTAGTTCTAAAAGTTTTTTTTCGACAATGTCTCTAAAGCTCATTACGCATGAAGTCTCTTCTGTTTCAAAATATAAAAATTTTATTTTTTAAAATAATTTTTCAAATCAGGTGATTCAATTGAACTGAGGCATAGCACAACATCTAAAATGAAATATCAATATATATATATATATATGATTTAAATTTGGTTTCCAGTATTCGTTGGAATAATTCCATTGAAGAAAATGATGAGTTTCATTGATATAACATAATTCTAGATCATGGTTCAAATGGTCGAAGGAGGATTCCATTGAGTGGGAACATGAATAGTCATAATGGATCATAATGTGGAAAACTATTAATTATCTATAATAGTATAAAGATTAGATCATGTTGATCCAATGATACTTTGGTGTGAGTATGAGAATGGTAACTGAGATAATTATTACAAGGATAAGCATGTGTAAACCATTATTAGGTTTGATATTTATTGTTTTTTTGCGAGAAAAAGTTTTTTGGTCATGTATTTGAATTTTCAAATTGATATATTCAAAATGAATAGATTTTTTAATGATTCCATTTGGGAAAAAAATTTGTAACTCAAATGGAGAAAATTTACCATCATCATGGAATGTATAAAACGTTTCCAATGGAAGAAATATGATTATAAAAATAAAAATGGATGGAGATTAGTAGATACATCATGGGTGAAATAAAGATCTCCTAGAAGAAAGGTGGGATTGAGTTTCAAATAATGACATTTAGGTAGAATTATTATGTCAAAGGTATATAATATAATATATGTATTGGATGGGTAGCATCCAAATGAGCTGTGAGGTAGTAAATCATGCGCTAGATGAATGCAATTATATTGATAGTTTATTCTCTCATAGACATGTGTTTAGTTTAGGAATCATTATTTTTAAATAGCCTCATATAGGTTCATTTTTTAAAACGAAACTCCCGATTGTTTTTCATCTAAAGGGACGTTATTACAAATGCATTTCCTCATTGGGAGGTTTGGTATACAATGCATGAGAACCCACATAAGTTTAATAGATGGTAGGAAAGGCTAACCAAACCCATTTGTGGGGAATTATTACATACTATGTGACTCTCATATAGATTTACGAAATATTTTGGAAACAATTATTGATTCCCATGTATGATTCTTTTTACTCTACAATTTACAGAAAATTATTATAATGTTTGGAATGTTAAATAAGGTTCATGTTTCTAATTTTTATCATAGATGGAGATATCTATATATATCTGATGTTCCCCATCAATTTTACCCTCTTATGTACAAATTTGTGATTCATTATCCATCATGAATATGGTTTTATAACCACATAGTTGGTCACTCTAGAGTGTATCATCATCCATGGAAACAAGCTTTGTTCTGATGTAGGGATCGAACCCATGTGATGGGCTTCCTATGTGTCCTCATGAAATCAATCGAAAACAATATAGTTTAGTGACACTTAATGGGTAACATCATTCCTTTTACAGTCATGTTATAAGGACCTAACCACACTATTTAATGTCATGTGGAGTGGTGTTTATGAAAAACGTTCCGCGTCAAAAGTTGTAGTAGGACTTGTGTCGATGAGGCCAAAGGAACTAATAAGGGATATTAATTTCCTAGATAATGTTAGACACTACTAGGAATATGGAATAGAGATAACATGGTTTATTTCTGGTGTGGTTTTTTCACTTCGTGTAGGCTTCCTACATATTCCATTTGGATGGTACTCAATTCACACATAGTTTGGTTGGTCTCAAATTTTATTATGTACCATTGAGCCTATTAAATGATGGTTTACTCCAAAAGTGGATTCCATGTAAAGAGGAATTGAGGGATATCTATATCAGGGTGATTTTGGGGTTTAATTCGGATATTACTTGTAGGGAGGGACCCTGTATTATGTGGATTATCATTGGGGTTTATTCTAAATGTGGCTTATCTTCAGTATGAGACCTAGGTGGGCCCCCAATATATCCTAATTGTAGAAGGAATCATAGTTATCATAGATAAATATGTAAAATCGATTTTGTGGATTTCATGATCCCCATTGTCCTCAATTCCTATGTGATTCATGATCAGTGTGATAAATAAGAGGAAACAAATGATTTGGAAAACAATAAAATCTTTATCTGTGCAAAATGGGCGGGGAAAAATCCCAATGTGTGAGGGATGGGTCCTTGAGTGTTCCCACCACTGTTAAACCATTATCTTTATATGGAATATTTCAAGGATATGATATAGTAGGTTGGGGATATTACACATTTGTTTCATCACTTTATAGTAGAATGGGTATAGGGAATGTATAATGAAGATGGAAGTGAGAAGGTCCCTCAGTGCTGGTGAGGAGGTAGAGAGGAGTAAGAGTGTAACATCCTACCAGAAATGATAATGGATTACTCCATAAAGGATTCCATACAATTAGTTATATAGTGATGGAGGATGATCTAATTACATTTTGAATGGAAATGAAACAATAACCCTCTCCCTCTCTACCTGGAACTAGAAGATCCATGTCTCATAGAAAATAAGGGGATGACGTGGTCCTAACCCTTGTATCCGAGACTGGGAATTCATCAACATTGTAAATGGATTAATAGCCCTTGTGAAAATGGGAATATATTCTCACTTTAACCTAGAGAACGCTGACTAGGAATCCTAATAAGTGTGGGGAACCTTAGACCGTAAAAATATAGACCCAAATAGAGGACATAATGGTGTTCCACTCACCATGGATGTGTATGTTGATAGATATTGGTGGAGGTTTCAACATGAACTCGTTCGGATATGGGATCCAAAGAAACATAGGCTCGTCCATGGATGTATTTGAATAAGTCTTGATGAATGGATCACACATGATAGATGTTAGGGTGATCTAAGGAGTCTTATTCATGGGGTTCTCCACGTAAGTTGGCATCTGATAACATGTGGCACCTCGACCGATGGACCACCTATGAAAATTTACATGGACCAGGGTTTACTCAAGCCTTAATGGATCTCTACATGTGTTTCAAGAGATGACTCATGTTGGTTGTCACGACAAGCCTTCACCAAAATGAGGGAAGGGTCAACAGATTGACAAGCCCTTCCTTCATTAAGTTGAAGGAGGGATAATGACCCCCGAGACCCACCTTAAATAGGTACCAGAGTTGTGACTAGCACCAACGGCATATAATTTTCTCTCAAATGGAAGGAATTACCCCTTTTTTGAGATAGCCTACAGATCACAACATCACTCAAGTCTGAGTCACAACTCATGCCATACCAAAACCCATTTATCACATCCTTGTTTTTATGTTCAGTAATAATGTTCAAATAATTTTATGCACTACTGGGAAACTAAACCATAAGCATAACCAAGGAAAGTAACCATCCAAAATTCAACTAAGCATCCACATCTGGATCTCTTGTAAAGTCACAACAACAAGGGAAAAGTGATAACACTCGAAGTACTGGAACCAGACAACCCGAGACATTGCCATGTGTCCCCTAGCCCCAAAAGGTTTTTCATCAATAGAGGATCCCACCCCAATTCATGATATAAACAAGGTAACCACAAGGTATTAAAACATTCAACCACTAAATCCAAAACAACAGGAAAATACCTTCCCCAATTTTACAACCACAGTGATCATAAAAACAGGGAATCCCATTCCCTCCCACATCTCCAGCGATCGACCCGAAAAAGGTAACAACCAAGCCACTACCACAGACACAGAGCAGGGCCATATCGGTAATTTTAGATTTAAATGACTTAACACACTCCATGACTTCAATTTCAGTGTACTTAAACAGGGAGTTATCACTGATGGTTTGATCCTGGTGCTTTCAATTTATTCATCCGGGTATACGTGATTAACCAATTTACTTTTTACGGTAGGAGTTCACAATTACAAACAAACGATTAAAAACATTAGGAGGGGTTTATTAGTGCATAGAGAAAGACCACCAAAGGCCATGATTTTTCAGAAGGCCTAAGCTAGCATTACTCAGAAAGAAAATCAATAATATAATACAAAAACAATGATCATATCCCCTTCCCATTCATTCATTAAAACTTCGTTTATTATCTTCATTAAGGTTCGGTCTAACCAATTCTACAGAATCAAAAGAATACCCACCCCACATGATACACAAATGTGAGAGACAAAGGATAAACTCCCTACTTGTGGATTGAAGGTCGATGCCTGGTGCGTGACTTTACGGATAACGATGCGGCGCGCCCAATTCACCAGAAACTGTTCATGAAAATCCACTATTGAAGAAGGAAGAAACCATTCCTAACACTCTGGTTTATAAGGCCCACATATGGGTGAGATAAAAACGCGAAACCGCATAAGTGGCGGGGGTTGTGGGATGACCATATGTTCCACACATCATTAAAGGGGCCGGGTGGTGTAAACTGACTTATTAATTCATTAAACATTTAATTAAAACTCTTATGTGCATTAAGGGTTTTTAAAACGTGCTCAGCAGGTCAAAATAGGGTTTAAAACCCTAATTGCACAAGAAAGAACGTGACTCGAAAGAACCCAAAGCCGAGAAACCAGTAGGCCAAGCCTACTGGTAGGCCATGGCTACCGGTACGTGAAGGCTACTAGGTCGCCAGGGTTACCGGTAGGCCGAGGCTACCGGTAGGACAATGCTACCGGTAGGCCGAGGCGACCATTAGGCCGAGCCCACCGGTAGGCCTAGGCTACCTGTAGGCCTACACCACCATGATTCCCAGACCGGAAAACCAAACATGATGTTTTTCACAAAGTAAAGGTCTCCCACAAAACCTGGTCCGTTACATCAGATACCTCTTAAACGATTCTTGTCCCTGATAATAAAAAAACCAGAATGAATGAGAGGGGCCGAACAACCACCTCAAAAGATACCTCTTAGGAGGGAACCCATGCTATCTTAAACACTTACCTGACAAGAACCAAGCAAAATACCATGGAAAAATATCCAGGAATGTGGGTTGAGGAGTCTCCTCCCCCATGTTAGGATATTATCCACTTTGGGCGGCACTGAATCGCCTGCACGAGTTTAATCACATCCTCCTCAATGGGTCTTGATTAGGGGTTGGCATCTCTCCTCCCCGTAGCCAGGGCTCTTTACACACCTTTATAGGAACGAAACCCATTTAATTCCATAGTAAGAAGGACACAACATTCAACTGCAATAGGTACAACAAGGAACCATGCTTAAAACAACTCTGGGTACTGGGTACGCATCTGTGCATCCCTTTCCCACGTACTCTCCTCAATCCCACCATGTCTCCACAACACACAAACCAAGTGAATGGTTTGCCCATGAAGGACCCTCTTCTTGTGATCCTCGATCATCACTGGTCTCTCCACAGAGGTCATGTCATCCTCGATGTCCAGATCACCCAAAACAAGGACATGTTAATTGTCACGGAGATACCGATGGAGCTGAGACACATGAAAGACATCATGTATCCTCAGTAGCGGTGGTGGTAACGCTAGCTGATAGGCCACTTCGCCGACCCGCGATAACACTTCGAAGGTCCCGTTAAACCTGGGAAAAAGCTTAATACCCTTGTCGAGCCTCCACTGCCCACGCCGAGGGGAGACCTTCAAGAACACGTGGTCTCCAACCTCAAACTCTAAGGGGCTCCTCCTGGTATCTGCATACGACTTTTTTCAGTCCTGTGCCACCTTCATCCTTTCCCGTATGAGTTGAACATTCTCTGTCATGCTCTGCAAAACCTCCGGACCAAGGATGCCTGCCTCTCCGACTTCTGTCCAACACACAGGCTAACAACATGGACTCCTGTACAAAAGTTTCAAACAGGGCCATACCGATGGTAGAGTGATACATATTATTTTAGGAAAACTCTACCAGAGGAAATTACTGTACCCATGATCCCCCAGAGTCTAGAAAACATGAATGTTGCACATCCTCCATGGTTTGGATGGTTTGCTCTGTCTTTCCATCTCTCTGGGGATGGAAAGCAGTGCTAAGATGCAGCCGGGTACCAAAAACATACTACAATCCTCTCCAGACTTCTGAGGTAAACTGTGCATCCCTATCTGAGACTATAGACCTCGGAACCCCATGCAACTGCACCACCTCATCCATGTAATTTTGTGCCAAAGAATCTACTGAACTCGACTCCCTGATTTCCAGAATGTGAGCCGATTTCATCAACCTCTCCACTACCACCCAGATGGTGTCGTATCCCCCTTGGACCTTGGGTAGTCCCGTGAAGAAATCCATAGAGATGTTGTCCCACTCCCACTCGAGGAAAACTAGAGGCTGCAGTACGCCGCCTGGAACTCTGTGTTTAGCCTTCAAATTGCTGACATACTAAACAATTGGCCCCAAACTCTGCCACCGCTCGCTTAACTCTGGGCCACCAAAACTGCCTCTTCAGTCTCTGGAACATATTTGAAACTCTTGGGTGCACCACCAGGGGTGAGTTGTGGAACTCACTGAGAACCTTGATTCACATCGCCTCCAGAACAAACAACCTTCCCTGGAAAAGCATCTGGTTCTGACCATCCTCTGTACATCCATCTGGAGCATTGCCCTAGTCAACTCGGTCACACAACACTTCGCACTCTGGGTCTCCCCACTAAGACTCCTCCACTTGCTGAAACAGGGATGACTGCACTGTCATCTGATATAGGAAACCTCTATTTCTATCCATCCTCTCATCCAGGTGCAAGGCATCAAACTCCTCCATCGCTATCCAGGCATTCGCTGACTCTCGGACCACATCCCTCTGCGTCCCCCCTGCTCAAGACATCGGCCACTATATTGACCTTTCCCTCAATATAAGAGACCTCAAAGTCGTAATCCTAGAGGAGCTCTACCCATCTCCACTGTCGAATGTTTAGGTCCCGCTGGTAGAAGATATACCCTAGCATTTTTTGGTCTGTGAAGATCGCAAAGCAATCTCCGATGAGGTAGTGCCGCAATAACATTAGTGCAAAAACAGCCGCTGCAAGTTTCAAGATGTTGGTGGCGTAATTACGCTCATGGGGGCGTAGAATCCTGGACCCATAAGAGATCACCCCTTGTCGCTGCATCAGCAAACATCCCAGTACCTACCCTGAAGAATCACAGAACAACTCATAAGCTACCCCTTCATCTTGTAATCTCAGCACTGGGGCACTGGCCAAACATCTCCTTCAGATAGATAAAGGCTGACTCACACTGCTCACTCCACATGAAAACCTGTTCATTCTTGGTCAGATCTGTCAAAGGGGTTGCTACTCTGTAGAAGTTGGGTACGAATCTCCGATAGTAGCCTGCCAGCCTGAGGAAACATCGGACTCCCGCCACATTCATCGGTGCTGCCCAAGAAACAACTGGCTCAACCTTTGATGGGTCCACTGCTACCCCCTGCTCAGACACCACGTGCCCATGTTAGTGCACTTATAGTGTCCAGAACTTTTATTTTGACAACTTCACAGAGATCTGGTGTTGTCGAAGGACCTCTAAAACTGTCTTCAGGTGCTCTGCAAGGTCCTCCTCTGATCTAGAGTAGACCATAATGTCATCGATGAACACAACTACGAACTGATCCAGGTACTCCTGGAAGATGGAGTTCATAAGCCCCATGAACACAACTGGGGCGTTCATAACGCCGAAGGGTATAACCACGAACTCGAAGTGTCCATACCTGCATCTAAATTCCATCTTCGGGATGTCTCTCTCCTTAACTCTTAGCTGGTGGTACCTAGATCACCGGTCAATCATCAAGAACCATCCAACCCCCTTTAGCTGGTCGAAATGATCATCTATCCTCGGAAGAGTGTAGCAATTCCTGATCGTCACCGGATTCAGCCTCCAGTAGTCTATGCATAGCCCGAGGCCACCATCAGCCTTATTTACGAACAAGACTGGTGCTCCCCACAGAGACACACTCGGACGAACATAACCCCTCTTCGTCAGATCATCAATCTGATTCCGCAACTCCCGTAGCTCTGATGGTGACATCCGGTATGGAGCCATAGAGATCAGACGAGCATCGAGCTGCAGGTCTATTACAAACTCAATATCACGTCGAGGGGGTAGATTCGTCACCTCCTCAGGGAAGATGTCCATAAACCCACGAACAATCTCTGTCACTTCCTCCATTTCAGCATCTACCCACCCTACTGACAGCTCAGTTAGCAAGGAGAGGAGGGGTTCCACTCGACTGTTTCCCTTCTGACTGCTCCGCTCGCCTGTGAAAACAACTCGGCATCCATCTAAGTCTGAGAACATAAACCTTCCTCGGAAACATTCGATGACAACACACACAGAGAATAGCCAGTCGATGCATATGATGACATCTTATGGTTGTATCTATTGCAGAAGAAGATCCCTAACCGACTGATGCAGCCCAATCATCAGTCTACACCCTCAACAAACAAACAACAAGTTGGTCTAACCTCCGACTGGTGTTCTCAACACCAGAGGATCTGGAAGTATCTCGGTATCTAGACCCAAGGCATGGGCTAGAATGGGTGTAACGAAGGAGTGCGAAGCTCTAGTATCGACCAAGGCATAAGCAAGAGTGCTAAACAAACTGATCGTACCTGAAACAACCTCCGGCCCTACTGGAACTGCTGATTCTGCAGTGTGTAGCTGTCCACGCCCGACTCCCCTGCCTCTTGGCTGTCGGCCACCTCCCCAACCACGCCCTATTTGAGGTACATGTGGAGGTCCCTGAGGTCGGGCCCCTCCTCCTACATCAGCCCTCGGAGGAGCGGGAGCTCGCTGTCCCTACTGAAACTACTACAAGAAAGGCATGACTGGAAGCTGCTACTGAGGGGGGTGCTGGTGATATCCTCCACTGATGTATTGTACCCGGTCCGGGTACTTACTTAGGAGATGTCCAAGCCTCCCACAGATGAAGCACCGCGGTCCTGGGCCTGAAGAAAAGGGGAGAGGACCAGTGGATCGAAACTGAAACTGCTGCGGCCTGCTCCCTGCGGGTCGGAACCTGGAGGGTCCCAATGCTGGAGGCCTGGTACTGACGTCCCTCCCCTTCGATGGTCCCAGCTGGATCCCCTCTCATAACACACCTCCAAGATCGTGCATTCTATCCACCACTTAGTCCTTCTTCTGGACCTCCATGTATGTAGGAAGGGTAAAGGGGGTAACAGCATACTAGAGGGAGGGTCAGAGTGCCTCCTCCAGACATCTTTCCCAAGACTCCTCATCGGGAAAGAGTTCTGAAGAAAAATGTAGAAGGTCCATGAACATGATCCCTAGCTCCCTCACGGACATACTCCCCTACTGGAGGGAGAGTAGCTCCTGTCTCTTTTCCGCCTTCATCGTCTAAGAGAGGAATTCTGCCCGGAACTCCCTCTCAAAATCTACCCAAGCCACATCAGCCTCTTTCCTCTCTCCTAATTGAAGAGTCCACCACTGATGTGCCGCTCCCAGCATCAGGCTGATGGCCAGAGGAACCCAATACTCAGTCAGGGCCTGAATCAGGCCTAATGATATAACTAGCTCCTCTATCCAGCCTTCCATCTTCATGTCGGAGGTGATACCCTCATACTTCTCGAGGGTCTGTCACTGGAAGTCCCAGAGAGTCCTCTGCCACTTGTCATCCTCTTCTTCTCGGTCAGCCCGCTACTGATCGGCCACAGTTGTCTGGTGGCCCTCAATCATCTGTACCACACGCGGTCACCTCCCAGGTTCCATAGCTACAATTTAAACAAGGAATGCCTAAGCCCAAGTAGTGTAGATTATTTCTTTTAATACTTCTTAACCTTTTCGTTTAATCTTAGTTCCCAAAACTCCCAGAAACATGATAACACAAGTCATTATTATGCTTGTACCTTTCCTAGGGTCTCTACCCTGCAATCAGTGTCGCATTTCTTGGTCGTTCGGTAGGTCTAGAGTCCTTGTGTCTGATCACATGGTCCCTCAAATCCCATGTCCTAACCGATCTTCTATGGCCTAATTCTCACACCAATGTCTCCCAACACAGCTGACTTACCATCCAATGCAATCCTCACTATGCCTAACGCCAGAATCCATCCTATCTATCAACCCACTCTGATACCATTCTGTCACTACCATCCTTCAGCAATAGGAGGGAAGGATCAGCAGATTTCAAATCCCTTCCTTCTTTATGTTGAAGGAGGGATAATGAACCCCGAGACCCGCCTTAAATAGGTCCCGGAGTAGTGACTAGCACCAAGAGAATAGAATTTTCTCACAAATGGAATGCATTAACCCTTTTTTTTATAGGATCGGAAGATAAGATGATGGAACCCAAAAACACCAGAACTAGAAGAAATGTAAAGCCAAAATTAAACCATTCCCACATGCATGTATAAATAATTCTTAAACAAGGAGTTAGTACAAGAAAGATCAAAAAGTACAATACCAAAAGAAACAAGAGTACAACGAACTGCAACAACTTACTGTCCCGACTAGTAGGGTCCCTCATGGCCCTGGTAGTCCTCCTAGAAACCTGAAATCAGTTTTATATATGTAGGGTGAGCATACAAGTACACTGAGTAGGGAATACCAAAGACTACCATGCATAAGTGGGGGGAACGTACTAAAGTCCTGTGATAAAAGGAGTAAACAAAACGCCTATCAAGGTAAAATATCCACCCATGCCTCACCAGGGAACACTCCCCAAATAACGCAAGTAATGTAATATATATAATTAGAGAACATCAATGTTTTGGTACCTCGTGCCACATTCCCACTAGTTATTGAGACATCCTACGCATTGGACCAATCCTGCCATTCTCACCGCAGTCCGACTTCCACACCTGCCCGCACAAACTTGGGCTACAACCACACACGGTCCCACTGCCAATTCCCGCTCGCAGACACCTAGGCCACAACTGTCACACGTAACCACGCCCGAAGACACCTGGGCAAGAAGATCCACTGCCACACCCGAAGAAACCTGGGCCTCATCCCGAAAACACTTGGGAAACTACCTACCGCACACACCTGGTTAACCACCACACCACCCCACCCGAAGGACCTTGGGATAATAATTGACCTCAGGCCATCACAGCCTGCCCAAAGATACATGGGCTATCTGGGAAAGGGAGTAGAAAAGGAGATAATAATGAGCCACTAAATAATAGTGTTGGGAAAAACACCCTCCCCCATATAATGGGGGTGTTCGGCACTATGTTCTCCACGTGGGTGGGGAGTGAATAAGAAACACAAAACTACAAAATATATATATACATAGGTAACAAGCACTAACCCCAAGCTAGGTTTTTCAGGAGATAGCCTACAAATCACAACATCACTCAAGTCCAAGTCACAACTCACGCCAAACCAAATCCCATTAATCCAATCCTTGTTTTTTATGTTCAGTAATAAAGTTAAAATAAGTTTATGCACTACTGGGAAACTAAATCATAAGCATAACCAAGGAATGTAACCAGCCAAACGTCAACTTAGCATCCACACCTGGTTCTCTTGTAAAGTCACAACAACAAGGGAAAATTGAGAACCCACGAAGTACTAGAACCAGACAACCCGAGACACTGCCCCATTTCCCCTCCCCCAAAATGGTTTTTCATAAACAGAGGACCCACCCCAATTTGTGATATAAACAAGGAAACCACCCGGTCTTAAAACTCGCAACCACTAAATCCATAACAACTGGGAAATCCCATACCCAATTTCACAACCACAGTGACCATAAAAACAGGGGATCCCATCCCTTCCCACATCTCCAGCAATTGGCCAGAAAAAGAGAACAACCAAGCCACTACCATAGACACAAAGCAGGGCCATACTGGTAATTTCAGATTTAAACGACTTAACACACTCCATGACCTCAATTTTCGGGTGCATTAACAGGGAGTTATCAGTGAAGGTATGATCCTGGCGCTTACAATTTATTCACCCAGGTATATGTGATTAACCAATTTACTTTTCACAGCAGGAGTTCACAATTACAAACAAACAATTTAAAACATTAGGAGGGGTTCATTAGTGCACCGAGAAAGACCACCAACGGCCGTGATTTTTCAGATCCCCTAAGCCAGCACAACTCATAAAGATAATCAATAATATAAAATAGAAACAACGATCACATCCACTTTCCCTTCATTCTTTAAAACTTCGTTTATGATCTTCATTATGGTTCGGTCCAACCAATTCTATGGAAACAAAAGAACGCCAACACCGTATGATACACAAAAGTGAGAGACAAAGGAGAAATTCCCTACTTGTTAATCGACGGTCGACGCTGGGTGTGGGACTTTACGGATAACAATGCGGCGCACCCGATGCACCAGAAGCTGTTTGTGAAAATCCGCGATCGAGGAAGGAAGAAACCATGCCTAACCCTCTGGTTTGTAAGGCCCACAGACGGGTGAGATAAAAATGTGAAACAACATAAGGGGTGGGGGTCGTGGGTTGACCATATGTTCCACACATCATTAAAGGGTCCAGTTGGTTTAAACCGACTCATTAATTCATTAACCATTTAATTAAAACTCTTATGGGTGTTATGGGTTTTTAAAACGCGCTCAGCAATTCAATATAGGGTTTAATACCCTAATTGTGCAGAAGGAACATGACTAGAAAGAACCCAAAGCTGAGCTACCGGTAGGCCAAGGATACCAGTATGCCAAGGCTACCGGTACGCCAAGGCTACCGGTACTCCAAGGCTACCGTAGTCCTAGTCCACTGGTAGGCCGAGGCTACCGGTAGGCTGAGTCCACCGGTAGGCCGAGGCTACAGGTAGGCCGAGGCTACCGGTAGGCCGAGACTACCGATAAGCCTACACCACCGTGATTCCCAGACCGGAAAACCAATCACGAGGTTTTTCACAAATTAATGGTCCCCCACAAAACTCAGGCTGTTACATAGGTCACTCTTTTATTTTGGTTACATAATTCTTTTCTTTTTAAGTTAGGGGTTGGGAAAGTTTCTCATATTAGAGTTGTTTATTTTGAACCCTAAGAGGAATTTTGTTTCACTATGCACTATTAGTTCCAGTTTATTTAGGTGTTAGAGAGGTATGTAGAAGGATAAACTTGGGTTGAGTGAAGAACTAGGATGAACAGAAGATTAGATGGCCATTGGGAAATTTCATCCATATGGGTAAAGATCCCCAACATCCTAGTTAAAGTAAAATATAAGACATTGCGTGAGTAGTCCATCCCACACTAGTGTATAGCACATGTACTCATACAGGTCGGTCACCTGAGGTTCCGTACATGAACCCTTCGCACCAATGGTACATACGTTAAAAAGGAGAATAAACATTGAAGGATTTATAGATCCTAATCCTTTTATAACTTATTTAATTTCCTATAACTACGATATATCCATTGAGTTCATTTTAAATTTTTTTAAAATATGGAGTTTCTAAATAATCCACCCATCATGATTAGATTCAATCAAAATTAGACGGCCTAATCATAATGTTAATGGATGAAAATGAAATATGGTTTCTTCATGGAATTCGCAATGTTCATCCACATTTGATTATATCTTATGTTTAAAATTTAGACATAGCATGTATGCAAGCCAAACATGGAGGTGTCATCATATATAAATAGGTTCATCATTTAAGAGAATGGCTCTCGCAATTCTGATTATTCGTTTTTACACATGGTAGTCTCCTTTGCAAACCCTCTAATGAATCTTTTTTACTAAAGGCCTCATTTGAAAATACATGGTATGTATTTGTATCTTCAATTAAATGGATTGGGTGAGCGAATTATTTTGGGAAAATGTACAACATCCCTATGCGAGGTATTTGGGGGATGCACTTAAGAGAGAAATTTATACAATTTATAGCATTTTTTGAATTTCTTTATTTTCACAGCATTGTTTAAAACATGAATTCCCAAAATCAAAATTTTTATTTTGTTGTAGGTTCATTGGATACCAAGAAGATTCAATTTTATAATAAACTAGCATATAAATGCATTGAGGAGATGATGGATGTTTTAGGGCCCGATTATTATGTAGGTATAGAATAAAACTCTTCCTGATCTCATAGAAATAACGATGAAATTTCACCATGATTTTCCAGAGTGTCCATATCAACTACTTTATGGTCAAGTACATCTACAGGATGTCCTTGCACTAGCTCTAATGTAATGCACTCCACTCCCATGGTTTCACGAATACAATAATTTAACATCTTAAAAATATTTGGTTTGGGTGCATAAATCAATGTCGGGACATCATTCACATCATGTATTATGTATCATATCCACTGAACTCATTATATGAATCCACACATGGTTGAATTGAAGTCTCATTGGTATGCATCCATCTTTCTGGATTCATAGAAATATTTTGATTCTTTCAATAACAAATGTTTGTTAAAATAACTATTAGGATTCATCCAAAAAATGTTTTATGAGCAATTTTTTTTGACCTCGTTTGGGTCACGAATTATATCAAGATATTTCTGTCTTTGTAGTATTTGAGATGCAATGATATTGATAGATTACTCATGAGTTTTTTATTGAAATATAATGTCACTTAATCGATAAAAATATTTTATATAGTGTTTGGTTTGATAGAAATCCATTAATGATGATTATGAATAATGGAAAATAGCATTGAAACCCATGTTAGATTCTCGAAAGGCTCATTAACTATATTTATAAAATATTTTCCATGGATTTTTTTTAAACCCTATAATGTGAGACCTATTATTCATTAATAATGATATGAATTTTTGATATGATACGGTGTTGTATTATGTTGTGATATTAATGATTTGAAAACGGGATATTTCATACAGTGGTGTTAGAGGCGGGATGATGGATTATTTTTTTCTTTTATTATTTATCATTATAATGATCATACTATTCAAAATATTTTCGTTTTATTGAATGAATTCTTGTAAACCAAAGGAATAAATATATAGGGCTATACTATTCATGTACAAGATCATTCCAAACACTATCTATTTACACTAATCTGATTTTCTCTAGGCATGGAGCATAACAATAGTATAGTTGGTGTGAGTGGAATCATGTGTATTTTGTTAATATTAGATGAATTGAGGAGACTATAATTCCAATGATGTATTTAATATATTCATTGATCATCTCTTCTAATGAGTTAATGTGTTTTCCTTGAAAATAAATTATTCAAATAATTAATTCATGTTTCTTATGAATCATTGTTCTGTTGGAATTTATTGTTCTATGACATGTTGTTGAAAAATTTCTAATTTAATTGTGTATCTGATACAAATCCTTCATGTGTTATTTTATCATCCCTTAATATTATATTTTCTATCAAAAAGTGTATGAAAAATATATTTTCATTGTTCATTAAAGGATAGTGTTTTCAATCTCAAGTGATAAATATAAAATGATATTTCAGTTGGTGGAATATTTGAAATTTTATTTATTGTGGAAATTAATTTTGTTACATAGAAATAAAAACTAATTTCTAATAGTATTTCAAACATTTATAAATGATAGGTATTTTGAAAAGTCATGGTAAAAAATCATTCGAGCTATCTTTATAGGATTGGTTTTTCTCATATCACGTATACAAAATTTATTTTATACATCTCTATAATTTTATGTTTAAGTCCAATTTATGTGATCCCTTCCACATTGGGTTTTCAGGGTTCCATGATAGTGGGTGGTAAGTTATATGGAATGATAAAGGGTCACATGGTAGTGGTTGGTTTTGGTTTTTATTTTGGAATGCATATATATCAGAATTATGGGATCAATTACTCAGATTTTGTTTATTAATTCATTAGAAGTCATTTATTTTGATCATCAATCTTATAAATTTTATTTATATATTTATGTGGTGATTTTTTTTTTCAATTTATTTTTATTATCAATTTTTTGATTTTATGATTGTGTGTCTTGAAAATGGATTGGTCATACAATATTTCTTGGTGGAATCTGTTATGTGATCAATTATTTTGTATGGTTATATTATTCCTATATAGTTATGATTAGAGAAACAAAAACATTTCTCCATCATAGAGAGACCAGGAATATACATTGATCCATCCCAAAAACTAGTATGTCTGCCCAATACAGTGGTGAATCTGATTGGTCCATGATAGTTTGGGTCCTCAGATAAGAAACCCGACCAACCAAAATAAAAAAAATTATATAAAAGATAGATGAGAGGTTTATTTATGGTATTCATAATATAGTATCCACATGTTTTTAATATTATATTATTATATATTGTATTAATATAATGGAATTAAATATTTTTTAGAAACAATTTAATAGAAATAATTATTATTAATATTATTAAAAAATACATTGAGCCATGATTTTTGTAATCCAAACAGAAGAATCCATTATTTATATAACCAAAAATCAGTAAAAGGGGAGTTCACATGTAGAAAGTGCAATAAGATAATACATGAAATGTATAAAAAACAACTATTTAAAAAATAACGGATAAAATAATGCACAAAATATATATAAAAACATATATAATCTTTTTTATTGGTTTCCCCTTCTTCGATAACTCAACCAATTTTCATGTTTCTAACCTCTCATCAATTGTTTATGCTATTTACCAAGAATTTAATAATAATAAAAATAATAAAAAACACATGTTTTGGTTTGAAATGCCATCATACCTCCCTTTCAAAGCAATTATCCTCTAAAACAGAAAAAAAATATTTAAAAAGACATGACAAAACATGTCTCACGAGAATTTTATTCATGTCTCCAACAATTTTTCTTTCATATCACTATTACATCCTCTAACTTTCACATAAATGTTGGTACCATAGTAGAACCATCTTATATATGTCATCTAATTAATTTTTTTAAATGGGATTAATAAAATAAAATATAAATTTCGTTAGGGGTTTTAATATGTTAAATTATGGTATCATTAATGAATGACCTGAATTCCCTCTTCTAATGCAATATAAATGCATGATGGATAAATGTGATCCACACCCCCACCATGGAATATTAAAAGGATCCCACCCCACACCCCTTCTAACTCATTACCTTATATATTATAGTTATTCTTTGAAAAATGGATTTCTTCATCCCAACTAAATATTTATAGTATACACAGAATTATTTTTATTACAATTTTAGTTTTAATGTTTCCATATGTTTTATTTTTATTTATAATTTAATTTTATTTTATTTTAATATGAATGTATGATTTATTTAATATGATATTTTTATAATTTTGAATATGTTTAATGATTCGGAAAATTTAAATTCTATATTTTGATAATTGAAAAATCATTGAATTGTATTTAATTATATACATAATTTTATTTTAATTAACTAAATTAAAAAAATTCATCTAAATTTTAAATTATTTTAATTATATATATATATATAACATAATCTACAATTATGTAAAAAATAATAATAATATATATATGTATATAATTTTAAAAAATATTAATATTATAATTGACGACAATAAATTATATTTATTGTATTATTTATTATATTTACATTTAAAAAAAATCTTATTTTAATATTTCATTTTTGTATAAGTAATAATGAGTTCATTTTTTAAATTATGGAATTTATTATTTCATATTTACACCATGGTTTATATTTTTTTGGTAGGAGTAGAGTACTCAAAGGGGTTAATTGAGTATATATAAAAAAATATGTGAAAAGGTTTCTATAAAATGTATCCCCAATAAAAAATAAATATTTCCCAGTATATTAAGGCAATACGATTTTGATTGATTGAATATTAAAATAATGTCTCATAAGATTGATTAATTCTTAGTAAACTGAATATGAGTTAATGATATTTCTTTTGAATCTATTCAAATGAGGAAAAAAACTATATATTTTATCAAAGATTAACTATCATTGTAAATCGAGTGATTGCTAAATTATACAGTAAAACAGAGAAATAGATAATCCAACAAAACAACATATAAATCAAATGGTTTAGTCTCATGTCGAGACATAAACCAATCTACATTTCTCACCTACCACCAAGCAGTTTATAATAATAAAAATCATCCACACCCTCGATCGGGGTAAACAAAAGTGCACAGGACTTTCCAGGTCACAAGATGTCTTCCACAGTTCATCATGGATAAAAACTATAAGGTCACACAAGGACCTCTTCCACACATATTAGTGGGAGTTAACAAGTGTAAACAAATACGAGAGGAAGGATATCTTGTATCCTTCAGTTTAATGGAAACTGCTCGAATTATAAAAACAATACAAAATTGAAAAAATGATGATGAGAGAAGGATAGAAGTGCTCTGTGGGTTATTTGATGATGCTCTAGACATCTAGGATACATTAGATGAATGTATCAAGTCTTCTTGTGAGAAACAGAGTATCTATAGTCTAGTGTATTTATTTCTAGTTAGATATAGCTCATGTTTTTCATGGAGTTGTTATTGTAAATATTATTTTTGGCTCTAATTTGTGGTATTCCATCATTCTTATTTGATAATTCTTTGTTTGTTCTTCAGATGTATCTTGTTACATGTATTGGTCCACTTTTCATGAATTCTCGCACTTTTACAACACCCTACTTCTCATCATCGACGTCATGATTTATGACCTCACATTTCTTTATATTCATAAAGTGCATGTGTTTGATCCAACATCATGCATGTATCCAACAACTTGTACCTTATAACTTAAGGTAAAAAGTCGATAAAGAAATTTTGATTTTGTCAGTGAATTTAAATGAATCAGAGATTACCATTAGAAATTAAATTGAAAACAAAAAAATAGATTAAAGAACAGTTTCATGATCTTTCTAGAAGTGGTGCAACGTGAAAATGGTGTAACCACAAAATAGTGTCTTCTTCTTTGACTTTGGGAGGTTATACCTTTACAATGGAATAATTGTATTGAGATCAGGAACCGGTAGCACAGATGCAGTGTTTGGAACACAGTGTCTGGTGCTTTTCCATGCTTTTTACTGTGTCTTAGTATGGAACAATTGTCACATACTTAATGAGATCTGAAACTTGTTACGGTGTTTGGTAACTGTTTTTGGGTCACAGTGTGTGGGTCATGATGTCTGGTCAAGGTGTCTTGTCTTGTTGTTTGGGTCATGGTGTCTGGGTCACGGTGTCTAGTCACTATGTCTGGTCATGGTGTCTAGTCCTTTTCCAAAAAAACAAAACCGTTGGTAGACACCAAATTTTTAAAAAATAACCAAATATATATATATATATACAATCTTATGAATTATTATACATTGAATTAATTAGACTTAATCATTAATAAAAATAATCATTATATACCAAAGTTAAATAATGTTTAAAATAATAAGTCATGATCTATAAGAATCAAGATGTTGATAAAGTTTATTTTATGAAAAAAAAACATATATACACATAATGTGAAATATATTAACATGATTAACAATTTTTGATTATTAAAACATGATTAAAGCAAGTGGAGACCAATAATCTCCCCCTTTTGATAATCATAAAACATATGAGTGAGATATATGTTCTTAGTGTGTTGTCTTGCCATTACAGTATATGTCTCTCCCCCTTTTGGGATTATCAAAAAGAGTACAAAAGTAAATTAGAGAATAGACAATGACACTTTATAAGTCATTAGATGGAGAATTTGTTTCATTACAAGTAGTATACAAAAAAAATAAAAAAAATCCTCATATAGTGTTCACATTACTTCAGTATTGGATGTTTTCTCTTTTCCCTTTATAACCGCATCCATAGGATCCACATGAGTAGAGGTATATGTTGAAGAAGGGAGTGAACCAAATTTTAGATAAGGAAGTCAAAAAACCATTAAAAACATAGGGATAAAAGTGTTGGTTTTTTGGAATACCGAGGTAATTGTTGATCAAGGATAACATGTCTGATCTGACTAAGAGAATGAGAGAGAGTCATAGAGATAGAGTCAAAGGCAATGGATGAGAAAGGGGGAAAACCATGTCACAGTAGTGTTCCTACATGAGAAATAATATCATTGCTCTAAACATGCGAATAAGGCCTCAATTACTTTATGAAGTCCAAAATAATCTCACTACTATACCGAATCACTTTCTTAAAGTCATCTTTGTTCTCCATGAACATTTCCAAAAAAAGAGTGAAATATTTCATTATTTGAACATGATTTTTGAAATCTAGAGTGACAGGAGGAATTTTAAAATTCTCTTCAAGGTACATGAAATGGTTTGTCATATCATGATTAGAGAAAATACTATTGATATAGAAATACACCTTCTTAGTAATTTATTCAGGAGCATCATTTTGAATCTTGGAAAGAATCCTTACCAAATCAAAGGCTCTGTCTCTATTTTTGACAACCATAGATAGACTCTCATTGTTAAATCCATGTAATAGGGATTGAAGTTATTCAATAACAATAGTTCTAAGATGATCAATACCAGAGGAGTGTTGTGATGACTTTCCACAAATATTAGAAGTTGCAACAACTATAGAGAGGGACTTGAGTAGCTTGAGAACATTCTGTATACATCACTTGTATTCAATTGTCATTTTTTGAGACTACTAACAAGCTCATTCATTTCTTGAACTATATATTTTTTCTCTCAGACACCTTTTCAGTAATGTTGGTTAGGTTTGATAAAATCAAATTGGCAACATCATTTAGAGTCTTACCACAAACATCCTTAATATGATATGAAATAGGAACATGTCATGTTTGCAAGACATTTCACATATATTCAATCATAGATCTGACAGATATCACTTTATCACATAGTTGTTTGTTATCAATTCTGACCTCTTCAATTTCATGATGCATTTTAGGATAAATATCCCATATGATCTTTTTTAAGATTATGGAATCACCTCTTTCACATAGGTTTGTCACTAGAGAAGGTTGAGTGTTCCTTATATTTTCAACTTGAACTAATAAATTAGCACCAAAAGAATTATGATTATTCTGAATCATGAAACAATGAGGTTCTTGTGAAGGGTCAATAAAAATAGTTGACACAGTCTCATGTTCCTTTGTAGAGATTACTTCATGAAAAGATAATGGTTTCGATTGAAACACAATTGGTATTTCTATGCCTTTAACTGAGGCTTATTGTGTATCATTAACATCAATGTAGTTAGGGAAATTGTACCATGTGTTCAATGTTATTTGGTCAATATGGCTAATAATTTCAGCACTTTCTAGACAAGGGCATGTTCCCCCTCATAAATTTCATCTATCATATGACTGATAGATTCTGTTATTTGATATGTTTCCATGATTTCATCCTCAATAGCCACACCCATTTCATTTCTATCCCAAAGAAGGTGTTTATCCATTCATTCTATAGTAGATAGGATAATCTCAGGTTCATCTTGTTCCTCTACGTGTTCTTGAAAAGCATCTTCTTTTTAAATAGAAAGTTCTTCTTCTAGAAGCTCTTATAGAATATCCTTTTCTATTAAATTAAAAACAAACTCTTCTCTAGAAGCAGTTTCATCATCCAAATCAACATTTTCATTTGGGACAAGTACATCCTTCTCATCTATGTCTTGAGGAACATGTACCTTGTCCTCCCTATCTAAGAAAGTTTCCCCTATTTGTGAAACAATATCGTCTTCTTCTTCTTCAATAGGATAATCAACAATTTCATCTAGTTCCAAACCAAGATCATAAATGTCCCATGGTCTTGAATAATTCTCAAATAGACTAAATGTTTCATATAACCTTTCATTATCCTCCACCTAAGCCTTTCTCCACAAAATCCAAGTAATTTATATTCTTTTGATTGTAACCAATTATAGATAGAATTTAGAGTCCTTGATGAATTCATCAATTTTTCCAATCATTTATTTTGAATAAAATATACAAGAATTTAACCTTCAGGTGAACATGGATGTTGACTTTGAGGTTACCATAATCAAATCAAAAATAATAAGTATAACATTATTTCACATGATATTCATGTGTCCATTCTTCATAAGAAGTATCAGTAATATATCTTCACAAATGTGGGTAGAAAAATATCCTTTCTCAGATAAATCATATTCTGAAAAAACATTAAAAAAATCACGTTTCACCATCTAGTTCAGAAAAAAGGGATTTTCTCTTTGTTTTATTTCAAGTCAAGCATCTCATTTATTCTTATAAAAATAAGATATCACTGGGAGGAGGAAGACCTCTCAGATAGTCTTAAAAAATTCATCATTAGGATCCCTAGTAATGAAACCCATAACATTGATTAAAAGGTACAAATTTGTTAATTGATACAACTTCTTATAAAAGTAATCATTTTTATTGAAAGATAATTTAACAAACTGATAGAACTTAGAAACCATCTATGTGTAAATCGGTGTGTTCTCTTTTGTGAACCAGGCCACCCATTCCTTCTCTTACAGTACATTCAACGCTAAAGACGTACATGAATGTAACCACATAGGGAAAATCTTGTTTTATAGAACCAATATTATTCTAACAAGGTTCATATTCAAAGGACCATCCAGAGAAATCATCAGTTAACTTTTCATTTACTTCTTTGAAATGTGCTTTTTAGGAGTTGAGGATGACATGTGTGTCATTCTGGGAATTTAATGATGGTTCAAGATAGATATAATACTTAAGGGTTGAATGAGGACATATAGTTTGAGATAAGAGAGATCGAGTAAAGAAAAGTGTGAAACCTCTTTCATTTTATTCATTTAAGAATGTCATGAATCACAAATAAATAAGTGTTCAAATGAAAAAGAATAAAATAATCAATTAAAGTGATATGGTATTTAATATATAAATAAAACAAAAAACGTTTTATTATGGTGAGACTAGAATATGCTTTCATGGTGGGACCATAACGGGTTTTCATGGTGAGACTGTAACAGGTTCTCACAGTGTCAACTCTAATGTGTGACTTCAAAATGGTACAACTATATTGTTTGGAATAGTATGTTCCATATGCTAACCATAATATAGTAACTGTGCGACCATTAACACGAGACCACAATTTTAAGACAGTAAATTTTAGAACTGTGAGAGTGATACAGTACATTTAAGAGAGTGACTTGTGAAACCCTAATCTATGAAACAATATGCTATGAAACAATACAATTCATACTTAAGATTTATAATACCAATTCAAGTATGATTTAATTTATTTATTCAGGATTTTATTTATTGTTGAATATATCAACAAAATGATATTTAGTTCCAATTAATTCGAAAGTGATATCCCCTTTTTTGATAATGGCCTCTCAAAAATGATGTCTTACATAAATATTTTTTTAATAGAGTGGGGAAGATTATGTTTTGAGATGTTAATAGCGCTTTTATTGTCACAATTTAATGGTACATTCCTGAATTGTTATCCATAATCTATTATTTTGCATTTTGCCCTCAAAATTTGTACACAACAACTAGAATCTACTATGTTTTGATCTTTGGTTGTAGATAATGAATCATAGTTCTGTTTCTTACTAAATAGTGATACTAGAGACATTCTTAAAAGGTGTCATGTTAATGAGGTGCTCTATCTATCTAATTTACAACCACCTAAATCAGCATCAGAATATGTAACTAACACAAATTATTGTCCTCTCGGATATAACAATAATATATTTGTTGTACATTTGAGGTATTTGAAAATCCTTTTTAAATTATTTATATGAGACTACTTATGTTATTCATGAAAATGTTAACACATACACAAACTAAACATAATATCAGGTCAGCTGGTGGTTAAGTAGAATTTGCTTCCAATCATTAAAATGTAAGTTGATTGATCAAAAGTTTTTTCATCTTCATCAAGATCCAACTTACATGTACTATTCATTGGAGAATCAATACATTTAGTGATATCAATGATGATATGTTTTAGAATATCATTCATCAATTTTCATTGATATAAGAAAATACCATCATTAATTTTATGTATTTTAAATCCATGAAGGAATTTTAGTTAACCCATTAAACTCATATCAAATTAATATTTCGTCATTTTATAATTTTCTATTAATAAATAATTTTTTGGAGATCCAAAAATAATATCATCTACATAAATTTTATCTACTAAAAAATCATTGGAAATTAATTTTATAAAAAAGTGTAGGATCAACTATTCATTTTGTAAAACATTTGGAAATAAAAATAATAATCAATCAATCATATGATCCTCTTGGAGATTTCTTCAAACCAAAAAAATTCTTTTGATAATTAAAAAACATGATCGGGAAAGTGAATATTTGTAAATATAGGGGGTTGTTCAACAAATATATCCTCTACTATACACCCATTTTGGAATTCAAACATCACATTAATTTGATATATTTTGAAATTCACAAGAGAATCATATGAAAGAAGTATTCTAATGGCTTGTAGTCTTGCTACTGGGGAAATTGTTTCCTCAAAGTCAATTCCTTCTTCTTGATTATAGCCTTGTAAAACCAATCAAGCCTTGTTTTTAACAATGTTACCAGCTTTCTCTACCTTATTTCTAAAAACCCACATAGTGAATATGGTCAATGTATCTTTAGGTATGTCAACAAGTTTCCAAACATTGTTCCTTTCAAGCTCATTTAGTTCATCATTCATAGATATCACCCAAAATATAACATTGAGAGCATTATTAAATTTTTTAGGTTCAATTTATGAGAAGGTAACATGATGTTCATCCTAATTTCTATGAGAAGATATAGTTTGAGTTCATTTATCTTGATCTCTTTAAACAACATATAATGGATGGTTCTTAAGGGTTCTAGCTGCTCTATACAAAGAGGGACACGTGATTTCGGTTTCATCAGTAGGTTTGATTTCATTAAAACATGAATCTATAGAATTTCCAGAACATGAAGTTTTCAAATATTCTATTACAGGATTGTTAGAGGAATTTACATTGATGTCCATATTTCACAAATTATCCTCCAGATTCTCTAGAGTTTTTTTTGGTTCATGTGGATCTGTCTTCTCAAACATTACATGGAATGATTATTCCACACATTTAGTTCTTTTTATAAACAATCCATAGGATTTACTTCATATTGAATATCATAGAACGATTCCTTCACCACTCATGGATGAAAACATTTCATGATTGTCCCTACAATTAAAGAGATAAACTTTGCAACAAAAAAATTGAACTAGATTACTTTGTGATTTATATTTTTCAATAAATCATATGGAGTTATTTTAATAATGGGTATAATCAACACTCTATTAATGATATAGCACATTGTATTTACTGGTTCATCCCAGAAATAAATATATAATTCATGTTCACTATGATTGGTTCTAGATATTTCATGAATGGTTTTATTTATGTTTTCTCTTCCACCATTTTTTGAGTTGTTCTAGGTGTAGAGAAATTATGACTACAATGATATTGTGAAAAAAAGTATTCAGAATCTTGATTTTTAAACTCATGACCGTGATCACTTCATAAGGATTTAATTCAAAGCCCACTATGATTTTATACAATTTTAGCATATTTGTTGAAATCAGAGTATGCTTCACTTTATTGAGACAAAAATAATGTCAATGTATATCTAGAAAATTCATCAACCAGAACATAAACATAGTTCATCCCACTTAAACTCAAAACTCTAGATATTCCAAACTAATCCATTTGAACAAGATAGAGAAGTTGAGAAGTTAACACATATTTATTGAGTTTGAAGGTTGTTTTGTGTTTATGTAGAGATCCAAATCATGACATACATAGACATTACATTACTTTTGCGGAATTATTAATACATAAAAAAACAGACACCAAAGTACTGTAATAGTTTAGTGTCTTTGGAAACTCAGAAAATAATCTTCTAATCGTGGTGAATGATCTTAAACAACACCCATAACAATATTACCCTTTTTGTTTCCTTACCTAAAACCTTTAATTATTTCCTGGGAAAAATAAAACATAAAAAGTTTGAGCTCAAATGCTCAGTAAGGGAAAACATAGAAAACATAAAACAATCCATAAACATGTGAAATGAAAAACATGAACATGAAATTTAAACATCAAAATATTGAGCAAAGTCATAAATCATGGAAGTACCTAAGGAATATATCATAATGGAAAATCAACCATGATAAAATATAACGGGAATAAAACATGTAATTGTGGAAAACAATCATCACATGTTTTTATTTCCATAGTAGCCAAGGCATTACTGCCAAGACCGTCTTAGTGGACAATGTTTTTTTCTGAATCGAGTTTACTCCTCGTTTTAGTCCTCTATCACAGAACCATATTATCTTACCGTTCCATCCATGTCTATCTCATGAGATATAAATCATTACCCAATGCATTGGAGGGATATATAGGTCCCACCCATCTCATAATGAAATCATTCTTACTTGTTCTACAAAATAAAAATACATCATTCATAATAACCTAACGAATAAAATTGGTTTCATAAACATCATCACATAATCCATATAAAATAAATGGATATAATTTCATAATAAGTAATAGGAAACCATGTCAATCATAGAGACATTATACTTGAAACATACACATATGAAATAAGGTCATCATCGATGAAAAAATGGTTTTGATAAAACACTTGAAATGAATTCTTAAGGAAAATATATTTTCTTCATCAAATCGGTTTCTTTTCACAAAACATCATGCAATTTTAAAAGAAAGAGATTTCTTTTGAAAATATTCATGAAATATTTTGGAGGATTCTTCATGAAAATAAGTCTTTATAAAACTGTAAAAATCATTTCATGCCGTATATGTTAAAAAAACATTCTTGTAATTTTTCCAGAAATTTCAAAAAGTACCTAGTAATGCTAACAAAAGAAAGATTCCTTAAATACCATTTAGTAAAAGTAAAAAATGGGTAAAAAGGAATTTAATCATACATGAAAACACATTTATAAAATGTGTACATGGATGATAGATATAACCCCTGTAAATATATACGAATAAGAAATCTCGGATAAAAACGAAATTGGAAAGTTATCCATTACCTTAGGTCCGATATGCTTTGGACGTATCTGAACCTCCTGTATAATGAATTAAATAATGTCATTTAATTATTATAGAATCATATATATTTGTTATGATATCACTTATGGTCCACTTAGGACTTTATATTACCCGTTATTTTGTAAATTTCATGTTAAAGCAGCATTTTGGGTAAAACGTTTTTTTATCGTATGTGATTTGCATTGTTGTTCTTGATATTATTAATACTTATATCTTGATTTAATTACTTCCAGAATATAAATCATGATATATTTATTAAATATTCAGTATAAATAAATATATATAATATATAGATAAATTAAATGAAATACACCATTCATGGAGACGGTAGGTCGTACGTACGCATGAATGCTATTTTATTTTCCTTATTGACTTGAATGGAAGTAAGTAGATGAAATATATATATATATATACGTATAAATAAATCTAGTAGCTTCATTATGTCATATATATCATTATTGTTCATTATATATACTTTATAATCATTCTTGAATGGTTAATCATGGAATCATGGAAAATGAATCTCATCATGTTTGTGGAAACGGTATTCCGTACGTACGCACGAGCGATGATATCATTCCCATGATCGTGGAATTGTATTGGGGTGTATTTATAATATTTCAGAATCAATAAATCTTTACAATACATATATATAGTTATTTAGTTTCACCATTATTCCCATCCAAGTAAGGTGGTGGTGGAAATTAGATTACATCACGGTGTGGAGACAGTATTCCATACGTACACACGCGCGGTGGTTTCGATTTTCGTAAGATAGATAGATGGTGAAATAGGGTTGTTTCATACTTATTATAACATATTAGTATATTAGTGATACTGATGTTATTAATTCATAACAAAACAACTAAAGAAGAAGAAGTGGAATAAGAGATAAAGATGAACGAATCGGTAACAAACATTACCTCTTCTTTGAAGTGGCTCTTTGAGACCTCCTCTTAGGGCACTAAAAATTCTCCTTTAAGAAGACCAGGACCCCAGGATGATTCTAGGGAAGTGGAGAAGAGAAATTGGCAATGTTTGGCCGATCTTGAAAGCTCAATGTGGTGTGAGGAAGAGAGGGTGGAGGTGCCCTTTTATAAGGGAGGACAGGGGCACCATAGGAAAAACAAAAAATATTATTTAATAATAAAGTCATATTAGGTTTTTAATAGTTCCAAATAGATTAAATTTCGAAGCTAAGGTGGTTATGTGTTGAAAACTCCTCATCCAATAGAATTTAGACAAGTTTAGGGTTGTATTTTTACTTTATCATTTATATTTAACTTTAAGTTAGATAATTTAACTTGTAGCGTGTCTTCATTCTTTCTTACACTATATGGTTAATAAACATAATATAACATGAAAAAAGAACCCCATGTTGTTTATTATTAATATATATAACCTTATCTACGTCATTTGGTCAATCCTTAGATTATAAGTAATAAAATATTAATAAATAATATAATATTTGTTTTAAAAAATATTTTATGTCAATTTTGACACTATTTGGTAATTGATTTTTGTGAAACTCATAACAGAAATATTAGTACAAAAAAAGATAATTAAATCAATACTAACAAGTCACATTAACATATAAAATTATTTTAATTCATAAAAAGTTTCAACTTACATTTATTTCTGTATTTATAACATCAATTAATTCAATATTTCATTAATAATAAAATTACTACATCATCATTGTGTCATAAATAAATTAAATTATATAATGTCTAAAAATTAAAAATAAAATACCATTTTTTAGTAAATATTATTTTCTTTCTAATTAATATTTATAGTCGAATTTATCTTATCTGTAAACCTATAATAAAAAATTTTAGTTATTAAACTTTGATTTTAACTATTTTACCTATTCTTTAAATAAAATAATATTAAATGTCCTCATTTAATCCAAGTGGATCTAAAGTGTAATATGTTATCCCTAATGTTGTTTTTTGTCGAATTGATCATATCCAATACAATTAGTACATGTGTAAGGGTAATAATAATATCATTTTTACCATTAATTACCCTATTTACTTTTAACCGTGGTAAATAAAAGTAAAAAATTACTATTCACAAAAAACTATTTTCATCTTATTGAACCACATTTTACTTATTGAATTCATTTGTGTATCTCGGATTTTTTAAATTCCACTCCCAGAAGTGATAAAATTATGGTTTATGTAAAATAGCAAATTATCCTAGGAGGAGGATAAAAGACGGTGAAAAGTTCAATACAATTTTTATATAACTAAAATTATTATAAAAATAATCCAATGAATTTCATTGAACATATATAGGTATTATGTAACAATTTTGACCTAAAATATATTTAAATAAAATAAATAATATTTTTAACAAAAAGTTGGTTTTTAAATAGTAACCTAGTGTTTTCACTATTCATAAAAAAATTGATTTTTTTTAGAAAAATACCAAAATTTCACCGTAGGTTAATTTCGTTATTCCAAATCCAAAAATTAAGTCCATTTTAAAAGATAAAATTTATTAAATTTCAAAATTTGGTTCTTACTACTCATAATGGCTAGTTTATATAACATATCATTGTTTCGCGAAACTCGGTACTGCGTACAACACACACTATCGTGGAAGGTCGTGATTGCGTCTGATGCAATTCATGTCAGGGATGCTGGTTGTGCCAACTCATTTTGATGTAGCGTACAACACAAGAAATTAATGAAAATAAAAAGAATATTTTTCATAAAATCTTAGGGTGTTACATTCTACCCCCCTTAAAATAATTTTCTCCCTCAAAATTCTTCGGGGTTAAAAATGGTTTACTACTTGAATGTTTCTTTAATAGAAACCCACATAATAAAAAGGAATACCAAAACATGGCATAAAAAACTAAAGTATGAAATGTAATAGTTACCCAAATTAATGAATCAATGGGTTTCTACATTTGAGAACATAGGTGAAAATATGGATATGGAAGGGAAATCTTACCTTCATGTTCTGATGGAGAGTGATAGAGAACATGGCTATGAAAATTCCAACAATCACAAAGCCATAAATTTGTGATGATCTAGAGTACCATCTTATTCATCCGATATAAGGGCACTAGGACAACATTTTTAGTTTTCAAGATCATTTCCCATGAGTGGAAGAATTTTAATTAGAATAAATACTTACTTTATTTTGGTATAATCTCATTGTTGTTCATGCTTTGATCAATTTCCACTTCATCTCTTAAATAAATGAAGTTGAATTCGTTATTCATGAAGGGTTAACATATCATGTGATAGAATGATGGGCCATTCCATCTGTTTCAAACAAACAATTATCAAAAGTTATCAAATATACATAAGTCCGTCTATGGTGAGGTTAATCGTATACCATTCCAAAAATGAACTTATACATCATATATCATACCTCTTAATAAAATAAAACTAGTTTCTACTAACCAGGGACTTCTTGTAGGCCAATGGAATGTGATAAAGGTCAGTCTCACTTCGATTGTGGGTTCGATTCCCACAGCCTTTTCCGACGCAATGGGATGTCGCCCGTCCTGCAGGTAGTCCTTTTTTTCAAAAAAAATATCGAAAAAGTTCTAGCCTTAAACAATACTAACTTATGTCCAAAAAAATCAATTTCAATATTTAGGATTATCCAAAATACTGCTGTTTAATCTCATATTATAGTGAAAATGATTACCAATTAATTCATATAACAAGCATGTTAATACCATCGTTGATCCCCATATATCATAAGATATGTCTTTATTGTCATATTCCAAACATTTGATGGCCTTAATAATGTATTCTCTTGAAAAAAAATGAATACCCATTGAACATTAGTGAAAACATGAATGTTGTCGAAATTTAACTCTTTCCACATAACAAAACCACAAAATTATATATACCCAAACCATGATATAACTATTTCCTTATATCAGTCATGAGCTCATGAATATGGTCAAACTTTTCATTTTCTCCTTATCCATTCATTATGACCATATCATCTTCTTTCTAAAAATCTCTCAATCACTTTCCATGGTTACTAGTACCATAAAATTTTAGAAAACCACAATAGACCAATACATAAATATTCCAATATTCCACAATACTATATACAACATTATTTTGGAATCCCGTTACATAAACACTTAATCATTCCACCACATCGTTTTCATATTCAACATCACCAATAGTGATTGCATGTGACTTCCCTTTGTCATTTTCCTTATGTGGTTGCTCATGTAGATTATCATTAACCCTTGGATTAGGGCATTTATTATCATAATGCACCATTTCATTGCATATTAAGCATTAATGTGTTGGTGGTGCATTCTCTGCAGTCTTTTCTTTATTCACAAAATTAGCTACCATTTTTCCATTACATCGACACTCAACTACTCGATGAACTAATTTTCCACACGAAAAACATTTTCTATTACCTTTAAGATAATCTCCACCATGCTTCTTTTCACATGTTGAGCAAAAAGAAACATTCATCATCTTTTCACCATTATTATGAGATTTCTCCTTGAACTCCATATTTCGTTTCTTGTCAAAACCATGAGATGGATATGTAACACCAACTTCAATTTCTACCTTGATATCACAACACACAATTTATTCATAGTTACTGAATTCTCTTATAGATAATGCCCTTTGAAGATTTGGTTTTAAGCTACTGAAGAATAGATCAACATTACTTTTATGTCGGATGATAAATCCAGATGCATAAATTCAATTCTTGTAAAATTCGCTTCGTATATACCAGCAGATTCATCATCCTTTTTCTTTAGTTCAAGAAACACCATATCCATATTTGTTTGAATAATACGAGGGATGTAGTTATTGAAAAATAAGTTCTTGAACTCGTCCCATTGCATGTACTCAATTTTATCTCTTGACCTCATATTCTTGATAAGATTCCACCATTGATCAGCTTCACCTTCTAAAAGATATACTGCTAAGATGACTTTATCATGTTAAGAATATCGAAGAACTGAAAATATATTTTTAGTTGTACTGATCCTTTATTCACCAACAAGTGGATCATAAGACCCACTGAAAGAAGGTGGACGTTTCTTCATGAAGGACTCAATAGAATATTGTTCCCTTCTCTACTCATTTGGATGTCCAGAATTATTCATAGATTGTGTAAGTATAGAAATATTATTTTACACTCCATCTCTCAAAACATTTGTTTGGTCCGGAGGAAAATAATCACATTGTCCATTACATTGATCAACACGGTTCTTTCGGGTTCCAACCATCGTCTAAAATCCAAAAACAATAGTGTGAGAGGAAAATATCATACATGGAAAATAACATAATCAAGGGGGAGTACCTTCGATGTCTAACATCATAGGTTTAATTCTAATACCATTACCGTAATTCTAGGACTATAACCTATACTTATACTTAACCCTGGGGACATCCCTAGACATACATTAGAAATATCTCTAGGGATCTCACTATAGATTTCGCATCCTAGTTTCCAAAGGTTGACTAAACCTTTCTAGTAATACAAACTGTAGAGACCCAAATCTTGACGTACATGGAAATTACATTACTTTTTCGGAATGCTTAATACATAACAAAAACATACTCCAAAGGACCGTAATAGTTTAGTGTCTTTGAAAACTCGGAAAATAATCTTCTAATCGTGGTGAAATATCTACAACAACTCCCTTAATGTTCTTCCCCTTTTTGTTTCCTTACCTAAAACCTTTATTTATCCTTGGGGGAAAATAAAACATAAAAAGGGTGAGCTCAAATGCTCTGTAAGGGAAAACATAGTGAACATAAAACAATCCATAAACATTTGAATGTAGAAAAATGAACATAAAATTTAAACATCAAAATCTTGAGCATGGGCATAAATCATGGAAGTAAGTAAGGCATATATCATAATGGAACATAGTCCATGATAAAATATAATGGGAATAAAACATGTAATTGTGGAAACCATTCAGCACATGTTAGGATTTTAATAGTAGCCAAGGCACTGCTGCCAAGACCATCTTAGTGGACAAAGACCCTTTCTGAAGCGATTTCACTCCACGTTTCAATCCTGTAACACTGAACTGGATTAACTTACCATTACATCCATGTCTATCTCATTAGATATAAATCATTACCCAATGTACTGGAGGGAGATATAGGTCCCACCCATCTCATACTGAAATCATTCATACTTGTGCTACAAAATTAACATACATCATTCATAATAACCCAACGAATAAAATGGGTTTCATAAACATCATCACATAATCCATATTAAAGAAATGGATATAATTTCATAATAAGAAAATTTAAACCATGACAATCATAGAGACATTAGACTTGAAACATACACATATGAATGAATGTCATCTTAGATGAAAAAAATGTTTTTGATAAAACACTTGAAATGAATTCTTGAGGAAAATATCCATTCATCTTCAAAATCAGATTCTTTTCAAAAAACATCATGCAATATTAAATGAAAGAAATTTTGTTGAAAATAGTCCTGAAATATTTTGGAGGAAGCTTCATGAAAATAAGCCTTTATAAAACTGTCAAAATCATTTCATGTAGTATATGTTAAAAAACATTCTTCTCGTTCTTTTGCTGGAATAGTCAAAAAGTACCTCGTAACGTAATCAAAAGAATTATTCCTTACATACCTTTTAGTAAAAGTAAAAAATGGGTAAAAAGGACGTTAAAAATATGTGATAACACTTTTATAAAACATAGACATGATTGATAGAAATAACCCTAGTAAATACTTACGAATAAGCAATCTAGGATAAAAAATGATATTGGAAAAGTTATCCCTTACCTTATCTCCTATATGCTTCGTACATATCCGAACCTCCTATATAATGATTTAAATAATGTCATTGAATTATTACAGAATCATATTCATTGTTATGTTATCATATATGGTCCACTTATGACTTTATATTACCCGTTATTTTGTAAATTTCATGTCAAAACAGTGTTTTGGGTAAAACTTTATAAATATCGTACGTGTTTGGAATTGTTGTTTTTGATATTATTACTACTTATATCATGATTTAATTACATCCAGAATTTATGTAATGATATATATATATCATAAATTCTGTATACATAAATTTATATGATATATAGATAAATGAATCGAAATACACAATTCATGGAGACGGTAGGCCGTATGTACGCATGAACGCTGTTTTCTTTTCCTTATTGACTTGAATGGAAGTAAGTAGATGAAATATTTATATATATATATGTATACATAAATCCAGTAGCTTCATTATATCATGTATTTCATTATTATTCATTATATATATACTTTATAATCATTCTTGAATGGTTAATCATGGAATCATGGAAAATGAATCTCATCGCATTCGTGGAGAAGGTATTTCGTACGTACGCACGAGTGGTGATATCATTCCCATGATAGTGGAATTTTATTGGAGTGTATGTATACTATTTCAAAATCAATACCAATTAACAATAATCATATATAGTTATTTTTTTCACCATAATACCCATCCATGTAAGGTGGTGGTGGAAAATAGATTACACCATGGCATGGAAACCGTATTGTGTACGTACGCACGCGCGGTTATTTCGTATTCCATAGGATGGATAGATGGTGAAATAGGGTTGTTTCATTATTATAAAATAATATCAGTATATGAGTGATAGTGATGTTATTAATTCATAATAAAACAACTAAAGAAGAAGAATTCGAAGAAGAAATAAAGTTGAAAGAATCGGTAACAGACATTACCTTTTCATTGAAGCGCCTCTTTGAGACCTCCTTTTAGGGCACTACAATTGGTCTTTGAAGAAGACCAGGACCTATAGGATGTTTCTAGGGAAGTATAGAAGAGAATTTTTCAGGTTTTAGCTGAGAATGAAGGCTCAATGTGGTGTGAGGAAGAGAGGGATGAGGTGCCCTTTTATAACGGAGGAGAGGGGCATCTTAGGAAAAACAAAAAATATTATTTTATTATAAAGTCATATACATTTTTTAATTGCTCAAAATTTATTCATTTAGAAAATAAGGTGTGTATGGGTCGAAATCCTCTCATCCAATAGAATTTAGACAAGTTTAGTGTTCTATTTTAACCTTATCTTTTAGATTTAACTTTTAGTTAGATAATTTAACTTTTACCGTGCCTTCTTGTTTTCTTACACTATATGGTTAATAAACATACTATAAAAAGCCAAAAGACCCGAAGTTGTTTATTATTAATATATATAACCTTACATAAGTAATTTTGTCTATCCTTTGATTTTTTGGAATAAAATAACAATTAAATATGTAATATTTTTTAAACAACTATTTTATGTCAATTATGACACTAGTTGGTAATTTATTTTTTGAAACTCATAACAGAAATATTAGTTCAAAATAAGTTATTTAAATAAATACTAACATGCCATATTGACATTCAAAATTATTGTAATTCATAAAATGTCTTGAATTACATTTATTTTTGTATTTATAACATCAATTATGTCAACATATCATTAATATTATAATTATTGCATCATCATTGTGTCATAAATAAATTGAATTATATAAAGTCTAAAAATTATAAATAAAATACCATTATGTAGGAAATTATTTTTTATTTCTAATGTATGTTTATAGTCTAATATATCTTACTTATAACCCTATATTAATAATGTTTTAGTTTTTAAACATTGATTTTAACTATTTTAACTATTCTTTAAATAAAATAATATTAACTCTCCTAATCTGATCCAAGTGGACGTAAAGGGTAATATATTATCTCTAATTTTGTTTTTGGTTGAATTAAACTTATCCAATAAAATTAGGACTCGTGTTAGAGTAATAATAATATCATTTTTACCCTTAATTACCCTATTCAATTTAAAAGTGGTAAATAATAGTAAAAAGTTACTATTCAACAAAAATTATTTTCAGCACATTGTACCACATTTTACTTATTGACATCAACCGTGTCTCTCGGATTTTTGAAATTCCACTCACAGAAGCGGTAAAATTAAGGTTTATGTAAAATTTCAAATTATCTTAGGAGGTGGGTAAAAGACGGTGAAAAGTTCAATAAAATTTTTATATATCTAAAATTATTATAAAATGACTCCAATGAATTGCATTGAATTTGTATAGGTATTATGTATCTATTTTTTCATAAAATAAATTTAAATAAAATAAATAAATATTTAAATGAAACATCGGTTTTTAAATAGTAACCCAGTGTATTCACTATTCATCAAAAATTGAATGTTTTCAGAAAAATACCAAAATTTTACCCTAGGCTAATTTTGATATTCCGAATCCAAAAATGAAGTCCAGTTTGAAAGATAAAATTTATAAAATTAAAAAAATTGGGTAATACTATTCATAACGGCCAGTTTATATAACATATCGTTGTTTAACAAAAAACACATTACTGCGTACAACACACACTATCATGGAAAGTTGTGATTGAGTGTAATGCAAGACAAGTCAGGGATGCGTGTTATGGAAGCTTCTTTTGGTGTAGCGTACAAAATTAGACATTAATGAGAATAAAAAGAATATTTTTCATAAAATCTCGGGGTGTTATAGTTTCTTCACTTTTTATAATGATTACAGACTTTATCATTGGAATATAATGTTTGGGTTGCACATTGATTAAAAATTTTCTAGTTTGCTTTCTCATGGAGTGAATATTACAGTTCCCCAGACTCATATTCCAAAGCCAAGACTCCTTGATTAATACAATTAAAAATGAAGCATTTTGAGAAACTAAAGAATCTAATTTTACAGAGTATACATTTTCATTTGCAAATGCATAAAACATGAATACATTATTAGAATTAAAAATATTGCAAGCATCTGTCTCAAATTTAACATGAAATCCATCATTGCAATGTTCATAAATACTATGAAGATTAATTTTCTATCTATCAATAAAACGTACATTGGAAATTAAAACTATATTAATGTTATCGATTTGGTCAAATACAATGATTATTAATTTGGAATTGTCAAAAAAAGTGACATTCCCACCATAAATTTTTATAAAGATCATCAATCATGAATAGACCCTTTCCATGGGTCTTGAACATTCATTGTCCAAGAAATATAAGATTTAATAGGATATCTTTATTCAATTTTCCTATAAAATAGTCAAATAAAAACATGCTTTGGGACCTAAATTTGTTTTGGTCCAATAATATTAGTGATTAGTTCTTTAAGAAACCACATCTTCTCCATAGGTATCCTATAATCATCATGTAAAGTACATGAAAATAAACTCTATTTGGTCTAGAAATAATTGAAACCTTATAGAGTGTATAATAATTTGAAATAGAAAAATGTTTTCTAAAACTAGGAGAAATGCTGTATATCCAAGATTTAGAAATTAAATTTTTTTTCCAAAATTTATTTTATCAGGTTGATATCCAATACTAGTAGTATATTTAGGTGAAATTTGTTAAAGTATCATTTTTACCAATGTATATTTACCATTTGTAAACCATTCATGGCCAATTTTCAATTTCTCATTATATTGATTTAGATAATTTTATTCATTGATTAATTGAAAATTTTTATCTATTTCAACATTATGTATATATTCAACACTTTAGATAAGAGAATATTTTTTCTTTAATGACTTCTATTTATCATTTATTTCAATACATGTCCCAAAAAGGATATTTCAGTACAGAATCATTTCTTCATTGGTCATGTTTTTATAAACAGTTTCATCAACATAATAATAGGAACTGTGTACATGGGATTCCAATGTTACCTTAGATGTTTTTATCACAAAACACATATTGGCATCGTTATTATGTTCATCATGTATAGACATTGAGTCACTTGAAATGGCCTCAGAATCACTCCATGTTTCATTCTTTGACACTTTATTCATTTTACCTTGGTCCTCATATTTCTTTTTATACATGAGCATGGGGTAGTCAGCCTTCATTTGTTCCTTTAACTTATATTCATATATTTCTATCTCATCAGACATTTATCTTCTTTTCCAATCTTTATTCCATATTCCCTTTTGATCATATCTTCATTTGATGTTAGGATTTCTGAAAAAACATCTTCTTCATGTAAAATTTTGAAAAACATATGGATAATTTAGACATCTCCTCATCTCTCTTAGGTGATGATTGTTCAATTCTATAACATTCTATAGAGACATCCAATTTCCATATTTCTTTTTGTTTATTGGTGGTTGACTTAAATTAAACATATTTTCTTTTGGGTTTATCCTCTTCTTCATTGTTGAATTTCAGCTCCACTTTATACATCATTAGTTTCCAAATCATTTAAATGAATGGTAACTTGTTGATGTCACATGACACTCTAATAAAGATAGAGTTTTCACTACTTTTATTATATAAGAATATCATAATCCACATAAAATTTACATTGGAAGTAATATTTATTCTAAGAGAAATCATTGGGTTGGTAATTTTATTGATCCTAAGATGAAGAGAGAAATAATCTCATCATGTTTCATTTTAATGCTATCATATTTAATAGTATAATTATTATATATCATTCCATTAACAATATATGTTCTTTCATGTGAAACAAACAATGTATCCCAAATTTAATGGGTTGTTTTACATAAAGAAACTCTGTTAAATTCATCATATTCTAGCGAGAAATATAAATAATTCATGTATTTATAATTTTTATTTTAGGGAGTCTTGGTTGGTTCATCTCATTTAATTCTACCTGTAGCAGGAATCTTATTCACAGGTATAATTGAAGACTAAATTTTAATACCCATAATTTCTAAATTAATTTTCATTTATTTTTTATTTAGGCATAATTTATTCCATTAATGAATGGTGGTTTTTTATAGTACAACCTTCTTTTCTATTATCCATAAAAATGAAATACTTTTAATGAGTAAGAAATTAAGAATTAACAGAAATCTATACATCATTAAAGTACAACTAAAATTGAAGTTTAATAGATTAAAAACCCATGTTATAATAAAATATTCTGATAATAAATGTTGTTCATAGTAGAGTACTCATGGGGGAGGGGTTGAATTGATTATCCATAAAAATTTAATTGAAAAAGTTATCTAAATAGGTTCCCCAATAAAAAATAAATACAACCCACTCAATCTCGGAAATATAGTTCAAATTGTTTGACTGTTAAAATATCTTCTTAGAAGATTGATTAATTCTCATTAAACTCAATATGAGTTTTTAAAATTATAATTAAGATGTTCTAATAAGGAAAAAATTATAACTTCTATCCAAGATTAAATATCAAATTAAATGAACTGATTTCTGAATTATTTAGTAAAATAGAAAAGAAAATTCAATAATTAAATACCATGTATAAATCAAGTGGTTCAGTTTCTGGACGATACATAATCCACTACACTTGGTGATCACCTTCCACCAAGTATTTTTTACTAATAAACACGATCCACTTTCAAGATCGTGGTGGAAAACAGTGCATAAGACTTTCCAGGAGACAAGACCTCTTCCATAGATCTTCGTGGGTAAAAACTATTAGGTCACAGAAGGACAACTTCCACTCTTATCAATGGGAGTTAAAAAGTGTAAAATGATATTATAGGAAAGATATCTTGTGTCCTTCATTTTAATGAAAGAGACATTATGTGATTTTTATATAGATACACACACTCCGCAAATGGTAAAAACAATACACAATAGAGAAATGATGATGAGATGAAGTTATAAATGCTCTGAGTGTTATTATATGTAGCTCTGGACTTCTAGGATATAGTAGATGCAAGTATTGTGACCTCTTGCAGAAAGAGAGTATCTCAAGTATGGTGAAATGATTTTCAGTTAGTTCTTGGTTGTGTTCTTCATGGAGTTGGTATTGAGAATATGTTATTTCTCTGATCAGTGGTATTCGATCTTTCTGATTCCATAATGGTTCGTGTCTTCTTCATATATATCTTATTAAATGTATCGGTCAACATTTCAATAATGATCGTGTTTCTTCTGCACACTACTTCTCATCATCCACTTCGTGTTTTAGGGCCTCTCATTTATTTTTATTTTTTATGTGCATGGGTTGGAGCCGACATGATGCATGTATCAAGAACCTAGTACCTGTTACTGTAATATGACATGTCTACAGAGAAATGATAGTTATTTCAGTGCATTTAAAACACTACAATATCACTATAAAATATTAAATTGAAAATGAACAAATATATTAATGAATGGTTTCATAGTCTGCATAGAAATGATGTCACATAGAAATAGTGTCCCTATGAAATGTTGTGTTTTTCTTTTCCATTGAGCGGTGAGACACTTATGATGGCATAATTTTATAGAGATCAGGAATGGGTAGCACATATTTGGTGTTAGGATCAGAGTGTCTGGTGCATTTCCAAACAGCGAATGGGGTTCTAGAAAGGAATTGTTGTCATAGACATCATGATATTTGGAACTAGTTACAGTTTCTGGTCACGGTGTTTAGGACACGGTGTATGGGTCACAGTGTCTGGTCAAGGTGTCTAGTCACGGAGTCTGGTCATGCTGTATGTGTCATGGTGTCTGTGTCACTGTTTCTGGTTCATTGTGTCTGGTCATGTTGTATTGTCATAGTGTCTAGTCATGGTGTCTGGTCCTTTTCCAAAAAACAAAAACAGGAACGGTGGCAGACTCACAACTTCGTAGACATAGCCAAATATCTGTATGCATACATAAGTAGTGATATCCACCAAATGAATTAGACTAAATCATTCATAAAAGAAATCATTATAGTCCAATGTTAAATAATGTTTAAAATATTCTGTCATTACATATAGGAATCCAGATATTGAAATTTTTTTTTGAAGAAACAATGAAACCAAGCATATTACACATGATATGAAATATATTAGTAGGAATAACAATTTGTGCTAATTAAAACATGATTAAAATATAAGGATTCCTACATTTTTTAAAAATTATAAATTATTGATGTATTTATTTATTAATTTAGATCAAAAATTATGTTATTCAGATTATAATATTTTAATATATATATATATATATTTTAATGTATATAGATTTAGTAAAATATATTATACATTATTATATATATATTTTTTTAATTCAATATTAATAATTTCTCATTTCATTTTATCTCAATAATTACATGAACACACATAAATAGAAATATTATATATATATATATGTATTTGAGCTTCCAAGAAATAATACAGAACACACAAACCCCATGGATAATAAGGATATGTCACAATACCCCCTCTAATTTTTTACATCACAAAAACTAGCCCATTGGAAATTTATATTCCTGAGGTCCGATAATTTATTTCCATAAATCCACATTTCCCCATCTTAAATTTCCTTTTCTGATGTCTTTCACTTCCTATTACATTATGTTATTGTTTACTAGGGTTCCATCCAAACATGCATACCCACCCATTTCATAACACATAAATGGTCGATAAATACCTCATAATGGAGGATAATGGGATTTTAACCTTGGTCTTATAATGAATTATCGGGTGACATCCACACATTTTTGAACCCCCACCTTCAATGAATTTTGTGTAACAAGGTATTGGAGGTATCCTCAACTTTTTTTTCAAGGTACAAAAAAGCCACTTGTTCATCATCACCTTTATCACTATTAAAATTCAATTATTATTGGTAAAGGATATGAAAAAAAAGAAACATTAAAACTAATGAACCCATGTGATTCCAGCAACAATCCATTTCACATGGAACAAAAAACACCCACTATCATTATATAATTATATATTACATTTTATGTAGTTCAAAATTCTATATTACATTTTTTATATTAAATTTTTTATTTCATTAATTTCCATTAGATGTAGATTGATATTCCATGAATGAGAATTATAAATTTAATGATGAGAAGCTATGATATACATTGAGACACCCATGATTATAGAATGATGCCCCTCCTATCATTATCATCACTTAGTGTCGCACAAGTCAGATATTCGACGCTCACCCCTTCATTCCTGATCACAAATCTTTTAGGTTGTAGGGTTCAGTTATAGTGTATAGTACACCCACATCTATTTCTAAATTCAAAACCATAAAATATTGTATTTACATTGTTCTCATTAAAAATCATCACACATTGCCATCTTAGTCATAGAAGAAGTTCTTTTACTAGTCAGTATGAAATATCATCAACATCCATAAAGAAATAAATATATTTTAGTTTTTTTTATTTGTGATGAGATTACATAGAAAATGTAATTTAAGAAAGTAATCATCCATGAATACATTCGCGAGGAATCCCACAACAGATATAGTAGTATTTATGATGAATCAATTATAATTTTTTTGAAAAAAAATCTGTTTGAGTTATTAATGATTCAATAATATATAATCTGATATAGATTATTCTATGATGGAATAAAAAATCAATCTCATCTAATTAATTGTGATGACTTTTCCAATCACTCACAAAAAAATAAATATTTTAATTTTTTTTTTTAAATTAATGTACTAATAAATTAATTCTAATCAATTAAAAAAATATGTTCATAATAATGAATGTAATAATATTATAAATATGAAAGTGCAGGATAAACTATATATGTAAGAAGAAATTACATCCCTAAAACACGTGTATATTGGCTTATAAACGCAATTTTATCCTCAGGTTGTTGGTCCAATATCCATCACTACTCTTAATTATTTTGGTTTAACTCTTACTACACTCTGGCCAATCACTATATAACCTTATTTAGAGCTCAATACTTCTCATCGTACACTATAGTTGAAAATAATAATAATGAACATCCTAAAAATTCTCTCTTTAATCGATGTTATGTAACTATTTTAGTGAAATTGTAAATATATGATTTTGACCATGAACCTATAACATGCACTTGAACTTTCTAAACAGTTATTGTGTACACCTGCATCAACTAAACCTCATCAAAATGTGATTATCATGAGAAATGATCATCACCACCCTCTGATTTGTAGTGACCCCCACTCATATAAGAAACCACTCCCTCGTATGTATCATACAACTTTATAAATTTAAATTTAGAAGATAAAAATTGCTACTAGATAATAAAAAACTACAAAAATACTAAAAATGTCTTTTTAATTCCTCCCACCAATAAAATTTACAAATTTAACATCTGATATTATTGAAACCTAGAGTCGAAAATTATATTAAATTATTTGCATAACATTTATCTCTTAATATATAATTGAAAAATATATTATTCTTGGATTAAAATATTCATACATACAATATGTAGGATCGAAATGATGATGTAGATGCTCAAAATACAAGAGGGGGTGAATTGTAAACATTTAAAATTTCCTTTGGAACCTTTAATGTTTATTACGGATAACAACGTTTTCCTTATATAAGGAATGTTCTGATTTTAACAAAGTTAAACTATGCAAATTCAAAACACCTCTAAGTCCATTTGAAAAATCGGAATAAGGAATGAAATTATAAACTTCATGTTCTATGTACTTGCTTAAAACTGGAAAGAGATTCCGAAATTAGGTTCTGGAAATATGGATCCGGAAATTGAAACTTAACTAAAGATTACATTATGAGATTCTACCTTAAAGCGTATAGAATCTAAATTAAACAGAGTTCAAGTAAAGATGTATAAGAAATTTATATTTTTCATAGTAATACAAAATGTAGCGGAAAAACAAGTAGTGAAACTAGAAGTGACAAGATATAAGTCTTTTAACCCAAAGAGAAGGGTATCCAACAACCTTGGATAAAGGTCCCTTGATTTATACATTCAATAAAGTCTGTCTTACCCACACCAGGGTAAGCCCTCGATACGAAGATCGGAATCCCTGTCTTTCTATCCCCACAAGCCCTCAACTTCAAGGTAGTCGGAACCCTTGTCTTCCTAAGCAAGGAAGCCCTCGAACTTTAAGGTAGTCGGCACCTCTGTCTTCCTATCCTTGGATGTCCTCAAATGTAATCACCAACATTCAGAGTCACACGAAGCAAAAACTGAACGAGAGGGTCAGTATTCACAAAGCATGAAAAGCTTTCTCTCTCTAGAAATCACCTTTTCAGTGTGTGGTCTCTAGACTAATCAACTTCATTGTGTATCGAGATATTTCAAATGAGATCCTATTTATAAGCTCGGTCAACCTCCTTTTCAACGGTCATATTTTCCGTAAAAAATGGAGGGACCTATACACGTGTAATTTAAACAATGGTTAGTTTATAATGGAATAGACGACATCATTTTATGACGAAATAAGAATAACAGAATGTACGACATCGTTTCATGATTAGTTAAAAATTTCAGAGTGAAGATTCCAAGTGTAAGCAAAATGTCAAAGAGGAGATAAATTATAAAAGTTTACAAAAAATGTAATATCAAAGTCTAACCAAAAATAATATTAGGATTAAAAATAAATTCGGAGTGTATAAAGCAAAGATGATCAGATTCTATTTAATGAGATAATTCGGAATGATAATTTGTTATCAGAATTTGTAATCAGAATTCGTCATTAGAATTCGGTGTCGAACTTCATGAGAGTTCGTATCCAGAATTCGGAGTGGAACTTTATTAGAGTTTGTATCCATAATTCGGAGTGTATCTTCATTACAGTTCTCATCCAGAATATAAAGCCTAAAACAGAATTCTTCATATCAAAGTTTTAAACATTTCCGAGAATATAGAAATGAATCTGATTCTTATACTTAATAAATATATGGATATAGATAATGAAAATCTGATAAGGATAATTTTCCTTATAAAATCAATTTTTCTTCATAAAAGCGGTTTTCCTTATAAAAGCGATTTTCCATATAAATGCGATTTTCCTTATAAAAGAAATTTTCCTTAATGATATGGTATTTGGGATTTTCAAAAGAAGAGGTAATGGAAAATTCATAAGGAAAACCTTATTGACTCAACAATCTCCCCCTTTTTGGAAAGCACAAGCATCCTTACAAAAAATAAAGACTATGGAAAAATAATGTTAAGTCTTATCTCCCTTTTCTTATGTATGTTGATGAATACGACTAACTCCCCCTTAGGCTTTGAAACTCTAAGTATCATATTATAGATTTCTGGAATGGTATTTCATTAAGAATAATAATGTCTTCTTTAATGAAAAACTCCCCCATAGATAAACTATATTAGAGTTTTTTTTCTTTCTCACCTTTTGTTAAGGTTCTTTTTACTTTTCCCCCTTTGTTAGGGTTCTTTTTCCTTATCCCACTTTTTAAATTTCAAAAAGAATTCGATTGAATGGAAAATATAAAAATGTATCTGAAAATTTAGTAACAACACAAAAAGAGACGAGTAAGCAATATTCTATTTATGTTTGAATGATAAAAAAAAGCTAAGATACAAAAAAAGATCGGATTTTTCCATTTTGGATCTTTTTCCTTCCACATGAGACCCTTAAGAATAGTCTTTATCTTCTTCAAGTCATTATGGTCTTCTTTGGCTTGCTTATCTAACAGTACTATTCTTTCACTTTGAGCTTCAAGCTTTTCTTCCTATGCTTGAAGCATTTATTCCTGAGCTTTCAAAATTTGTTCTTGCTTTAACAACTTCTCTTCAATCACAATCCGATGATACCTTTCTTTCCTCCAGCTTTGAACAACAGAATTAAGCATCCCATTCAGATATCTGCATTCTTGAATCTGGAAATTCATCTCAGCTGTAAACTTTTCTTCAAAGGAAGAAGTAAGGTCATTTAGCTTCTTGTATTCTCTCTCAATTGCATCTTTAACATTATCATGGAATTCATCAATGATCTTCATCTCATCTATAGTTTTCATCGACCAACTAGTCATTTTCATACAAGAACTTTTGTGGGATTCATAGATGACAATAAAATATTTGAATTGAGCCTCTGTCTCTACACATTTATCCATAACCATGGATACCGAGTCTGTTTTCTGATTCAAAGTATGTTGGTGCATCTGGAATCATGAATCAATACTTGAGAAGGTCGGAATAGAACCAACCAACTTTTTTAAAGACTGAACAACAATGTCATGTCCCAACAAAGATGACTCTGAATCAGAAATATTTATTGGAGAATTTTCTTCTTCAATTTTCTCATCCCTCTTATAAGAACCACCAAATTCCCTTCTATTTACAGACACAGAACTCGGGGTATCGACAACAAGTTGCTTTCCCTTGTCCTCTTTTAGAATGGATTAATGTTCCGGGGTTTTCTGTTCACTATCAGACACTTGAACAACATTTTCTTCATCATCAATATCTTTTTGAGCAACATCCTCTATGTACTCTATTTGAACAATATCATGTAGAATATGTTCTTCCTCTTCATGTTAAGCTAATTCTTATTCTCTTTTCTCGTCATCCTTCTCTTGAGTGACTATCTTAGAGGACTCATCTTCTGAAGTTCGGAGCGAAAAATGTTCCGAAGGTGTCTCCTTATAATCTTCTACTTGCATTAATAGATCTCTGGTCTCACCACTACCGTCAGAAACTGCTTCTTCCTCTTCCACTTGCTCAAACTTCTCAACTTCCTTAACATGATTAGCTTTTTCCTTTTACGGAGTAACATGGTTTCTTCCTGGAGTCTCAGGTAGTTATTCCAAAGAGAATGATCTTGTAACTGGAATGTTTCCAGAGGCCATCTCATTAAACTTCAAAAAAGTTTGAACCACCTCAGATTTAGACCTCTTCTTCTTAAGCTTCTTTTGTTTCACTTGTTTTTCTAGTTCATCCGCTATCTTTTCCATCAAGGACTTAGCCTCCGCAGGGTCCAAGGAAAAATGAGGCACCCCTTGCAGTCTCTTCTCTTTGACTTCCCTCCACTTAGCAACTACTCATCAGGGTAAGCTTTCTTCTTCTTCGGTTTTGGAGGTGCGGGATGAACTTCTTAAGATTTATGATTCTCTGCTTCAACTTCAACTTCTTTCAACTTTCTCTTCTTCACTAGCTTAGAAGATTCATGATCAACAATATTCGGGACAAATTCTTCTTAAACTGGCATATCAATGAACTCACAAGTCTTCTTGTTGAAATCAACATTCATACTTTTATGGGTGTCATCACTCACCAACATAATTTTGCAAACTATTGGCTTAGAGTTGCAAGCCTCCTTGAAAGACTCAAGGCACTGAACTATTAACGTCGAGGTTATTTCTAGATACATTACGATCTGAGCTCTCAGATTCCCTTTCTTGACATTATCAATGGTAATAATAATTTGTCTCATTAGATTAAACTTCCTTAGATTTATCAGAAAATCTAGAATAAATATCTCACTCTTCTTAAAACTATATTCGTCACCTTTTCTCGGTATGACAAAGCCTTGTACCCATAATTCTAGAATCTGAAAATACATAGATAGACTAGCAATCTTCAGAGCCTTGTCATTTGGCAGTCTGAGAGACTTTAATGCCTTTTCCTTGTTGAATCATCCCTTTGAATCTGGCAAAACATGAGTGATGAACTCAGCGTCTCCTTCATAGGTCAGCCCCACCAAGCTGGCTGCCTTGGCATAAGAAAGCTTATAAGTCATTCCATAAGACATAAAGAAAAATTTCTCCCTATCATTTTACTTAATGAAGGAAACCGTCTCATAGAACTCAAAAAGAAACTCCGAATATACTTCATCTTGATTCCCGGGCTTAGACACAGCAACATCTACCCATCTGTTAAGATTTATTTTCTTGGATATAAGAGAATCATAATTGTTGAAGAAATCAGGATGAACCAACCTTTATGTATATACTAACAACTTGGAAATCGGCATAGAGGTTGACATGTCTTGTGAAGCAACATCCACATACATTCAGATCTGAATACTTCTGAGAAGTTTGGAAAATAGATTGCTGAAGATCGGAACAGATTTAAAATGGAGAGGCAGAGCTTCTGGACGCTGGAGCACGAAAAACCGATGTGGGACGACCATTTTGGGTCCCCTTTAAATAGGAAATGATATGAAGGTTCATCTTCCTAAATTGTTAGAATGGTTGTAAAAACTGAGATCAGATCTGATGTTTGAAAACCAATTCTCAAGAAAACATTAATCTGATCTTTTGAGGTTTTTATTAAAAGAAACATTTAATAAAACAATAATCCAAAAACCAAATATAAGAAAATACCATCTAGCAATGTATGATTATGAAAACATGAGTAATGAAATCATACCTTTCGGATTGGATTACAAGGATTATTCGTAATGGGTAAGTTCCTTCTTTACTATGGAAAGGAAACATAGATCGCAAAACACACTATGAAAAAATCATTATGGAAAACTCGATACGAAAAGAATAATAAAAAAATACATTATAGGAATTTCAGTATGATAATGTCATTATGAATGTCTCAATACAGATGTCTTACTATGAAAATCATAGTACGAAAGTCTCAGTACGAATGTTTTTAGTACGAATGTATTAGTAAAAAAGATTTAGTATGAAAATCTCAGTACAAAAGTTTTATTCCGAACATTTTAGTATGAAGAAAAAAAATTGTAAAAACAACAAAAAAAATGTACTCACCCTATGAAGAGGAGTTTATTACTGAATGGATACATTTTCAACAGAATGTTAATTAAGAAGGATTATCTTACCGTTATCATTCCTAACTCCTGTTTAATGTATTCAAATCTATCAGAAGGCAATGATTTTGTGAAAATATCAGCAAGTTGATATTGTGTTCTGATAAACTGAAGAATGATATCTTCTTTTAGTGTGTGATCCCTAAGAAAGTGATGTCTAATATCTATGTGTTTTGCACATGAGTGATGTGCAGAGTTATTAATTAGGGAAATGGCACATGTGTTATCATAAAAAATTTGAGTTTTAGTAAAACTGAAGCCATAGTTTGTGTGTGTGTGTTGCATCCACAACACTTGAGCACAACAACTTCTAGCTGCTACATATTCAGCTTCCGCAGTGGAAAGTGCTACCGAATGTTGCTTCTTGCAAGACCAAAAAACTAGTTAATCTCCTAAGAAATAAAATGTTTCCGATGTACTTTTTCTATCCATTCTACATCCACGAAAGTCGGCATCATAATGGCTTTATATAATTTTTTTTTCCAGAAGTATAGAATAATCCTAGATCCATAGTTCCCTTAATTTATCGAAATTTTTTTTACTGCCATTAAGTGAGATTCCTTAGGATTGGATTGATACCTTGCACATAAGAATACTTAGAACACTATGTATGGTCGACTAGATATTAAGTAAAGTAAACATCCTATCATACCTCTAAAAGATGTTTGATCTACTGGTTTCCCAGCTTCATCAAGATCTAGAGAGTTTGATGTACTAATAGGATTACTTATACTTTTAGTATTGTCATATCCATAATTTTTTAGAAGGTCTTTAATATAATAATGTTGAGATATGTAGGTTCCTTCTGTTTATTGGGAAATTTGAAAACCAATGAAAAAAGTTAACTCAACCATCATACTCATTTCAAACTCGGATTTCATTATACTTGCAAAAGAGTCAGTTAAAGATTGCACAGTTGAACCAAATATGATGTCACCAACATAAATTTGTACAATCGGAACATTTTTATTATCTTTCATTATAAAAAGTGTTGGATCTTCATTTCCCTTAAAATTTTTATTTTGAAGCAAAAATCCAGGGAGTCTATCATACCAGGCTCATGGGGCATGTTTAAGACCATACAGAGCATTGGTATGTCTAAAAACATGATCATGGTGTTTTGTATCTTCAAATCCAGGAGGTTGTTTAACAAAAACATCCTCTTGAACATAACCATTTAGAAAATCACATTTCAAATCCATTTGAAAAAGCCGAAACTTAAAGAATACTGCAAAGGCATGTAAAATACGGATATATTCAAGTCTAGCTACTGGATCATAGGTTTCTTCACAGTCTATTCCCTCTTACTGATTATATCCTTTTGCAACAAGTCTAGCTTTATTTCTTATTATTACTCCATTTTCATCACATTTTTTTTATAAAGACCCACTTTACTCCAATAACATAAGATTCCTTAGTTCTTTCAACCAAGATCTACACTTGGTTCCTATAAAATTCATTTATTTCATCTTTCATAGCTTTGATCCAATCATCATCACATAAATATTCATCAGTGTTTTTGGTTCTAACTGTGAATGAAATGCTAGATCTTCTATTTTATTTCATAAGGAACTTCTAGTCCTTATAGGTTGATTTACATCACCAATGATACTATCACTAGGATTATTCATAAGAAACACCTGATTTGGGTTCTGAAAATCATGTTCATCAACATTGGGTAGAATATCTTCTGGGGTAAATGTTTCAAAAGTATTTTCTTGCACATTTTCCTTATCAGAAGGATCTTCTATCGAAGGTGGACAATCTATTTTTGAAAACACATCTAAGGATGAAGATTTTGATGATTTAAAAACAAAAGGATCTGACTTATAAAATTTTACGTGTACTGTTTCTTCAACAGTACACGTATTTTTTTTGAGAACTCTATATGCCTTAGATGTTGTGGAGTAGCCTATGAAAATTCCTTCATCATATTTTGGAGCGAATTTATTTAAATTATATTTAGTATTCAAAATGAATACTTTGCAACCAAAAACCATGAAGTAGGAAAGTCTTGGTTTTCTACCATTCCATAACTCATAAGGAGTTTTATTAAGAAAAGGTATAATCAAAACTCAATTTTTAGTATAGCAAGCAATACTTACAGCTTCAACCCATAAATGTCTAGCTATAGAATATTCAATCAACATGGTTCTACTTATCTCTTGAAGAATTGTATTTCTTCTTTCAACAACACCATTATGTTTAGGAGTTCTAGGAGCTAAATTTTTTTGAGTAATACCTTTTCTACTACAAATATTTTCAAAATCAGAATTTTTAAATTCTCCTCCATGATGACTATGAATAGTTTTCAAAGGATGGTTTTTCTCATTTTTAACTTGAGCTCTAAAAACATTTGAAATATGAAAAAGCTTCAGACTTCTTTCCTAGAAAATAAACCCATGAAAATATAGTGTCATCATCAACTAGAACAAACAACTAGTGTTTGCCTCTAATACTTCCAGTTTGTGTTGGACCAAAAAGATCTATGTGCACTAACTGTAATGCATCAATTGTAGAGACATCACCGATTGATTTAAATCTATATTTATGTTGCATTCCATATTGACAATGACAACAAGAAATAGAAGAATCAAATATAAGCTCGGGTAGATCCTTAAATAGATTCATCTTAGAGAGTTTTCATAAGTTCCTAAGGTTATAGGGACCTAGTATTCAATGCCATTACCAGGAATGGTCTTACATTGCACATAGTCAAGGTAAATCTTGGCTCCTGAGGCTTACTAAATTTAATGTGTAAACATTCTCTTGACTATTGGATGAGAGAATAATTTCTTCCTTGGAATTGTGAACTAAGCACTTATCATTCCTAAAATTCACAAGGTATCCTTACTAACTCAACTGAATTATGCTAATGAGGTTGTGCTTAAGACCCTTAACAAAAGGAACATTAGAAATCATGTTTTTACCCAGAAGAACAATATTACATATACCAACAATTTCTCCCTTAGCATTATCTCCAAATGTTACCTTTTCTCTTTCATTTTGATAATCTTTTCAAAATAGATTTTTTTACCAGTCATGTTCCGGAATGATCCACTATCCATGTACCATGTTTTGTTGTTTGTAATCTCTTTATTTTCCTAAAATCAAGTAATGAATTAGACTTTCGAAATCCAAACTTGTTTGGATCCGAGATTTCCAGATTACAAATGTTTAGGTACCCACATCTTCTTTGAGAAATGTGGATTATGAAAACCTAAAGATTGGGTTTTTTTAAGGAACAATTCTTTGCCCAGTGACCACCACATTGACACTTGGTACAAGATAGGGCACTTTGAGGATGAAATAATTGTTACTAAAAGTTGGTATTGCATGGGTGTAACAAATTCCGAATTTATTTCTTAAATGTCGTATCAGGGAAAACATTTTATCCAAATTTTCTTTACCATGGGTAATGTTTGATAAATACTTCTTTAAGGAAAAAATTTCAGACTTGAGTTTTATAACAAAGTTTTTATCCTCAAAATCATCAGTTTTAAAACTAGAGCTAGGACCGAAGATACTTTTCTTAGAAATTACTTTTTCTAACTCTTTAAAAAGTTTGTTCTTCTCAGAACATACTTCCTCAAAAAATTTTGTAATACTTTAAAAATTATAATTTTTTCTATTATGATATTTAGCAAGATCTAATATTTATTTTGTAAGAATATTATTCCCAGAGTTTTCCTTATCAAGTGTTTTATTGAGTTTGGAATTCATAATTTCAATAAGTTCAGAAAACCTAGAAACTTATTCATAGGTAGGTAGTGTATTATCTTTATCAAAAGAGGATTATTTATCAGAAGAGTTATAATATTCACTATTAATAGGATTTAAAGAAACATTGGTCAATGATTCAGAATTTCATTCCTTATCCATATGTAGTCTGACTACAAGACCAAGATTCATCTATCCCGAAGATTCATAATTAGAATATTCATCTGAAGAGTCACCACCACTGGCACTCCTGGTATCACTATCTTTCAGAACTTTCTTAGCTTTGTCATTATAATACTTATTTCTATTCCTGTCTGAATGCCTTTCTTTCATTTCTTTCTTTTTGAGCAATGGTAAATTTTGTCTAATATATCCAACTCTCTTCAAGTAATAACACGTGACTTCCCAATCTTTCCTATCTTTCCTTTCCTTTTTCTTATACTTGGATTGGAAACTTCTTTGGCCAGCTATCTTGTTTATCCTTCGAGCAAGATTTGAAAACCCATTTTTATAGACATCACTCTCAATAGATTTGGATTAGAAAATAACTTTCATAGACTTGGATCTGGTTACTCTCTCAGGAGTCTTAGCTTTCATCTGATTTGATGTTGTTGTAAAAGCAACAGTACCATTTCCATTTTTCTTCTTGATGTTGTGAGAATCTCTCTTCGTTCTTGTTTCATGTTGGAGAAGAGTTCTGAATAGCTCATCAAGCGAAATTTGAGTGACCTTCTTATTCTCACCAATAGTTGTTCTTTAGAATTCCCACTCATTGGGAATAATATCAATTATCTTATCCACAAGTGCTTCATCATCTAACCCTTTCTCTCCCATACACTGTAAACTATTTACTATAGTCATAAATCTCTGTTGAAATTTACAAATTGGTTCACCTTAAGAAATATTAAAGCCATGTTATTCATCTCTAAGCATAGCTCTCCTATTCTCAATCACTTTAGAAGTTACAAACATTGTAACCTCTAACTTCTTCCAGATACAATTAGCTGCCTCACAAGAAAAAATTTGGCTATGTATATTTCTATTCATTGAACACAGTAGAATATTATGTACCTTATAATTGAGTTGATACTCTTGATTTTCTGTGTTATTGAATGTCCTAACTTCCTTATCAGGAATTTTATAATCTCCAGTAAGCATAACAATGTTTTCCACTCCATTATTGATAACAAAAGTCTTCATTTGATCAATCCAGTACTCATAGTCATTACCATAAAGATTGTTGGTCTTGTAGGATTTATATTATTAATGGAGTCAACATTTATTCCTGCAATACTTAAAATCACCTTTGGTACACAAACTTTCTAGTAGAAAAAGTTCGTATTCACAATGTTCGGAATTACAATTCGTAGTGACAATGTTCGGAATGAAAATTTTTGTAATGACAAAGTACTTTCTAAGAAAGTATGAAGAATAAAGGAAAATGAGTGAGAAAAACTTATACATAAGTATAAGTATTTCAGAGACCTCCTCTGATACCAATTGTAGGATCTAAATAATGACGTAGATGCTCAAAATACAAGAGGGGGGTGAATTGTACACTTTAAAAATTTCCATTGGAACATTAAAAGTTGATTACGGATAACTATGTTTTCCTTAGATAAGGAATGTTCCGAGTTTAACAAAGTTAAAATAAGCAAATTCACAACACCTCTAACACCAATTGAAAAAATTGAATAAGGAGAGAAATTATAAAATTAATGTTCTATGTAATTGCTTAAAACTGGAAAGAGATTTCGAAAGTAGGTTCCAGAAATATGGATCTAGAAATTGAAACATAACTAATGATTATAATATTAGATTATACATTAAAGCATATAGAATCTAATTTAAATAGAGTAAAATTAAGAATTATAAGAAAGTTATACTTTTCTTAGTAATACAAAATGCAGTGGAAAAACAAGTAGTGGAACTACATGTAACAAGATATAAGTCTTTTAACCCAATGAAAAGGGTATCCAACAACCTTGGATAAAGGCCCCTTGATTTATACTTTCAAGCAAGTCTGCCTTACCGACACCAGGGTAAACCCTCGATACGAAGACCGGAATCTCTGTCTTGCTATCCCCAAAAGCTCTCAACTTCAAGTTAGTTGGAACCTCTATATTCCTCATCAAGGAAGCCCTCGATCTTTATGGTAGTCGGCACCTCTGTATTCCTATCCTCAGAAGTGCTCAAAAGTAATCACCAACATTCGGAGTCGCACGAAGCAAAAACTGAATGAGCGGTTCAGTACGCACAATGCATGAAAAGCTTTCTCTGTCTAGAAATCACCTTAGCATCGTGTGGTCTCTAGATCGATCATCTTCATTGTATATCGAGCTCTTTCAAATGAGCTTCTATTTATAGGATCGGTCGGCCTCCTTTCAACGGTCAAATTTTTTTTCTTAAAATTCAGAGGGACCTATACATGTGTAACTTAACCAATGGTTAGTTTATAACGGAATAGAAGACATTGTTTTATGAAAAAATAAGTATAACAGAAAGTACGACAACATTTCATGATTAGTTAAAAATTTTGGAGTGAAGATTAAGATTGTAAGAAAAATGTCAAAGAGTAGACAAATTATAAAAGTGTAAGAAAAATGAAAGTTCAGAGTCTAATCAAAAATAATATTCAGAGTCTAAATAAATTCGGAGTGTATAAAGCAAAGATGACCAGATTCTGTATAGTAGGAGAATTCAGAAAGAAAAATCATCATCAGAATTCGTAATGGGAATTCGTAATAAGAATTCGTCATTAGAATTCGGTGTCAAACATCATGATAGTACGTATCCAGAATTCGGAGTGTAACTTCATAACTGTTCTCATCAAGAATTCAGCGCCTAAAACAAAATGCTTCATATCAAACTTTTAAACAATTTCGTAAATATAGAAATTAATATGATTCTTATACTTTTGAAATATATGGATATAGATAATGAACATATGATAAGGATAATTTTACTTACAAAAAAGTTTTTTCTTATAAAATCAATTTTTCTTATAAAAGCGATTTTCTATATAAAAGAGATTTTCCATATAAAAGGGATTTTCTTTAAAGATAAGGTGTTTGTGATTTTCAAAACAAGAAGGAATGGAAAATTCATAAGGAAAACCTCATTGTATCAACACAATACGCAAAAAAAACATACAATTTGAAAAAAATAGGAACACTAATATCTATTACATCATATTGATTAAAACTACACATAACCCCCTTTCGGTTTCTTATAGACATGATTACAAATAAAAACTATTTCAAATACTCATAAATAATAGAATATAATGAAATCTTATTTGACATAATAATTGGATATATGAATGAAAAAAATATATGAAAACCATTAAGATATAATAAATATAATGTATTGTCTCACTATATCGATGATAATTAATGAAATCATTGATAACAATAATCACTTACCCCATACTGATGGAATGCATATAGATTGAAATAAAAACATAATGTCAATTCATTATTTATTGAAATATCAATTGTTCTAAAGATGACATTGATGAAATTATAATAATTTGAGAATATGAATACACCAAATTCCTAAATGATTTGTCTTGGGAGACTAGTCGATGAAAATTGTGAAATATATTTTTGGTCCACAATAGTCACATGGTTAATTATAATGAATTATTCATATGATTAATCAAGACCATTCATTCAATTCACTAAGGTAATTATTATTGATCAAATCCATAATGTTATTATACTGAGAAACATGGATATAAAATACATCCATTTAAATAGAATAATGTAGATGTTTAAAATAACTTTATTTAATAAATAGAGAGTATATGATGTATCATAAATATCACATGAAGTACCCTTCTAAAAAAAATATAGTTGAGTGTGTAATAAAATTGTGAAAGGTTTCCAATAGAAGATAGAAATTGGATTTATTAGATTTTATTGGTAGGATATTATAAACATTATTAGAAATGTTCATTATCATGGTTCATTAAGAGCATGTGAATATTAGAAAGAATATACCCAATAGTTACCATTTAGGAGTAAAGTCATTGGTCCACTCATCTTGTATCTAGGTGATGATTGAGTAATATCTCAACTAACCATTTTTTAGTGATTACCCATAGGTTCATCGGTTCAAAAACCACATCCACTTGTTAGTATCCACATATGAGTTCATTTTCTATGATATTAAAATCCCCTACTTTACCAAAACATAGGATAATGGTTCCAACATGGGAATGGTTAATTTAGAATCAAAATAATACCTATGTGGGATAAAAATATAAAATTGTAATCATATAATATTCATGAATATAATGGAAAAATTATTACATTGAAATTAATGAACTGGAAAAAATAAAATTGGTGCTAATTAAAATATGGGTCCTAAATAAAATAAATTTATAAGGAAACCCGAAATTTATCATTGGTAGAAATTCAATCATAACCACCAGAATAATTGTTTCATTAACATGATCGTAAAATACCATGAATAAATTCGTTTATTGATATTGAATTTCTAATTGTCATTATAAACACCACATAATGGTAATTAATTTCATATTACCCACCATGCCAATAGGAGAGGAATTTGATTTTGAAAAACTATTACATATTATCCTAAATTTTAAGAACATAGATTATCATCATATATCAATATCATAAATATATTAACTAAATAATTAATAACCTTACTAATATACTTTTTATTCTTTAATTTTCATAAATTGTCAATTAGTACTTGAATTTTACCAATTTCCCACATCAGTGTTTTTATATGTGAATATTTGAAAAATATTCATATATGTGAATTTTTTATTCATTCATGTTAAAATTTGAATTAATAATAATTAATTAATTTTACTTTTTTGTATTATTTATAAATCATTATGTTGTTTCAAATCACATTTCCTTGTAGTTTATTTTATTATTACGGTTCTGAAGCCCCAACATTATGAGTACTTTTAGATTTCTGTAACTTGTATACAATGAGTTATACATGATGCATAGATACCATTATAGAGTTTATATTTCTACATATACCATTTAATATAAATTTTTAGAGATATTTTATTGTGTCAAAATGTTATAGAAAATTCACATGCAATAAAGAGACATAGAGTTACAATAACATTAATCTCAGCCATGTGTCTAATGATATATATAAATAATATTTATTATAAATAGTAGTGGTATGACTATTAGGTGTTGGGGTCTTATAATCAAATATAATATGTCCCATTATGTTCACTTGTGGTGATCTATTGTAAGTGAGACCATGTTGAATGGCCAACCAATATGAAAACCACTTATTACAATGGTTATTGGTACTTTCAATCTACAGACATGTGTATATATCACCTGAATTGAGTTATTTTTTATTGTCTTCCATTTTATTGTATACATTCACACATGTAAGAAATCTTGTAATTGAGGATGTTGAATGTTAGGTTGTAATGGGTGTGTCATTAATGGTATGGAGTTAGTTTAATGGTCAACATAGAATAGACCTTTTCTATGTTAAGTAAGTGATATCTCAAAGATAGCTAATTTGGATTAATGTAACTCTATACTTCTTTGGAAAGGGTAGTTAGGGGTAAATTTTTCAATTAATTCAAAAAATAATAATGAAAAAATGGATTATGCCATACGTGTCTATTAAGGATATAAACAAACATTCATCATGAAATCGGGATATGTGTCGAAATAAATTTTCCTAGTATTTCCTAAGGATATTACAATAATTACAATGAAAAAAACCGAGGGACAGGTTATAGATAATATTTCAATAAATGGGGGATCATACCTATTTGTTATAGTAGGGGAAATATTGTCTTCTGTTTAGAAAATGCTTGAGATATAGAAATGGTTTGAAAAGGAACATGTTACAAAAGGGCATGTCGAATGAAAATTTTCTAAAGATATATATTCTGTAGGAAAGATAAATCCATTGTTATTTTTCATTTTCACCTCTACTAGTGATCCATTATTCATTGTTAATAATAATTCCTACAGGTGTGTATCATATAATAATTACGTAATGTTGAAAATATCAATGGAAAATAAATAAGGGATTATATATATAAATGTGTAATGGAATGTTTTTTGAACACTATGGTAAATATTCATGTGAGACAATATCATTATGGTACCTATGTGTTACCAATAAGGATAGATTGTTAATACTACATTTTTATGGTCAAATTCATTGAAATTATATTTTTCAAATATATATATTCAATGATCATATTATTTCATATTGTATGTCAAGAACACCAGTGATGTATGTTTTCCACCAGATGAATCCAAAATGGGATACTGATGCTATTGAATGATTTTATTGGATGAAATTTAGTGAGATCCCATTCATTATTGAATAATAAAATATGAAAATATAATATCTATTTGGAATGAATTTTTTCCATGGGACTATAAGAGGTTATTTGGAGCACCATGGAAATCAATGTAAAATATGTTTAGTATCATATAGAATTCCAATATTGGTACTATAAATACTCTATAATATAAGTAATATATCTATACAGATAATGACTTAATGTTGATTCCAATATTATATGTGATTAACACAATTTAGTAGGATATGAAATTTTCTTAATCCATGTCATTTTACATATACTGATAAGGTATTTATCAATACATGTTGGAATATTATGAGGATTGGTACCATTTTCACAAGGCATTAGTCTCTCCGATGACACATGAATTGGGATAACATGATATTAATGTGGTATGTTTACATCCATATTATTTGGGAATTCATCAATCAATTATCCTCTATTTAGTTCTAAACACATTAACATTTAAAACAATTACTTAATGTTTGGAATATTTCATTAATATTTAGGATGACTGCAAGGGATGTAGTCAGAACAATCTAATTGTACCTAAACATGTACCGAAAGGATATAACCGATTTTTTGGGGAAGAAATGATTCAACTATTAAGATGATATAAAATATTAATCCATTATATCAATATGATATTAAATTATAGTTAGGATCTGTTAACATATATAAAAATTATTTTAAACTAATGGTATCCATATCATTAAACGTTGAGTGAATTAAAATAATTTATGATGCTAAATATGTAGCTTAAAATATGCAAACACTTATTCCAATTCCTGAAATAGGGCCAATTTATTAATTTTTTGTCATTAATATTCTTATATTAATAGTACGAGATATGATTTTAAGATTGAATAGTGAAATATTGTTATATACTCAGGATTCATCACATGAGATGTCTTCCTAGATGAGGTAATGTAAGAAAAATAAAAATAGCCACAATGTTAGAATGTGGAAGGTCCCAAGCTAAATTTATAACTCATAATAAACATGATCCAATCTTGTCAATGAATATATGTATTGCTTAGATGTTGGATCTAATACAAGTATGACTGTTTTCAATGTTGCTTCCCTAGACCAAAAATTATTAATACTATTAGATTGTTATACCAAATATACATTGATTCATAAATTTTGTATATATATCATTATAGTATTGATATTGCTACATCCACTATTTAAATGATTATTTACATATAATATTATTCATAACAAAAGGTTATATATTTTACAGGGCTAAAAGGAGAACCTCATGATAATTCAACATTTATAATATACATATTTCCTTTGGACTACACATATCACACTGAAGTGAAATATTTATATCTATATATTTGGTGATGGGGTCTTATAATCATTTAAAATTCCATTCATCATGATATAACATGTTTATATCTTATAGGTGATATAGTAGTGATAGAACTTCCAATAAGAACACCACACATTTCAATTGGCATTGGTTGTTTCTATAACATGTCTAGGTTTAAAAAAAATTGAAACTCATTAAACAGTAATCAATACATAATGAATCTTTTCATTTAAGAGATAATTGTATAGTATATGTTAATGATAATTTGTCTACTTCTATTATTTGAATTTTTTAAAATATACATCATCTATTTTGATCAGTATGGTTTATGGAGTCTGATAGAACCACCTAAACTTTTTTGTGAATGGTAACATACCGTTATGAATAATAATATGAACCTTATTTATATTTACTTGTATTATTATTTTATTTTCATATGATTATTTGATAATGAGATCTTGATTAAATTTTCATGGGGATATGAAATCATTTATAGTATTAAAATTGTTATTTTTGGAATAAAATATGATTTTATTTGAAAAATTAAGTAATCATATTTAGAAAATATGTTTTAAAAAATCGGGTTAATTATTATATTCTATACATAACAATGTTTTTTGGATGATTTTTTTTGGAAATTATTGAGTTTTTAATGAATAATAAAATATGTTAATATTCTGTATATATACAATATCAGTTAAATACTTTATTCTTAACATAATGTTGGATGTAATAACTATTGGCTAAAACTCATATTCACATATTACGATTTAGGAGAACATTAATCAAGACTATTCAACATCATGAGGAAAAATATGAAACTAATGATTAAAATAATGAAAAACCACTCCTCTCCACTAGTTTTAATACCACACTCACCCCCTGCTTCCCATAACACATCAAAAGGGTTGAGAATTGTCTATATTCTTCCAAATCTCCAAACTATGGCCCTTCCTCACATACAAGACCTATTGGTCTCACCAATAGTCCAAATCCAACACCCTTAAGGAGGATCTCAATGTGAAGAGATCAAGAGGAATGAACCCTCATTCAATTTCATGTGTTTTCATTTCTATTATTTTCCTTTCTAGTAATCTCTTCTCATAAACATTTCCAATGTGCCTTAAATATAAAATAATATATAAAATATTTATTTGTCTCATGTTTATTGAAAAATTCTTCATCATTCCTCTATATCTATTCCACTTATTCTAAATATAATATCATCATCTGTGATGTGTCGATTTGATGACATCGTGGATGATGTGTCTGGAATTTCTTTTAAAACCATAAACACTTTTACTAAAACCACTTAAATGGTCAAAAATGTTTTTAAATTGTATTATATAACCTCGTTTATGTTGTTAAATTAAATTATATTCCAAATATTAATGGTATATGAGAAAACTAGTTCGTGATTATCGAAGAACCTCCAATATGATCTAAACAAATATCACTAATGATTTTTCTTTGTATTCATCATCACACAATATAACCAAAATGATTTATGTCATAACTTAATAATCTCAAAACATATTAATACCATTTCTTTATACTTCTTGAGATTCTCTTTAATTCGACATGGATATATTTTACGAACCAACCTTGGAAATCGTGTAAGGAACACACATGAAAAATTGGAATGAACCAAATATTTTTATTTAATGATTTGTATGATCTTATGACATGATCATATAGAAAATTTATTACATCAACATATTTCTGTAAAATATTAACAACAATATTTTTACCAATATAAAGGATATTTAGAAAATTTTTATGTAAGACAAACCTGAGGTAAGGGAATTCATAACCCAACATCCATTGATTGTATTATACTACCACCTCATTGATTTTTTTTATTATAAGAATATTTTTGAATTCATTATTTTGTATATAATATTTTATTATGTCTATTTACATTTTATACAAATAATCCTTTCATTATATTAATTCTCAAATCAATTATATGAAATTTTTATGGGACATTCTATTAAAAACTATCTTATCAAACTCTATTTTAAAATATTCAAAAGAAATGTTTTTTGAAATTATTCATTATTATGATTATGTTATGGTTATTTGGAAATTTATATGATGAATTTTGGGACCTATATCTCCATCCAATTCATTGGTTCTGTTTTAGTTGGAGGTCGACTGTATGGTTACTCAATGGGTAACTACGATGATTACATCATGAAGTAGTCGGCGGGGGGGTACATTGTTAGGTATTTGTGAGGGTTACCTTCATCGTAGATTTTCTCACACCTGGGATATTTGTTCCCCATAACATTGTGAATTCTCAAATAAAACAGATGCCTCATGCACAAGGTCATGTAGTGGAAATGCATAAACATAATGTCCTAGATGAAAAGTTTCACACCTTCTTATTCACATGTAGAACTCAGGGGATCTCATTTCTATGTGCTATGAAGAGTACAGATCTAGGAAAAGATAAATCAAGGAAGCATCCTCATTTTTAGGAGGCATCATGATGATGGTTTCACGGTAGATTTAGACCTGGATTCACTTCTTTAACACATGAAAATGTGAAAATTATCTGTCATGGGTCACATTTCCTACATTAAATGTGACCACCCATGTAATGTTATTGAATTAAATTTATTTATTGCACACATATAGAATACATATAAATAGAAATTGATGATAATATGAAAAGTATGTTATCATAATCTGTTGGAATCAATATATGATCTACATAAGGTTTCAAGGACATGAAATATTAATCAATAACCAGGTTTTCATAGAATATCTGACTACGAATTTACTATTAACCCCCACACATATAGGAATACCATGGAACATGTTTGGGTAATACTAAATGGCCCAAAATGGTTATTTTGGAACCTAAAAACCCTGAATGGTATTTTTTATTTTATCAAATCTCCTCTCAAAATTGATCATTGAACTTATATTTATGATGTAGGCCTCATTGCAATATAATTATTGGAAAATAAATATGATTTAAACTATCCCAATAAAATTAATTTCAATAATAATGTTAAAAAACTAAAATTAAAATATAATATTAGAGGAAACCTCTCTTTTGTGATATTTGAAGGATCATTGGACTTATAATAATCAATTGTATTGTGGTTAAAAAACACGTAAATATACCAATTGAAAATGAATGAATTGAAATATATAGAAATAAAAGATATTAATCTCTCAGGTTGGACATACGTGATCCCACAAAAATGAAAACTAAATCAGGTTAAAAAAATCACATATAATGACTACAAATACGGGACAAATTGGAAAAAACCATGGTAGATGTTGCTGAAGAGGAAGATAACTCCATTAACAAACAAACCCACTTAGAATAAATAAATAATATGGTTTTATATACTATTAGACTATCCAATGATGAACATGAGATGGAAGACCATAGTACATGTAAATATAAACAATTTTTAAGCTCTAATTTCATAAAAAACGATGAACATACACTGGGTAGGAGAGATACAATATATCCAACTGAATAAATGCAATGGAATGGATGAAACACATGCACTGCAGCAACTCACAATGATGATTGCCCAATGTAAAATTCTCTTAAAAAAGTGGATGTACACACCATCTATGATTTAAGAATAGGAAAGATCCAAAACCCCCACCTCTTGAATGCCACTACTAATCTAGGGATAATGAATGAATCCAACAATATGTCTAATGACTTATGTTATTTTTCCTCCATTCACAACACTTCTCCTCCAAAATTTGGGAAGCTTCCTAATATCTTGAATGCTTTTCAGACTAAGAAATAGACCATGGATAATATTATTGTTAAAGAAATTACCATTAACATGGAAAATCTAATGTATTTAAAGGTATATTGGACATCGATACAAGATCTTATTCAAATTTAGGAAAATATTGACTCCACAGTGCAGATTTATAGTCCTCCATTTGATATGGGCACTATCAAACAGCAGGACAAAACTGCTTCGAACGATCCATGTACACCTAATCATCTTTCTAAAAATTTCCATTTTTATGGTACTCAAACTATAGATTGCTATGATTGATCTGATCAAACAATAAATTCGTTATCTAATATTAATTACAATTTGTTTTTGTTATGTGTAATAAGAACACTACCGACTCAAATATTAATTAATAATCAACTAATCCTACTATAAAAAAACTTTTAATACCTAAAATTGACAATGAATATACCACTAATAGTAACAATGCTCAAATGGATAGAAGGACTTATTGAAATTATGGTTCGGGAATAAACGAAAAGACGGAGTTCTGACTCCAAATTCCAGATTAAATAAAGATTCTATTTTTTAATTGTCCTGGTATTTCCATCTCTAACACATTCATTGTTCTATATAAATTTTTAACACTCATCATACTATGTTATTTTCTATTGTTGATCTAGAAAATTTCTTTTCTTTATATAATTTCATTTCTTCCAGAAATATTTTGTTTTTACTAGTGAAATAAAAAATAACTACAATGCTTAAACTCTATGGATTTTTTCACATACTAATCCAACACCCCGAAATTGGGGACACCAATCATGAACTACCACCAACTACAATGCTTAAACTCCATGGTCCACAAGGAGTAACCAACCATGATCTACCACCAAATCACAAAACATTTTACCAAAACATTTTACACTTCATTGAAATCCCATATATTTCCTTAAACATCATTCACCCACTTGTTTTATTTCATTCTTCTCATTATTTCTTGGTTTCATGAAATGCATAATGCGCCCTACTCACCTGCCTCACACACATACCTCGTGCATGTTCGTATCATAATGCATGTAACATATTTCCCTAGGATCCTATAATGATGCATGAATCTAAATACTCATGTCGTGAAGGCCACAAGCCAAATATCACAAAATACACCCATCAAGCCACATGTGCGTCACCCAATGGTGAAATATCATTAACTGTAACAAAACACAACCAAGAACTACATTTCCCACCAAGGGTGACATGGGTTTTCCCTCGTACATGGGATAGAAACTCCGAAGCATGGGCTCATTACCAAGGCATGACACATATTAACCCTTGGCAACCTATCCAAAATAACAAGACCATGGAAAAGGAGAAGAAAGACCACCTATGATACCACTTTGTAATGTCCCCGACCCGGAAGCCATAAACCAGTGCTCCGAGCTGGGTAGTCACATAACCATAAGCCTGCCTCCCCATACGCCAAATGCTGCCGACAAGGAGTGGGTTTTTATGGAGTCAAGTGGAAAGACTATAACCCCTTTGTATTAGAGTAAGACACAATAGAAATAACCAAATAGTGGAAGCAATAATAAATAAATAGAGAACATGTATAACAATCATTTCCAACAACAAATATGTCATGTCATACTATACGTGCAAGAGTGAACAAAAACCCAAAATAAAGAAAATATTAAAAATCCCCAAAATGGTCCCGAATCGAAGACCAGATCCTCCACCAACTGCTACCCATGTCCACTCAACCTTCTAGCAAGGAAACCTACCCTTCCCCAGACCTACAGACATGATGTCTTCTCAGGTGCCCAACGGTGGCCCAAGAAGGGTGTGTGTACAACTTAATAGGCAACCACCAACAGTGTCTACAAAATATCCAGTATGAACAGATAGTGCATGCAATGAAATATGAATGATAATTTCCATGTAATTATTTAAATTTCCATTAACGAGTTCATGTCCAAATCCATTCTACTTCCATTACCATTCATTTCACACTAATTATCATCACATACCATCTCATCACATTTCCATTGGTCAATCACATACATTATGTTACATGGGTCTATAGCCAACAATAAAATTTAAGAGGCTAAACAACTCGTTTTCCTATTTCACTATGATTTACCTCCAAAAAGAAACTGTATCCTCACCTTGAAGCCTCAGTCCAGGTGGATGCAACCGTTAGGGGAATAGAGCCTCAGTCCTCATTCCTAATATGGGCATTTAGGGTGGAGTTCAAAGAAACAGTCTTCACTCGACCCGTGGGTGTATATCCTCAAGTCATACACCACATTACCAAGCTAGGTTCACATGCGTACATATAATTTACCATCAACCCTCCCTTCCATTTCCCTTAGGCAAACACCATTCTTAACAAAACACACAGGAATTCACATTATGCCTCAACAAATTGACACCTTCCCATTTAACATCATTTAACCATTCACCCAATTCCCAAGTGTTATTCTTATCTCACTAACTATTCAACACTAAACCAATAATTCATCACATTATAGTCTTTATTTATTTTACACATTAACCCATTTAACCCTTCATCATTCCCATGAATCAACCATTCAACCCATTCTAAATAACCCTTAGGTAATTACCATGTCTAGGTTCATCAAGTAACATTTATTCCATGTTCAACATAACATGCCATCATATTCATCAACGTCTCTACCTTTTATTACAACAAGGTCACTTGAACAATCACATTCCCTAAGTCCATGAAAAGCTGACACATCCCATTGATGTTCCCAATTAGGTCAAGTCATTCTCAACGCATCCCATGGGAATCATGGGAGTTCCCATTTACCATTTTCAAGCATCATTTATAACAAAACACATCAAGGTGGATCAAATCTCACCAATGAGAACATATGCAAAGCCACACATGAATAAATCAACCATAAAACAATGGGATAATGTTTATAGACCACCTAACATTAAACTGCAGTTGAAAACAGTCTCAATCGAGTCCTAAGACCAAAATCCAACAAACCTTTTGAGCTTCAACATTAAACTGACCAAAAGGATAGGGTTTTACTTCTTAAGAACAAGAGGGAGAGACGATACAAACCCTAATCTAGATAGAGAAGCATGGATAGGATTAGTCTTACCTGGAGCTTCGATCCGCATCCAACGACACTAAAAAACCATATAAATGAGGGGGATCAATCTCTTGTAGCTCTGGGGAGATTTGGTACATTCCTATGGTGATGATGGTGGAAATGAGAGAAAAAATTAGGGGGTTCTTACAATCCTAGAGTGGCAAAATTGTAATTTTTCACAACATTAAAAGGATGCACGGGCTAGCCGCACAGTTTGAAAAACCTTGTGAAAACCGTGCACATGCTACTATCTAGAGGAGGAAGGGTTGCACGGCTTACCTGGGTAGGCCGCACGGTTTGCCCTGGACGTGCACCCAGACTTGTCTTGCCTAGCTTTCATATCTTTCATGCCCCTAGCCTCTGAAACACCCCCAAGACATCACATACGTTCAAGAATCAATTTAAAACCCAAAACAAAGGGTTCAACCAAAAATAAAACAAAAACATACCTTTCCATAAACCGAGATCTTACAAATTGAGATAAATTTATGACAATATTTATTAATTTACAATAATTAATATTATATTTTACTAATTAAATTTAATAATCATTAGTTTTTAATAATTTTAATTAACACAAATAAATAAATAAAAATTGGTGATAATTTATATCAATTTATTATAAAATTTTGAAAATTATATTATATTGTTCTAAATTAATTGAATTTATTTGAATCCAGTTCAATTTATAGTAAAATACTTCATTATATAATTTTTAAATTTATTTATAATAATTTATACTTATTGGAAATAGATTTAAAATAATCTATAATAAATTATATCAATTAATAATAATGTAAAATAAATTTTCAAATATATAATTTTTATACTATTTTTTGTTGTTTTATAGTTTTTTTTTAATTTAATCAAATTATAATTGAACTTATTATAATTCAGTATAATAATTATTAACATATAATTATTTATATTAGTTTCTTTATTTATACTAATATATTCTACATTATATCAATTTAAATAAATTTTATTGACATATCCAAATTGTTATTAATTAATATTATATTTAACTAATTGTAGCTAATTTATACTTATTTTTACCAACTAGTTGGATGATATAATTTTTTATCATTTTATTATAAATTATATAAATTAATTTTTTTATTAAAATCTAATAATACACAGTAATATGTGATAGTTTTATAATATTTTATGATTATTTGTTTTGTTATGAATTTTTAAATTAGTTTATAATATTATATACGATTTTAAATAATTTATTATAATTATTATTAATATTATAATTTTAATAAATTTTTTATAACAATATATTAATCAATTTTACTTTACACAAATTACATATTAAATTATAAAAATTTATAATAATTTGGATTAAATATGGATGAATTTATAAAAATTAATAAAAATTTTCATTACATTCTACTAATTATTATTTATATATACAAAATTATGTAATTTTATAATTAATTATATATTTTATTCTAATTTTTTTAATTTATAATAATGAATTATATATTTTAATAAAAATTTTAATATATATTAATCATTATTAAATTATTTTAATTTTTAAATATTTATCTAATTATAAATGAATTTATATTAAATTGTACCATTATATTAAAATTTAATCAAATTTACGAAATGTTTAGTCCACTATATAGAAATTTTAATAAATTTATACTGAATAATATAAATTTCTAATGAATTATATAAATTTATGATAATCTATTATTAATTCATAATTATTGATAGCATAATTTAGTAATATATATTAATATAATCTTATTTCATAAAAATACTTATATTATTATGATAATATATTATAAATTTGAAAATAAATATAGAAAATATATTAAATATAATGAAATTTTTTTAAATTAAACTAACTAAAATTCATATAAATTAATAGTCAAATGTATATAATGAATTGTTAAATAAAAAATGAAATATAATCCAATTGGTAGTTTGGTAAATGATTTTTATATATCTATTATCGAATCTATTGAGATAAAAATTAGATCAAAAATAAGAGATTGTTTTAAAGAGAAAAATATCTAATGAAAAATGAATGAGAAGGGGTGGGGTAACTATTTATAATTTTTTTGGATAAACTATTTACAATTGAATTTTCCATGAAAATTTTCACAATCTGTGATGAATTTTTTTGCAATAAAAATTATTTAGGACAGATAATATACATATCCCAAAAACCACTACTATAAATATTAACTAAATATATAAATATTGTTTTCAATAGAGTAATTAAATATTAAATTATATTATTGATATAATTTAGTGATGACACAATTACCAAAAATAATATTTTCCACAAATCCATCAAAAATATTGTTTCTAATTGTTGTTTATTTCGGATGAACAAAGGTGTCCATGGAAAATAATAATTCTATGAGAACTACTTATTAATAACAAAACATTATATCCCAAATAACTATTACCCACCATTTTACTTGAAATATTTCCAAATACATTTATAATGGAAGAAGAATTCCCTTAAAAATAACCATGGATAAATACAATGATTTGGTGGAAACACATAGTCATCGTGAAATAGTTTTTTAAGATGCTGTTTGGTATTGAATTTTAGTCCATCACAAATAAACTGTCATAAAAATAAAATTTTCTTATAGTATGATGCATTATTATCCCATTCATCGCATAATTCTAGGACAACCCATCATTCAACATCAGAGGTATGAGGATGTGGGGGGATGGAATATATGTTAATTCACTTATAAATCATTCAATCCACAAATGTATAAACGCAATAATATTTATATTTTTTTTCTCAACATCCACTTCACATAATTCTATCTATCTAGTCCTGTTATACCTCTTTTCATTTTAATATTGGTGGACCGAAGGCCCAATGGATCAATGGTCCAACTACATGGACTGAAATAAATAATTCAGTGAATATTTACATTTATACATTTACCATAGAATTCAGTCATCTTATTTGATCCAAGGGATTTCATGTTGTATTATGGGGTGCATACAATTAAAGAAATCATAACTGGAAAATAACAATGACCCATACCAACAATGGTATGTTAATTGATTGATGATTGATCTATAGATGAAAAAACAATGATTGATTTGAAGTTTATGGTAAAATACTTTTCAATTTTTCATGTTATTTTTTAGAATTATATATAAATTTCGTATCTAAGAACAATTTTTCATCCCTATATCTAATACTATAATGAATAGAATTTCAATGTTAAATTTTTTATGTATTCAAATCCTCTAGAACCTCTCACAAGAATGATTTAATATTTTAATAAAATGATTTTCTAATGTTTTTTGGAATAAAATAATTTTCTTTTGGTGGGTGATATATTAAAATATAATTTAGTATTGAGTTTCGAAAAACCTCACGTGAGGATCCTACATGAAAATTTAAATATAAAATAACTTAACATTGGAATAATTGAATACCTGGTCTATGAATTATTTCTTTAAAGTAGATTTTGAGCATATGAAATGGAAATTTCATATTTCCTTCATTTCATTATGGGGGTTTAAAGATATAATACCTCTATGGATTATACACATTTTATTCCTTGATATCCCTGAAACAACAATCGATCACTGGATGTTATCATGGTGACTTGATTGTCTTGTGTAATTTCTGTTGATCACTAATTCATCAATATTGAAGGGGTATTATTTTTTCATTCATTTTTGGAAGATAGTGTTGAGGGGTAAAAAGACATGTTTTTGTGTGTGAAATGATTCTCAAGTTTCTATTTTGGTTATAATACATAATATACATTACGTCTATTTATAGAGAGAGAGTTTGCATTAAAATATTTTTTCACTTACATGATGTATTATAAATAATATTAAATACATCATAAACCCATTCCTGTAAAACACCATGCTTCCATGTTACACTTCTCTTTGAATAATAGAATATCATGTGTTGTATGCAACTTCGAGTTCTAACACTCCCCAACAAATCAAACTAGTCATTATGAAAAGTAATACACACTTTTTAAAATTTTATAAATTTTATCATCCAAATTGGACTTCATTTTTAGATTCAGAATATCATTATTATCTTAGGATGAATTTTTGGTATTTTTATGAAAACATTCAGTTTTTTATTAATAGTGAAAAATAATAAGTTTAAATTTTTTAATAAAAATAATTTAATGTGATAAATTAAACAATTGAGTGGTTTTAAAGTATAATTAGATTATATTTTTACCAATTAATCCTATTTTGGTCATTGGACATAATTTTACATCTAAACTAGACATAAACAATTGTCAATCTATTGATAGTTATTATTTCCTAAAAACACGTTTTTTATTCTGAGAACGGGAATTAATTTTGAATTAATTATTCCAACTTCTGTGTTTTGAATTTATCAAAATGGATTCATTATTTATTATTAGAAGTAAAAGTTGTGTAAATAGGTAACCTTTATTTGTAGATATTTTTAAATAATATTACGGTAAATGTTTTATTTGTCATGGTTAAAGGATAAATTCTGTAAATAAGGGTAAAAATAATATTATAATAATATTAAATTACCAGAACATGTGTCCTAACCATATTTTCTGAATCATGTCCAACCATGGGCATCATTTGGTCGATTTTGGGACCCCATGGAGCCACTTGTATGTAATAATGACACTTTTTGTTAATTCTGTTAAAGTAAATACAAAAATGACATAAGCATATATCTTTTAGTAAAACATTTTTTACATCGGGATATACAGATTATCTATTAGACAATAAATATCCATTAGAAAAATAAATTTATTTTTTATATCATGGAAATTTTTTATAATTTTTAGACATCAAATAATGTAAATTAATTATAAAACAATAAAGATGTAGTATTTATCAAATTAATAAATTATTTATATAAATATGACTATAAAGAATAAAATAATATAAAAAATAGGTCCAATTCATATTAGATGATTTCATTTCAATCATCAGTCATATTATCTTCAACATTAATGAGTTTTAGACCTTTAGAAAACGAATATAATTATATAAAATAATAATATTTTCAATCATTCCTAAAGAGCCCCTACTCCCCCTTATAAAAATCCCTTACCTATAACCAATTATATAACCCTATCAAGCCCCTTGGATAACCCAAAATCTACTCAATTAATCCACCAAAATCCCACTCCTCCTCCTAGAAGCCTTACCTTAGGCAGAAGTCACTTTAAAAGGACTATTTGGGTCAAACCAAAGGGGGTTACCTGATTTAAAGGTAACATCTTATCTTAAGTTCATTTCTTTTATTTTTCTTCTCTAACCCCCCTAATCTCTATTTATTCCATTATTATATAAAAAAACAGTATCCTCAATATACTATACTGCTTCTATGAGATGTATTCAAAATACACCTACACAAACCACTATCTAATTGTTATATAACATAATGTTTTGGTGCACTGCGAACTACTTCCTCACGAAATGATGATTATTCAATCTTCTACTACAACCTCTTATGGTAGCCATTATGTTGGAACTATAATTAAATATTAAATTAATGATATTTATTTTTTCTATAAGCTTCTATAACTCTCTTTTATATCATACGTTTATTCATTTCATGTTGTATATATATATATATATACTAATTTCATTTGAGGAAGTGCGTACTACAACCCTCTCAAAAAGAAATGACTCGTTCAAACCACACATGAAATGTATAAAGGATGGTGTTAATAATCATAATCAACATATATATAATAATAAATTATACTATAATAATAATATACCTATGTATCTTTTGGTATTTATTCCTTATAAAATGAAAAATGAAATGGAAATAGAGTTTGTAAGTATGAACATATTACCGTCTCCATGAACGCGATGAGATTCATTACCCATCATAACCATTCAAGAATAATTTTCATTTTATTATTAAAAATAATGATTAAAAACATAATATCATTCTGGATATTAATCAAATGCATCATATACATAAAAGACACGACTTATGTTTAAAAACATATAAAGTGAAACGAATCAGTTAACACTCTAATATTAAAATATTATTAATCAAAGTAATATTAGAAGATAATATATGGTATCATATTTAGGTAAGAGGTTCTTTTATAATATAATAACTATTATTTAACTATTATATAAGAGTTTTACAATCCATAGACTAAGGAAAAGTACAATGTAATTGTTAATTATACAATCTCTTCACTATCTGAGATTGTTTATACGTAATTATCTACTGGGACCTCTTTATCATCCACATCCATGTTTCCGAAAAATGTATTTCAAAATATTCTTATTATTTTATAGACTATTGGTTAAATTAATTTATACCCTTGTTTGAATTTTATAATATGTTTATCAAGGAATCATTCTCTCATTGTCCGAACAAGGTCATTTATAACATTTTCGGAAAAATTAATTTATGAATGTCTTTCTTTAACTTATAAAGTGGGTGCCACTATTTTCCACCATTATAATATTTTTGAAGCTTCCCGTACATGTTTATTTGAATATTTCAAAAAAATAATTTCTTAAATTATTTCAAAATAGAAAGAGATATTTCTCTAAATATGGTTTTGATTTCATCTATGTCAACATCCTTTGATGGATTTTATGCTTATTTGAAGTTGATTTATTATGATACAAAAAGTCAATATTGTATTGAAGGTTTTTTGATATTTTGAATGTTGATGTGTTATTTTTACACCATTCATGGATTACTGATAATGTATTGACATTTCGTATTCTAGTTTTAATGCAAATGTTTGTGTTATGTTTAAATATTTTCATATGAGGAATGCATTGGACATAGTATGTGATGGGTGGAGCCCGCTAAAGGTCCTCAACGCATCGGTTGGAATAATGAGACAAACTAGTGTCTTGGCAAGAGTCCTTTACAATATCATATTTGTAGTATTGGAACTAGTCCTTTACTATGTGGATATGAAAGTCAGGTATTATGCCTAAAATCATTATGAAATTGGCTATTTGATATTGAATGTGATTATTCAACTAGTAGAATATCCATGTGAATATGTATATTGAATTTCTTTATTTTTTCTATTCTATATAATCATGAAGTTCTTGTTTAAAAAGCTTTTGTTTTAGTCTTATAGATTTTCTTAAATGTTTATGCTCATTTATGAATGTTCCTGCTATATTGTTATATTTACTGAGAATCTGAGCACATCCATTTCTATGATATATTTTTCAATGGATGTGAATAAGTATTTTATGACTGACTAGTCGGGATAGTATGAAGGGATATGAGTGTAGTCTATGAAGACAATGTTGTTGTAGTTTTTTATTTTATAATGTAATGTATAACTTGTGAATGTATCTAGTACTTCAAAAGCTACTAAACCAATATATCTTTCGAGAATTGATTTTTGTGATCATACCAATGTTATGTAATAATGCACCGACTCTGGGTAATTGGGGTTGGGGCGTTACAATTCTACATAATATTATTATTAAATTTTATTTATGCAAAAAAATCAAACTAAATAATATTATTTATTCATCTTATTATTTATTAATTATTACTAGACTTGGTCGTGGTCTGTTTGAAAAACCTATAGTATGTTTTGAAATCATAAATAAATAATTAATTTAAATACTTATTTCATAAATAAAATATTTCATTTATAATATGTGAATAAAATATTCCCTAGGAAATTGGAATAATTGTTACTCAATTATATAAATTTTGAATGATATATAATTAAGACCCTCCGAAATACTTATTTAGTAACCCTATAAGATTCTTCCTTATTGACATTAATCAATATTGAAAAAAATCCAACATTGATATCTATTAATGGATAATGAAACTAAAGAAAAAAATGTATTTTTTTAATGATTACAATCACATATGAATACTAACTATGTAATATAGTCCTTTTGGTATGATATATCGTCAATCATTCTTAACTTATGTGTCACTAATCAAACTGTTTGTTACATTATTTATTTAATATCATAAATAAATGCACTATTGACCATGGATTTGGATATAATTCAATGGTTATATTTCAATCAATGGTCCAATATATCAAAACCTATAAATATGGGAGGAACATTTCCTTCATCAACTCATCCATTCATGACATTTCAGTAATGATTCTCCTAATCTTACCTATATCACTATGAATATTTTGAATCAAAATTTTCATCTAATAATATAGGTATATAAGACATGAAATTAATTAATGAAAATATTAAATACTAATTAAATTTACACTTCCTCACAGATAGAAATATTTGATGACACCAAAACATGCAGTATACCTTTTAGCAAGTCTGTTCTCATAATCACTTAGTTCAGATATTATCAATTGAATAATTCATGATAAAAGAATTATGTAACGACCCAATATTTTTTTATAAAGTAAATTACTTTCTTATAAATATTTCATAATCAAATAAACTCACAACATAATTAACTACTATTTGTTATGTGACCTTTCAAACATAAGTTTTTCACATCTGTTTTGAGAATATCAAAAATCATACATACATAGTTGTGATCGGTATGTTATTTAGTGTCCAATAAGAAAAACATAATTTTAGGTGAATAGTAAACTTCCCTTATGAATAGTATCATGCCCTTGTTAATAGTGATATACAATAATTATTATTACATTTAGTTATGATAGTATATAAATAATATTCAAGTGTTTGTACGATATATCTATGCTTCAAAATAAGTAAACAAATGTTTTAGAACTCTAATTTTCAGAATAAATTGTTATTTTAATTAAATAATATATTAATAATAAAAAGAAAATTATTTTTGAAAAATGGAATTCATTTTTGTATTCTCAAATTGAAAATGTTTAGGATAAAATTTTTGTATTTTTTTTTAATTACATGAATTTTTTATGGATAGTGAAAAAATGTAAAATATTGTATATGAAATTATCAGTTAAATACACTATTCATGACATCACAAGTGATGTAATCCAACATGCTTCGAACTCGCATGATAAAATTAGTATTCTTTGTCATTAAATACTCCCTATTCCTTGTCTGGAGGAGATATAATAAACTAATGAATTTTATATTAAGAAATCCTCTCTCATCCACTATAAAAACCCCCTATAACTCCCCCTTCCATTCACTCTTCCAAAGCCATGTTCCTTATCCAAATTCAGTCCAAATACCTTTCCAACATTTTCCCCCACGTTTAGTAGGCCCTGGTAACATAAAAGACCAAAACCTATCCTTAAGGAGGTTCCCAATGAAGTTTGGCTCAAAAGGTAAATTCATTTGTTCAATTATTTGTATTTCCATTCAGGTTCATTTGTTTTCTTTTTATTTTAAATCTCCTTTTACAAATTTTGTGGTGAATCCAGTACCTTATATGTGGTAAAAATGTTTCATCATAGTGGAATAATTTATCATCATCTCTACCTTTTTACCTTCTTTTAAATAGTAGCAAGAACACCATCTGAGATGTGTCAATTTTCCACATTCAAGGACGATGGAATTTCAATTTGTATTATCATTCTAAATTATGGTCCGAAAACTATTATTGTTATGGATGGAACTGATTATTACCTATAATATAACTTATTTATGTTTCTGTAATAACTTTGTACAAATGAAATTATGTTATAATGAAAATTGAGTTTTTTGTAATAAAAACCCACAAATTAACTGAAACAATTATCCTTAAAGTTAAATATAATAATTCATCCTATATCCATTTAAGAAAGTTATATAAATGACCAATAATATATATTTATTTTAATAAATAATATTTTATTTCAATTATATAGACTTTTATCGATTCCACATACTTAAAAACAATTGAACCGAAGATTAAAAAAAAGAAAATCGAAAACATTAGACCGATGAAATTCAACACAATAACTTATCAATAAGAATATAAATAAAATAACCATAATTATTATAATATAATACATGTCTAATAATTTATTAAATAAGTTATTATTAAGTATAATTTAATATTCTAAGATCTTTAGTTTGAGAGAGGATCACGTTTGGAGTTAAAATAAGGGGTTTTTTCACCACAACTCCCACTTTTATTCGGGATACTTTTATTGTCTAATTACCACAATTAAATTATTATGTATTGGTTTTTACTCCTCATATATTCTGTGTGAGTATTCTATATATGTACCCCATCCCAAACCATTCCTTACTTTATGGATAGTGAAATGTTTTAAAAGAAACATTGAAAACAATTTCCAAGATGCAAGCCTAATTGTTGGGAATTTATCGAATTCATATATATTTCCAAGGGAACTATTTAATATGTTTTTGGAAACCATTATCATTATAAAATAACACAATTTATTATTAATATACAATCCTATTTAACTTCATGGTTTTATTCAAATATTTTTCCAAAAGAACTCTTCTTTCCAAATTAATATTGTATTTCTCTCAAGAATTGCATAATGATTCTATAAGAATATTCTTGTCTGATTCAACACTCTTACTGATTTTTTTGTATTGTTGGGATTAATAATTTATGATTTCATATACCATAATTTATATAATGGTTTATGAATAATTTATTTTGGGTGATCTATCCTAAAACCATTCACTGTATTACATGGAATGGTTAGAGTTTTATGTTTAATGACTAGGGAATGTTAGTTACATTTCTTATGATATTTTCATTATGAATGAAAATGTTTTTTATGTTTATCCCCACTCATATGAATAATTCATTGGAATTGTTATTTTATGGGTGGGGCCCGCTATAGCCCCTCGATGCATCAATAGGTACAATTAGATAGACTATGGTCATGGAACATGGCTTTGACAAAATGATTATTTATGGTCCAAGAACGAGGCTTGGACAGTATGGTTCTGATATCCGACATATTCAGTTTCCTTATAATGATGATAGTATTTTAAGTTCATGTGGATATTTGACTAGTAGAATATCCATGATTATGTTTTATTATGGCATTATTTACATAGCTCATATTCATGCCATTAATGTGTACTAATTTATTATTAAGTGAATTCAATTTCAATTACTTACCATGTATTATGTTTATGCTATCATCCATTGTATTTCTTACTCTTACTAAGAATTTGATCTCACCCCTTTCTTATGTTTCTTTTTCTGAGGACATGAATATGTCTATTATGAATGACATGTTGAAATAACATAAGAGTTATGGATGTTGTCTAAGGAGTTTCTATATAGTTTTTTTTTCAATATGTAATATTGAAATTATGTATATATCTTATTTTCAATAATACTAAACTACTTATCCTTTATTAATTAATATTCCTTGTTTATATTCCAATGCAATAAAATAAGGCACCAACTCTCGGAAAGTGGGGTTGGGGTCTTAAAGTTTGTATCGGAAGAAGTTTAGTTGCAAAGATGGAAACTAGATTTAGAAAACAATGATTTGGGAAGAGTCTATATGATATTATTTGAGGATAAACATACAATATTGTCCTAGTATTTTTGTAATGAATATATTATGTGGAGTTTTTAAGAAATACATTCATGTCTGGATACGATCATATAGAGGTGGCTCTGGAAGAGAAGTAACTAGGAGTAAAACCCAAAAACATAACTTTAAGCTAGACTCGAACGAGAAATGGTGCAAGACATCAGGCCATGTTCCACTTTTGTTTACAAAACTCATGGGGTATATGGTTAGGTTGATTCACATTTTCATTACAAGACATTACGACAGATTTGAATCTAAATTGTTCCTCAAAGAACACATTTTTGGGATTAGGGGATTATCTATGTGTAGAATTTCAATTCATGATTAGTATTTCTCTACATTGAGATTATAAATTTTGATTCATACCCTAATATAGTGTATTCCAATATTTAGAAATGGCACCTAGTGGAAGGAATGGAAACCACATGAATGCATGTGTCCCCTGTAGGGATTTTCCTCCGATGCAAGATAAGGATGTTGGCTCAGGTGTTGTGACTGGTGTTGAGCAACTCATAACAATACGGGGAGAACATAATTAGGTTAAGAATAATAAACTCACCTGTATGGAGCACTTGAATCCACCATGTAGAGGATCTATGCTTGATCGCTTTGTGAGACAACAACTGTCCTCATTCAACGGGGGCTACAAACCCGTTTGTAGCAGAGTGGTGGATCTATACCCTTGAGAAGATATTTCACTCTTTGGGATGTAATGAAAGTGAGATGGTTATCATGGATGTATATCGTCTATCAAGATATGTGGATAAGTGGTGGTCATTATTCCAAAACACAATGGAGTATAATCATATAGAAGAGATGGAAATGTTGGATTTCAATGCAATATTCTTAGAAAAATATTTCCCTCGTGAGCGAGAAGATATGGAGACAGTTTTGAATCTGAGGTAGAAGGAGGATGAAAATGTTTCAAAGTATGAATCAAACTTCACAATCTTAGCAATACATGATGTGGACTATATAATAAATGAAAGGATAAAAATTTATTGATTCTTTGATGTCCTAAATCCATTCCTCCAGCGAGCACTGGTATCCCAATGTTTTTCATCAATTGGGGATAGAGTCTCGTGTAATTTCAAGATAGAAAAATAATTCACTATGTCTTATGTCATTAAGGGAAAGCAAGTGAAGAAGAGGGCTACAAAAAATTTAGTAATGAAAATAAAGAAATTTGTATGAAGGGAAGAGTTATATTTCCACTGTGTGATAATTGTGGAAAGAAACACCTTGGTGCATTCTTAAAGGGAAAAAGAATTATGTTTAAAATGTGGAAAGAAAGGACATATTACTGGTGATTGTAAGGGAAAAGGAGGGTAATGATGTCACATCCTATAACTTATGGGAGATAGGACACTATGCTAATGAATGTCCAAAGCATCAAGGAAACATTCCATAGAAATGGCCAATGGAGCATGGACAAGCTTATGCAATCAGAACTGTTGATATTGAAGTTCCTAATGTTTTGGTGGAAGGTACTTTATTCATTTCCTCAAATTTAGCCAATACATTATTTGATTCATGATCTTCGCATTCATTTATATCTTCCTAGCTTTCAATGAAAATAATATATGTACAATTTTATTTAATAAAGGAGTTATTAGTCAAAACTCATAGTGGAAGTGTCATTGCAACAAAGGCATGCCAATTAGTCCCTCTCGTGTCACATAAACGGTCTATACTTTCTAACCTTATCATTATAGCAATTGTTGAATATGATATAATTATCAGTATAAATTGGATATCAATTTATTATGTGAAGATCAATTGTAATAGGAATGAAGTTACAATAATATAGAATGGTTCAAAATCCATTATATTTAGAGTAGAAACCTCTTTATTTTATTTTCATCTTGATCCACCCCCAGTAGCTCAAATAAATTATATTATTAGGTAGGAAGAAAATGAAATGACTATGGGTGAGGAAGATAATGGACAAATAGAAGACACAACTATTGTGTAAGAATATATTTATATCTTTCTAGAGGATATACATTGACCTCCTCCAAAGAGAGAAATTGAATTTCCCATTGACTTAATTTCTGGTTCAACAACCATTTCAAAGTCCCCATATAGAATGGCCACCATGGAGTTAGTGGAACTAAATAAGAAACTAGAGTAATTTAGTGATAAAGGATTTATTCGATCTAGTGTTTCTCCATGGGGAGACCCTGTCCACTTTGTTATGAATAAAGATGGATCCATGAGGTTGTGCATTGATTACAGGGAAATCAATACTATTATAATAAAGAATAGCTATCCTCTAACATGAATTGATGATTTACTTGTTTAAAATCATTTAGCCCAAAATTTTATGAAGATTGATATAAGATCTGGATATCATCAGTTTCTTGTGAGAAAATAAGACATTCCAAATATAGCATTTCGAACTAGGTATGAGAATTATGAGTTTAGAGTAATGCCTTTTGGACTAACTAATGCACCATCTGTTTTCATGGATCTCATGAACTGAGTATTCATGAAATATCATGTGAATTTTTAGTGGTTCTTATTGACGATATCATGGTATACTCTAAAATCCATTAAGATCATAAAAATCACTTACGCACTATTGTAATGACCCTTAGATGAAATAAATTATATGGGATGTTTTTTAAGTCTGATTTTTGGATCCAATCAGTTTCCTTTTAGGGACACATTGTCATTAAAGAAGGGATATTCGTATATCATGTTAAGGAAAACTTTGTTCAAGAATGGCCTACTCTAATGAATGTAACAGAGGTACGTAGTTTTATTGGTTTAGCGGGTTATTATCAGCGTTTCATTCAGAACATCACCCTACTAGAAAATGCAATAACCAAACTCACATGAAAAGAAGATATTTTTGTATGAAAAAATGAATGTTAAGAATGTTTTGATGAATTGAACAGGAGGGTGGTGTGTTCTCTGATCCTAACCCTGCCATTGGGGAATGATGGGTTTTGGATCTACAGTGATGAATCAAAAACTTACTAGGTTGTGTCCTCATGTAGTATGATCGAGTGATTGCCTGTGCATCTAGGCAGCTACAAATTCATGACCAAAACAATCCAACCCATGATCTTGAGTTACTAGTGGTAATATTTTCTTTGAATATTTGGAGACAATACCTATATGGAGAAAAATATGAGATATATACGGATCATAAGAGTTTGAAGTATATATTCTCACAGAAAGAACTAAACATGAGACAATGGAGGTGGATTGTGTTTCTCAATGATTATGATTGAACAATACATTACCACATGAGGAATGAAAATAAGGTAGAACATGTTTTGTGTAGAAAGGAGGACGACATTCAATATAAGATGAGAGTTGAAAGGGGTTCCTATATTCAGGGATCTTGTAAAGATGGATATGGTAATTATAAAGGAATGTAGCACATCACTAATTTTTAAAATGGTATACTAACATTCTTTACAATAGAGGATAACATGTTCCTAGTCTAATGATGAAGAGTTTCAGGAGAAAATTAAAGCTATAAATGATGGAAAGTTGACTGACTTTTCATATGAAGGTGGAATTTTTATATTCAGGAAGAGTCTTTTTGTTCCCATTATTTATAAGATAATGAGCAAACTGTTGGATGATGCTCATAGGGATAATTTATCTATACATCCTTGAATCAGAAAAATGAATCGATATCTCAGAAAAAATGTTTGATTTGAAAATATGAAAAGGGGAATTGATGAATATACACTAATGTTCCATGTATGTCAACAAGTGAATGGTGAGAGGCAACAATCTAAGTGGATGATTCAAACACTACCCATACCTTCATGGAATTGGGAAAGCATTTCCATGGTCTTTGTCACTGGAATCCCAAGTACATATAGAGGAAACAAAGATATATGTGTCATTGTATATTGTCTTAGAAAGAAATCACACTTCATCGTTATTCGAGAGGACTTCTTATTGGATCAACTTGGATGTATTTACATAAAATAATTGTTAAGTATGTATGGAGTACCACTCTCTTTTTATTTGACCGTGATCCTAGATTCGCCTCAATGTTAAGGAAAAGTCTACAACATGATTTAAGCACTAAACATAACTTTAGTACAGCCTACCATCCTCAAACTGATGGCCAATCTGAGCGGACTATTCAGAAAGTAAAAGACATATTGAGATCTTGTTCTATGGAATTCCAAGGAGGATTTTACCAACATCTACCACTGGTTGAAAATTCTCCTACAACAATAGTTTCCACTCGAGCATCTTAATAGAAAAATATGAAGCCCTTTGTGGGAAATTATTTAGAACACCAGCGTGTTGGGATGAAGTCGGTGAGTGGAAGCTAGTAGGACCTGAATTTGTTGAAGAAATGGTGGAGAAGGTGAAAACCATTCATCATCATGTCAAGGCATACTAAAGGGAAAAAAATAGTTATGCAGATAATCATCGATGAGCACATCAGTTCAAAGTAAAAGACCTGGTATATCTACGCATATCTCCATTGATGAAGGTCCTGTGATTTGGGAAGAACGGAAAGCTATATCCCACCTATATTGGCCCCTTTGAGATCCTTGATGGATTCAGTGTTGTGGACTATTGAATGGAAATTCCGCATACTTTATCAAATGTACATGATGACTTTCATATATGGTTTCTAAGGAAGTACATACCAGAACCATCACATGTACTCTCTTAATAAGTGGGACAGTTAGAGGATGATCTTTCCTATGAAGGGATGCCCGTGATAAATCATGGATCATAGAGACAATTATCTAGTAACAAGAATACACATCAGGTCAATGTACTATGGAAAAACCATAATTATGAAAAGGAAACATGGGAATTGGAGGAATAAATAATGGAAAAATACTGCCAATGGTTCTTGACCTAGATTGTAAAATGAAATTTCACTTGTGAAATTTTTGTAAGGAGGGAAGAATGTAACAACCCTATATTTTTTAAAAAGGAAATTCATTTCTTATAAATATGTCATAATCACATCAAATCACAACATAATTAACTACTATGTACTATGTGACCCATAAAACACATGTTTGTAACCACTATGATTTGAATTTCAATAATTCGACATACACAGTTCCGATCAGTATGTAATTTAGGGTCCAATAAGAAAAACCTAATTTTCAGTAAATAATAACCTACCACTGTGACCAGTAATATAACATTGTGAATAGTGATATACCCTAATGAATAATAAAATTAATTATGATAGTATATTAATAATATTCACATGTATGTATGATATATCAATGCTTTAAAATATGTAAACAAATGTTTTAAAACATTTTTTAGGATAAATTATGATTTTAATTAAATATTAAATAAATAGTATATTTAAAATTATTTTTGGAAAATGGACTTCATTTTGTGATTATAAATGTCGAAAAATGGGTTGGGGTAAATTTTTGGAATTTTTGTGAAATACATGAATTTTTTATGAATAGTGAAATATATTAAAATACTATATTTGCTATTATCAGTTAAATACACTATTCATGACATCACAATTGATGTAAGACCACATGGTTCAAACACACTTGATAAAATTACTATTCTTGGTCATGGAATACTCACTATTCCTGGTCTTTAGGTGATATAATAAACTAATGAATTTTATATTAATAAATCCCCTCACTCCTCCACTATAAAACCACCCTCTCACGCCCCCTTCCATTCACACCCCTCAAACCTTGTGCCTACTCAAAATTGTGTCCAAATACCTTCCATCCCTCCTACCTGATGTCTATAAGGACTTGGTCTCATTAAAATTATAAAACTACTACATAAAGAGGTTCTCAAAAATTGTTGGTTCAAGAGGTAAATTCCTTTATTCAATTGTTTTTCTTTTCTTTCAAGTTCATTTGTTTTATTTTTCGATTACATCTCCTTATCCAAATTTTGTGGTGAACCTAGTACCATAGGTTATTAATTTATTATGTAAAATATCATAAATTATTTAATAGGTTATGAATAAATTTATTTGCAGATGATCTATCCTAAAACCATTCACCATATTACTTGTAATGGGAAGAGTTTTATGTTTAATGATTTGGGAAAGTTAGTTACAATTCATATGATAGTTTTATTATGAATTTATAGGTCATTTATGTTATTACCCTCTCATATGAGGAATGCATTGTACATATTATGTGATAGGTGGGGCCTTCTATATCCCAAAAATTCATCAGTAGGTCTAATGAGACAAACTATGGTCTTGGGACAAGGCCTTGACAAAATGATTATTTATGGTCCTATCACGAGGCTTGGATGATATAGTTATGATGTCTGTGATGTGAACTTCCATCATTATGATGCTAGTATTTGAAGTTCATTTATATTATCGACTAGTAGAATACCCATGATTATGTTTTATTATGGAAATATTTTCTATCTATTCATTCCATAAATGTGTACAAATTTATTATTAAGAGAATGGGTTTTCAATTACTTACCATGTCTTCTGTTTATGTTATCTTCCGTTGTATTGCTTACTCTTACTGAACATTTAATCTCTCCCCTTTCTTATGTATCTTTTTATCTGGATATGAAGATGTTTATTATGAATGAAATTATGAAATAACCTGGGAGTTTTGGATGTTTTATAAGTATTTTATATGTCTTTTTTTTTTTCAATTAGTAATATTGAACATATGTATGTATCTAGTTTAAAATAATACTAAACTACTCTGTCCTTCAGGATTCGTTTTCCTTGTTTATATGACAATATAAAAAAATAAGACACCAACTCTAAGAAACTTGTGCTGGGTCCTTATATATCATACCCTTTTGAGTAATCACCCCATAAATCACAACTATTATTTGTCCCATCATATTATGTTATCCAAACATAGAACTAAGTTTAAATGTCTCATCATATCACATCAAGGTTCTCAGCGTAATGGGGTTGTAAAATGATCTCCAAAATGTGATGTATACTATGGGAATTAATACATCAGATTCATGATGAATAATGGCATATATGTAATAATAGGTTTTATTAACATTTCAATTCTCTAATGTTTATTTAATAAAAGAAAAAAGAGATGTTAATACCACACAAATTCTAATAAATTCCACTAGGACTAGAGGTAACAACCTACAACATTCAATTATATATACAACAAATTATAATAATGATTATGTTATGTCATTTATTAATTTAATGACATTCCACACTACAATATGTTGAAATAACTCTCATTATAACATCTTCTCTCAATGAAAAATCTACCAAGTGATGATATTTATAAATATTCTTGATTCTTCTTATATTGTGGCCTTATATTTTTTCATGAAACAATAGTTTAGTATGATCTGAAAAGATTTTCATTAGATCTCTAATAATATGAAATACATTATGTTCTTGGACAAATTTAAGCATCCATACTAATTTTTTAGCTCTCTAAAAATATAGAACATACTCTGTCTATACTGCAAAATATGTGACCACATTCTTCAATGAGAACGTCTAGCTTACAACACTACCATTCAAATAGAAGATGTATCTAATTTGTGTCTTCGTGTTATCTTGGTCTGTTGGGAAACAAGAATCTACATATCCTCTGTTGACGAGATCCTTATCTCTTCCAAAAACCAAGAACATATCATTAGTATGCCTTATATACTTAATTATGGACTTGAATTCTATTAGTTGGAAAGCACCATGTTCATCTTGATATCTTATTAAAATACATAATTTAATTTTGACATATCTCTTAATACATAGTATATCAAACATGAATATCCAAATATATTATTTATATGGATCCCTTTCTATTATATTTCATTCTACATGTGTTTTATGAAAAAAAATTCATGGGAAGATGAATTCCATGTTACACTAGCAATAATACCCTTATAGAATGTCCAATATTGATTCTCCTCAGTCTGGTCTTAATATATATATAAATTGACATATGTTGAGAAATATCTTATATCTATCACAACTGATCATGATACCAAGAATATATGTTTCCTCACAAAATTTCTCCATTTAAAATAGTTTATTCAACCAGCCATTAACATACTATAATGAAATTATCCCATATCCAATATAGAATTTGTCAAAAATATATATTATTAAGATAACAACATCAGTCCCTCTAAAAAATAATATACATAGGGATCATATTAATTCTATATAAAACCAAATCAAATAATGTAATTATTTAAATGAATGATATGATATCTTGATTCATTCATTATTCTATAAATTGAATTTCTTTTAAAGATATTAGATATCTTATTTGCATCCATTGGTGTCACAAATCATTTAGGTTGTGTCATGCAGACATCTTCATGATTGTCCATATAGACAAATGCTATTTTGATAACCATTATCCAATTCTCATAATCATGGACGACCACAATGGGATGTAGATTTATTATTTATTTTAGACTTGAGAATGTTGAAAATGTGTTTTCATAATCAATTAATTAATGTTAAATAAACTCTTTTTCAACTAGTCCTTCTTTAGAGGTAATAAATTAACCATCCATTACCATTTTTATCATCAAAACCCATTTAGAAACCACATAATGTATATCCACTATAGAATCTACCAAAATACAGGAATGGGTTTGGTACATAGTATCCATTTCCCAATTACTTTTTTCATTCCACCTATAATCATTTGTTACACTTAATAAATCCTTTTATGATATATTATCTTTTTTACAAACATATATTTTGTCACAATCATCAGTAAAAATAAAACCATGGGGTTCTGGTTGCTTAACATTACGTTCACTCTTACTTTATTATTTTTTATTTTTACGATTTTATTCTTCATGGGGGATTTTTAGAATATAACATCATTCCAAATCTTTTGTACAATGATCCTAAAATTTATTGAAGTCACTCACTCTCCAGCTGTCTCGTTTAGATATATGTTCCCATTCAAGGAATATGTAGTGCCTTACCAATATTACCTTTTCTATGAGGGTTCATATAGGTAATATACACATGTTTCATTAGGGTACCCTATCAAAGAAAAAAATTATTCCTTGGGGAGTTTTTATTCCCCTAAGAGGCCATAAAAATTATTTGGAACCCCACACAAATATTTATGACATCCCAATTTTTTCCGATACCATAAATGTTTTCGGATACCGTCATCATGATTAATTTTAAAATAGTTTAGTATTTATAGAAGTTATTGTATTGTGTATCAAAAAATATATAATGTAAGAATATAATGACTCATCCTTGATCTCTCCATGTCTGAAAACGTGTGGTTCTTCATATCACAAAATTGGTTCCACTATGGTGTATATCTATGAATGATTTGACATTGGATCTCAAAATATCATTAGCAATAAATGATGAATTCCTTATTATGCAATCTATGGTGGTATGAGTAGAGTTACATAATCATTTTAAAAAGAATAATCCGAACTTAATTATCATGTTCCAAGAAATTAGTAGAGGAATATTCTGTACACCACATTATGTTTACATTTGCATATCATCTTAAATAATAACATTAAAGTGATAAATATTTATTACCCACCACTTTCCAAAAAATGAAATTTTCTAGAATTGTTTTTATTCAAAAATTAAGGAATCACTTTGGTCCTTTCACATTTTTCTCTAAATGGGGATTTGGAGATTTTACATTTTAAACATACATGACATATAGCATGTTGTACTAGTTATAAAGAATATTAATATCTATATTGTTATAAGATATCCACATTATTTTTTACATGAATTAAAATATGATTTCATATCTAGTTTTGTTAGGATTCATGCGAAGTATTTGCGTTATATATTTCTATTATATACTTCCTTTATTACATCAAAAAATGATTGTAATTTATATCTTCAATAAAATAATAATTTCATTATTAATAAAATAGGAAACAATTATGTATGAATATGAAAATGAAGCAATCTGTATCAATTCTAGATATGTACCCAATGATTTCATTAAATATATAAACATAATTAAAACCCATTGAAACCATTATAATTCTAGTCAGTAATGTGAAATGGTAGTTCTCAATAGGTAGAACTACTTTTTTATCCCCATTGGATGATCAATGTTCTATATCCCCACAAAGAATCTTTCTAAATATATTTGGTTCTTTCAAATTAATAAACTTGTGGTCATTGAATGCTATATATAATAAAAAATTTAATAATAAATCTGTCATGACCCGTCCTCGAAACTCATGCCTTGACTCCCCAAGCCCGCCATCCATTGGCCTGGGGCTAGTGAATAGCACCAAAGTCGTAAATCCCTATAAAAGGGAAGGCATTGCCATTATATAAGAAAAAAACACCACAGAGTATGCAAGATGAAGTAAACACAATGTAATCTGTGTAAAAAGTAAGTGTTGGAACGTAAATGGGACAGTATACAAACCCAACTAAAAGTACAGTACAATTGAGATAAGAAAGTACAACATTTGAAAAGTAATGCATCAACCACCAACACGTCCTCCGGAACACCCACCTGAAGGGTGAGTACAAATAGTCTCGTCGTCTCCTTGGGTAAAACTGTCCACTCCGTGTATGTCCCTCAAGATTTTCCACCTCCGTATACTATCCCACTCCTCAAGCCTCTGCCATGATCAGCGCTATCCATATTCTACAACAAACATAACATAGTGCGGGCATTACCCGTGCAGGGGTGAGTATACGATACTCATTAGAGACCTCGAGACCAGCTGAAGGCCTCCCAGAATCCACAAAGGATCAAACACAAAGGAAAGATACAAATATGAAGTATAAACCAATACTACTTAGGTATATGCCCATACATATACCTAAGTCAACAAAACCAGTTGGGCTCCAACTCCCGAACCTAAGTTCAACCCACTCAACACAGGAATGCACAACCCAATCCATAAAGGAATGAAAGTCAATCATACCATGGATAATGATTGAAAGTCAAGACTCAGCTCACAAAGGTATAATATTACTAAAGAGGGGTGGATATGATTAGATGTAGGATCTGAATCATCTCCTCTTCCAAACCCAGGTAGGATCCATGTACAGAAGTTGTCACTGCTTAACCCGCGTAGAATCTATGTATAGTAATCATCACTTTCGAACCTACGTAAGATCAAAGTACAGTTGTCATCGCTGCCGAACCCACATAGGATCCATGTACAATCGTCCTAGATTCCGAACCCATGAAGGATCCAAGTACAGTCGCCATCGTTGTCACAGTCGCAGCCAACTCAAGGGTTCCTGGACACAGCACGCTCAATTTTGGGAGGGTCCACTCCACGAACCAAAGGGGTTGATTCAATAACTGCCACGTAGTCAAGAGTTGATGTATAAAAAATTTCTGTCTCGTCAATGGGAGCTCAACGTGAGAGACATCGCGTAAATCGGACACCCGTTCTGAGTGTTATTTGCCTGTCCTAGGGGCCCAGTTGGTTTTTAAGTTTAAACCAACCCGACCGCACTCCAGCTATGTCCAAACCTCAATCAGTGTAAGCCAAAAGATCTATATCACTAATAGTAATTAATCTATGTTTATGACACATTATTCGGATGTTCGGTCATTATGTTATAAGCGTTTTCGCTCCAAGGGTCCGGTTGGTTTCGGGTTCGAACCAAACCTTCCATTCCCAAACTTAGGTGAAACCTCAAATGTAATATAACGAAATGACAATCTCAATCCAGGGATCCAAAAGAAAATTAGTGTGCATCAATCGTTGGTCTGTAGCCCATGTTATGGTAGTTTGAACGAACCTGGATGGCGCGGCCCGGCCCGACTGGGTCGACCTGACCTAGGTCCGAGTCTAGCCCGATTGGGTGTGGCACGACCTGGATGGCGCGGCCCGGCCCGACCCAACGCAGTCACCGAGGCCCGGCGCGGGCGGCCCTGCCCGCACGGCCTGCGGCTGGGCTGAGATTCCGACAGCTCTCAGTCGAGCATGGTGTGAAGGGGGGGGGGGGGGGGGGGCGCTGCCACCTGTTTCCGAAACGTTCGATCGTAATGGTCGGCCTTGTGCAACCGCGGGGCCCTAGGGTTTCCGCCTTCAGGTGGCGCCGGTGGCTGGCTCAGCCGGGCGCCCCTTTGAAATAATTCCATGACCTTAGACTGTGGCTTCTGTCCAACCGGCACAGCGTGACGCCCCCACGCCCCTCTGCCGGGGACCTCCCCGGCCGCAGCCCCCTTGGTGCTCTAGTGTGGTGCGATGGTGCTGCACCCCCCCCCCCCCCCCCGCCCACCATGGCCTACTCCTGGTCGCAGCCTCCATCTGCCAAACTGACGCGGCACGACGGTGTTGTGCTCCACCGTAATGGCCCTCTCCGGCCACGGTCCTCTCCATTTTCACGTAGTGCAACAGCACCGCACCGCCATCACCAAAATCATCAATGATGATAAAAAATAAAAAGGGGAGGAGGATCAGAAATGTTTGTGAAGTCTGATCTCCTCCCATTATGACAATAACAAGCGTTTATATTTTAATCCACAAAGATAGATAAATAAAACTTGATCAAAGGTAACCCCTGCCTCGAAGGACGTTTGTGTTGTCAAGCACCGCAGTTATTGGCGACGTTTTTGTCTTCTTCGGTGTCTCCTCCCTTGTTGTGAAGGAAGAAGAGGATGGAGAAAACCAGAACAGATGAGTCGACATTCTTCTTCAGATATTTAGATTTCTTTGTTGAAGTGGAGAAGTTCATCGTGGGAAGATGATGTTCTACAAAAACTAGTTCTTTCTCTCCTCTAAACCCCAACACAACAAGCTAACACAAAATAAAATAAGGTTATCCTTATTTTATTTTACTTTTCCAATCATTTTAAAATTAACAATTTCAAAACACTAGATCGATTAATTGAAGAGGTGGGTTGGCAAGATTAAAGAGGAGAGAGGGGAGAGATACACAATTAACGGATAACAAAAATTAATGGGGAGTTTCCATGTATTTATCATGGGTGTTCAAAGGGGTTGAGGTTATGTAATTTCAAAAGATGGGGGCTCGTGTCGGCCCCACCTACCTCATAACCCCACATTGTAAGTTGGGTGGTAGTGGGCCCCACCAACAACTCCCCATGAAAGTGTTTAACTTCCATGGATAATAAAATAAAATTGTACACAAATTTTTTTACTTCTCACTTAATCCCCAAAATTTAAATTATTTTCCCGAGAAAACGCCTCAACGGTAAGAGACATCTTAAGAAAATATCGGTGCTGCGAGTTAATCGATGCACTCAAATTTCAATTCTGAGCACCGGTTCAAAAGATAGAAAAACCCGCACGTTTTTCCACTGAATGTACCTGATCTAAACATAAAAAATTGATCCAGGCACTCCGGGCCTTGGAATCATGATTCGTCAGAAAATGTGCACCCATAAAATCCCATTGAATTTACGAAGAAAAGGTTTAGTTGAAATTTAGGGGTATTTACATAACTCCCACATCAGGGGATTACATCCCCGTTAATTTACATCATTAACTAGGGAATCAAATGTGGGTATTGTGTAGGAATCTGAGCCTCCCACTCCCATGTGCTCTCATGGATGTTCTCGTGCAGCCACCTGATGTGCACAAGAGGAATAGATCATACACGTAATACCCACCCATTTCGATCCTCGATCACCACCAGAGCCTCCACAAAATTTGCCACGTCATCGATGTCTAGCTCCCCGTGAACAATGATATGTGTCGGGTCATGCACATATCTCCTCAGGTGATATAGATGGAAGACGTCGTGCACCCGGTGCAACTGAGGTGGATGAGCTAGTCGAAAAGCCACCTCGTGTATCCTGCTGAAAACCTAGAATGGTCCGATGAAGGGTAGAGATAACTTGTCGCCCCGACCAAATCTCCATAATCTATGTCAAGGTGAGACCCGTAAGAAAACGTGGTCGCCACCCTCAAACTCTAGTGGTCTTCACCTCCTATCAACAAAGAACTTATGTCATCTCTGAGCAGTCCTCATCCACTCCTTGATGATATGTACCTTCTCTGTCATGGCCTGGTACATCTTTGGTCCTACAAGTGCTAACTTCCTAGGGTCTCTCCAGCACAGAGGTGATCAGCAAGGTCGGTTGTACAATTCCTCATATGGTGCCATCTCGATGGTTGAGTGGTAGCTGTTGTTGTATGAAAACTCTGCCAAGGGTAGGTGATCCTCCCAGCTGCGACCAAAGTTGAGGACACAATAATAGAGCATGTCCTTGAGAGTCTGAATGGTCATCTCTGTCTATTCATACTTCTAATGGTGGAAGGCAGTGCTCAGGTGTAGCTGCATCCAAAATGCCTCCTGTAACACCTTCCAAATCCTTTAAATAAAGAGAGTGTATCGATCAGAGATGATAGCTGATGGCACACCATGAATCCATATGATCTATTGAACATAGTGTAATCCCATGATCTCCATAGGGCCCTGATCTCTGATAGGTAAGATGTGGGTCGACATGGTGAGTCAGTCGACAATCACCCAAATGGAGTCATTTCCTCAAGAATTATGTGGATGTCCCATCATGAAATCCATGGATATCCCATCCCACTTCCACTCCAAGACATCTAAGGGTTGTACCAAGCCTACTGCTACATGGTGCTCTGCCATCACCTACTGGAAGGTGAGGCATCGTGATATGAACTCTGCCACAACCTTTTTCATGCCCGACCACCACTGTTGTCGTCTAAGATCCGGGTACATCTTCGCTACACCTGGAAGTACCGCTAATGGAGAAGTGTGAATCTCTCTCAGCACCTCCTCTTGTAATGAAAATGGTTCCATGGTACGTCCTCTAAAAAGGATGATGTTCTCTCCTACTATATAAGATCCATCATGTTCCTGTCCTATGGAAATCTGTGCACTTCATGTCTCATAGTCAACGTCCCCATGCTATGCCTCTCTAACCCACTGATGTTGTGGAGGAGTGACTGTGAGTGACTGAAGAATGGCTGTCACATATCTATCCACGAAGGATATATGAAACGTGGCTAGCTACTCTGTCGCCTCTCCAAGTAGATGGATCCCTGACCTCTTGCTGAGATCATTAGCTACTATGTTCCCCTTCCTAGGAGTATAGACTATCATAATGTCATAGTTCTGAAGGAACTCGAGCCATCGCTGCCATCTCAGGATCAGGTCCTTCTGTGAGAAGATGTACCTGAGACTCTGGTGGTCAGAATAGACTATAAAGCGCTCATCCATCAGATAGTATCACAGCATCTTCAAGGTGAAGACCACTGCTATGAACTCTAGGTCAGGGGTAGCATTGTTTTGGTCATTCTTCTTCAACTGTCATCATCCATAAGCGATCATTGCCCTCTACTGCATCAGGACAAACCCAAGTCTGGTCCGTGATGCATTGAAGTAAACTATGTACCTGACTCCCTCCTTTGGTATCCTCAAGATGGGTGCATTGGCCAATCTCTATCTCAGATACTGGAAGCTCTGCTCACATCTATCTGACCACATGAAGCGTTTCCTCTTTATCATCAAAGCTAAAAGTGGTGTTGAAAATTTGGAGAAGTCTGGAACAAATCTCTGATAGTCTCCAGTCATACCTAGGAAACTCCACACCTCCATCAGGCACCTGGGTGGCACCCAAGCTAGCACTACCTTGATCTTCACGTGATCCATGACAACATCCTCCTCAGAGATGGCATGCCCCAAGAAGTGGACCTCCCGAATCCAGAACTGTCACTTTGAGAGATTACCATAAAGATGGTGCTCTCGAAGTGTATCCAGTACAACCCGCAAGTGGTAGGTGTGCTCCTCCTTAGTAGTAGAGTAAATCAATATTTCATCTATGAAGACTATGACAAATCTATGGATGTATGTCAGGAAGATCATGCTCAAGAGACTCATGAACACTACTAGGGCATTGGTTATGACAAAAGCCATAAATAAGAACTCATAGTGGCCATACTGACACCAGAAGGTCGTCTTATTCACATCCTCATCTCGAACTCTGAGCCGATGATAGCCTGACCTGAGGTCTATCTTCGAGAACCATTTTTCTCCCTTAAGCTGATCTAATAGGTATTCAATCCTCGGAACTGGATACTTATTCTTAATAGTCACCTGATTCAGACGATGGTAATCGAAATACAGTCACAAGCTCCCGTCCGCCTTCTTGGTGAACAATATCGGGGAAGCCCAGTGCAAAACACTGGGTTGGATGAATCTGTGGCACTACAAGTCCTCCAAATGTACTCGTAGCTCATAAAGATCCACGGGAGCCATCTGATATGATGGAGTAGGTATCAGGGCAGTCCCGGGGTATAGGTCAATATATAAGTCTACCTCCATGCGAGGAGGTAGTCCAAGAACATCGTCAGGAAAAACGCCCGCATACAAATCCACCACAATAGTAAAACTCAGACTCCACACATCAACTGCTCCTAGGATAAGACTAGCCAACTGATTGGTAATCGACTATCATCTTCTCTGTGTGAGTCCATCCTGCACTGCAAAGGCTCCCTTCTCACTAGTGAAGCTGCACCTGCTCCCATTGGTGTGGACACACCGCACCATGTGCTTAATACATTCGATCTGAGCATGAACTGTAGATAACCAGTCCATGCCCAAGATGACGTCGTAAGTCCTCGACGCCACTACAAGAAGATCATAGACAAATATATTTCCTCCTAGAGTATGCTCACACTACTGGCACCAGTGCGTAATCATTGAGTCTGCTCTTATAGGAGTCACTACCCATAAGGATCGATCCAATGGCTCCGTCGGAATTTCCGAGCTCCGAACAAGGGTAGCGACAATGAAATTATAACTCACATTTGTGTCTATAATAAATGATGAAAGGGTGGAGTAGACATAGATAATACCTCGATTCATATCAGGTGCGCCATGGTCATAGGCCTCCACTGCCTGAAGCTGAGCCTGTCTCTACCCTCCAGCTCCCTGTGGTCGGGGTGGACCTCCTGGTGGTGGTGGTGGTAGTGTCACGAAGCGTCGTCCACCACCTGCTGCTCAACCAGCTCCTCTACCTCATCCGCCTACTCCCTGCAAACCGCCACAGTTGAACCTCTACCTCTACCTGGGTGGTACCTCAACTATCAACTAGTCCTCCGCATGGAGGGTCAGGCATTTATTAGAGATGTGACCCTACCCGCCACATGCATAGCACTGTCTACCTCTCGTATGACTGGCTATGTTGCATGTGCCCCCAACCTCCGAACCAGTATCCTGAGGTCACCAACCTAATGGTCTGGTCCGCTAGAGACCCTCTGACATCTGTCAACTGACAGCTGCAGAAGACTCTGATACGTGCTGCCCTATGGTAGGTCCTTCTACAGGTGTAGGCTCAGCAAGAAAGCTCTCTACAAGAAGGTATCGCTCCAGAACTCTTTCCGATGGAGGAATACATAGGCAGATCATCGAATCCCTGATCTCATGCATTAGTCCTTGCTCAATGGTCCGGGCCCAGAAGAATGGGTCTCGTACCATGTTAGTGGAATATAGTGAGTGGTCGGTAGATCACGCTGAGTACTTGGCTACTGTCATGCTGCCCTATCGCAGCTGTAGTAACTCCTGAATACACACCGCACAGAGTGTGGCTGGAACGAACTCCAAGAGGAAGTGGATCTCGATGTTCGTCTAATGAAGAGATGCCTTGTCGTGCTCTTGGAGCATCAGGATCCACCATCTACTTTCTTCCGTTTGTAGAAGACTCACCGAAATGATCACCATAAGATGTGCTAGTGTCCCTACAAATATGAAAACTCGAACAAAAACCACCAGCTAATCCTCGGCTCCCTGAGGGTCTGTCCCCCTGCGGAACCTGGCCAGTCTCTGAAGCTGAAAATCATGTAGTACACTCAGGCGACATGCACTCTCAGCTGTTGGTGCTGGTGGCCTCAGTGGCTCGGTGGTTAGAGGTATAGTCGGCGCCTCCACTATAATGGGGCCCTACACTGAGCCTCATCGGTCGGTGGGATACCATCTCGTACAAAGCATGGAACCCTAGCTGGATTATGTCATGGGGCCATCCTAAAAAGAAACATGTGTGTTATAGTTAATACAATATACCAGGTGATCTGACACAATGTAATCACAATGAAAACATTGAGACACACAAACAATCAATTTTTTCTTACACTGAGACGAAAATCAGAAGTCAGGGTCCTTGTGTATATATTCGTCATCCATCGAACAAACAATGGACTCCCTGGACAGATAACCACACTCAATACCCTTAACAAAATTTCTTCACATGGAAGAAATTATCAGATTCATGAGTTATGCAGACGAATCGACTCCTATGATACCTATTTGTCACGACCCGTCCTTAGGACCCGTGTCGTAACTACCCCAAGCCCGCCTTCCAAATGCCAGGGGCTGGTGACTAGCACCAAAGACGTAAATCCCGATAAAAGGGAAGGTATTGCCTTTATATAAGAAAAAAACACCATAGAGTACACAAAATAAATTAAAGACTATGTAATCTGAGTACAAATGTAAGTACTGGAATGTAAATGGGAATGTATACAAACCCAACTGAAAGTATAATATAAGTGAGATAAGAAAGTACAACATCTGAAATGTAAAGCAGCAACCACCACCACATCATCTAGAAATCCAACCTGATGGGTGAGTAAATATAGTCTCGTTAGCTCCACAGTTCTGGCTGTTCACTCCATGTACATCCCACCTGATAGTCCACCTTCGTATACCATCCCGCTCCTCAGGCCTCAACCACGATCAGTGTTGTCTGTCGTCTACAACCAACACAATGTAGTGCAGGCATTGCCCATGTAGGGGTGAGTATACGATACTCAGTAGGGACCCTGAGACCCCTAAAATCCTCCCATAATCCAAAAAGGTTAAACCAAAAAGGAAATATATATATACCAATTATCAACCAATACTACTTAGGGATATTCCCATACATATACCTAAGTCAACAAAATGAGTTTGGATCCATCTCCTGAGCCCATGTTCAACCCAGTCCACACAGGAATGCACAACCCAATCCAGACAGGAAAGAAAGTCAATCATACCGTAGATAATGATTGAAAGTAATGACTCAGCTCACACATGTATAATATTAACGAATAGGGGTGGAGATGATTATATTTATTCTTTGAATCATCTCCTCTTCCAAACCCACGTAGGATCCAAGTACAAAAGTCATCGTTGCCGAACCCACGTAGGATCGAAGTGTAGTAACCATCACTGCCAAACCGACATAGGATCCACGTATAGTCATCATCGCTGCCGAACCCACAGAGGATCCATGTACAGACTTCATCACTTCTGAAACCACGTAGGATCCATGTACAGTCGCCATCGTCGTCACAGTCGCAACCAGCTCTAGGGTTCCCACACACAGCACACTCGATGTCGGGAGGGTCCGCTCCACGAGCCATGTGGGTCGATACATAAACTATCACGAAGTCTAGAGTTGATGTATCAAAAAGTTCCATCTCATCAATTGGTTCTCAACATGATTAACATCCCATCAATCGGATGACCAATCTTAGAGTTATTGGATTTTTCATCCTATGGGCTTGGTTATTTTTTAAGCTAAAAGCAACCTGACCATACTCCCGCTATTTCCAAACCTCAATAAGAGTAATATAATTGATCTGTCTCACTGTGATGAATGCAACATAATTCATGGCATGTTATTCGATCATCCGATCGTTAAGTTGTAAGATATTCCCCTCCAAGGGCCCGATTGGTTTCGGCCTCGAACCAAACTGGACATACACAAACTTGGCTGAAACCTTAAGAGTAATATATCGAAATGATCGTCTCAATCAATGGATCCCAATGAAACTAACTATGCATCTATTAGAGGTCCGTAGCCCATGATATAGGCATTTGAACGAACCTGGTCGGAAACTAGTGGGTTTGGGCCTGGTCCGATACGGCTCAATACCCCCTTGGTCGGCCGAACCAAGTCGACCAGAACCGATTTCTGGTCCTGCCCGATTGGGCTCGACTCAGGCCCACGGACGCGGCTCGACCTGGGTTATGTGGCCCTTCCGGGCCCTGCGTGGGCAGCCCGGCCCGCGCGGCCTGCGGCCCAGCTTGGATGCCGACCGCGGCTCGGCTCTAGGCCAAGCAGGGTGCGAAAGGGGGGGGGGGAACCCCTATTTCTGAAATGGCCGACCTTGTGAAACCGCGGGACAAGATGGTGTCTCTCCTCCAGGTGGCGCCCGTGGCTGGCTCAGTCGGTCGTCCTATTGAAAAACCGACGCGGCCTTAGGCCACAATTTCTCTCCAACCGGTGCAGCACAACGGCGCCGCATGCCTCTACTGTGACCCACTCCTGGCCACGACCTCCTTTGGAAAAAATGGCACGGTGTGACAACGCTGCACTCCACCGTCACGGAACGCTCTGGCCGCGGTCCTCTTCATTCCCACACTGTGTAACGGCACCACACCACCTTCACCAAAATCATCAATGAAGATCAACAATAAAAAGGGGAGGAGTATCAGTTGTGTTTTTTAGTCAATCTCCATCTTTTATGATGATAACAAGCGGTCATATTTTAATCCACGATGATTGATAAATAAATCATGATAGAAGGTAACCCCTACCTCGATGGAATTTTATAGTTGTGAAGTGCCGCAGACGTTGGCATTGTTTATGTCGTCGTCGGCGTCTCCTCCCTTGTCATGAAGGAACAAGAGGATGGAGAAAACCAGAACTGCCGAGTAGATATTTTTCTTCCGAGAATTAGCTTTCTTTGTTGAAGGGGAGACGTTCTTCATGGGAAGATGATGTTCTTTAAAAACATGAGCTCTCTCTCCTCCAATCCATTACACAACATGCTAATCCAAAATAAAATAAGGTTCTCCTTATTTTATGTTACTTTTCAAAGAATTTTATAATTTAAAATTTCAAAACACTATATTTTTTAATTGAAGTGGTGTGTTGGAAAAATTAAAGAGGACAGAGGGGAGAGTTACACAATTAAAGGATACGAAAAATTAATTGGGAGTTTCCATGTATTTATCATGGGAGTTCAACGGGGTTAAGAGTTATGGAATGTGAAAAGATGGGGGCTCATGTGGTCCCCAACTCCCTCATAACCACCCATTGGATTTTGGGTGGTTGTGGGCCCCACAAACAACTTCTCATGAGAGAGTTTAACTTCCAAGTATAATAAAATAAAATTGTAAACAATTTTATTTAATTCTCACTTAAATCCCATAATCTAACTTCTTCTCCCAAGCAAACACATCAACGCTAAAAGTCATCTTTAGAAAACACCAGTGTTGCGAGTTTATCAGTGCCCTTAGAATAAAATTCTAAGCACCTATTCAAAAGATAGAAAAACCCACTCGTTCGTTCACTAAATGTACATGAGATGAACTTCGAAAATTGTTTTCGGGCACTCAGGGCCTCAGAATCACGTGATGTCAGAAACTCTGTACTCATAAAATCCCAAAGAATTTAAGAATAAAAAATATTTCTTGAAATTTACGGGTCTTTACAAAACCTATATTTCACTAAATTACAAATAAACCATAAGATCCCTCTTTCTTCTTTTTTTTGGGATCTGTTTTTCATCTACTGTACATTTTTTTCATATAATAAATAAACAACATCATTTTCCCTTTCAAATCACTTGATCTTACTATTCATGTACGAGAATGAAGAATATTTTATCTAAGTTATCATCTAATGAAATTACTTTTATTAACCATTAGTAGAGAAGACTTTTCATTCAACATTTCCTTATCGACATGGTGAAGAATACATAGAAGATAACGATGCAACTTGCCAATATTTTCACATTAAAAACAACAAAACAATGTTGAAAATCATCGAGGGATTGATGATAGAATGTTATTAGTTGCATGTTATTCAATGTGTTTATTCCCAATAATTTCTAGGTGCTCACTGTATCTAGTGATCTTACATACATGAGGCCCTTCCCAGGGACCATCTCAAAGGTTACTCAAAAACACCAACATGGAAATATCAATCCAGTTTTTTCTATATCCATCCATGTAAAGATATCTAAAGTCTTCAAGTATGCCATAAAAATACATATTACATTGTAATACTTGATATGTCTATATATATATATAATAAATAATCATTGAATGTTTATTATGTCATTCAAATATTTTCCTTCACTGTAACTCTTCATCACTCACATGTTCTGTAGGTGTATTAGGAAGTGAGGATTCTAGCACATTAGATTTATGTTCATCAATAATAACAACCCGATGGAATCTAAACCACCCATAGAAGTTACCTCGATTTAGAATATTGACATTCTATAATATAGAATGAAGGGATAGTGTGGATGAAAAACATACCATTTTAATCTACAATTATTGGGAAATATTTATAGTACACTTCTTTCACGGATCCCTATTCCCCTTTGCATAACACCACTACAGGTCGGTAAAGTGACATAATGGTAGTTAGGTAGGTGGGTATTTTCCTTCAATAAGATTTCATATCCATGATCTGCTGATTGGACTCACCTATCCATAATCCATACTTGTATTTCCACAAGACATGCCTCCATGATTGATCATGTCTAGAGAGGGATAAATCTCTTGATGAAAAATGGTAATGTAAACCCAAAACTATCAGTAGAACTCCATGATAATAGTATGTGTTCTAATGATGGTCGGTTAAAGACTTAATTATATAGAATTTATTTCTAATCAAATCATTGATGTAAGATTATGAATATAAATATATTTGATGAATTTAATTTTAATATGCATAAACATTACCTTCTTTTATATATTATATTACATTTAAATACTATGTTAATTTTACATAAATAATTAACCATTGCGGATTAAAATTTTAATCATATTTAATTTACTTAAATTATATCTTTTCACATTAATTAATTCATTTATGTGACCATGTACATGATTCTATAATATTAAATAATTCATATATAAAAATGAATATTCTAAATTATTTTTCCTGATATTTATCGTAATGGATTATTTAATGAGTGATAATTATATCAACCAATGTTCTAGGGTATTTAATTCTTTTTTTGGGAAGGTAACATTCTACAATATTGCACCTATATAATCACCTATGTTGAAATATTAATGGTTCTATCTCGAACTACCTCCACATTCCATAGTGTACTCCATTAATTAATGCATTTATAACTCACATGCATGTGTTGGGATCTAAAGGATTGGTTAAAGGAAATTACATAAAGTTCCCTAGACACATATATTCATATTAATAATTTATGTATGGATAAAATTTAGGAAATAAAATTAATATTAATATTATATAATTCTAATCTTATATAATAAATTAAATGAAATAATGAAAAACATATAAAGGCCTTCGAAAAAGTAATGGGAAGACATATAATGTAAATGGAAAACTAAAAACTTAGTCATTTTTTTCATATTCTATATATATTTTTAAGAACAACATTCTCTTATTAATAACTTAATTAATTAATTAATTAATTTACATTCATCTTAATTACTATCAAAATTAATTATGGAGATATTCATCATTAATGAAATTATTGTAAAATAAATGGAATAACCGATAGTTCGATATTTATTAATGTTAATTTATTGAGAATATAAAAATTTTAAGTACATTTCTAATTTTCCAAAACTTAATGTTTCATCCAATAAAATATGGATTGAATTATGAACTTTTTTGAATGGTGTAATTTAATAATTTCTATAATTTTGAGACTACACGCCATATACTATCCAACTTTAGAAATTTTACATTAGTTTTTCGTATCCGGGTTACACACATGGGGCTTCGGTCTATTGACTCAGCTAGACTACATGTTGTTTACACAATATCTAAAAGAAATGTTACCTACTTTTTGTGTGGTCAATACACTCTACTAGCTCTTCGATGTGTATCTTAGCCAGATCACACGACATGTATGAGAAAGATTTATATCGTGTATCTCTTATGTCATGTGTCTTCTATTGAAACTGAATGTCTCATCATGTAAATTAGATGTGGGAAATGATTAACTACATGATGTGTACACTACATACACATCCTTTATATCATAATTTATCTAGGATGGTTGTCTTATTTTGATTAATAATGTATAATGACCACAAAAATTGCATGATATATGGCACTGACCCATACATAATACATTATGTGTATTCAAGAAACACACCATGTAATCTAACATACCATCTTATATGATATCCTACTCTTCGTGCAATATTATACAAAATCTATATTTGTACTTATCTACTAGGAGGTTCCAACTATAGTGAACAGGGGTACAAAGTTTGTACCCCGACTGCATAACATGTAACATAGTTTTACTAGTACAAAACATGTCACTTCTCAAAAGAATCTATAGTTTTTCATCTATATTTAGACCGTTATAAACCAGAATCGCTAAACAAATATGATTAATATGTTGATAACATGTTAATTCACTGTTTGTCAAATAATGTGTAATATCAAATGAAAAATTGAAACATGATTTCTTATATATCAAAAATAAATTAAATAATTAAAAAATAAAACACATTTTATTGTATTCAACATATTGGTTTTTGGTGCAGTGATAGCGTGCAGTGGTGGGAGATATATTAAAATATCATATAATATTGAATTCCTGGACACCCAGAGATTGGATCTTATGAATAAAAATTATATTTAATTTATTTAATATTAGAAGATATGAATACTAGATATAATAATTAATTATTCATTATAGATATTAGTCCTCTAAAATGAACATTTCATATTATCTATTTTTCACTATTTTAATCAAATTACAAAATCCTTCTTGTGATGATACACATGTGCTCCATTGATCATTGAGTATTTATAAACAATATTTGGGTGAAGGAATGATGATTTTAATGTCATTATTTATTTGTGATGATGAATCATGTCATGAAGGGATATATGTTGGTTTGGTTTTTCTTTGAGAGGGTGGGAGATATGAGGGCTTAGGAGAGAGTTTCATTGTACACAACAATTCTCATGATTCAATTTTAGATTTAATACACAATAGTCCGAGAAATATATTTATAGATATAAGATTTATGTTATAATGAAATTAAATGAAATGATGACTAATAAATAACATCATTATCCTTAATAAACCCCATGACACATAATAATAATAATATAATCATTATTTTGTGGTGCACTCAATCATACACAATAAATAATATTATTTAACATAATTGTTATGTAATATGTTTTACAAGACTCATTGTTGGTATTTTTGAACTCCACTAGAGTTTTTTTTGACTAAAATATATAATATATTTAAATATTTCTTGCATCAATTTTTTTTTATATTTAAAATATGAAAAAAAACCTCCGGTGTTGAGAATAATATGTATTCAATTAATTAAATTTAAAAAAATTGATAGAGATAATATGAAACACATTATGTGTGAGCCTCTTGGATTCATTCTCTTTAGAATTCAGTGTGAATTTATAAAGTCACATATTATTTTTTTGGAAACATGTCTTGTATCCCAATAATGATATCACAATGTTTCAATGATGGAAACCATAGAAGAATTCTAATTAAGTAATATAATCCATTTATAAATATATCTTCTAAATAATGATTCATATCTATGTCTTTGACCCATACTATTGAAAAATAATTTGGTAAATATATGAAATAAACGTGTCATTTTAACAAGGTCATGTAATTTAATTTTATGGATATATTATAATCAAATGGTCGAGATATTATCATCCATCATGATGGAAGGGTTAAATCCTTCCTCAACTTATTCATTAGTTACATGTCAATTGTGACAGACCAAAAATTCCATTCCTCACTGAATAATATTGAATCATAATTTTCATTCTAAAATATATCTTTCAAAGTAATCAAATTCATTAATGATAATATTAATATCTAAAAACCAAAACTCATGATCCTAGATATGAATATATGATTGCACCAAAAAATATAAAATTTCTACTTTTGGGTCTATTCTAATATTCTACCATCATGGAGATTTTCAGAAGAGATCACGATGAGAATAATCCTAATCTGATGTAGAGTATTTTAACATGATAATATATGTATATTATGTCCTATTATAATATGTTATTCAACTACTAATCATGATTTATAAATTTCATCATTTTACTTCATGGTTTGTAACATATAAGGGATCTATTTTAGCACTTTCATTGTCAAATATAATATAGGACATTATGATATCTATTCATGAATAACAAAAAGTAATATGTAATAAGAGGATTTATTATTATTCTAGTCATGAAATATAATTGTAATCATTCTACAAATAGTTGGTCCTAGGACATCAACTCAAAGAGATATATTATATGGCATTGATGATTGATGTTGGATTTATACATCCTAAATTAAATTACAATGGTGGTTACTAAAATCAATGATAATTTACAATTATGGAGTATCCACCTCTGTTTCAATGGATTTTTCAATTAATGATAAACTAATCCACGTAAAAGCCTCAATATTTGGCCATGGTTATTTAATAATAATTATTTATAAAATGGTAAAAATTTTATGATGTGAAATAAATATATAAATATATAAATATATATATATATATATATATATATATCATTTTATTAAATTTCATTTCTTGGAAATCTGGTATGTATTATAATATATATTATTATATTTAAATATATTATTACAATTAATGTATTAAAAATAGATAATAAAAACATATCCATAAAAACACGGATTCCAAGTGATAGTTAATTGTACATCGGATGGATGACCTGTATTTTATTTGAATTTTATGAAGTAATAATTTTTTATTTCTTGAAATCATTAATAATAATTACATTTTTTATGTATGTTTCATACCTCTTCCTATGAAAATAATAACAATATTTTCATGGATAATTATTATGTATTTCAGACACATAGAACTCCTCACTTTCATGTGAGCAATTTTTAATAAAAGGAGGTTCAATAAAAAGACATTGATATTGAATGATGGATTTTTACACCATTACTGAAATTATATTGTTCGTTTCTAAAATCCTGGATAATGGAGTCTCAGGAAATTTTTCTCTAGGTTATGGATATAATTTATATTAATGATGAACCAATCTAATGAAAATGTATCAAAATCATTTCATGGTTTTTACGTAGAACTAGTTATAAAATGTTGTGAATTTAATGACTTAATATACATATATATTATAATTTATAGATTTTCATTTCTATGGAAATATTTTTCATTCAATATGCGGTAACAGATGTGTGATTTATAATGGATAGGTTACGATCAATATTTTATAATTTTATTTATTTTCTAATATTAGTTACTAAATTACATTGGAACATGATTATATGGATATTCATTTTCAATCAAAACTGATGGATAATCATATTGTTACAACAATCATATTTCAATATCGTGTAAATTTTTATTTCCTATGACACAATGTGAATCCTATGCTTGATGACAAAATTTTCTTAGAATAATCATCTATTTTTAAGTAAATGTGTAGAAATTGTTTCATTGTATTGTAAGTGATCATTTATATAACTAATGAGTTATGACCTAATTATGGGATTTATTGATCCCCATGTGTTCTTTGGTAGTTGAAGAAAACCCATATGTATGCCTAATTTATCCAAGATAATATCATTATGTTACCTAGTTGAAGGAAATAAATATGAACAGTACCTGAATAAAAAATGCAGTATCCTCCATATTAATCGAGTTATATTGATAAATATAACTATAGTGGATCCTTGATCATAATGGGAGGACCCCTATACAATTTATGGGTTCTAAGAGCTTCAATGTCATGCCAAGTGGTATATTAATATTAATAGAGATGTAGAAGTTCTTCAATATAGGTTTTTATATCAAAATAGTGTGATCTAATCCCCTTATATATTAATCCATGAATTATTCATTAAATTCATTTAATGAGTTTATTCCTTTTCATCCATTCATACATTAATCCATTTAATATTTTTCCAATTATATTATTACTCATGAAGGTTAATGTTATGATACATGAAAATTTATTATATTCATTAACATAATATAATTTAACATCCAAAAATCTCCAACGATCAATTAAATATATTTTAACATAATGTAAATTTACAAAAAAATAGTAAATCAATCAAAACACATTTAGATATGTCTTCATCGAACTCTCAAAAATATAGAAAAAATAATTTATAAAAAATTAAATACTTATCCATGGGATGATCTATGTTACCAAATGGACCTTAGTAGTATTAAAAATAAATTTTATATCCCTATTGCATTGATGTATGAAAATATATTCTTCTAGAAAACCATAAGTTATACTGAATCTAAGAAGGGTTTTGGTATTATTTCTATCAAACATACTCATACCACATTAGAGACATGTCTTCCAAGAGATAAATTATATACTTCCTACAAAAATAGGAATAACAGAAATTTTAATGATAATGAGTGACAACTAGACAAGGAACACTTCACACTTGTATGGGTCAACTCATATTTTCATGATTCACCAAAAATAACCAACCATATCAATGAATACATCACATCATCTAATTGATGAGTACATTATATTTCCTTACTTATGTATCCGAACACACCAAATTTTTTTAAAATTATCATGAACACAAATTTCCTCAATAAAACTTGATAAAGGGTTGAATTACATAACTCATCAATCAATTGATGAAATCCCATTTTGATTTCACTTTAATCGATGATATGAAGAGTAATATTCCCAAACACTCTTGTATTAGGTATTTTATTTTCAAACCTACATAATTATGGTATAATATTTTTATGGATCACATGGTAGGTTTATCACCAAATTTTGGTAATTTTGTAACACACCGTGCTTCCACGGTACATTTCTCTTTGAATAATGCAATAGCTTCTGTTGTATGCAATTTCGAGTTCTGGCACTCCTATTCAAATAAAATAATCCTTTATGAATATTAATACCCCCCTTTTGAAATTTTATAAATTTTATTTTTCAAAATGTACTTAATTTTTTGGATTTAGAATATCAAAATTATATTAGGGTGATTTTTTGTTATTTTTTTGAAAACATTCAATTTTTGAGGAATAGTGAAAAATAATGCATTATTGTGTAAAAATTTATTTTTATTTAAATAATTACATATTTTATTTATATTTATTTCATTTCATAAAATATATAAAATAAATTAATTTTTCCATTGTAATTCATTGAATTTGTTTTGTAATAACATTAGATATATAAATGTTTATTCAACTTTTTACCGCCTTTTACCACCCTTCTGAGAAAATTTGAAAATTTGCATAAAAAGTTATTTTACTACTACTGTGAATTGAATTTCAAAAATCAGAGAGAGACGGTTAGAATAATTATGTAAAATGTTGGTAAATATGATGAATATAATTTTTGGTGAATAAAAATTTTAGAATTGTATTTATAAGAGGTAAAGTTAATATGGAAATTAAAGGTAAAAATTATATTATAATTACCTTCACACATGTCCTATTTATATAAGATAAGTTTATTTCAACCAAAATAATCATTAAGAATAAAATATGATCTTTTTGGTCCACTTGGATTAGAAAAGGACATTTATTATTATTTTATTTAAAGAGTAGTTATAAGTGTTAATTTTGAAATTTCATAAATTAATCATTTTAAATATATTATTATCCATAATAAAAATTCCACTATAATATTCATTATAAATATAAAAAAAATTCTATATCATGGTATTTAAATTATAATTTTTAGACTCTATATAATTAAATTTATATATGACATAATGATGATGCAATAATTACCTTATTAACAAAATACTAAGATAATTGATATTATAAATATCAAAATAAATCTATATTGTGATTTTTGATTCATTAAACAAAATTTATAGGTTAATGTGACTTGTTTGAGTTTGTTAAATATGTTTTTTTGGAAGTGATAATGTTTTTATGACTCTCACAAGTACCCGATACTAAATATTGTCAAAATTGTCATAAATGTGATTTTAAAACAAATACTATATCATTAATTGAGATAATATTCCTAAAAATTTACTATTTGGCTAATGGAAGTATATAATTGTAGATATGTTATTCGAGTCGTGACTCCCCAAGCCCGCCTCCAATAGGTCAGGGTTGGCGTCCATTGCCGATAAGGCTATCACACAAAATGGAGGCATTAGCCCGAGGTACCTGTACACATGCACCCACAAACACCTCCTTGAAACAATACAAAAATATATAAAACTGAATAGAAAATGAATTCATACATCTAACCCAAACCAGAGTACAACAAAATTATAAAGGAAAAAACATGGACAACCAAAAATAACTACAAAACGCATCCAACCTACTCTGAAGAAGAGGAATGCTGCCACACACACCCACCAGAATGCTCCCTCGGCACAACTCTGGTAAACACCCCTGTCAACACGCTCGCAAAGCTCCGCCTACTCCAGGTCCTCCTGTGCCTCCATCAAAAGACATGTGGTCTGCACAAGACAAAAACATGTGTGGGAAAATCCCATGCAGGGGTGAGTATAAACATACTCAGTAGGCACCCCAAAAACCCAAAACCAAAGGGAGCAACTGAAATGCAACAGTCCGCTCATCCTGGCTATAGGGAACCCAGACGTGAGAGAAACTCAATCTCATGACCATCCTCGACAAAACACTACTCATCAACTTAGCTCAGGTGTATTCACATACATACACCTTGATCAATCCAGATATAATCAGCTCACGCACCAAGCTACAAGAGGTACCAGCCTCATCACTAGAAACTGTCCACAACCAGGAGAGTACACCACAAAATATATAAAACCACTTGAGGTAATATTGGAATTTTAAATTAATTGTATTATCCTTGTAATATATACATACAATAAGACATTTTAAAAGTTAAACTATTTATCTAATAGTTAAATCTAAAAGATAAGTTTAATCTAGTGACCTAAAAATATATAAAACCAATTGGGTGAGTGGTTTTCGACCCATTCCAACAATATCATAAAAATATATTCTTTTCGAGACATTAGAAACTGAAAATTATTTTTTAATTAAATAATATTTCAAACCTTTCCTATAGTGCCCCTCTCCACTCGAATAATAGGGCACTTCACCTTCTCTTAATTTCATACCTCCAAGTTCATTTGCCTTAGCCACCCATGGATAATATATCCTTGAAAATACCCTCAATTAAACTTAATGGCCATAATTTAATATGAAATCCATCATAAAGATCTCTTTTGTTCAATTTAAAATGAAGCACCGGAAGGATAGGTAATAATTGCATCACCTCTTTCAATGTTATTTTCATTTTCCACCTCCTATTTCTTTTTTGTTTCCATAACAATGTTATACATCTAGTAACTTTTACATAATGTGATGTTATTATAAATATGTTATAAGAATATTAATTATTATATCCATCATATGAATGAAAAATTCACCATATGTGTGTATGTACAGCTTACCATCTCCACGTCGTGGTGTAGTTTTTGATTGAACACTTCATTATTTGGATGTATATAATATTGAGTACAATTGATGTAAATAATAATTTTAATAAAATAATTATTATTTATATTTATGATATTACAACCAATTAAATATGATTTTACCATCAATAGAATGATGTTATCACTCGTACATACATACGGATTATTGTCTCCATGAATGAGATGAGATTAATTCCCCATCAAAACCAATAAAGAACAATTTATATTTGATGATTAACAATAATTTTTAGAAAACATAATATAATTCAAGATATAAATCAAATACATCTTATACAAGACAATCATGAATTACGTAATAAAAAATATAAAGTAAAATGATTGAGATAACTCCTGAAACAATGATACTACTAAAAAATTATTAAAATTAAAATATTATAAGATCATTTATGATATCATATCTGTGTATGTGGTTCTATAATAATTAAATAACCATGAATTAAATATTATACATGAGATTAACCTACCCTCAAATAAGGAAAATTACATTGTAATTGTTAATTTTAAAATCTCTTTTCTATATGAGAATTTTTATATATCAACATAGACCCTTTTATCATCCACATCTGTGATTTAAAAAAATATTTCAAAACATTTTTAATATTTACTACACAATAGGGTTAAAATCATTTATTCCCTCTTTTGAATCTTTATAAAATTGTTTGAAAGGAATCATTCCATCACTTTCAAAACATGGGACATTATGACTATTTCAACAAATTATGGAAGACATATTTTCGTACTTACATGGCATGTGTGGCTATTTTCTGCCATTATAACACCTTAGAATTGTCCCTTACAGGCTTATATTAATATGATATAAATAATATTTTTTATTTATTATTACTTGACATTTAAATTATTTCAAAATAGAATGATATACTTCTCTCAAATACATTCCATTTCATCTATTTCATCATCCATTGTTGGATTATTATCTTACTTGAAGTTTATTTATTATGATACAATAATCCATATTTTATTGAACGTTTTGTGATATTTTTATACTATTCATGTTTTATAGATAATGTATTGACATTTCCTATTCTATTTTTAATACAATTGCTTATGTTATGTTTCCATATTTTCATATAATGAATGCATTGCACTTAGTAAGTGATGGGTAGATGGTGCATTCCAATTGAGCTCATTGCGTGAGTTCTAGAAAGATTTACCTCCTTGGTTCAAGGGAGAGATGGACCTACATGTGGCTGAGGATTAGATTGCAGCTATAGTGAGAGGCTTTCGACTGGTAGGGACATCGACAAATCTCTTGGTAATAATTGACCCTAAACTCCTATAGGCTTCATTAGGATGATGGTGGATCATGATGCTCCAGGTTCCTAATGGGGTGATGCTTCTCTGGACAAACATTGAGAGCCTGTATCAGGCAGAGTTTGTTTCAGTTACTCTTTGCGCAGTGTGCGTATATGAGATTCTTCGTTTGTAGTAGGGCAACATAAATGTGGCATAATATTTAGTGAGGATCACTAACCTCTCATGTTACTTTATGAATAGGATACTTGACCTATTCTTCAGTGACCGGACCTTCCACCAGGTGCTCATGAAGGAGAGCAGGGCTTTGATGATCTCACCCAGCATTCCTATGCAGGATAGGGTGTTAGAGAGAGCCCTCTTAGTGGAGAGTTTCATTACTAAACAATCACCAGTAGTGAGAAACACTAACAGTAAACACGTAGAAGAGTCTTCTTGCAGCTGGTAGTATAAAAATGTCACAGAGGTCCAAGAGGAGCAGACCTACGGGTATACGACCAAAGGATTGATTGTTGGTCGTGCGGGGAACCCGAGGAAGTGACAAACGTACCAATAGTGGGTAGTGTTTCTCATGCGGCGAGCAGGGTCACATTGCTAATGAGTATCCAACCCACTGTACAGATGATCTGCAGATGGTCTATGGACCGCCTAGGTAGAAAAATATGTCTGATCGAGGCAATTTGTATGGAGTAGGGAGACATGGAAGAGGAGCTGGTCGTGTAGCTAGAGGTGGGCGACAATTCGATATATTTCTAATACCTCCACTAGATGGACCGCCCTGACCATAAGGAGTTGGTGGACAGAGGCAGGCTCAGCTCCATATAGCTAAGACCTATGACCATTGTGCACCAGATAGATACGAGGTACGATATATGTCTATTACACCATAGTTATAGTTCCTCTAGACACAGGTTATGGTCATTATTTTGTTGCCACTACCCTCATTTGGATCTTAGAGATTTTGATCGAGTATTTGGCTCGATCCATACGACTAGAGGCTCCTACGAGAGAAGATTTGATGATAACACACTGATTCTGATAGTACGAGATTACTCTAGGAGGTGAGAGACCTGTCAGGGATCTCATAGTAGCAGCTTCGAGGCCTTATGAAGTCATCTTGGATATGGACTCGTTATTTAAAGTCCACTCACAAATAGACCGTATTAGGCACAAAGTGTGGTGTGTCTATGCATATGGGACTAGGTTTTTCTTTATCGGTGAGAAGGGAAACATTGCAGCGCATGATGGACTAACCCAGTGGAGGGTATAAGCAATCAGTCATCATTTGGCTAGCCTTACCCTTGAAGTGGTTGATGTGGAGAGTCCTAGTTTTCCTCTAGTGGGGGACCAGTACGTGGATGTATTCCTTGATGATGTCATAGGTCAACCTCATCGCAGAGAGGTGGACATTTAAATTGACATGTACCCCAAGACGACACTGATATGTACTCCAGCATATTGGATGGCTCTCACAGAACTTCGTAAACTGTGGATATAGTTATAGGACTTGTAGGGGAAGGGATTCATACAACCTAATGTTTCTCCCTGGGAAGCACAGATTCTATTCTCCAAGAAGGCTTATGGGAGATTGAGAAATATTGTCGACTATCTGCCCTGAACTAGGTGACTATAAAGAACATGTACCCACTCTTGAGGATTGATGACATCTTTGATCAGATAATGGCATAAAAATGGTTCTTGAAGATAGTCCTCAGATAAGGATATCACCAACTCAGAGTGCGAGATGAGGCTGTGTAGAAGATGAAATTCAGATGTTGGTACGATCATTACATGTTCTTGGTTATTCCTTTTAACGTAACCAATACTCCAACAGTGTTCATGGGACTCATGAACATGATCTTTCAGTTCTACCTTGATCGCTTTGTCATAGTATTTATTGATCACATTCTAATCTACTCCACTACTGAGGAGAAGCATGCCTATCATTTTTGGGTAGTACTGGACAAAATCTGAGAGCACCATCATTATGGAAAGTTCACAAAGTGTCATTTATGCATCCAAGAGGATCACTTTCTAGGACATGTCATCTCAAATGCTGAATTTATAGTGGATCTAGCGAATATGAGGTGGTACATTCTAGGGAGCCACCCATGTTTGTGACAGAGGTATGATGTTTCCTAGGTTTGGATGGACACTACCGGATGCTTTTGCCATATTTTTTGAGAGTGAAAACACAACTTTTAGCATTGACGAAGAAGGGGAAACCATTCATGTGGTCTAAAAATTACTAGAAGAGCTTTCAGGAGCTAAGACAGAGGCTGACTACTGCCCCCACCTTGGGTGCTCCAGCGGAGGGCGTAGGGTACATAGTTTAATGTGACACATCAGGGACCAAACTCGGATGTGTCCTGATGTTGGAGCGAGTAGTGATCACATATGGTTCACAAAAGCTGAGGCAGTACAAGAAGTGCTATTATCCCCATGATCAAGATTTAGAAGCGTCATTCTTCACCTTAAAGAAGTGGCAATACATTCTGATTGGTGGACATTTTACTGTGTACTCTGATCACAAGAGTCTTAGGTATATCTTCTCTCAGAAGGACCTGATCATGAGATAACAACATTAGAATGAGTTCCTCCAAGTCTATGACTTAGAAATAGTATATACTTCTGGAAACGGGAAGGTTTTAGCAGATTCACTCAGTAGGATGTTTGGTATACGACGGCTAGGCGAAGTGACAGAGTAGCTAGTGGATTTACTAATATACTTTGTGAATAGAGATGGAGCTGCTTTTCTTCAGTCTCTTACAGTCACTCCCCCACTTCATCAGTGAGTCAGTGAGGTACAACATGGGGATGTTGTCTGTGAGACACGACGTACTCAGATAACCACATGACATGCACCTTATCGATTTTCTGAAGGTGGGGAGAACGCCATCCTCTTTAGAGGATGTAAAGTGCTACCAGTGTCACTTCAGGAGGATGTGTTGAGGGAGGTCCACACATCCCCTCTAGAGGTACATCCAAGAGTGATAAAAATATACTAGGACCTTCGATGACAGTACTGGTGGTTGGGTATGAAGGAAGCAGTGGAATAGTTTATCTCATGATTACTCACTTGTCAGTATGTGAAGGTAGATCATCATTCACTAGAAGGCTTGGTTCAACAACTAGATGTACCAGAGTGGTAGTGGGATGTGATATCCATGGACAACATGAATTCTATTCCAGGTACATCCAAGGGACATGACTCGATTTGGGTGATCATCGTTAGACTCACCATGTCGTCCCACTTCCTACCAATACAAGAGAAGGGTTCAATAGAGAGATCAAGATGCCTCTATGTTCAAGAGATTGTGCGGATACATAGAGTACCCTGGCCGATCATTTCTGATCATGATACATGATTTACTTCCAAACTATGGAAGGGGTTGCAAGAGGCTTTAGCGACAATTCATCATTTGAGGAACATCATCCATCCTCAGACAGATGGTCATACATAGAAGAACATTTAGACACTTGAGGACATGTTGCGTGCTTGTGTCGTCGGCTTCGGTCGCAGTTGGGAGGATAACATCCCTTTGGTATATATTTCATTCATCCATAGTTATGACTCCACCATTAGGATGGTTCCTTTTTAGGCGTTATATGACCGAACTTTAATATCACCTTTGTGCGCAACTGATATAGGGGAGTTAGCAGTAGTGGGGATCGAGATGGTGTGGGATACCATGGAGAAGGTACAGATCATCCAGGAGTCGATGAAGACTACACAGAGTAGGCAGAAGTCATATTCCGGCAGGAGAAGAGACCTCTGGAGTTCAAGGATGGCGACCACGTATTTTTATGGGTCTCACCTCGATGAGGTCTACGAAGAATTGGCTAATATGACATGTTATCTCTATGGTCAATCTGAACATTTCAGGTCCTCAGTAGAGTTGGCTTGGTGGCATACCTCTTAGCTCTTCCACCTCAGTAGCCCCTGGTGCATGATGTGTTCCATGTATCATAGTTAACGAGATTCATGCATGACACTTCTAACATCATTGAACATGGTGATATAGATATTGACGACGGGGAAACTTTTACTGATGTTACATTTGAGATTTAGCATCGACCAGAGCTGGTCCTTCGTGGACTATTTATACCTCTAGTGAGTGTTTTCTACCAGCAAGGGAACCTCCAAGATAGCACATGGGAGCGGGTGGTTTAGATTCCTGCTCAGTACCCACACATGATTAGCTAGTTTTGAGTTGAGGCTTATGGGGATGTAGATCCATGTGGTGGGGAGAATGTAAAGACCCAGAATTTACATATAATTTTGTTTTAAATATATGATAATTTTATGATTTCGTGATTGCTGACAACCCATGATTATGAGGCCCAGAGTACCCAGAATGTATTTCGGAACTTTTACTAGGGTACATTCAGAAAACATATGAACAGTTTTTTACATTTTGAACATTTTAACGAAATTGAAATATGAGGGAACAGTTCAAGTCACAGTTACGGTTATCACTTAAAAATACTTTCACCTCAACAACAGTTAGACGATGTTGAAGGTTATTGATAGGGTTTTTCGTGGAAATATTAAAATAAAATTTACCCACGTTTTATATTGTTTTATCTTTTGAATCCACCCATGTGGGAGTTGGAAGTGGGGACCACCGGACCGTAACCTCCTATGGTAGTTTATGGTGGTGGGGGCCGCCACACCATTACCTCCCATGAGAGGTTATGATGGTGGGGACTAGCCGAGTTCTCAATATCCTCCCAAATTGAATATTAGGGGCAGGGAACAAAAGACCCCTATTAATGTAGGAGAGGAAACCAATCAACCCCTTATTTAATTTAGAAGAGCCTCTTTAGATTCCTCCACATTAATGGTCGAAAATCATAAGCATTTAATTGTGCCAACCCTCATACCTTAATTATACCAACAACCATATTTAATGAATCTTTTTTAATTATACCAATAAAATAATAGATTGAGTAATATAATAATTTACCACCCAATAAATTTTGGTGGGACTTGGGAGAGAAGGAACTTGGGATAAATCTACCATCAAAGAACGCTACACCGAAGAAGGAAACTTCACCGACGAGGAACGCCTTCATCTTCGACGAATGACCTTGACTTCGACTTTCTTCACTAGAAATTCCTCTGACGTAGGACGTGTTCTTCTACAACAAATTGACACCCGCCTTCTCATGCTAACTTCAACAGACAATGAATAAGTTATGGGTTTAATGCTAATTTTTTATCACTTCCCTTGAGAACACATTCTATTTCTTTTGATGGTTGGGAAGAATATTCGTGGAAGGGTTTGATGTGCTCCGTTTCTATGAACCACTTGTACCGCTCTAATACAGAGAGTGCATGACAACAAGACATGGATCGTGCTCTCCATAACCATAGTGTTAATTTGTGGAGTTCATCAAAATGATGAAGATGTAGTAGATGGAGGAAATGATGCAACCACCTGCAGCCTCCGCGACCCGCACTGGCCCCCCAGCGCTCTGACATCCTAGCTGAACCAACCCAACACAACTGTCGGCCAAACCAGCCCCGAGCTACGCCACACCACAGCCATGCCACATGATGGCCGAACTGGGCCCCGACTACCCCAACATTCTGGACGAACTGGCCTCGGCCATCCTGGACTCTCGGCCGAGCCGCCCTGGCCGCACCATCTATCGGACGAGCAACCCCAGCCGCCTGGTCTCCCTCCTAAAATGACTCCGTTTGACCACCCCTCCCTACATGATGAACAGGCCCCGATCGCACCACCCCAGCCTCTGAGGATGAGATGCCACGGGAGGTTCCCTTGTGGCCCTCTAGGTCGAATCGTCCTTGCACCCTGGGCCGAGCCGCCCTCAGGACACCCTTCAGTCCCAAACACCCAAGAGGCTCCCTGAGGGCCGAACTGCCCTCACACCGACTCAAGGCCGGTACACACACTAATTTCTCTCCACGGCCCCCCACAAATTCATAGGTTCGGTCGACTCGAACCGGGTCGACCGAAGCCAGGTCTGACAAGGTCGATCATACCGGCTTGGACCGGAACTGGACCCACTATGAACCATATAATTTCACTTTGACATAACATTGGCAATAGATGTCTGTTGAAAAATCATCAACTCCACTAGAAATCTTGTAGTGTGATGGTCTCTTTGGGTATACCCCACATGAGTTTTTGGTATAATTTAGATATAGTCTAGTTGGATCGAGCACGAATCCAACTGGGCCTCTGGGACAAAAAGACTAATAATTCACAGACCGCATGTCCGATTGACACGCTGTCTATTGAGATGATACCCCTATTACATGGAGAACCGTTGCAATAATTCTTTTTGGGAATTTGTCAAAATTTGATTATCGAATAGTAGATCATCGAGAAAATCGTCTCGGAGACGAGCGAGCATACTGCAGAGACCTAGTAGCTATCTGAGACATGACAACAGACCCATGGTGGTAGCGCCAAGGTGATGTTGTAGACCCCCGATACTCGATAGGAGTAGTGCCTCAGACATACATGGTTAGTGGGAAGCTCCTTGATGTCACGACATGCCCATTGTACTCGATAAAAGAAGAGTTATCCAGAAGATGAGGGTTCGACAATTTTATTGGGGATGTTACATGATACTACCCCTCGAATAAAATCCTTTTTAGAGCTGAGTTAGTACTTCTGTGTTTTTTTTCATGATTGAGATGGATTACATGATAACTTAGTTATATGTATGTGCATATACCTAATTAGGTTTATCTCTTGAATTTTATCATTTTTTATCCATGGTGGATTTTTTGAGACCTTGAGGGTCTCATGGTCCCTTATGTGTATTGTTATACTCACACCTCCATGGGCTATGCCCGCACCTTGTTGTGTTGGATGTAGATGACAGACAACGCTGACTGAGGATGAGAGTACCAGGACTTGATGGTTCCCGGAGGTGGACCATACGGTGTGTCGGTACGTGGTGGAGACGGATGGATGTTGGGTGATGAGGATGCTATCTATACCTACCCTTCATGTGGGAACCCTGGAAGATTATCCAGTAGATGACGTTCCCTTTTTTTAGTTTTATTGTATCACAGTTTTACTTGTACATTCCATTTTAGCTTGTATTCTGGCCCATTTTACTTACTGTACTCACTCTATGTACAGTTTGGTTTACTAGTGTTCCTATCATGGTGTGTGTTTGGTTGTGTGTATTTAATTGTATTAAAGGGATTTCCTTCCTATTTTTAGGGAATTACACCTTTGGTGCTAGTCGCTGGCCCCTGGCCTATGGAAGGCGTGCTTGGGGTAGTCACATCACGGGCCCTGGGGGACGAGTCATGACAGTAAATTAAATATATTAAAAACTACTAATGTGATATAATTCCACATCTGTTAAGTATGATTTCCTTATAATCATAATAATGATAATTTTTTTGAAGTCCCATATAGGATATTTTCATTGTCAGAACAAGAAATATCTACCATGGGAATCTTGTGTAGATGCTTTCCTTTGATGAATCTCATACCAAATGTATATAGAAAGGATGAATGTAATGTACATAATTTGTTTAGGTTTTATGTTCTTATAATGTTACCAAATTTAATCACGCTTCACGTCCCTTGTAATAGATTTTTAGCATCAAAAATGTATATCTTCATTGGGGTATTATAATGTAGTCACATCATATTATTCAACCACTTATATTGTAGGACACTTATCAATGATTTTATGACTTTTCTATATCATGAAATGTTTCTGAAATGTAAATTTTTTTATGAGGATGATATCATTATAATACAACTAATTGTAATGATTAAAAAACCACCTATAGTATATTTACTAGATCATAAAAACCAATCTTCATAGGGTTATGTTAAAATATTTGATTCCAATTGAAGAACCCCTAATACTTTATGGTACATAACTATCTGTTTTGAACTATGGTATATGAAACGTTCTAAGATCATGTAATGAATTTTTATGATGTTGTTTCCATACATTCCCATGAAATTTAATGATGATATAAATCACCCATATGAATTTTGCATGATCGGAAATAGAAATCACAACTTGAGGATTATAGTGTAAATGATTTTTTTTACATACCACCAACCAATGGTATAAGGAATGCCCTGATATAATTTATAGATTTTTTGTATTCCTAATTTCTATATAATCATAACAATTTTAAAAATCAATAAATCACTTACAAGAGTCATGCAATAAAAGAATATGAATTCTCTACGGGGGGATTCAAGAGTAGATGCTTTTCATTGATGAACCAATTACCAATAATATCTTGAATGGAATGATATTATGTACTTATTTTTTTATGAATGATATTTTCCATAATGTATTATAAATTTTAATTATGATTAAAATCCACAATAGTAGATTTAGAGAATACTATCTAGAAATATTAACCCTGTGATTGTATTGTAGCATCTTCAGTTTTGATGACAACTTATAGTTTCTGGTACATTTCAATGATGCACAAATTCAGTTATAGGGAAAGGCCTAATATGATGTAAAAACTACTATGTTATGGTTAATATCCTTATAATCCAACAAAAGGATCCGATTAAATGAATTACATACAGGATAATTACAATAGTAGTTCTAAAAACATCCATGAGATCATTCTATTGTAAATTCATCCCTTTGTTGGACCACATATAATGAAAGATAGTTATCATTGAAGCATCTACTTTTTTATTTCAAAAATTGATTCTATGATTTTCATCATTTTTAATTATTTATGTAGATATTTGTGTTCAATGAAAATAATGTTAATATATACAATATTATCATTCAATCAGGATAAATCACTAATTCTTATTAAAGAAAATTCAACACCTCCCCATCATGAAACATAACCCCTTATTAAAGGAAACTGAATTTTATAAATTGTTTATACTAACTACTATTTAAAAGCTTTCCCATTTAAACTACATGATACCACGATGTTCATTGATTTATATATTTTTTTGTAAAATTTCTAAAAAACCTTTTCATAGTTTGATGACAGAATTTGAACTATATTTGAATATATATTCACTACATATAAAAAATTATTGATAGGAAAATCCCACAAATTTATTCCAACAAATAAATTAAAAACTCATATATACCATAGAGGATTTTTAGCTACTTAAAAATTATGATGACTAATAATTCTACTAGGCATGATTTTTCACATGTGATTCAAGGAAAGTATTTTTTATACTATGATTAAATGAAAGGAATGTTATTCTATTTTATATGTGTGACATTGTTCTACCCTTAGTGTGGTAAATATTTCTGATTTTTAATTATACATTTCATAGATAATCAACAAGGAATAAAACCGTTATCATAGACACAAGGTACAGATGAAAATCTTATTATGTATACATAGTAATCAAAAAATAATAGCTCATGCATGGTTTAGTTGTATCATTGTTGGTACGTTGCAAGGAATTTAAAATTTTCATAACATTTTAAAAAAATTTATTCATTTTCATTTTTTGACTCCATTTAAAATATATTATTTTTTTGTGTGTTCACAGAAGTCATTTAACCATTGGATAATATCTAGAAATATTTAATTACAAAGTGAAGACATAGTCAATTGACCCACCACTAAACACATTTTTTGGAAATATAAATGAATAATCTATCCTTATATATGAATTTAGAAAAATAATAGAAGATGAGACATAAAAAATATTAACTAAGGTAATATATGTAAAGATTTATAGATGGTAGTAGGAATGATTACAATGGTTTTATAGAAACATAAAAAAAAATATATAATAATATCAAAAATATATCCGATTGGAGTGGTTGATAAATAAAAATGAAATGCACTATAAATTGAGAATGCAGAATATATAATAGTAAGTTAATATGATGATAGATATGGGGCTAGATACACCATTATAGTGGAATCCCAATCAAATAGGATTGATATAAAAAAATATTTTACTTCACCATTTGAAATAGTTTTTTTGATCATTTAAATTTATGTAAATGAAAAACATGTTCAATGAATAGGATTTTGATGTCTAATCCATTAAAAAATAAACTACTAGTTCCAAAATAGTTAAATATTGTTAGACCTTGAAATAGTCAATTTCAACCCTCACCTCATCCAACTACTATTTCCCTATAATATACATATACTACATTACCATTTCTCAATGCATAATGGAAATCCCAAACATTAAAACATGGAACCATTTCTGTTTTTTTCATAATAATTAAAAATAAACCAAACTCATATGTAATTATTTACTCAAGTGTTATAATAACTCAAATAAATTTATAAGTTTACTATGATTACAAGGATTCTGATTAGTACATATTATATGAGTGGTAGTCTACCGACCGAAATCATTTAGTGTCAATGAATTACATTGTCTGATTAATGAATATGAGAATAAGAAATTATTCTGCAATAGTATTAAACAACATCTCTAGTATATCTATTTACACGAGTTTTCATAAAAATATTTTAATATAAGAATATTGATTCCAAATATGTTATTATTATAGAAATATATTAGGAATATGGTGCTTTAAATAAATTTACATGGGAATCAATGTTAATTACTAGTTCTTCTGTCATATGTATGATACTTGTTGTCATTAAAATATAGTGAATATAATATAAGTTTTTGAAATGTGTGAATCTTATTTTCATTACTATAAAGAATGGTAAATATTAATCAAGGGTATGAAATTATTTCGACAAAATAATTATAAAATATAGAATGATTATATCATTCTTATTCTTGCCAATCAATATAACAAACATATATTGGAAATTATTCGTTATATATTATTAATTAAATATATTTTCATACATAAATTCTATGAAACAAAAAAAAGTACTGATATGATGATATATATATAGTATAAATTCAACAAATATGGTATGAATTTAATTTTTTAAAATTATCTAGGTGGACGACTTTGTCAATTCTATTGTATTATACTTGATACACATAAGACTATGTTTGTTAAATAAAATTTGGAGAAGATTATTGGGAATTCAAAACATAATGTCAAGAAATATGAAATATTAATTGATTTTTGAGTTGAAATTATCCATACCCAACCTCCATGTTATGACTAATTTTGTTTATTTTTATTTGATTTAAATAATAACACCTATTTTGGACATAAAAATCCATTCCACAAAACCAAAACATCATGATATAAATATCTCAATATTTGAAAAACATCCTACACATATAAGATAGAAATAAACACAGACTAACTTCACTCTATGATGTATAGAGAAGTCAACTAACACCTTGAAGGGAATACCGTACTAGTGTTTTGTAATAAATATCTAAAAATGTTATTAATAAATAATGTTTTTTGAAGAATTTTATTTACACATTTTTTATTATTTCAATACAATTACACAGAATAAACATCTTAATTGAAAATAGGTTTGTTTAAAAAATATTGATTTTATAAAATAAATTTTTACATCAATGAAGAACACATTAATATATTTTTCAAAAAAAAAACAAATAATTCATAAAACATAGTTATATGACCAAAGGTATTGTATTAATTTATATCAGAGACATATCTAAAAAATCATAGTACTAAAGTTTCAGGTAGACTACCATGTATTATGTGAAAAAATACACTAACCATTATCCCTACTATTCAAAATGAAAATAAAAAATTTTAAAATATACATTTTCACCAATATTATCCATTTCAAACAGCAGTAGAACCTATCATATACTCATTAAAACAACCAATGTGAATGAAATAATATATATATAATTTATTTAACAAAATAAATTGTTTATATTGATGATATGTTAAAATATATATCATACCATTATCATGAATGATCCAACAACATCATATCTATTATTCTTATGGGCCATGTGACTCATTCACTATAAATAGTTTTTCAAACATTCTTCTTACATTATCTACTATACAATGACTAATGCCCAAATAGTCATGTGGAATTAGGATATTGATATTATCAATGTTCTAAAAAATTATTTATGAGGATTAAAAGACCACCCACATAGCCATAAGATGTTTAACATAACATTGGTACCAATTATTTTTCTATTTCAAGTAGTCCATTGTAATGTTTTACAATCAATAAATACTTATTGACCCCAATATCAATATGAAACCCTTTGTTAATATCAAAATTTCTCACATATCAACCTCTTAAAAATAATATTTATTGGAATAGATTTGACCTTAGGCCTCTCAAATAATTCTAATATAGAGAAAAAAATATTTGAGATGATGAAAATTTAATGAAATATTAAATAACAATTACAAAAAGAATGTCATATAAATTTCAAAAACCATAATACAGACAATAATATGAATCAAAATATAAGTACAATAATATAATTTCAAGATAATAATTATAAATACAAGCCCCAAAAATTTGATCTTCACTCCGATATATATCAAAATTTTATAGAGTGTATCATTATACAACATTCATATTTTATGAATTTAAGGGGAATATATTTCATGGAATTTTTTCCCTACATTATAATTCATCATTCATTACCTATATCATTCATTGTAAACAAAATTCTAATATTTCTTGAAAAAATCACAAACACTCATTCTCGGATGAATATAATATTTAATGAGATGATTTAAAATCTCACATTATATTACTGTATTTATCCCTAATGTTAATATATATTTCCTAAATAAATGTCCCTATTTACCCATCAAAGTACATACATCATAAAAAATGATTTACCATAAAAATATTAACTTCTAATGTCCTACCATGCACCTAAAAACCAACCACATTACGATACATAGACATGAACTCCCTTTATGAATGAAGGAATCGTGAAACATCTATCATCATGTTACCTTGGGGTTTTAATCAAATTTTAATTAAAATCCATTGACAAATTTTATGATGAGTATTAATTTATACCATATATATTGTTTTTGAATACCTACATATTAATATGAAAATAGAGAAAATGACCCCTTCATATTGTACACCTCAATTTTTTTGATGTAACCATTAAAATGAATTGGTATTCATACCTTACAATAATGTCCCACAAATAATTACAATTTATCTAATATGATTAAATCCAAAACAATAGCTAGAGGTATGAATTTCCTATTTCAACTCAATTTCATATCAAACATAATTACATCTCCAAACAGTTCAAAATCGATCCTCATTTTCAATTCATCATAGAAAATATTTTTAACGATCACATTATTGTAAATTTGAAAGGTATATAAAAGGAAAATATTTTATTGAAATTGTAATACATTATAAACATACATGAAAATATTTTCCTCCAATTTCAAATCCCATTAACATTTGGATCAAAAAACAAAATTCATTTGATCATGTTAGGTAGAAACTAAAACATATTAACCACCAACAAATATCACCGCGAAATAGAATGAATCAACAAACCTAATTCCTACAAAATAATGAAATTAAAAATCGTTATCTTGTACTAAATATTCCTTTATATGTTGGATAAAAATGAAATTAATTTGTTGAATTAAATGAAAAATTTTGATTATGTACAAGTAAATTAAATAAATATTCCTTAAAAGAAATTTAAATAATAGGCATATGGGAACGAAGAATTTTCCTTGTATTTGGATTATTTTTTCTCCAAAATGCATCACAAATATCAATATTTTTGAAATTGATACATGTATAAAGAATTGATGTAATTCATGTTTTATCCTTCATACTCAAATTTATGTTTTCTCAAAGCATAATAAATAAAATCCACGATCTATAACAGTGATGTGCCTTTTTTCTATCTCGTTGGATCATCAATTTTCTAAATTATTTCCTTTTAATTAATAAAATATTATATTTTTTTAATAAATAACGTTTGTTTTAATTTTCATATTTTATTAATAAAAACAATGTATTTATCTTAAAATTATATTATTGGCTGATTATTTATGTTGTTTTTGGAAAATTTAAAATGTAATAATTGATTTTGTTTTTATTCACCATTTATTTTATATTCTATATTATAATTTTATTTCATTAGTTTTTAGTATTTTATTATTTAATTTCATTATTATTTAATAATGAATTTTTAATGTTATATATTTAATTTATTTTATATCATTATTTTATTTTATATATTCTTTATTTTATTATTCATTAAAATTTTTATTGTTTAAAATATATATTTTATTTTATTTACATTATTATTTACAATATTTCTATATTTAATTATAATTTCTTCTATTTTATATATTCATAAACAATTCATCAGTTCCATTATTTAATTATTGAAATTTTTTAATAAATAAATATTATTATAGTTTTCTAATTTCAAATAATTATGTTTTATATTTTAATTCATAATCTTTTATATCTTTCAACTAATTAATTACACAATTAATTTAAGTAACTTGACATTGAATTTTTTATTGTTTTAACAGATTAATTGAATTGAATTTATCTAATTTTTGATATGTAAAAAAACTGAAATGTGAATAAAATTATTTGCTGAATAATAATAACATCGATGATCGGATATTTATAATTTTATAAGTGAATTTTTAATTTTAATATTATTTTTATTTTTATTTGTAGATTAACATTTTTCCAAAATTTGTGTTTTATTCAGGTGCCTCCATCATAAATTTTCAACGTTGACTAAAATGAGTCACTCCCATCCATTCCTCACTGATTGCTAGGCTCACACACCATTAGAAAACTGTCAACTGTGAGTCCCAACCTGCCTCCATGCCCTACACCTAGTAACATAATTTCACTGAGATTTCCTCCTATTACAAAAACTAACTCAAATTTGGCCTTTAACCAAACATTAGTCTCTCACTCAACATTTCTGCACACCAACAGTGACTCCCATGAGTCCCTGCTTCCTATAGTAATACGATGGCGACCACCTAAGTCATAATTGATGATGTGAACCACTTCCATCACTATTCTCCTCCAACAAAATCAAACTAGCAGCAAATCCTCATTAGCATACACAAAACAAATTACCAAAAAATCATAGTAATGTAGAAATAATACCAAAAATGTAAAAGAAAAATTCAACGGCTGATGGAGATGATGAAGAAATTTTGAAATTTGATTTCATTAAAATATAACACAAAATTTCGTAGATATTGAGATTAGAACCCATCATAGAACAACCCAAGACGCCCTAATCCAAGACAGACTTAGTGCCTTTCACAGGTGTTCCATATCTGCACTACCACAATGAGTAAGTATACTGCAGAAGAAAGAAGAACCTCCCCCAATCTGAGTTGTTATTTCTCAAACATGTTGTTTAGTTGCACACTCACGTTGATGACCCAATCATTCCACTCACTACATATGTTTCCCCTTCCATCATTCTCCCATGGATTCTCGAACTGATGCCCCCTCTCCCTTTCTCATTCGAAGAATGATTCCCCCATCCCCCTTACTCCTCTTCTTTCTCAAACATCCGAATATCCTTTTAATGATATTTATTTATAATATATAATATATAATAATAACAATAAGATATATAATAATTTTCATTATAATATTTATATATATATAATTTTAGTATTATTGGATTATTTTTGTGAAAATATATTTTTTATTTTAGAGTAATTCTTTTATATAATATGGTATTATTTTAATAATAATATAATTAAATATTATATATTTTTATAGAATTACATATATTTTAATTTATATGTTTATCTAATAATATTAGGTATGCATTTTGGTTATTAAATTTTAAAATATCATTATAATAATAATTATGTGTATTTTTAATTAACAAATGTACGTATATAAATTATTTTGTGTGTATATATATTGTATATAGTACATTCTATAAGTCATTATTATTATTATATATATATTATTAAATAATTTTTTTAAAATAATTTTTGTTATTTTAATATTTTAATTTAAGATTTTTGGTGGAACCAACAAATTCATTGAGTTCATGCTACATTGAAGAAGTGTGGGGGTTCGATATTCATTAGAGAAGAGTCGAGAAGGGGAGGACCACATTAGGAAGATATGGTCTAGAGACACTTGATTACTCCATGTAGGGACATACGTGAGAACCATGAACACCATTATAGAACCAGTAAGGGCTCATTCTATAAGGATTTTTTCATACATCACCACTTACACTTCCCAGATTAGAATCGTCTCGGATAAACTATTGTAGACTAATCCATTAAATTCATCTCCCAATAACCCACAACCATCTTCAATCAACGATCTGGGATAAAATATTTTGAGGAATTTGAGACAGGAGTGGAATCATAAGTTTATGCTTGAGGATGGAATAGTCTCGCAAGGTATTTTTCTTCATTAATTTTATTATCTTTTTCTATTTAGGATTAAAAGTGTAGTTAAACTGATTATGGAAACTATAATATAAAGAGTGTTTTTTCAATATTCTTAAGATAATTACTTTGGTTAGTGAATCATTTAAGTATGATTGTATTTTTTGTATAATTATAAGAATTAATTAATACTACATAATTACAGACAGGTCACTATTGTGAATTAATTCAACATGGATAATTTAATGGAGTATTGAAATAATGAAAATGATAATGAATTTCTTCTCTATAATAAATATATTTATTATAACTCTAAGATGAAAAAAATTATATTAAAAGAATGCTCATCAAAATGTGGAAATCCACTATAGTTGATCCTTCGGGGATCTCGTAAATTTTCAAAGCACTGAATGACATGAATTATTTTTTATTGAATAGGGGACCATCTATTTGACTTTTTAAAACACCATAGGGACAGAAAATCATCTATTTATTTTACCTTCAATTTTCTATTTTTTATCATTCATTGTATCCTCCCTACACCATTTTACACAACACTTTATTCTCTTCACAACTATTTCACTATTTCACTTTTAGTTTTGATATTGTTTTTTCTTATTTTAGATATGGTTTTTGCTTTCACAATTTATGTCCTTATATGTGGCTAAACACCCTTCTACCATTTTACTAGTAGATATTAGGTTATATAAATATTAATCATTAATGAATACAAGGACCTCATGGCCAAATGTTTGTGCCATTTCAGGGGAGGTAATGTAAGTCCAAAGATAAGAAAATAAATATAAAAAAAATTAAATATAAAAAAATTAAAAAACTAAAAAACTAAAGATATAAAAAATAATAATAAATTATATAAAAAATATTAATTTTATTTTGGATTGATCTAGATGCACATAATTACATCTATGATAGAACCCTAAACACAAGTTTAAAAAATAAACAAGAAATGTTCTTTAAATTCAAAAAATAAAAATAAAAAAGGAAAACCTATAAAAGGAGATGAAAATCTTAATGTCATTATTCCATAACCTATTGATCCTACCTGTGAGAGACCGTGGGATTTAGGTTTCAAAATTATAAAATTTTATATAAATACATTATGCATTAACATGCCCACACAGTCTAGAAATTATGAACTTAAGTAGAATTAACATTATAAACATTCATCTGTCAATGGCATTTTAGTAGGGGACTCCATTGAGATTATTATAACTTTTAATGGGTACATAAAACAATAAACATTCAAATATCTATGTGAGGAGGAGTTGAGGTTGATATTATTTGAATATTTTCTTATGGGTACATCTAGGACATGATTTTAATACATGGATGATGAAATCTGTGAAACCTGGGTTGATGTTTTAAATGTCTTTTTTAAAAACATTGTTAACTATTTTAGGTATGGATATTGATTTTGGGTTAATTATGATGAAAATGAATGAGATGGAACTTTTTATAAGTATACTCAATGTACTTATCAGTACACACCATGTACTTATGAGTACACATCGTGTAACCTAATATTGGGTACAGACATATACAAGCCATGTAACAATTGGGTACATGGTTGTGCGGTGACCTAAAAGACCGAAGAATGCAAGGGCAAGTTAAGGGTAATACCCAGGATGTACATTTAAAGAACATATTGTGTACAATTATTTTTATTTTATTATTCATATTGGGATCACAAATCATTTTTATAACCACTTTCTTCTAACGTTGGTTCAATAGTAACATCGCAGAATGACTGAGGAACAGAAATCCCCTCCTTATTCTCCATCTGATCTAAAATTGAGACACTACTAGGTGTGTTGGATTCCTATTAGTATCATATAATTTCTCCTAAAAAATTTATTATTTCTTCGTCCTCTCTCATCAATTGTACATGATTGAATGTTTTTCATCTTCTTGTATATCTTCGTCGTTCCAGCTCGATTCAAGGGTCGATGTTCAAGATTATTAATCATAAGACAAAATGGTTGGTGTTTTGATCCTTATTTTGTTCATATTTGAATTATATATGCTAAAATTACCCCATATCCACATTTGGGGTATTTCTTTATTTGTATTTTAGGCCAATTATTTACTTTTTATTGTTTAATTGATTGATATGGGGTTTCAAAATAAGCATAAGGTTAAATGATTTTTTTATGTGACACCCCATGGGTGTGTTTCCATAGATTGACTATTTATGGCCGTTTGGCATAGGTTTCCTTTGAGGTGTACCCTATTTCCATTCCTTGAATTGTTTTTGAGGGAGTTTGATTAATTATATGAATATCTTGTATTATTCTAGTGAATGTTATAAAAGTAGTAGTTATTGAATACATGTGAAACATTATTAGGATATGTGTTCTATTATTCCCATGGATCGTGGGATCCATGGACTAAGAAAACTACGAGGATTTCTATTTATATATACATAAGACCATGAAATCCTTGGTGTATATATTTAGCCAGGGGTATTGACCACGAGAGATACCCAAGAGGTCATTTATGACTTATTGATGTTATGTAGTCTCAAAGGTATTGATCGTGATAGCCACCCAGAATGTTATTTATGATTACTCTAAGCTATGTTGACATAGTGTAGAGACCACAGGAGCTTCCCAATATTTCATTTTTAATTTATGTTCACTATGTGGGACCATAGGGGTTAAACTGTGATAGCTTCATAGATGGACATTTGTGAATACTTTAATGATTATGAAGAGTCTTCCATGACAAAGAATATGATTAGACTCGGTCTTACCAGTTTATTTAGATGGTCTTCTGAGAAATCATTCTTTATTTTATATCTATAAAAATGGACATTAATCATAGGTTATATCCCAGGATTAAATGATTAAATAGATGGATATTAAATATGAATGAATTTAATTTTAAAATGATGGATTCATTAATATTGATTGATTCAATGTTTATTGTTTCATTTCAGCATATTTCAAGGTATTTATATTCACTAATCATTAGGAATAGATCTTTTAGATGTTTCTTAGTGGGATTCATCTTACACCCTATTTGGGTCATCCATTTGGACACAAAAAAATATATGGGTGTAAGTATAGATAAGGTAAGGAATCGTTCCTCATTCGGTACATGATTTCTATTAGAGATAAAGATCCCAGGACCATGTTGAGGCTTGCGATACTTTTGGAGTTTATTTTTTTTCTTTTATACACTGTTTATTGTATTGAATTATACAAATTTGTCTTATTATGCAATTTTATTCATTAAATATACCACGAATTATCTATATTTATTCTCTGGTTGTCTTGTTATTATCAGTATTTTTCAGTTACTTTTGATATATGTTATTACTACTTTTAAAATTGTATACTATTTTTTTCTGATGTGTATACTCTGCGAATGTGGTAATAATTTCCCCAATATCACACCTTGACCCTCTCTATTATATGGAAACCTCTGGCATTTCATGTGATCTACTAGGTTTGGGGAACCATTGGGAAGAACTTGGATCTGGGACATTACAATGTGGTGATAGAGGGGGGTTTGTTTCTTCTTTGTCTTATTATTAAGAGACTATAGACTAGATAGGATGGAATAGGTAGTTGGTAATACAATTTTCCTTACAGTAGCTAACTTGTGTGTAGGTAAAATCCTTATTACCTCAAATATTTCAATTTTTTTGAAATTTTTACTGTTTATTTGATTTAACCGTTGGGTGACACACTAGTTATTTGATATTATTATTGATATCATTGTGGATATATTTATGATTCAACCTGATGTGATGAGGGTATGTTGTCTAATGAATCATATTGTTACATTCTAGAGATCACATGTCTTGAATTCTTGTCATAAAATTTATGATTCACTAATAATTACATACTAGTGTGATATATGATGCTCTATATATGTATTCCATTATGAAACATTTAGTGATATAAATAACTTCTAATTTGAAAGTTGTATTGTAATATGTAATGTTAAATTTTAATGGATTCCAAAATTTAGTCCCTGAGATTTTATTGTTAATCTTGGATTAGAATTTAGTGGACCATGTTTGACCATTAATTGAATTCTATAAAGGCATGGTGTGAATTAGGATGCCAAACGTTGATTCACGATGAGTATGGGTTCCTATAGATTCGAACATGGCATGCCTTAGATATAAATTTAAATTTTAATATTTCTAGAGAAGGATCAAAGGATTACTATCTAGAAATCCAAACAACAGGGCATGTGATGTTATGAACACATGCCATGTGTTCTTCTGTTCCGGAAGAAATGACTTTTCTTAGGTATATGCTGGGTACAGTATGTACACAACGTGTAGTATTTGACCTTGTGACTGATTATGTGTGTAGATATATGAGGTTGATAATAATTTTTTAGAACAAATTGTGTATTTGGACTACACGCCTAGTTGTAACAACTGTGAAACTAGTTATGTGAATCATGACATGGGTGTATGTAACATAAGTAGTAGATGACATACCTAGGGTGAACATACTCTGTAGTGTTACACTAGGAGAGAAAAATGTTGTTATATCATTGTATATTGACATTAGTAGGATGGAATTTTCATGTAAATGTTGTGTTATAGGAGGAACAAATTGTTTTTAGGGGTGTTACATGACCAGTATTGGCAGAGGAACAATCCCACATTTAAGATGTAAAGGAACATGTTGTATAGTAGTTTTACATGTCGTGTAACTATATTTTGTTAAAATTTAATGCTTTTCTTATCATGTTAAATACTTTAAATTCTATGTTTTTTCCTTTATAATCATGAACTGAGGTGTGTGATTTACCTTTCGGATTAATGTCTCCATGTCTTCCTTTGGTTGTACGTCAGGAAGAGGTAAGTGAACAGACACTAGAAATGGTAGGCCAGGGACTACCATAGGATCCTCTTATCATGACCATTATGGAACTAGATATTATACCAAATATTTGTTCTGATTCATAGTTCTGTGGTGCCTTTTTTATGATGATTCATACATTCCATGGAGCACCACATCCTTCCCTAATAATAGAAGAGTTAAAGCAGGTGTTCTAGTTGCAGAATACTCTTACATTTTCATGGGATGGTGGACCACAGGATGTAGAGACATTGTTGGTGGCCATGATCACTGTCATCGAGCATCTCTAGATGCCTACTGAGAGGAGGGTGAATCTCAAGATGTACATCAGACGTGATTCCTCCATGATATGGTGGGATGTTTCTCACATGTGGTATGCAACGAGAATATTTATTGAGTAGAGTTTTATAAAAACTTGAATTCTTAAATATACCCAGAGGTGTTGCGGCCTACAAATCCAGAGAGTTCATTCATTTGGAGCTGAACCACATTCAGTGATTTTTTAGACTTCTCGCTTTACAAATCATCTGTACTTCGCACTTATTTTGGAAGGTGACAAGTTTTCTTTTCCTATGTTGTTTAAGGATGGTATTAGGTATGAAATATGTTCGTAGGTGAATGTTTTTATGCTAATATAAGCGACTTATGGAAAAATCAGGCAATGATTACCAAGAAAAATAAGAGGGATATGGGTGTTGTGATCAAGGGAGGTTCAACATCCTGGGCTAATATACCTCATTAGATAGTAGGAAGTGCCAAAATTAATCTGTCATGTGGTTATTCTAGTAGAAGGTATGTATTTTTTGGTATCAAGGTGAGGTTCTACCAGTGCGGGTAGAATGGGAACATGAGAAATATGTTCCCAATAAACCATTTTGAGTGATGATCTTATGAAAATATGGATATTATTCAGAATTTTTTAGACGTTCTCTCTAGTAGTGATTTAAATGGGATCTTTTATGACTCCATCATCATGATAACGACCACCAGTTTCTTCCCAGATAGGGAAATACAGTTTTTAGGTCATTCATGCTGAGGATGTGGTTGTGGTCATGGTAGCCAGACGATATGTTTATAGTGATTATTGTGTTGACCAACTGAATATAGCCAGACAAGATTGTAGGGACAAAGTACAAGTCAGAATTTTGCAATGGAGAAGACCTAGCAGAAGCATGATCCAGATCCATCTATGTTTAGTGTTATGATTCTCATTTCCTCATTTTTAGCTTCTTGATTTTTAATACAATGGATTTCCTTTGATTCATATATGTTTTTGTTATGGAGATACTTGGTCTCTATATCAGTACATATGATGATGTCAGGTGCTGGACATTGTATTGGGTATTAGGACTTCTAGTTTATGACAATGAAATGAGTTCCATATTTAGTTTGGTGAGTGTAACATCTTATGCAGCCTCTACGTCTTAGAGATGACAATATTTGATTTCATTCTATGAATGGACCAGTTAGACAACATTAATGACATTGTTGACTGTAATCACTGCATGGTGAGTTTCACATCACAAAATGGTGGATTTTTTTTCTACACATGGGATAATATTAATTCTATGAAAGAAGAGATGGACTGATAATAAATGTTTCGGAGGAATTACATCAATCATTTCTAGTTTATATCTTTATGACTAGGGTTATTCACAGTAGGACATTCCCCTATGGGTGTATCATATTGTAATTGGATTTATAGAGGAATTTTCAGGTTTACCTATGGAGAATGAGGTATAATTCTATATGGAGCTTGTTCTAAGAGAATAATTGGTGTTTATTCCATCATATATGATGGCTACACCATGGTTATAGGAGCTCATATAGCAGTTAGTGGAATTATAGGCGATGGGTTTCTTCCAACCCGGTACTTCTCCAAGCAGTTCGTCCATTCTTCTGCGATTAAAGTAGAAAATACCCTCAGAAATTCTGTGGATTATAGAAAGATAAACTAGTTGTTTGTTAAGAAATGATATACCATGTAAATGACTGATTATCTCTTTGATTGGCATTGAGGATCCCAAGTGTTCTTGACGATTGACATGAGATCCGATTATCATCTATTTCAAGTTAAACCATCAGATACACCTCTTATATCTTTTTAGAATAGGTAGGACCCATATGATTATTTAATTATGCAATTTGGTCTCAAAAATTCCTCGGCTGTTTTCATGGAACTGATGAACCATGTGTTCTATCCTTATATAGATGATTTTGTGGTAGACTTCATGGAAGATATCTTGATGTAATCTCACACTCAACATGACCAAAACATACATCATAATATCATTTTGAGTAAACTGAGAGAGCATCAGTTATATGAAATGCTCTAAAAACATACACTGTTGGATGGAATTGATTCTCTTTTTTTGACATTTCATCTAGATACATGATTATCGATAGACCTAGATAAATTTATATAAGTAGTTTCCTCATAGAAACTAAAAAATTTTATTGAGATAAAAAGTTTTCTAGGGCTAGTAGGTTACTACAGGTGGATCATTTTGTAATTTTTTCACATAGTAGTTCCATTGAAATGCCTGAATAAGAAGGTTGAGAAGTACTTAATGAATGATTCCTGCGATTAATCCTTTCAGGAGGTGATAAAGAGATTAACTTAACCACCGATATTTAATTTTTCAGAGTCTAGAAAGAGTTACACTATTTACAGTGACACATCAAGTATTGGGATGGGAGTAGTTCATATGAAGGAGGACAGAGTCGTTGTGTATGGGTCTTGGAAGTCTAAGACACATGAGAGGAATTATCGGACACATGATCTCGATTAATCTATAGTTTTACATGCTTTACGTTGTGGGAGAAACTATTTTCTGGGAGATAATATTGTGTTATACAATGACCAAAAAAGACTCATGTATATATTTACCCATTGTTCTTTGAATTTGAGATAGTTGAGTTTGGTTTAGTAACTTCAATAATTTGACATTGTTTATGCATACACACTGGGGAAAGGCAGTACAGTGGCTGATGCATTGAGAAAGAGAACTCAGATACAGGTAGTTCAAGATGCGAGATGTTTGTGACAGCTTACGGCTCTAGTTCTAAGGTAGATTGTGTCATGTGAGGACCCCACTATGGGTGGATTGTAGGCGAGGATTATGTTTTGCGTTTTCAATGAAGTGTATTGGCGTTAGTAGACATACATGAGGAATTGATGTAAGATTTTCATGCCTCATCATGGAAATTTCATCCTAGTTTTACTGAGATTTATTGATATATACACCATCAATATTGGTTTCTAGGAATGAAAATGGGATGTTGCTGGTTTTGTTATGAGATGTCCCAACTATCAGAAGGTGAAGGTGGAGAATTAGTGAACAGAAGGGTTGTTACAATAGTTACCATTTCCCGAGTAGAAGTGTAATTATCTCACGATGGATTTAGTGATAGGTTTACCAAGGTCTCCCAGAGGAAATGATGTTGTTTGGGTTTTCGTTGATAGACTCACAAAGGATTCACATTTCCTACCAATTTAGGAATCCTTCTGTTTAGATGAGCTTGGAATATTGTACATTCATGATATCATAAGTTTTATAGTGTTCCACACTATATCATTTCATATAGGGACACCATGTTTATTTCACATGTCTGATGGGGACTACATATGGATTTGATTACATAGGTACTTCTGATTAAAACGTACCATCCCAAGACAGATGGCCACTCCATGTGAACAATTTAGGTTTTGGAGGACATGCTTTGAGAATGTGTCATTGATTTATATGGCTCTTGGGAGAGAGACATAACCCTAGTGGATTTTTTCATCAATAACTATTTCTATGAAATGATTTAGATGAATCCTTATAATGATTTTTATGATAGGCCATGTTGATCACCGCTATATTTGTTATATATAGGAGAGACTGCTATAATTGAACCATAAATTTTCCAGGACCCCGTGAGGTAGGTGGAGTTTATTTGGAATGGGATTTCTATTACATAGTGTCACCATAAATCTTATGTTGATCGACCGAGCTCACCATTGGAGTTTGTGGTAAGAGACTAGTTTTTCCTACGTGTCACACCAAGGTTCTTACACAAGAAGGATTGGGAAATAGGGGATGATTTCATCGATATAATTTGAACCATTTGAGGATTTGGATGGAGTTGGGTAGATTGCATATTAGTTGTAGCAACCTCATAGGTACATGAAATTTACGATGTCATTCATCATTCTCAGCTTAAAAAATAATTTTCAGGCTCTTATCATTTTTTATGACTTGGTGAGGTTGAGTTTTAGGTAGATGCATCCTTCTAGGAGCACCCTATTCGGATTCTGGATCATAGCATTAATGTTCTATATAGATGGTAAACTCATTGTTATAGGTGATATGGATGCACCGGTGAGTACAAGATGAGAATTGGTAGAAGGAGGCCGACGTATGATCCCAATGGCCAGAGTTGGTTGATTTTTCTACTTCACCACTCTTAGATGGGAACTGAAGGGACAAATTTCATTAAGGGAAGAAGTTTGTAAGAAACAAAATCCAAATTTTTAGTATGCATCTTGATTTTGGGTTCTTTAGAGGAAAAAAATGAAATTAGATTCTTTTCTAAGTACAGTCCATGTACATATGCATACATGTCATGTACCTTGATTCCTGGTACAACCATGTACTAGTCATGTAACGTCTGATCACATGGACATGAGGTGACCTGGAAGACTAACTAAAGTAGGGGTCAGTTGAGGCTAATACACGAAATGTACATTTAATAAAATAGCCCAGTACCTTTCATTTTCTTGATAAATACGATTGGGGTCATGTCTCATCTTTGGAAACATTTTCATCTAACCTTAGTTTGTATAGGAGCATCGAGGAATAGCTGAAAAACATTGAACCCCTCCTAATTCTATTTCTGAGATCCGATCAAGATATTATTGGGTATGTTAGAAACCCACCAGTATGTTCTAAGTTCTCTTATATCTTTTCTTCTTAATCCTATTCTATCAATAGTTTATCAGGTTGATCCCTTTTCACCATTTTTTAGACCAACGTCGTTCATGGCCTATTCAATGGTCAACTTTCACTAGTATTTGTTGTATGACCTCAAGGTAGGTGGTTTGTTCCTTTTTTTGATCATCTCTGGATTATATATTCCAAAATTTCAGCATAACCACATTTATGTTATTTCATGATTATGGCATTAAAACTATTATTTACCTACAATGGATTAGTTGATTTAAAAGGGGTTTTGGAATATGTGTATGCTTAGATGCCTCATTTACGGGACACCCCACTAGTGTGTTTCCCTTGTTTGACTGTTTTTGGCCATTTGGCCAAGGATTCCTATGTGGTGTACCTTATTTCCATTGAATGAATTGTTTAGGATGTATATTCATTGATTATAATAATTTCATGAGTTATTATATATAATTTTATCCATTTGGTTGTTATAGATTACATGTGATGCCTTGTTATGATATGAATGTTGTTTTTCCAATGGACCGTGAGAGCCTTTGACCAGTAAAACTATGGGGGGTTTCCATGTTTAGTTACTGCAGATTGTGATAGCCTTGGTGTAGATATTTTCCAAAGGGTGTTGACTATGATAGCCTCCCAAGAGGCTATTTATGATTTAGTGATGATATGTAGTCCTGGTGTTATTGACCATGATAGATACCTTGGAAGTCATTTGTGGTTACTCTATACTATATTAACCAGGGTTATGGGTCATGACAGTAACCTAGGAGGTCAAATTAAATTTATATATACTATGTGGGACCATAGGTGTTATACTGTGAGAGCATCCCAGAGGTTTATTTGTGAATAATAGAATGAGTTTGACGAGTCATCTAAGATAAAGCACAAGCTTGAACTCAAATGTACGTGTTGGTATAAATGGTATTCTGAGACATCTATTTTGTTATTATTACACCTAGTGACATAGATCATTGGATATATACTGGTATTACATGATTCAATTAATTAATATCAAATATAAATTAAAGTCACTTAATAACGTAGGATTGATTAATTTTTTGTACTTCATAGTTTATTTATTTATTTTACATATTACCTACTATAAATTTTTACCGATTGTTAGGCATAGTTCTATTGGTGGTTTCCTATTTGGATACATGTCAAAAAATATTTGGGATATTCTTTTAGACAACAACATATTATACCCTCTCATGTTTAGATAAGGGAAAGCACCATTCATCCTCAGGTACTTGATTACTATTGAATATGGAGAGCATAGAACCATGATGGGGCTTGGAAAGTAGCTGGAGTTTATTTTTTTATTTGGTTCTTTATTACATTACATAATTGTTATTTTTTACATATTTTTTATAAAATATATATTAAATGCGTCATCTATATATATTCTCCATTTCCTTTATTACTATTAGAAATCAATTGTTTACTTTTGTTGTACAGTATTACTATTTCTGTTATTGTTTTCTATTTTTTTCCATTGTGTATACTCTATAATTGAGGGAATAATTTCCCCAATATCACACCTTAGGCCACACTTCTATTACTAAGCCTCTAGTATTTAGGGAAATTCTCAGGAGGTCTTGTGTCTAATTGGGTTTGGGGAACCTTTGGGTGGGTCCCGAATCCCGGACATTACATCATTGTATCTAATATCTAAATCTAGAACACCACCATTGTGTTTAGGAATGAGATCCTCAGCTTTGAACATGGTGTGTGTAATATTTTTTTTAGAAGGAATGGGATATGTTCATAGGTCATCTTAGTAAAATTCTCAATCACCATTTTTCTCCGTATATACTCATGGGAACTTTTTACATTTCCCTCACCCCTTTTATCTAAAACCCAGTAGACAAATCATGTTTGAGAAACTTATCTAATTCCACTACTGGTTGACAATAATTTTTATTTGATAAGCTCGGTGAGATGTCCCAACAATGTGAACTAGTAATATATTCATCCATATGGATGAATCCAATACCGAATATACTATTGTTTCTAAAAAAGTTATAATGTAGTAGTGTGGTAACTTTGGATTCTTGGTCAAAATCCAAAATGATATTCAAAAATTGATCTCCCTAATCAATCTAATGAGACTTCCTTGTTTTTGGATTACAAGGATATGAATCATGTTTTCCATGATCACACCCCAAATCAATTAATCACATGATACAAAAAAATCCAAATCTTTCATTGAGATAACAATGGCTTATAAAATAGTCAAAATCTTTAAATTAATAGTCACAAACCAGAACATATAACATAAAACAATATGTGGGTGAATCATTAAATTATAAAGGAAAAATTAAATTAATGATTAAAAATATGCTTGGTGAAATTATTTCATAGAAAAAAAATCAGTTATTCTAGAATTCATAGTCTTGGAATTCAAATGTGTCAAATATACATATACAATGGATGAAGAGACAAGGCATGATTCCCAGAACAACTAAATCAAATCTTGGAGAGAAGGAGAATGGATTTACAACCTGGTCATTAAATAACCATCAAAAACATGTTAGGGAACAATTTAGGAATGGGGAATTTGAATTTCATGCTAAAACAAGAACTGAACAACTAGAAAATCCCAAATCAAGAAATATGTAATGACATTAGGAAAAAAATATAAACAAGTAACCTGATAAAAAATATTAAAAATTGAAAACTAAAGGGGATTTAGTACTAGAGAGATTGATGAAAGTATGGTTTGTGAATAAGGGTAATTATACACATATTTTGAAGAATTACTCCTCCCAAATGATTTCCATAATGGCTGAAAAAACGAGCAATCATAATTTCCTAAAGTTTATTTATTTTTTTAGAAGCAGTAACGTTATCATTCCATTTTCTGATGATTTGAATAATATTACTTCATACATGAAATTTTTTAAGAGGATCATATATAATAATAGGGATTGTGTGGAGAGATCAAAAATGAGTATGAATGAGGATTTTTCTTCTATAGACCAAAATGATATCCCCCCATAACTAAATGACATCATAATTATTATCATATTTTTTAGAACATGTCAATTTGAAGAGATTAGGTTCTTTTTTGGTCTTGGTGATATCATTGTCCTTATCCACAACCCATTAGTTTGAAATCATGAGAATTAAAGATATTAACACAACATCAGTAACACTCTAGCATGATAACATGTCACTATATTATCCTTATATGTGTGCAAGTGATTTTTTGGATGACGTATGTGTATTTTACTTGGGAACTAATTTATTGATTATACACATGTATTTTGATAAAAATATTAAAAATATTCTAGGTAACCTATTCATGGAAAATTTTTTGATGTCATTAATGTATCAAAGGGTAAGATAACCCAAAAAGAAAGTGAGGATCAAGAGTTATTTCAAGTGTACAAAGAGTCTATACCTCATGTGAGTGGTGATTTGATTTATGTTTTTTGATGAGTTTTTTTGAGTTGATAATAGAAGGGAAATTCATATTTTATTTTATGATTTTATCTTAGAAATGATCAATGGACAATTCCAATAATATTTTATTGATTCTGAATTCACAAAACTGTTGTAATGTTTTTGGAGAATTGAAAAAATGATCAGGAAATGAACTTCTCAAAATCAAGAAGTGATCCTTCCCAAACCAATCATTATCACTAATAATGTTTCTCAAATTTTTCTAGGATTTAATCCCACCCATGATCACAATCAAGACGTTGCCTCAAATTCTATACAACATAATGTAATTAATTTTTTCGTGGACCTTTTTCTATTAAAAGATTATGTGAGGGATCTTAAATATGGACTTTTGGATTTTTTATGAGTTAGCTAGAGAGGTTTCGGGAATTTCTTCCATAAATGGACGTTTGTTCTGCTCATTTTTCCTTTCACCAATTGGATTATGAATCATTTTTTAGTGTGTTATTTATATACATATTACAACATTATTCTTCTCCTCGTGCTTCAATTAAGGGTAATTCCTTATCATATAATCCGATTGTTGATAGCACCACACATAAAGAAACAATTGTTCCACTTTTTGAACCTATTAATGATATATTTGTTGGGTAAATTTCAAGGTATCCCTTTTAGGGTGTGTATATTCATCTTTGATATCCTCGTGAGAAGTTTCTATTTATACCTCGTTTTTTTGGATGACATTTTGGGTTTTTAAGATACTACTGTATGATTGAGTTGAATCGAGTGATGGAATTTCTATACAGGCTTTTTCTTACAGAAATGTTCCAGGAGGTTATTTGTGAACATACTGGACTCTCCAAAGGAAACAATTATGGTTCAAGTACTAATGAATTTTACCCATTGGATGATCATGGATTGAAAACAAAAAGTGATAATGTATGGATAGTAACATTAATCCTAGAATAGTATTTGAGTAAACCCATGGATTTATGGTTTCACTTTTCAATATTTATTTTACTTTATTTCTTATTACTATTTTTTTCTCTTTACATTTTTTTAACTTTAATGATTATATTTTCATTAACAAATATTTTTAATTTATTTATGTATTCTTGTTTAACATTATTTGTCACCAATTATCATGAGGTGTAGCTGGTATGGGGGTAACTCTTAGTTTTTATAATTCCATACCACTGGTGGCTATATTTAGAACATCCATGCTAGAAGGAAGTCGCTGATTGAGGAAAATTGGTCAACACATCCCTCAAATTTAACTCACGTCAATTTCAATTATTCTTTTATTTTCTTATTTCTTATTTAATTTTTTTCATTTTTTATGGACATAGTCTTTCAACCATTATTCTATTTCATTGGATTAGATGAGGTTATAATCATATTTTTCAAATAATAAATTATATTTCTCATACCTGGGAGATAACTGGTTTACTTCATTTTTCAATATTTTGGTGTTGTTGATGGTTTCATTTTATGAACTACTTTTAATTTTTATTGATTTTTCATCATTCCAGGTTTATTTTCTCCTACTAATTCTGAAATTTTCTATTTATTACATAAATTACATTTAAAATGACTCATAAAATATACTAATTCATGTAATTTTTGGAATATAATATTTATGGAAAATTTCTATGATGGCGGTCAGTGGTTTCTTTCATAAATGGTTTGTGGTTATACTGTTCTTTGTGGGTGTGGAAAAATCCATCTTATCATTCTTGTAATGAATCAAAAATTAATATTCATGAACTTCAATTATAAAATCTTTTTTAAAAATTTAATCTTTCTATCACATTAAGCCTAAGCATTGGGGAATGTTCATTGAATTATGTGTGAGGGAGGGATATTCACTATTCTAAAATATGCATCAATTATAACACATCAACAAAATTTATTTTTCGTCCCAAAATTCATCTCTGTCAATTAATATTTTTAAGTGGATATATAAAAATTAAAATAAAAAAAAATTGAAATATAAAAAAAATTCTATGTATCCCTCTTAGTTGACAACTGTCTTCTATGATGTGAGGTTCAATGCGTCGTATATTGTATGAAATGTAGGATCTCTAAATGTTCGTACCCACACTTTTGTTCAATGTCACATTTTCTATTAGTAAAGGGTGTTTAATGTAAGATTCCCTTCAGAAAACGATAAATATAAACATGAAGCTAGGTTACACTCACTTTTTAATAATACACATTAGAGATTCAACCCTAATAATAATCATATAGTTCTTGCTAATCTATAGTAATATTGTAATATTGGATCAAATGGAGAGCCTCCAAGATAAGGGTATTAGTAGAGCTTCTTTAAATAAATAAAATACATTTTCATATTTAATAAATGATATGCACAATGTCTTCTATAAGAATTATGGAGAGGAAAAATAAATAAGTTACCATGTATACAATTATCTCATTAATGTGAGGGTAATATTGATTCCAAATTAATAAGGAGACAATTAAATTATTTAAATATTATTGGAGATTAATCAATGGTGACAAAAAAATCATCATTTTATGGAACCTAGGGGGAGTGAAAATTAATGTTGTCTTCGGCTAGTGTTTTAATTACACTTTTAACATAAAATTTACTCCCATAGAATTCATCCCTATTTTAATAGAAATATGGATGTTGGGAACATTCACATTGGAGGCATGATTCTTCAAGTAGTATAGTTATTTTGGTTCTCCATTGAATTTGAGTCACTTAGAACATATATAGGATGGTCCTTTTATTCTTTTAGTATTTTTCAAATATATAAATCACAATGAATTTCATAAGAGTGAAATTGATTATGTTTGGGGTAGTTTTATGTATCATTTTTTTTCTCTCTTATCCACCTCAATTCTTTTTATATAATTATTTTTTTATTATTTAAATATTATATTTTCTTAATTACGATCATTTGTTTTATTTTTTGTATTAGATTTTTAAAAAATGGTTTTTTTCTAAAATAATTTCCTTGACTTTTTTCTTTTGTTGTTATTTAACTATTTAAAATGTAATAATTTATATTTTTAATAATCAATTTTTAATAGTGTGTTTTTAATATTTAATTTTTAATTTTTTTCATTTTATATTATTCAATTCTTTTATTTTTTCATTATGAATTTTTAAATATAAATATTTAATTTATTTAATATAATTATACTATTTTATTTATTCTTTTTTGTTATTCAATTATTTTCTCATTACATAATTTTTATTCTTTAATTGGATTTATTATTTTCAATACATATTTCATTAATTTTACTTTTAGTGGATTTATTTATCGTCAAAATAATTCATCATGTAAATTAGTTCAGAATTTTTATTTTTTTTATAAATAAATATAGTTTTAGTAATGGTGTTTTAAATAAATAATATTACATTTTTATTACATTTATGATTTATTTTTGTTAGTAAATTTAATATATAATAAATTTATTCAACTTTACATTGATTTTTTATTGTTTTAACAAAATATATATTTTTTTAATTTATTTGGTTAAAATGATATAAAATTTTAACAATTAGAAATGTGAATTAAGTTATGTGTTGAATAATTTTAACATTGATAATTTGATATTTAAAAATTTTAAAATGAATTAAGATATTATTTTTATTTTTATATTTGAATTTATTGATTATATTTTCAATCTTTATCTTATTGGTACTTTATTTAGGTGTCATCATCATAAATTGTCAATTGAAACTCAAATGAGTCACTACCATCCACTTCTATTCCTCACCCTCCACTAAACCCATCAACTACAAAACAAATGAATCTCAGAAAGCCACTTCCAGGACTCACCGACTGCAAAAAAATAAACTATAACCTGAAGCATTCCTTTCATCCTTCTTTGGTGATAAATACATTCTATTTTTATGGTTTCATGTATTATAAAATTGATATAATTTCCTGATTTCTATGTGTTTGTACTTAGTTTTATTTTTTAATTTCACTTTTTGATCTAGAAAGGTGATTGAAATTGGAGATACCTCTGATGAATTTTGTATTTTAAGATATGAAAACTAGAAAATTGAACTCTAAAATGGTGACACTCACTTTTTAATAAAACACATTAGGGTGTCATCACAAATTATAATAATATATGTCCATTAAATTTGGGGTAAAAGAGGAAATTGAGATCCTATTGTATTTCTCTGAAACAATGGTGTTTAGTGATATTTGGAAAATTTATTAAATTCATTTTTAAATTCTATAGGTTTTTATGAATAGTTACTTTTAGAGAATTACTACTCGAAAAAATTAATAAAGTGCCTTTTAAAAGATGATCTCATTTAGTTTTGGGGAATTTTGATCTCTACTGAAGAAGGGGACAATTGAATTATATAATAATCATTGGTGATGAATCTATGATGAAAAATAAATGATAAAAAATGATCTTTATTTTCTGGATATTAGTGGAGAGTAACAATTAATGGGTTATTCTGTTAATGTATTAATTCAACAATTATCTTGTAACACCCCAAGCTTCCATGGTACGTTTCCTTTTGAATAATGCAATATATTTCATTGTACACAACATTGAGATTCTAACACATCGCTACCAATCAAACAAGCTGTTGTGAATAGTAATAGACACTTTTTGATATTTTAAATATTTTATCTTTCAAAATGGACATAATTTTTGGATTCTAAATATTGAAATTAGCCTAGGTTGAATTTTTGGTATTTTTCTGAAAACATTCATTTTTTTATGAATAGTGAAAATCACTAAGTTATTAGTTAGAACCGACTTTTTATTTTAATTATTTTTTATTTTATTTTAAGCTAGAAAAGATATATAATACCAAAATTAGTTCAAAGTAATCCAATGGAGTCATTTTATAAAAGTTTAGATATATAAAATTTTTATTGAACTTTTACCGTCTTTTAGCCACCTCCTAGGAGCATTGGGAACTTTAAATAAAACAAACTTTTAATGCTTCTGTGAGTTGATGTTCAAAAACCCAAGAGACATGGTTGATATCAGTATGTAAATGTTTCTTCAATGAGATAAAAATAATTTTTGTTGAATAGTAACTATTTTCTTTTATTTACCATGGTGAAAAGTAAAAATAGGGTAATTAAAGCAAAAATGATATTATTTTTATCCTAAAACATGTCCTAATTCTATTGTATAAGTGTATCATGACCATAAACAGCCATAGGAATAAAATATTATCATTTAGGACCTCATTGATTAGATTAGAACATTTATTATTTAATTAAAATAATCGTTACAAGTGTAAAATTAAAAATATAATAACTAGACGATTTTTAACATAGGGTTACATATAAGATAAACTCACCTATAAATATTAATTATAAATCTATAAATATTTCCCACATAATGGTATTTAATTTATAATTTTTAGACAGTAAATAATTTAATTTTTTTACTACACAATGATGATGCAATAATTACCATAATAATGAAATTTTTAAATAATTGATATTATAAATAATAAAATAAATTAAATTTTATAATTTTTATAAATTTCACTAATTTTATAGGATAATATGACATTTAGGGTTGAATAAATGAATTATTTTCTATCTAATAATGCTGTTATGAATTTATAAAAAAACAAAATCCCAAATAGTGTCAAAAATGACATAAAAGGGTTTTTTAAAAAAATATTATATTATTAATTGATTTAATATTCCTAAAAATATATGGGTCTACCAAATGAATTATATAATGTAATATATATTAATAAATAACCACATGGTTATTTATTGTCCTGTTATAGTATGATTGTTAACCATATAATATAAAAATACAAAGAGACATGGTAAATTTCACACTATTTAACTAAGATTAAAATATAAAAGAAAAGGATTATATAGTTACAAATACCTGTCTAAAACCTATTGGTTGAAAGGATTTCGACCCATACCAACCTTATCCTCTAAATAAATCAATTTGGAGCCATTATAAACTGAATATAAATTTATTATAAAATACTATTTTAAGTTCTTACGAAGGTGCCCCTCACCCCTCTTATAAAATGGAACTTCCCCTTCTCTCCAATTCACACCTTCCAAGCCATTTTTATCAATGAAACCCTACCCAAATATCCTCCCGACGTCCCTCGCATTACCTTAGAGGCATTACATTAGTTAGAAAGACAACATAAGTATCCATTTTATTCAAATCAAATTAAAGAACCCAAAGAAGAGGAAAATATTTAATCACCTCTTTTAAGTTATTTTCTTTTTCCACTTCCACTTTCATTGTAGTTTCCATTCTAAAATAATAAATCCAGTATCTTCAATATGCTGTGATTTTATTATAAAATGGGTACAACCATATTCATTTTTCTAACCATCCTATAAAAGGACAAAGTCACCATACGTGGGTATGTACGGCAGGCCGTCGGCACGTCATGGAGATGTTTGTTATTCAAACACATCATCACTTCGATAGGTATAATAATGAGTATAAATAATGTAAATAATAAATATAAAAAATATATTGATTCTGTATATATGATATAAAATCCAATTAAATACAATTTTAATATCAAAAGAATGATATCGTCTCACGTGTGTTCCTACGGAATACCGTCTCCACGAACACAATTGATTCGTTTCCAAATCGTATCCATTTGAGAATAATTTTTCATTGAAGAATAAAAATAATTTTTTTATACTTGATATCATTCTAAATATGAATAAGATACATCCCATCCATAACAATCATGACTCACATAACAAAACATATAAAGCAAAATGAACAAGTTAACACCCAAAACGACGATAATACAAGAATATTATTAACAAATCATTTTTACAAGATCATTTATGATAACATAATTATGTATATGGTTATTTTATAACTTAAAAACATAGATTTAACTATTATACAGGTGGTTAACGTACAAAAAACCAAATAAATGTACATATTAAGGTTTTATTTTACAATCACTTCATTATCCTAGATTGTTTTATACACGAGTATCTACTGGGACTTCTTTATAATCAACATTCAAGTTTCTATAAAATGTATTTAAATTTTTTTTTATTATTTAATAGAAAATGGGTAAATTTAATTTATACCGTTTTTTGACCTTATATGTTTTTGAAAAAATATTCACGTCATTTTCCAAACAAGGTACTTTATAACCTTTTAGACAAAATTAGGGTAAGATTTTTTTTAACATATACGGCAGTTGCAGCTATTTTCTACAGTTATAACATCATAAAAGTTTTCCATAAAAACCTATAAGATCATTCTGAAAATATATTTTTTCTATTATATTTTTAAAACGTTTTAATGATTTCAAAATTGAATGAGGAATTTCTCTAAAAAATTTGATTTCGTCTATGTCAACATCCTTTGTTGGATTTTATCATTAATTTGAATTGATTTATTAGGATACAAAACTTCAATATTGTTTGAAGGTTTTCTGATATGTTTGAATGTGGATGTGTTAGTTTAACACCATTCATGGTTTATGGATAAATTATTGAAATTTAATAGGCTAGTTTTAATACGAATTTTTATGTTATGTTTAATCATTTTCATATAAGGAATGCATTTGACTTAGTAAGTGATGGGTGGAGCCCGCTATAGCTCATTGATGCATCGGTAGGTCTCTTGAGACAAACTAGTTTTTTGGAACAAGGCCTTGACAAAATAATATTTTTAGTTTTTGCACAAGTCCTTGACTATGTGATTATGAAAGACTTGCATTATGCATTCCATCATTATGAAAGCTGCTATTGATATTGCATATGATTATTCAAATAGTAGAATATCCATGTGAATAATTAAGTATAAATATATGATTTTATATTTTAAATATTATTCTTATGTTCATGTTTTAATGGATTTTGTTTTAATGTTATATTATGCCATAAATGATTATGCTTATTTATGAATGTTTCCGCTATATTGTTATCCTTAATGAGCATTTAAGCTCACCCCTTTCTATGTTTTATTTTTCCATGTGTTGAAGAAGAATTTTCTGACTAACCCTCAGGGATAGTATGAGGGTATATGAGTTTGTTCTATGGAGAAAATGTTGTTCTATTTACTCATTTTATATTGTAATATAAAACATATGAATTTATCTAGTATTTTCCAAGGCTACTAAACTAATAGGTCATTCGAGACATGATCTTTTGTGATCATGCCAATGTTATGTAATAATTCACCGACTCTTGGTAACTGGGGTTCGGGCATTACAGTTGGTATCAGAGGAATTTTATTACAAACATTGGAAGCTAGATTTTGATATACTCTTATTAGATCACATTACCCAATGACAGACTTTGAGGATTTGTATAGTAGAACATCCTATAATTTTGGTAATGTATAGATTTTTTCTATTTTTTGATCAATACATCCCTATCTGGACACGAGTAGTTAAAATTGGATCCAGCACAGATGTACCTAAGAGTGAAGACTCTGACAAGGAGTATCCGGCATGACCTAGGGTATCCTGGTAAATGACAACGAGCCTTACTGCACTATTGTTTACAGCACTACTGGGGGATATTCTTATGATAATTCTCATTTTATGTACATTGAATTATGATTGAAACATATTTATGATTATGGATTATTCCCGTAAACCATTCAATTTATTTTAGGATTCTTACAAGTTTCAAAATTGTGTATTTCCATTCACAAACTAATGTAGTGTAATCCATTGTTTAGGAATGTCTCCTAGTTGATGGAATTGAAACAGTATCAATGTACGTAATCCATGTAGGAATTTCCCTCCTAATCAAGATAATTATAGTGGAGCTGGTGATGCAACTGGCGTGGATCATCTTATCAGCATACTAGGACAACTCACTTATGTTATGACTAATAACCTTACACGTATGGAGCACCCGGATCCTCAATGTGAAGGATCAATGTTATACATCTTTATGAGGCAAAACCACCAACATTAAATGGGATAACAAATCCATTAGTAGCTGAGCAAGGGATAAATTCCTTAGAGAATATATTTAATGCGTTGATAAGTAGCGAAAGGGAACAAATTGTCATGGAAGTTTATCACTTCATTGGAGAGGGATATCAATGATGGCCAATGATTCAAAACACAAAGGAGGATGAATAAGTTTAATGTGCATAATGGAGGGTGTTTAATGGAATTTTCATTGAAAAATACAATCCTCATGACCATCGACTAGATATGGAAATTCAATTTAAAAGTTTTAGGGGAAAGGAGGATGAAAATCTCCCAAAGTATGAAGCTAACATTACAAGGTTAGTGAGGCATGATGCAGATTATATACGTAACCCAAGAAGTATGATTGATCATTTCATTGATGGGTTAAAACCATTTATCCAACGATCATTAGAATCACAATCCTTTTCAACATACGAAGATATTGTCCCATGTGCTATCAAGACAAAAAAGGCATTCTCTATGTCTTACAACATTAATGAAAATCAAGTGAAGAAGAGATCTACTGATCACTCTGGAGATGGATGTAAGGGGATGAAGGGAAAATTTGAATATCCATCATGTAACAAATGTTAGAAGAAACACCATGGTGATTTCTTGAAGTGAATGGGAGGCTGTTACAAGTGCGGTGGAAAAGGCCACCAAGCTCGTGATTGCAAGGGGATATAAGAAGATACTGATGTTCAATGCTACAATTAATGGTATATGGGCCATTATGGAAATGAATGTACTATGCATTAGGGAAACATAACTCAGAAAAGTCCAAGAGATCAAGGCCAAGTATATGTTATCACTACTACTGAGGTTTATGCTCCTAAATATGTGGTTGTAGGTAATTTAATGGTCACCTAATTTTTATCCAATTATTTATTTTAATTTGGATAATACCATTATTTCATATCTTCCCAGTTTGATACAAAAATTAGATATTTTAAATTTGATTTATCAAGGGAGTTTTCAGTCAAAACTCTTAAGGGATGTATCATATCTACAATGTTTTGTGAATCGGTCCCCATTAGTGCATATAAATATTCTTTATCGATTGATCTCATTGATTTACCGATGATTAAATTTTATATAATCATAGGTATGGATTGGATTTCGGACCATGATGGTAAAATTTATTGTAAGAGGAAGGAAGATGCAATTTTTGATGATGATAAGGATAACGTTATCTTTATAGCAGAAACGTGACCATCTCATTCTTATCTAGATCCACCTCCAATAGCTCAACTAAATTAAATTATTGGGGAGGAATAGAATGAAATAATTGTGGGTGATGAAAGGAATGTTAAAATAGAGGATATACCTATTGTTCATGAATATGTTGATTTGTTTCTAGAGGATTTACCTAGACATCCTTTATAATGAGAAATTGATTTTTCCGTTGATTTCATTATTGGTTCAGGGCCCATATCGGAGACCCCTTATAGAAGGGCCAGTGTTGATTTAGTGTAATTAAAGAAACAAATATAGTAATTGAGTAATAAGGGATTTATTCAACTTAGTGTTTCTTCATGGGGACCCCTGTTTTTTGTAAATAAGAAATATGGATCTATGAGCTTGTACATTTTCTTTAGAGAGATCAATGACATAATAATAATGAACATGTATCCTTTACCTACATTGATGATTTATTTGACCAAATTCATGGAGATAAATGTTTTTCAAAGATTGACCTATGATCTGGATATCATAAGTTGTTTGTGAATAAGGTAGAAATTCTGAAAATAGAATTTCGAACCAGGTACGGGCATTATGAGTTTACAGTAAAGCCTTTTGAATTTACCAATTCACCCACTAGATTCATGGATCAAATGAACAGAGTTTTCAAGGGACATCTTGATGAGCTTTTTGTCGTTTTTATTGATAATATCATGTTATACTCCAAAATCTACCAATATCCTGAAAATTACATGATCATTATCTTGATGACTCTTAGAAGACATGAATTATATGGGATGTTTAGAAAGTGTGAATTTTGGCTTCAGGAGATTTCTTTTCTTGGCCATATTGTCTCTTAGGATGGAATCTTTTATGATCCTTGTAAGACCAAGGCAATCCACGATTGGCCAACACCAATGAGTATAATAAAGGTACACAATTTTATGGGTTTAGTAGGTTATTATCGATGTTTCGTCCAGAATTTTTCCTGATTATCTTACTCACTAACAATGCTCACTCAAAAAGGGGTTAAATTTGTTCAGAAAAAAGGGTGTGATGAATGTTTTGATGAAATTAGGAGAGGATTAGTCAATGCTTTAATCTTGACTCTACGATTGGGGGATGATGGGTTTGTTATTTATAATGATACATCAGAGAAAGGACATGGTTATGTCCTTATGATGAATGATAGAGTTATTATCATTGAATCACTATAGTTGAAAATTTATGAAAAAAATTATCCTTCTCATGATCATAAGTTAGCAGCTGTAATATTTACTTTGATGATTTAGAGACACTATCTCTATGGTGAAAAATGGGTGATTTATACTGATCACAAGAGTTTGAAGTATATTTTCTCTTAGAAGGAACTCAACATGAGTAAAATGATATGTCTCGAACAATTAATGGATTATGATTTCACAATACACTACCACCTGGGGAAGGAAAATAAGGTGGCAGATGCATTGAGTAGAAAGGATCATGGAGATTTGAACAAGATGATAGTTAAGAAGGATCCTGTATACATGGATCTAGTAAAGATGGATATGGGAATCACAAATGAATGTGAAATATCAATACTTTTTCAAATGGTTCCCAACCCATCTTTACTATAATGGATAAAGAGTTCTCAGACCAGTGATGAAGATTTTCAAAAAGAATATTAAAGCTATCAAAGATGGGGGATTGACTGACATTTTGTATGAATAAAGAATTTTGAAATTTCGGAATAGACCTTTTGTTCCCGATATAACGTAACTAAAAATGGAGTTTTTTGATAATTCTTATAGTTATTATTCATATATACACCCTTGTTGCAATATTATGTATAGATATTTGTAGGAACATTTTTGGTTGGACAACATAAAGAGAGAGATTGCTGATTTTGTGTGAAGATGTATGTTTTGTTATCAAGTGAAAGATGGAAGGAAATAGCCTGGAGGAGACATGAATATTCTTCCCATACTTGAGTAGAAATGGGTTGATATCACAATGGACTTTTTCATGGGGTTACCAAAGACTCCTAGAAGAAATGATGCAATATGGGTGATTGTTGATCACCTTACCATGTCATCACATTTTCTTTCATTAAAGGAAGATTTACTAATTGAACGTTTAGAAATAATATATATTAATTAATTTTTAATTTCTAATGGAGTACTACTATATATTGGTTCTGATCGTGATCCACATTTTACATTGGGATTCTGGAAAAGTCTTCATAGACTCTATGATACTGAACTTCATTTGAGCACTGCCTACCACCCCCAAACAAATGTAAAATCAGAATGTACTATTCAAACCTTATAAGGGATGTTGAGATCATGCTCAATTGACTTTCAAGGTATGTGGGATCAATATTTACCTCTAGTAGAATTTTTCTATAATAAAAGCATCCATTCAAGTATTCAGATGGGACCATATGACGCGTTATATGGAATGAGATGTCATAATCCATCCTATTCGGATGATGTTGGTGATAGAAAACTCGTTGGCCCCGAACATGTGGAGGAAACGATGGAAAATGTGAAGTTAATCCAGACCACATCAAAGTAGCTCAATGTAGGCAGAAGAGATATGCTGATAACCAATGGAAGGATTTGGATTTTCAGGTCGGAGATCATTTTTTCTTGAATATATCTCCATGGATGGGTGTTATATGTTCTGGTAAGAAGGGAATATTGAGTCCCAGGTAAATCGAACCTTTCGAAATTCTAGATCGAATTGGAGATGTAGCTTACCATTTGGCAATATGTCAAAGTCTCTCTAAAGTTCATGATGTGTTCCACGTATCACGGTTGAGAAAATACATGCATGTCCCAATGCATGTACTTACCAATGATGAATTAGAACCAGAACCTGATTTTTCATCTTTCGAAGATCCTATCAAGGTTCATGATACAAGAGAAAAAGTGAGTTGAAACCGAAATACTCATCTAGTAAATGATTTATGGAGAAACCATAAGATAGAAGAGGCAACTTAGGAACTCTGGGGACTTATGATGAAGATCCACCCAAATATTTTTATGCAGTAATATGCTACAAATTTCTAGGAAGATATTATTTGATGGAGGGGATAATTTAACACCCCATGCTTCCACAATAAGTTTCCCTATAAATTATGCAATAGCTTTCCTTATACGCAACGTTGAGATTCTAACACATCAAGAGTAATCAAACTAGCCATTATGAATAATAATACCAACTTTTTGAAATTTTATAAATTTTTTCTTTCAAAATGGACTTCATTTTTGTATTCGGAATATCAAAATTAGCAATGGTTGAATTTTTTGAATTATTCTAAAAAAATTTAAATTTTGATGAATAGTGAAAAACACAAAGTTATTGGTCAAAACCAATTTTTTTTTAAATAATTATTTATTTTATTTTATTTAATTTTGAGTCAAAATAGATACATAATACCAATATTAAATCAATTTAATTTATTGGAGTCATTTTATAATAATTTTAGATATATAAAAATTTTATTGAAATTTTATCATCTTTTACCCACCTCCTAGAAGCATTTTCAAATTTACATAAAACATAATTTTCCATTTCTGTTAGTTGAATCTTAAAAATACAAGAGAGACAGTTGATATTAGTAAGTATAATTTTGTTTAATAAGATAAAAATAATTTTGGTTGAATGGTAACATTTTAATTTTATTTACCACGGTTAAAAGTAAATAGGGTAATTAAAGGTAAAAATGTTATTATTTCTACCCTAACACATGTACTAATTCTATTGGATAAGATTATCTCAACCAAAAAAACCTTAGGAATAAAATATGGTCAATTATGTCCACTTGTATTAGATTAGGACGTTTAGTTTTATTTAATTCATATAAAATTTAAAAGTGTTAAATTCCATGATAAATAAATAAACCATTTTTAATATAGGGTTAAACATAATATAAACTCTACTATAAATTTTAATTATAAATATAAATGTATTTCCCATATAATGGTATTTTATTTATAATTTTTAGACATTATATAATTTAATTCATTGATGACACAATGAGGATGCAGTAATTACCTTAATAATGAAATATTAAAATAAATAAAATTATAAATACCCAAAAATATGTAATTTTAAACTTTTTATGAATTCCAATAATTTTATATTTTAATATGGAATTTTTGGGTTGATTTAATGAATTTTTTCCTAAGTAATAACATTGTTATGAATTTAGAAAAAATTGCCAAATAGTGACAAATTTGACATAAAAGATTTTTTAAAACAAATATTATATTATTAATTGAAATGATATTACAAAAGTTCTATGGATCGAAAAAATGACTTATATAAGGATATATATATTAATAATTAATCACATGGGGTTCACTTTTCTTTTTATATTATGTTTATTGACCAGATAATATAAATATACAAAGAGACATGGTAAATGTCAAAATATTTAACTAATAGTTACATATAAATGATAAAGTCAATATATTGGACCAATCCTGTATAAAACCTATTTGATAAGAGGATTTATACCCATTCCCACCTTATTATCGTAATAAATCAATTTGGATCCATTATAAATGGAATATGAATATATTATAAAATAATATTTTATGTTTTTTCTAAGGTGCCTCACACCCTTCTTATAAAAGGGCACTTCCCATTCTCTCAAATTCACACCTTCAAAGCCATTTTTCCTAGATAACACCATCCAATGTATCCTCTAAACATGCCTCAAAAAATTTTAAAGGCATTAATTTAGTCATAAATGCATTATATGGATCCCTTTTGATCAAATCAAAAGGAAGAACCCGAAGAAGAGGTAAATATTTCATCACCACTTTCTTGTTCTTTCCTTTTTCCACTACCTCTTTAATTTTTTTCCATTATAAAACTATAAATACAGTATATTATATATAATACTATATTATTATAAAAAAATTACAACCATATTCACTGTTCTATCCATCCAATAAATTACATAGTCACCATATGTGCGTATGTGCGGCTTACCATCTACACGTCGTGGTGATCTTTGTTATTCAAACAATTCTTCATTTTGATGGGTATAATAAATATTATAAAAGATGTAAATAATAAATATAACTTATAAATTATTCTTTATATATGATAAACCAGCCTATTATATACTATTTTAATAATAAAATAATGATATTGTCACTCGTGAGTACGTACGGAATACCGTCTCACCGTCTCCACGAACGCAATAAGATTCATTTCCCCATCGTATCCATTCAAGACTACTTTTTATTTAAGGATTAAAATTAATGATTATAGACTTGATATAATTAATTATATGAATAATATGGATCCCATATATAACAAACATGAATCACATAACGAAGCATATAAAGAAAAACGAATCAATTAACACCCAAAACGATGATAATACTAAAATATTATTAACATATCATTTTTAAAAGATAATATATGCTAACATAATTATGTATATGGGTATTTTATAATTTAATAACAATGATTTAACTATAATTCAAGTGTTTTATGTACCCTATACCATGGAAAAGTACAAGAGAGTGTTTATTTCACAATCTCTTCGTTATCCGAGATTGTTTTATATGTGAGTATCTATTAGGACCTCTTTGTCATCCACATCCATGATTCATAAAAATGTATTTCAAATTATTTTTTCTAGCTAATATAAAATGGGTTCAATTCATTTATACCCATATTATACAATATATGTTTTTTAAAGTAATCATTCCATCGTTTTCCCAACATGTTAATTTATTACATTTTAAAAACAATTATGGTATGAAGTTTTTTTGAATTTATGTGGCGGGTGCGGATATTTTCAGTCATTATAACATCATTAAATCTTCCCATAAAATCTTATAATAATATTTTCAAGATAAATGATTGCTATTATATTTATATGATTTTTAAATGATTTCAAAATATCAATAGTTATTTATCTAGAAAGGGTTTTGATTTCAACTATTTCAACTTCCTTTGATGGATTTTAACCTTAATTGAAGTTGATTTATTATGATACAAAACTTCCATATTTTATTGATGGTTTTGTGATATGTTTGATAGTGGATGTGTTAATTTTACACCATTCATGGTTTATGGATAATGTATTGGTATTTCATATACAATTTTTAATACGAATGTTTATATTATGTTAAAATATTTTCATTTGAGGTATGCATTTGACATAGTAAGTGATGGGTGGAGCCCGATATAGCTCCACAATGCATCGGTAGTTCTCATGAGACAAACTAGTGTCTGGGCACATGCCCATGAATAAATCTTCTTCTTATTCTTGGTACAAGGCCTTGACTATGTGTTTATGAATGTCTGGAATTATGCATTCCATCATTATGAAATTGGATGATAATATTGCATGTGATTATTCTACTAGTATAATATCCATGTGAATATGTAAATTTCCTCATTTCATATTATATTTTCTTTATTTTTCTTTTGTTTAAGTTTACAAGGCTATTGTTTTAGTCTTATACATTGCCTTAAATGTTTATGCTTATTTATGAAAGACTTTGCTATATTGTTATCCTAACTGAGAATCTGATGTCACCCATTTATGTGTTTTATTTTTCCTAGGATGTGAGGAATTATTATATGACTGACCTGTAGGGATAGTCTGAGGGCATATGAGTGTGGTATATAGAGACGATGTTGTTTTAGTTTTTCATTTTATAATGTAATGTAAAACTTATGAATGTATCTAATTTTTCAAAGGATGCTAAACTAATTGATCATTCAGACTTTATCTTTTGTGATCCTTCCAATGATACGTAATAATGCACCAAATCTGGGTAACAGGGGTTTGGGTGTCACATATCAAACCATTTATTCCCCTGGAATTGGAATCTATTTAGAATAAGAATATGAAATTTCTTAAAATTCAAATAGGAGGAATGTTTTTCAATAATTATAGGGATTTTTTATCTCCTTTAACATGGATTCACATAGAACATTAGAAATATTGTACCCTCCTATTATTTTTTTGAAATTGAATAAAAAAATGGTATTTCCTATGAGTTCATTTGATTAAGTGTTGTGGTGTTTTATGTGGCATTTTTCTCCCTCCCTTTTCGATATTTATTTGGTTAAATAAATTTATTTTTATTATTAAAATATTATATTTCTTTTTAATAATTAAAAATTTTCATTTTTCTATTTTAACGTAAAAAATTTGGTTTCTGTTAATATTACATTCTTGAGTTTTATTGTTGTCGTCTTTGAAAAATATAAAGTTTAATAATTTATTTTTTTAGTCATAATTTTTTATATTATATTGTATAATTTTAATTATAAATAGTTTTCATTTATATTAATTAATTATTTTATTATTTAATTATTCAATTTAAAATAATGTTTTTCATTTAATTAATTTAATTTTATAATTTTTCATTATTTTCTTATTCATTTCATTTTATTGATTTACTTATATTATAATTTTTACCCATTATATTATTTTCACTATTTTTATATCTAAATTTAATTTGTTATTTTTTATTAATTAATAATTTAAAACATCAATACATTTATTTCGTCATTGCATGTAGTTAATAAATAATTTTTTTTATTTATAATAATTTTGTTTTATTTATTAAATATTTTAGTATTATTTTTCTCTAAATTATTTTTAGTGACTTAATTTAATTATTTTTTTCATTGAATCTTTTATAATTTTATAAAATTATCATTATTTATTTATTTAATAAATGTTAAAATATGTTATGAAATTGAAATGTGGATTAATTTATTTTTTAAATATTTCTAACATATATAAATTGATTTTGATCATTTTTGAATGTGAATTTTGATTTTTATTATATTATTTATTTCAATTGGTTCATTAATTATTAATTATTTATAATTTATGTTTTGTCCCTGTGCTTCCATAATAAATTGTCAATGATTACTAAAATGATTCACCGCTAACCACTTCTTTGACACACCCTCTAACAGACTCACACATTGTTGAAAAGATTCCAATGTTGAGTCCCAATATATCATAAGGTCCGGTACCTAAAACCAACATTTCACCTCATCTTCCTCCCATTGAAAAAAAATCACAATCACCGTTATTCTTCAACCCAACATTGGGTTGTAAATTAGCATTTCTACACCCTATTGGTGACTCCTATGGGTCACTTCCAACCTATATCAATGAAACAGTGGCACCCTGAGTCAGCCTTTCAAATCTAACCCACTGTCACCACTCATCTCCTCCACCCTAAAAAAAGAAGCACAAACTCAATAGTATAATACACAAAAACTGGCATAAAATATATAATATTAAAGAATAAAAAAATGAAAATATAGTTGAAGAAAACTTGAACCCCCAGTGAAGATGAATAAGAAAATTAGAAATTCAATTTCAGTCAAATCTAAAACAAAATTTCTCAGATCTCGAAATCACAACCCATCGGAGCCCAAGCCAAGACCCCCTAATATGAGGCTGACATAGTACCAACTTGCACTATTGTAGATTCTCAATATTGTGACATATTGTTTTACTGGAGAAGAAGGATCCCCAAACCCAATCTTAGCCACCAGATCTTGAACATGTTGTCATGCTACACTTTATTAATGACAACCCATCCATTCCTCCATTTCTGATGCTACTTATTTTCTCATTCTACCATATAAACTAGAACTAAATCCTTCTACCCTTGATCCTCTACACATTGATCCCCTTATCTAATCTTCTCACTCGAACCCCCTAATATTCTATTAATTTTATAAATATATAATATAAAATTATAAAATAATGTACAGTAACAATAATCATATATATATATAATTATTACAATTACAATATATATAATTATTGTAAAATTTGTATTTTTTTTGTAAATAATTTTTAAAATATTTTATAATAATAATAGTAATAATAATAAAATATTTAATTTAAATAGAATTACATATAAATTTTGTAAATATTTATTTAATAACAGTAATTAATAATTTTCTAAATTTATTATATAATATGTTTGAAATTATAATTTTGTGTATTTTTATATAACCAATGTATATTTATAAAAAAGTGCATAATGATACTTTTATAATTAGTATTTTTATTATTAATATATATATATATTTTTAAATATATGTGATAAATTATTTTTAGTATTAAAATATTATAATTTATGATTTTGAATAGGATCCATTGTATTTTTTGAGGATGTACTATATGGAATAAGTGAAGGGGGTGGGAAATCAGTTATGAATGGTCGAGAAGTGGAGGAACACATTAGGTAGAAGGATCCTTGAGAAACACTATTACAATTGGTAGGGAGTAATTCGAGAATAATCTGTACTATTCCAAAACTAACATATAGGTAATTCCAAGAAAATCCATCTACCCATCATAACATTCCAATAATAGATATGATTCTTCTTCAATCATCCATTCCCAACCAATCGATTCCATTCATATCCTGATGGACCACCCCCATCTACATTCAGCAAACATAGAACAAATTAAGTAGGTAATTGAGAATGAAGTATAATCTAGAGCTATTGTTGGGGAATGTAATGTATCATGATAGAAGTTTCCACATTCATATTTTTTCATTTCTATTTCTTCTTTAATATGATGATAAACTATTTAGGGGAATTGAGCTTCAATCATCTGATTTTATTTTTATCAAGTTCTTGTTCTAGTAATTCATATGTTATGTGTATATTTTTAATATGATGTTCTTTTGTAAAAATATATTGGAATTATTTAACACTTTTTAAAAATAAGAATTAAAATTTAGTGAATTAATTCCCCATGGATTATTGAAATAATTATTGAAAACAGGGAATGGATAAAGAAACTATTTTCTAAAATGAATTAATTAATTTTTAAGATTTTCTTGACATATCAAAATTGAAGAATGTTTTTCATGCTATGGTAATTCACTAAAGTGGAAGCTCAATGAATCACAACCATTTTGAATCCTTAAATGATTTAATTAAATTATGTAAAGATAGATACAATCATTTCATTATTTCATAACATCTAGAGGACCCCAATCCATCCATTGATTGTCTCTCTCGTTGACTTATATTTATTAATCATTATATCCTCCATGCACTATATCACACATCACATTCACCACTTAACTCCATTTTCATGGTTATACATTTAGTTTGGTTTTTATATTGATTTAGTTTTTGTTTTTATTTTCTAAATTTAACACCTTCCAAATTGTTCAACACCGATATTGTCATATTACACATATTAATTAGGTTATATAAGTATTAAATTTGTGTGACTCAATTACCTCATGTTCAAACCACCATAAAAAACCTTTTCATTATGAAGATCATTAAAAATCATCCCTATGTAAGGTATCCACTAATGAAAACATAAAACACTATCTAATGCATCATAAAATCTTATGCACAATGTGTGTACCTAAATATTAATTTCACAAGGACATTCCCCATTGTTCCACTATAAATCCAATCAACATAGTCAAAATATCATGAAAAATTACAATAGATAAAATAATTCAACTTCTTTATTAATCTGTAAAACATCATCATTAGAAAATATAATATATTATTCGTAAAAACATTGATCTATTTCTCACATATTTGACCTATGATATAAAAAGTTGTAATATTTTACTACATCATGTTACCTCCATTACCCACATACTTCAATCATCTCTATTAGCTTATTTCATAGCTTCCACCACCATTTTCGGATCTGTTGTTCTAGAATAATAGAAATAATTATGAACTGAAGGATGGAAAATTAAATTTTCCATCTTCCATGTATTAAATGAATTAATTTTTAATATTATATAAAATATTTAAAATCCCTAAATCATGCTTTAAAATTTATGCCTAGGTCCCTTTTAGAGGGAATATATTTGGTTAGATTTTCAGTTTTACAGCCATGCTAATTACCACATATATATATATATGGGTTCATATGGTGGAATTCAATTCATAGTAAGAAATTTAGCATATCCACTTGTGGATTTTAGACCATGTCTCTATATTCAAATTCACTACTAATGTAGAAAAGATATAAATCAGTATGTCAACTATTTTTTAGCCATAGACGATGTCATTACCTCATTCTGAAAGGGAAAAATATGAAGTATGTGTGTGTTTGATGGCCATCCTCATTAACCACCCAATGTGAGAGGAGTTGAACATGGTTAATTTCCATGAAAAAAAAATTATTTTCTTCTATGGTTTAATCTTTAGATTCATCAATAATATCAACTCCCATTTGAGCATGTGAGATTTAATGAGGTTTATTTTCCCACTTTATCAAGGGAGTTGTTTTGCATGATTTTTTCATGTAATAATAATGGACTTTACATCCCAGCATTTACACATAGTGATAGAATTATATTAATCCATAGATTATGACACCTTTAATTTTTTTTCGTTTCATGTTATATATGGTGTCGTTTATTTCCACATTTTTTCACTTATTTTTATGTTATAATTTCTGATACACTAGTTGTCCAATATTTTTTTACTATTTTGTAATATGAAAATAAGGTTTTGGATCATTGGTATTCAATTTAAAGGGTATTAATAATTCCCATAAATTTCAGTATTCTTTGTGACACACACTGAGATTTATCATTCACATATGATTTTTTTGGATATTATTAAATACAGCATAATAAATCATTGTAGTTTATCATGTACGTGAATTTATAGATTAATTTAAATTTTGAAATAAATATAAATCAATGTGAGTTTTTAAATTTTATTGAAGTGAATATTCAAGAATTACTATGGATGGATAATTACCTGCTAACATAATAATAAATACTAGAGTTAGTGATGGCTGTGAAATGGAAGGAAATGTATTTGATGGTTATTTCCAAATTATATCTTTCATTGTATGACTTTTCCTAATCAAGAATTATGGTGAAAAATGAAAATGGATTTATGTGATACTCTAATGATTTTATACGAGGCCAAGTCACTACATAAAAAATTTATTAAATTGATTAATATTCACTCATTGAATTGAGGAATCATAGTTGGTGACCGAAAAAATTCACACCCCTGATATCAGGCTAGAACATATTTTTGAATGGGGAAATAAAATTATATATACTGAAAATTTTATGATTATACACCTTCTTATTCTAGATTTTTATTTTCCACTCAAATTCATCCTCGATAAATATTTCATGTATAATATGTATCTCTTCATTGATGTTACTACAATATTTCTTAATGAATATGCACTAAAAAGAACAATAAGGAAAAAAACATCACCCTATCTTGATGCTCTGTCAAGGTATGGATGATGGATTATGGACCATAGTTCAAGTGGGAGCCAAAATCATCGAATGTATACATCAATAACAATGAATATGAATGTAAAATGATAAAATTGAATCCATAAGGGTCATATAAATAGAATTTATAGAATAATAATAGTAGTGAATTTTAACTCAATGAATTTTGGGATGTAATTCATTGAATAGATATATAATTTTCATTGAATTGGTGAAGAACACTATAGATAGGATTCATTTAAATTAATCATGTATTATCAACTATGGTGTAAAAGGGAAGTTGATTTTTTTAATAGTTTGATCTATTTGAGATATATTTGTAAGGACATTTGTAATTTTATATTTATCAATATTTTAATGTAATTTAATTCTATACCATCAAATTAAATAAGCAGGATGGTATAGTGTGAACAATCCTAGTAGTATTCCATATGTAGGGACTAAAACTGAACATATTGACCTTAGGAAAATTTAATGAAAATAAATGTATGACTGACACGAATAATGATTTTATTCGAATTTTGAAGAGTGAACTTGTAGTGGTGATGAAATAAAATATCAAAATTAACATGTTCATTATTATGGGTAAAATTATAAGGATATAGAGATAGTATTGACATCAAATACCTCAACTTATGTGTTGAAAGTGTCATGGAAAAAAGAGCATGGACGTATTTCTAATGAGGCTTAAATGTTATTAACCACTGAGTGTTACATATTAGGATTGAAAATATATCCATTACAGATTGTGAGAATAAATTATTTTGAAGGAAAAAAATGTTAATGTTTTCGAAGTTAATATATAGAGGCTAACATATCATATATTTGATCCATTTCAACATATTTTACAAATAGTTGTATCCTTTAGAGGATAAAGGTACATTGAATTATTCATTATTGATTATTCCAAGAGATTTTTTGAGTTCCCAATAAAGTGGAAGGTGAATGTGTTTTATGACATAAAAAATGTAAATCTTAAAAGGATATTATATATAGATATAATATCTTATGTTTAGTGAATTAAAGTAGGTGATAATATGCTAGAAATTTACGATACATTTTTTCAATGGGAATGCATCAAGAGACAGTTTTTAATGGAATATACTCCCCAAAATAATATAGTGGAAGAGTGGATGTTATAATCCTAATTGTTTACCAAAAGGGTGATGTTGAATAATACAGTTACTACCAAAATATTTTGGATAAAAATAGTGAATATTGCTTCTAATTTAGTCAACCAATCTCCTTCAATAATGATTATTATAAAGACACTGATTAATATGTGGAATGGTAAAACCAGTAACTAACCTCAATAACATATTATTAAATATCATATGAATATATTTATTAATTACCAGGAATGATAAATGTTTTATTCAAAGCAATAGAAATGTTTTATCTTTATAAATTTTTGATGGAGTAATCAAATATCATTTATGGGATCCAAATTCCAAAAAACATATCATCATAATATCATTTTTTTTCAAAATACACACTAAAATATAAAATTTATAAATACATGTAAAAATAGAATATATGAACTACAATGCTTGATTAAGAGGAAAATAAAAGGTTGAAACTATTTCCACGGTAGCATTAGCTTGGAATGATGATCAAGTACAAGCTGAGTCTTTTCTATAATAGTCATATTGGGAGAAAAGAGAACCTTAATGGCACTCTGTCTTTGTCACCTATAGAAATATGACATACAACATTTTGACATAGAATGTATATACCTATTCTTTTGTGGATGTTTCCACGATTATGGATATATGCACATGGATGGTGGTGATAATAGAAGAACCATATTCACTAAATAAGAAAAAACATTCGAAATGATTCAATTAATTCATAGAAAGAAGGATATCAACAACCAATGGGTATTTTCGATCTAGTGGGTTGGAATTGGAAATGTGTAATGATATCATTTTAGACTATTGATCAAAGAATATGAATAGAATAAACATATTGATTTAAATGAAATATTTTATCACTATGTCAGCCTAATGACTGTTTGGATTTTTTTGGAGATGTATGCTATATAAAATTAATGTCTTGAGTAGTTTGATGAGAATAAATCATTTCTCCATGGTGACTTTTATGATGAAATAAATATGTTCTAACCGAAATCATTCTAAGAATAATGAAAATTCAAAAAAAAATCTACTTGAAAAAAGTCAATTTAATATCTTAAGATGGTTCGATGGTGTTGTTATAAGGGAACTGATTCATATATCATGGGACATGGAAATAGTACACTTCATTCAGATATTTATGTATATTTAAGGGATTGATATGGTATCTAGTATATCATTCTTCTTTTATATGTGGATGATATGATGGTTGTATTCCCAAACAATGAATAGTCATAGGAGATGAATGTACAATTGTTATGAGAGTATTATATGAAGGAATTGGAACCAGTATATTTGATTCATGAGTTGTATATTTACCAATATTGAAATAATTGGATGATTTGGATGTCATAGTATAAATATATGTGAAATTTCTTGATATTTTTCAATTAGAATCAATATAATCCGATATATACCCAAATTCCCATTAACATCATGTTATCCACTATTATGAGTCATAATAGTGAATCATGGTAGATGTTGATATTCCACAAGAAGAGGCTGACATGATGGGAAGAGATGTTAGAGTGGAGGTCGATCATGAACAAGAAAAGTGTATTGACAAGCAAGACTTGATTTTAATGAGAGGATTCAACGTCAAGAAAATCAGCAAAGAAGAGTATATCTGAACATGGGATAAAATGGCGAACTGTTTGGAAGATGTTATTGGAGATGATCCTAAGGCAGAGGTATGGTTAATGCATTGGAGTCTCTACAGGGAAGAAAACAATAATATGCTAAAGCTGTGTTTTGGTAACATATATTTTTACTATGAGGCCTCGCCCCCGGTCTGATTTGGGAAGTGCAGGTTGGACCCCCTCATCGGGCTGGAGCACTCCACCATTTCCTTTGCAGGTCACTTGGGATATGGCTGTTTTGGAGGGATGGCAACATCGGGAGGGACCACGCTTGCATGGGATCGCCGAGTGTCTAGCTTAGGGATGGCGGTTGTTGTTGTTGCGTGTATGTGGTAGTTCATGTTCCTTCCGGTATTTGATTGGGTTTGTTTGGTTATTTTGTTGGACCTTCTGGTTTTCTCACTTTTTTCCATAAAAGTGTGTCCTTAATAAAAAAATATATTTTCGGACATGTATTGGGGGCAATTAGTCAGTACCTGTAAAATCATGGAAGATATAATTGGAATTCCATGAGGCTCAAATACATCCTGGAGTCCACAGAGAATATATTGTATGATGGTGCGTAAAATTTTACTATCATAGGATATTATGATTGATATATAGAATGTGATTCTAATACATGGAAATGCACTACTGGTTATATGTTTACTATTGTAGATGGAAGTGTGAGTAGGATTTCAATTAAAAATCAACTGTTTTTGAATCCATCATGGAGGTATAATACATTGATTATATATATGAATTAAAGGAGGCAATTTCAATGATAAAATTATTAAGGATGATCACACATTGAAAAGAGAGTATTCTCATCTGTTTGTAATGTCGTAGTTCCATTCAAATCATTATAAATAAATAAATTCATTATAGGATGAAGAACATTTGGTAACAATATCACTATTTAAATGAATTAGTTGAGGATGGAACAATGGATATGCCTAAATATCCTACTAAATAAAATATGATATGTTTCTGGGAAAAGGAGGTTGACATTGATATTTTAACATGGTGCACATTTTCCATTGGCAATGAAAATTCATGAGTGTCATGGTTTGGTAGATAAACAATTTATGGGGAGATATGAGTAGTTCTCAAAAAATATTCATGTGGGAGATTATTTAGATGTTTTTATCCACATATACCCCCATCTTTTTAAAATATGTGTGGGGATGATGAATGCCTCTTTTGGATGGTGAGCCTCACCAAAAACTATATACGAGATGATCTAGGTAGGAAAGATTTCATATAAAAGGTATTTTTCCCAATGGGTTCAACACCATCATTAGGAAAAATATCAGATCCCAATTGAGTGTGTTTTATTTTTGGGTGTTTATTAAACCCTTCTTCAATTGATAGGTTTTGAGTTTTTTTCCCTTAAAATAATAACTGATTTTTTCCGCCAACATTTACCCAGAGTGTGATCCTACTTTTAACCCTTGGGGTTTTCCCTTTTCAATTAGAATTATTTTTATTTTATAATTACATTAATTCATTTTCATATTTTTATATATTATTTTCTCTCATAATTAACAGTACACTAGCCTACCAAAAAAAATCGTCCCAACACACTACTATGGAACAAATGGATTTGGGGGAGACAATAAACACTACATGTAGGGTGCAGTCTAATAAGGGGATGTTTTTAATTGAGTTCTACTCGGATGATACACCGAGTATCAACTATCACATTTATTAAAAAATTATTCAATTATAAACCATCATTTTATCTTATAAAAAATCCCATCAAACTTTATTTTCAATGTCTAACTACCATTATTCTCTAAAGGATCGAATATTTAATATTTATATATATCTCCCAGAATTCAATAACATTATCTCCTTATATCCATAATATGTCAATATTTATTGATATTAATGTAATATTTATTTATATGTATATTATTACATTGATGTGGTGACATCTCAGAATGATCGGTTTGACTTATCCAAATGCTTTGAAAATTGGAATAAATTACGGTAACTATTGTGGGATTCACTAATATGGAAACCATAAATAATAATGCTACCCTTTATTATCTCAAGATAAAACAACTAATAATGGAAACCCCTTTATCAATGATTTTATCCCTGATTATGGGAATCCCATTCAGAGTGCCTATTTTACGTTGATAAAAGGACTCCTTTTTCACAACTAAAATACATTAATAAAACGTACATTCAATATAAAAATATATATCATTATAAATAATTTATTAGTCTGTATAAAAATTTCACAATAAAGATAATATATTTTTTTAAATATGATAGATAAATGTCTAAATATTTATTAATACATGAAATAAAATAAATATAGTGACAAAGTTGATATAAAATAATTATAAAAAATATTATTTTATAAAAAATAATATTTAATAAAAATATATCTTTTTTTGTTATATATATATATATATTTGATTTTGTTAAATATGATTCTTATATACTAAAAATGGTTTAAATAAAATTTTGAAAATTGGTTTCATGATAATTTAAAATTTATATTTAATAAAAATACTGACTAAATATTATGAATAGAAATCTATTAACTTATTATATCAAATCCATTTTTTCTAATTTGACATATATATATATATATATTATCATAAATATTTAATTATTAAGTAAAAATAATGACTATATATGTATTTATACATTATATTTTAAACAAAAAAAATCACCATATATATATATGAAATTATTTCAATTCCCTTGAGAATAACATAGACTAACAAAAAACTTCATTAATATTATAGATTTGGATTTGTATTCCTTAATATTTAATATTTTATATATTATGTTTTTAATAATTAAAATATATTTTTCCTATATGTTTAGGATATATATATATATATTTAGTTTATTAATTTTAAATATATAAATATAAGTTTAATTTTATAATTTTATTTCTATTTAGTCATTATGATGTTTTTAATATTTCTATCTTTTTTAAATTATAGTAATTTTTATTTATTAATTTTTTATTTTTTTTCATTTTTTATATTTACTTATAATAATTTTTTGTTGCCATTTATTATTGTTAATAAAATTATATTTTTTATAATCTTTATATGTATCAAATTTTCATTTTAGTTATGCCTTTTTTATTTTTCAAATATGTATACATTTAATAAATCTTATCCATACATTTAATATTATTTAAATCTATCAATTTTTAATAAAATTTTACTCATCATTAACATTTATTCATTTAATATTATAAATCCATTAATGATGTTTAATTCCGTTAACTATTTTAATGATTTATACATTTTTAATACTAAATAAGTTAATATTTTTGTCATTTATTCATTTTTTATAGTTTCATGAACAAATTATTCCTTAATATAATTAATAATTTTCATATAGAAATATATTCATATATTCATATTAATATATATTTATATAATGATTCACAAAATTTGATTTATATTCAAAATAATTTTTTACATTTCAAATTTAATATATTTAGTGAAAAATGGTTAGTAATTAAAAAATATCATTAATTACACTTTTTTTGGATATTAATATCATCTAAAATATGTTACATGTTATAATATTTCATTATTAGTGTATTAAATGGAATACGTGAGCCTGTATGGGGCCACGTGGTGATAGGTTTTCCCCGTTTTGACATCGTCTCCTTCTGCACGAATCGACTTTAGATCTCCACAACACTTCTACTTAGTGTGTTCGTAGCTTTATCCTCTTCCAGTTCTGGCATTGTGTGAGTCTGTTACTCTTTGAAATCCTCATCGTTTTATGCCTCTCTCCCCTATTATTTGATTTGGTTAGGGATTCTTGGCGGCGCAATGATGGTTCAATGTTCGAGCTTTAGATTTCGTGGCCTAGGGTTTGTCATCGCCTTTCAAGTAGGTAGTGTGTGTGTTGGGATATCTTGTCATAGTGTTCTAGTTTGAAGGCAGTGGCGGGATTTTTAGCTCTGGATTTTGGTGTGTTCTTCTTCTTCTGGCGAGATTTGGGAGGCCCTAATTCCGGTGTTGGTTTTTGATTCTTGTACCTCATCTTTATTTTTTGGTTTTGATTTTTCAATGGTTAGATGTGGATTTATTCAATGATGTGTCTATTGGGTTTGATTTCAGGTTGTGGATGATGGTTTCTTCATTTTTTCTAAATGGTGTTGATGAGTGTGAGTCTCTATAGGAGGAGCAGCAGAATGGACTAGTCTGTGAAGGTTTTTATGATTTCTCAAATGGTTCCTGGTTGTGTTTTTGGTATGTTGTGATTACTATGATTCTATGAAGTGTCGATGTTTTCCATGTGGTCTCAGTTCATGGATAAACGACTATAGATTATCTTCAATGTGCGCCATATGAGGATTATAGTTGGAAGTCTTCACCAGATTTACGTGATTTGGTTTTGAATGATTGAGAGGATATGTCCTCGTCCATCGGTATCGGCCCGTCTTTGGACGAGAATGAATGACGTGTAGCGTTGGCATGGAGGAAACTGGTCTAAATTTCTTTTATGTAGGGAGGGGATTTCTTTGTTGTTTGATGTGGTTTTTTTGGCCTCTGTACAAGAGCATGGTTTGAATTCTTTAGTTTTTGAAGTCATGTTTTGTTCCCCCTTTTCCATTAAAAGGGGGGTGATGATAATAAAAATAATAAATATTATTCAGTATTCAATATAACATATGTCAAACTTGTGTTACATATATACACAGTAATTTCACACACACATATATGTAATTAATTCAGTTTTACATTGAAATACAGACACACAGACACAATAATTTTGTAATGAATTAAATTTTTAATATTAATTCTGTAACTTCATTTCGTAACACATATAATATATTTAATATTAATTTTTTGTTCAGTAGTTTTTAATAAATTTTTTATTTTAATATATATAACTTATTAGTTTTTATTCTTTTTTTATATTTTTAATTTTTAATAATATTAACTAATCAATAGTATTATTTATTTTAATATTTTTGTTATTTACAATTTATTTACAATTATATTTTTAAATTTTTGTAACATTATTTGTTTTAATATTTTATTAGTCAAGTTTCTTCATTACCTTGTACTATTCATAATATGGTACATGAAGTTTATGTAATAAATAACTATTCATTTTGAATATCATTTTTATTTATTTGTGAATTTTCTTTAATAATATTCATAATATGAAAAATAATATTTTTTAATCTTTTTTTAATCTGTTGATATTTTCGATATAAATAATAAACATATTTATCATTATTTTATTTAATATTTTCTATTAACTTATAGTTTCAATTGTATAATACTTATTTAATATTATATATTAAATTTTTTTAACATAATTATTCACTAATGATAAATGATTTTAATATGTATTAATTTTCAAAATACAATATATTAATTTTTTAACAATTTATATACATAATAAATCATAATAAAGTTACATTTTTATGGCCTAATCCATTTGGATAGAAAATTATTGTTCCATTCTGATTTAGCAGATATGAAATAAATATACATGGCTCCCTACACCAATGGTGGATTTATGAATTAAATGCCAAGGGAATTGTTCCTGAAAATGAGTTTACAATCACTTGGTTTGGACCCTAGGTTTGTATAAATTATCAAATTCTCACTAGACCACCCTTTGGTCGATAGCACATTACCTTCATAATTCCCTTCACTCCAGATATAACATAAATATTTTTTTTCTAATAGAGATAATATTATTATTACTTGAAATTATAATCCATCTCAAAAGGTAACCCACCTCTCTCTTAGATAATGTTGACCAATATACTATATTAAAATTCTACATTCTTAATTTTTTGGATGAAGAACATAAATAAATAGAGACCAATCATTAAGAATATAACATCAGTATTAATGGAATTACATGGACCAAAAAACATGTAAGTATCATGATCACTGAACCCCTGCTATCCCTAAACAAAAATCCCCCTCTCATCTCCTTGTAAAAACACGATCTTTTCATGATCAATTTTAACCCTAGACTAGGTGGTTTCCAATTTACTAAACATCATGGGTTATCACATATGATTTCCATGTTCCTGAATATACATGGAATAAACATCTCATGTGGGAGAGAGTCTAGAACACCAATAATCAAGTCCCTTAACTCCACCACTAGAAACATTTCATGATCCTGTAAAAAATGATAAATTTCCTTCAATATTTTATGGCCTTATTTCTAACATTCCAAAGAATCCAACATACATCCAAAAATCTCATACCATGAACCTTCACCAATTGTTCCATACTAAATAGAACTTCAAAACTAGGTCACGATCATTTCCTTCAGAGAGTCTTCAAGAGATTCTATGTTCATCCCCTCATTCATAAGTTCTTATACCACCTTCTCCATCTCTCCCTAAAAAAATAGATTCCATGCAGACTCATGTTGAGTTCGTATACAACATTGGCATTAGTGGTACAATATCGCACCTCTTATATAAATATACTCATCAGTGAGAATTAATTTATTTATCAACATCCAATCTAGGAACATAATTTTACATAGAATATCATTTCACAACCACATCAAATATCATTAATATATTCTATTTTTAGTGTTACTTATTTTTATGAAATCTCAATCATATAACCTCTAAGAGTTATAGACCATAAAAAAATAACACAGTTTATCATATAAACTAAATATCTCATAACCAACCTTATGATCATAATTTAGGATGGATTCATGGAACGTTAGATATAGGATAGCATCCCTGAATGAGATGGGTTGATCAGGGAATCATAGAAAATTCATTTTTTCTCCTAATCGGTTCATCTCTAATAGGATGATGTGTGAATGCCCCATATCCCTATGAACATCCCCTACGTCTCCTATATCCAATCAACCATGATCCATTCTAATCATTAAATCCCTTAATTTCTAATAGAATAAACATTCCATTTATCCCCATACCTATATCTATTTAACTTTTCCTATAGAAATTTCAACTAAAAAATTCCCCATGCCAGCCTCTATTGTATTGATTGCACAGTTTCCTCTGTGATTTTTAATCTGATGCCACATTCATTAACATGATTTTCTTTTTGATTCCATGAAGCCTAGTGATCTTCTAGATTTTCATTCATCCTATAAAATGTCGTCAATTTCATTTTACATCATTTTAATTTCCATAAAAGTTTACAATATTGAAGTTATCCCCACCGGTAGCTTAATAATGGATAACACATGCATTTGAATAGATTTAAGTGCAATGTTTAGGAGTTTAAACCATCCATTAAATGAGATATTCTTATTATTCGAATTATAAATTCCACCCCTAACCTAGTTGATGATATATTCAAACAATAAATGTATTATCATTCAAAAGAAAATTGATCACTAGGATACACCATTGTATGTTTTTATCTTTTCATTAATATAATATTTATTATTGCATTTTTTTTGTCTCCAATAAAATTTATTAGAGATGAAAGGAATACTCTTTAATTGATTGATTCTTCCACCACTCATGTTTCTATATGTATAAATGAATTTAATAAATCCATAAATCAATCATATAATTCAATTAATAAAAATTTGAAACTATCTATAATCATTAGATGAGACTTAATGATATTCCTTACCCTGTTAGTATATGTCACAATATTCACATCAAATGGGCTCTGTTCCATATCCCTTGTAAGAAACTCATGATCCATTGTTAACAGAGTATGAAACAAGGGGTATTCTTACTAACACGCCAGCTGATTTAAGAAAAACCCCTTTACCATTAGAGATATGGAGATCCATGATGAAACATAACACGTGAAACCCAAGATTCAAAACTATTCATGAAATCCATAAATCCGTCTGAAACATAAAATGAATATCCATTATATTTTTTCACTGGTCATTTCATTATCATCCTATATAATTATATCAGATAAAACTATCTAATTATTTAAGTCCTCAACCATTTCTTTGGAAATACCTATTTCTACATAAATACCACTCCCTTTAATAAACCAATGGTTATCTTTTGAGATTAGTCTTGGAATAATTCTTCTAAGCCTCTAATTAATGTGGAAAGATTAAATCTTATATGACATGTTTCAAAAACATATGGGTCAATATTGATTTATAGTAATGGGGTATTTCAGTTTAGTGATGAGAAAATATTTATAAGTTTATGTGGCCATATAAAATAATCTAACAATGAATACGTATTTCTATTCCTATTTCACTTAACCAATACAATTTAATAGGATTCAAAATAGAATGCTCATTGGAATCCATTATGAATATGGGAACTCTCTTTATTTTTACTCAACATTCTTTTCATAATTTATTCTTCATCATTTATAGCCTATAAGAATCCATTTTCCATATGGTGGTCATTTTAGATGAACATGATCCACTAAATAAGAAAAAAACTTGGTATATAATTTCATTAATTCATAGAAGAAAGGATATCAACAACCAATGGGTCTATATAATCTAGAGGGTTGGAATGGGACAAGTTTAATGAAATCATTGCAGACATGTGATAATAGAATACGAATAGAAGAAACATATTAATTTAAATGAATTATTTAATCACTATGTTAGACTAATGACTATTTGGATAATTTTTGAGATGTATGCTATATAAAATTTGTGCATTGAGTAGCTAGATGAGAAGACATCATTTCTCCATGGTGTTGTTAAGGATGAAATCAATATGTGTTAACAAAAATTATTTTAATATGAATGGAATGGGAAATTGGTTTTCTAGTTGACAAAGACTATGTACGATCTTGAGATTGTTCTACAGTGTTGTTATAAGGGAACTGATTCCTATATCATGGGCCATGGATATATTAGACATCATTCAAAAAATTATTTATATTTAAGTGGATGATTTGGTATTTAGTAAATATTTAATCTATTATATATGGATGAAATGATGGTTATATTCCACAACATTGATCAATCCTTGGAGATTAATGTACAGTTGTTATAAGAGTATTATATAAAGTATGTGCGACTAGTAAATTTTATTCTTGAGTTGTTTATTTACTAATATTGAAATAATTGGATGATTTTGATGTCATAGTATAATTACTTGCGAAATATCTTTAAATTTTTCAATATGAATCTACATAATCCAATATATACCCATATTCACATTAACATCATCTTATCCACTATGATGACTTATAACAGTGAATCATCGAGGATATAGATGTCTTAAGAACATTATGAATATACATTGGTGATGAAGTATATGGTTCTCTATGTTTTTTACTAGACATGAAATTACACATGTATTGGGGGCAGTTAGTTAGTACATGTAAAATCATGGAAGATATTATTAGAACTACACGGGGCTCAAATATATCATGGATTCCTTATAGAAATTATTTTATGATGGTGGATTGTATTTTACTATCATAGGATATAATGATTCATATTTAGAGTGTTATTCTAATACATGGAAATGCACTACTAGTAAGATGTTAACTATTGTAGGTGGATGTGTGAGTAGGATTTCTCTGTAAAAATCAGTTGTGTTTGTATCCATGATGAAGGTAGAATACATTGATTAAATATAAGAATTAAAAAAGTCAATTTCAATGATAAAAATATTAGGGGTGAACAAACATTGAAAAGAGAATATTCTCATATGTTAGTAATGTCGCATTTCCTTTTAAGTAATTATAAATAAGTCTGTTCATTCAAGGATAAAGAACATTAGGGAACAATATCACTATTCCCATGATTTGGTTAAGGATGCAACTGTGGATATGCCTAAAGTTCCTACAAAATAAAATATGATAGATCACTGGATGAAGGAGGTTGACACTGATATTTTCACATGGTGAACATTTTCCTTTGGCCTTGCAGAGACATGAGAATCCTGGTTTGATAGATAAAAAACACATGGAGAGATATGAATAATTCTCAATAAATATTCATGTGGTAGATTATTCAGATGTTTTAATCCACATATACCCCCATCATTGTCAATGAATTGGGGGGGGGGGGGTTGAGGTATGAGTCTTTTGGGTGGTGAGCCTCACCAACCACTATTAACGATATGATCTTGGTAGGATGGACTAAATAGAAAAGGTATTTTTCCCAGTGGGTTCAACACCATCTTTTGGAAACATCTCTCATCCCATTTGAGTGCGTTTTATTTTAGGGTGTTTATTTACCCCTTATTAAATTGATAGGTTTTGAGTGGTATTTCATTATAATAATAATAGAGATTTTTTCCAAAATTTACCCAGAGCGTGATCCAACTTTTTCCTCGTTGGTGCTTCCGATTTTGATTTTGGGTTTTTTTCGATGTTATAATTTCTTTCATCATTTCCATATTTTTATATATTATTTTCACTCATAAAAAACACTAATATATTCTAACAAAACAAATCTACCCAACAAACATAAATGGAACAAATAGAATTGTGGGAGACAATATGCACTACTTATAGGGTGTAGTCAAATAAGGGGATGTTTGAAATTGAGTTCTACTCAGATGATTTACAGAGTTTCAACTATCACATTTATTAAATAATTATTCAATTATAAACCAGTATTTTATCATATAAAAATTCACAAATCAATTTCTCTTCATAGTCTAACTATCATTATTCTATCCATGATAGAATATTAAATATTTCTATATATCTTCCCAAATTGAATGACATTATCTCCTTATATCCATAATATGTCTATATTTATTGATATTCATGATATATGAATATATATGTATAATATTTATTTGTTGTGGTGGCATCTCACAATCTTCGGGTTGGAATTATCCAAATGGTTTGAAAATTTGAATAAAATACAGAAACAATAGTGGGATTCACTAATATGCATCCAATAACTAACAGTGCTACCCTTCATCATCTCTAGATAAAATAACTGATATGGGAAACCTGTTTATCAAATATTTTTTTCCCTGATTATGGGAACCCCTTTCAGAGTTTTTATTTTACGTTGATAAAGGGTTACTATTATCAGCAATAAAAAACAATAGTAAAATGTACAATCAATATAAAAATATATATCATTATAAATAATTTTTTAGTCTATATAAATATATTTTTTACTCTAAGGATTATATATTTTAATAAATATGGAATATATATCACTATATATTTATTAATACATGAAATAAAAAATAATTAGATAGAAACTTCTTATAAAATAATTAGAAAAAATCTTATTTTATCAAAAATAATATTGAATAAAAATATATTATATATATTATATATATATATATTTGTTATGATTCTAATATACTAAAAATGGTGAACTATAAATTTTGAAAATTTGTTTAATGATTATTTAAAATTTATATTTAATAAAAATATAGACTAAATATTAGTAATAGTCATTTAATAACATAATATATAAATTATATTTTTTCTAATTTTACATTTATATATTATAATAAATATTTAATTATTATGTAAAAATAATAAATATATATGTATTTATAAATGATATTTTATAAAAACATTCACCATATATATATATATATATTAAATTAATTAAATTCCCTTGAGACAAACATACAATAATAAGAACTTGTTTTAATATTATAGTTTTAGTTTTATATTTATTAATATTTAATATTGAATATCTCTTGTTTTCATTAATTAAATTATATTATTTTTCATATGTTTATATAATATATACATATTATTTATTAATTTTTAATAAATAATTATATTATTTTATTTTATAATTTTATTGTTATTTATTCATTATGATATTTCTTAAAATTTATAATATTTTTTTATTTTTAATAATTTTTATTTAATATTTTTTTATTCAGTTTTTATATTTATTTATAAATATTTTTTGGTACCATTTAATTTTGCTAATAAAATTAGATTCTTTATATTCATTATATGTATAAATTTTTTATTTTAGTTTTTTCTTTTTTATTTTTGAAATATATATATTATTAATAAATCTTATCCATTCATTTAATATTATTTCAATCTATCAATTTTTAATAAAATTTTACTCGTCTTTAACATTTCTTCATTTATTATTATAAATTCGTTAATGATGTTTAACTCCATTATCTGTTTTAATTATTTATTCATTTTTCATATTTAATAAGTTAATATTTTTATTATTTATTCATTTTTTATAATTTCATGACCAAATTATTCATTTAAATATTTGATATTTTACATATTGAAATGTATTATTATATTAATATTTATATATTTTTATATAATGATTAAAAAATATTATTGTTATGAAAAATACTTTCTTACATTTAAAATATATTATATGCAGTTAAAATGATTTGTAATTAAAAATAATTATTAATTAAACTTTAGTGGATATTAATATCCACTAAAATATATTACATAATATACAATTTCCTTATCTGTGTATTCAAGGGAATACATGATCCTGTAAGGGGCCACATGACGATAGGGTATCCCTGTGCCGCATTCCTCACCTCCGCCATAGATCTACTGGAGATCTCCTCGGCACTTCTGGTTGGCATGTTCGTTCTTGAATTTACATGGAATAAAATTCATAAGAGAGAAAAATTGTGGAACACCATTAATCAGGCCCATAAATCCTCCACAAGAATATTTCCATGAACCTAGAAAAAATGAAAAAATCCCATTTATAATTTATGGCCTTATTTCTATCATTCCAAAGAATCCAACATACATCCAAAAATACCACACCATGAACCTTCACCAATGGTTCTATACAAACTAGAGCCTCATAACTAGGTCACGATCATTTCTATCAGAGGGTTTGTAAGGGATTTTATGTTCATAACCTCATTCATTAGTTCCTGGACCACATTCTCCCAATCTCCCTGAAAAAATAGATTCCACACTGACTCATGTGGATTTCATATACAACATTGGAATCAGTGGAACATAGACACACCTCTTTTATAAATATATTCATCATTGAGTATTAATTTATTTATCAACATCGAATCTTATAAAATATTTTAAGCTAGAATATCATTTCAAAAAAACATCTAATCCTATTCATATATTCTATTTTGACTGTGACATATATTGAAGAAATCCCAACCAAATTAACTGTAAGAGTCATAGAACATAAAAAAGCAATAACTTGGTTTATCATATAATCTAATTACTTCACAACTACCCTTATTATCATGATTCTGAATGGCTTCTAGGAAGGATAGTTATATGATAACCTCCCTGAATGAGATTTATTGATCAGGGTATCCTAGTGAATTCATGGATTCTCCTAATTATTTCATCTCCCACATGATGATTTTCACATGCCCCACATCCCTATGAACTTCCCCTTTGTCTCCTATATACAATCAACAATGAACCATTGTAATATTGACATCCTATAATTTCTAATAGATGTATCCTTCTAATTATCCCTATATCTTTATTTATTTAACATTTACTAAAGGGATTATAATTTAAAAATCCCCCACCCCATCCACTCTTTCATAGATTGCATGGTTTCCTCTATATTTTTAATCTGATGCCACATTCATCAATATATTTTTTTCGATTCCATGAATCCTAGTGATCTTATGGATTTACATTCATCCAATAAAAAGACTTCCATTAATGTTTACATCATTATAATTTCCATTAAAATTTACAATATTTTAATAATCCCCATTGGTTTCTTAATAATGAATAACACATGCCTTTGAATAGATATAAGTGAAATGTTTACAAGTTCTAACCTTCTATCGAATGAGATAATATTATTATTTGAATTATAAATTCTACCCCTATCCCGTTAGATGATATATTCAAAAAATACATATTTTATCCTTCTAATAGAAAATTGAGCAGTAGGATACACCATTTTATGTTTTCATATTTTCATTCATTCCTTATTTAGAATTTCATTTTTGTGTCTCCAATAACATTTATTAGAGATTAAAGGACTACTCTTTCATTGATTGATTCTTCCACCACTCATGTTTCTATATATATAAATGTATTTAGTAAATCCAGAAATATATCATAGAATTCCATTTATAAAAAATAGAATCTGTCAACAATAATTATATGAGACGTAAATATATTCTTTAATCTGTGATTATAGATCATGATATTCCCATCAACTAGGATTTGTTTCATATCGCTTATAAGAACCTCTTGATCCATGGTAAAGATAGTTTGGAACCTGCTGTATTCTTACTAACACCACAATCCAATTTAAAATATCCATAAACCTTATAGAGATGGAGATCCATAGAGAAACATAACATGTGAAACCCATGTTTCAAAACTATTCATGAAATCCATATATCCATCCGAAATATAAATTTAATATACATTCTATTTTATCATTGGACATTTTTATATCATCTTTGATAATTTTATTAGATCAAACATTATACTAATTTATGTCCACAAACATTTCATTGGAAATACCTATTTCCACCTAAATACAACTCCCTTTTCACATACCAATGGTTCTCTTCTGAGAGTATTCTTGGAATAATTCTCTAAAGAATGTAATATTTCTATCTAGAACGAATTTTATATGAGATGTTTCACAATAATATTGGTCCATATTTTTTTATAGTAATGGGTTATTTGTATTTTGAGATGAGAAAATCATTGTAATCTTTAGTGGACATATTAAATGATCCAATAATGAATACGTATTTCTATTGTTATTTAACTAAACCCTTAACAATTTCATAGGTTTCAAAATATAATGATCTAGGGAATCCGTCAGTATCAGGGGCATTCTCTTTAATTCCAGTCAACATTATTTCTATAATTTATTCTTTATCTTTTATATCACTTATGATTCAATTTTCCATATCATACACCTTTATGAGTAAATATTTAATAAAATCCTCCTTGTCATCTTAAAAAATTTTCCTCCCACCATTAATGTTATTCGGTCTATCTAGGAGAATTAAAAATACTTAAATATGAATATTATAGAAACATACACATAAAAAATGAAGGACCCTTACCTAAATTCAAAATTCTCCCTCCTAATACCCCTCTTATAATTCATGGTCACTTATGAATTTGTGTTTTTTTCGAAATCCTTAAGCGGTATGCATATGAACCTTCTCCTACACACACATTCATCATCCTATAATTTACCAGATGGTAAATGTATCTTGTCAACCATGGTGGAAAATCTTTTTCATCCCATTCATATCAGAGATTGTCTTATGAATTATATATTTCATAATTATTTCATCCATTATAGATTTGGCATTATATTTGATATAGATATGCTACTATATTTTCCTCCTCAAACAATAAATTATATTTGTGAGTCCAGACAAAGAAGGACCACTCTTTGGTCATTCTAATAATTCAATAACCAACTTCAAATTCCTTCCATCTAATGCCCAATAGATGAATATAATAATTAGTACATCTCAAATACCCCTTCGAGTGAGTAACTAGTATTGGGGAGTGATAAGACAGTAACCTAGTATGATGGGTGACTGAAGCAGTTTTAATGGAGTCCACTCCATTGTGTTTAGAAAGTCACCAGTCTATCTTACACAAAATCCTACTAAAACCATTTATGATATTACACTATGGGAATATTCCCTCAGGGAAACCCTTTTCTGAAGGCCCATATAGGTCATGAACTCCTTGAAATATATAATTTCTCGTAAATAATAACCAATACCTCCTCTCTTATTGAAATCATCCCCCACTTTTATAAATTAACATCTCAATACCCACTTTAGGTTTTCTGGATGAAATGAATGATTTTTATACCATAAATAGCTTCTATCAGAATCTTAACATCTTGTATTAATAATGTAAAATAAATAATTATTCCCACTAAATTAATCATAGTTGCAATAGTCCACAATAAAGCCTCCATGAAAATCCCTAAAATACCATTTTTAGAAAATAATCATATTGAATTCACTACCAATAAATCTATCAAAAAATACCATTCTATTGGAAAAGAATGAAACATGATCATTGCATTGTTTTTATTATAAAATAATTATAGTAGATACAATATGCCATCGAGACTCTAAGGAAATTCTAATCACACTATTCATAATCCCCCGACCCCAATAATTCAATATGATAAAAAGAATAATTAAAATAAAAAGGTAATTTTGTTGTCATAGGAAGTAAATATCAACCATGATGAACATGAAGAAAATATATCCCTCAACATAGTTATAGTAACATTCACATTTTCAATTATAAAATTACTTACAACCACACATACCTCATGGATCACACTAGAGGAAGCTCTCTCAATCATTGGGGAATATGCTTTCCACGCATAAAGAATATGTATGGAAAGTGGTCCCATAACTAACGAGATAAAGAATGTACCACCCCAGTATTAAAAATATAATCAGAGTATTCTCAGGGGTGCTCCTAGAAGTGAAAATATCCTCTATAACTCCTCTAGTGTAATAATTTTTCTAGTGGACCCGAAACACCTCCAATAATATTCTACTGACAAAATCCTTAATATAAAAATCATGGAATGGTGGACAATGAAGGATATCTTAATGGAATGTGGAATGTTAATATTGGATGGTATATTTTAAAATAATTAATGTTATTCCATAATTAATAGAAGAAGATAATGGAGCACTTACTTTGGAAATGGGAGAAACATAAGATTGTGTGTTGGGTTTGTGTATCACAACACCCAAACATAAAAAATTCTTAGTTGGAAGGCGCACACAACCATCTAGTTATGAAACGATGTAGCTTGGTGGCATCAGATATTGAACCATTATTATTTTTTCTCATAAGCTCACAACCATATAACCAAAAGGGTGTCTCAAAAAAATTGACATATAATAAATAACAACATTATTATTCACCATGATTCTTATACAACACTCCATGCACCCCTCCATAGAATTTCATTGAATGAAACACTGAATATAGAACCAAAAAATAGCCAGATTAAAAAAGTGAAGCCACCAAAAGAAAACTTCACCATCCTAGATCACAACATTCGATGGGAGTCCCATTTCCATGTCCGCTCATCAAAGATTCTTAGACATTGAACAAATTTGAGATAATGAGTACCCTCATTTATGCCTATGAATCTCATCAAATTATTTTTTACCAAAAAAAATATAGATGGGTAATTGAGAGGGATATGGAGAAATGGAATCTAAATCCAAACCACATCCCTAATTTACACATTCTTTAAATGATTATCCCCTAACCAAGAAGAATGTATGAAATGACAATAACCACAATATTATTCCTCTTTATACCACGTCATGAAGAATTCCTCTCTATTTGACTATATCATATCATCATATTTGGATAGAACCATAGTTATATTTAACCCCCAGCTTTGAAGAATCCAATAACTCTATTTAATTCTATAGTCATACTTATATTCATATCATAAATAGGAATCATGATAATTAAAAAAAATTATATATTTTATTCGGTATTTATTGAAAATCAATCCATATTCCAATAGTGGAACATCGCCTGAGTTTCTTCTCATTTATGATTATACTAAATATTAGATTTTTTTTCAATGTGATCCTAGGTTAATAGAGTTATAATTCAATAATTTTTATTAGAGAAGGAATTATTTAGATCCCACTATAACAGTTGTTCAACTGTTGGGGAAATTTTTCAAGGTAGTATTTCTTCATTTTTTATTTTTTTAGTTAATTAATAAGGATTCCATGATCTTTTATGGAGTCTGGTGAGATTATTGGCACATATTTATGACAATAATCCATTATTAATGACTGGATTCCTTTGAAGTGGTATAGAATATTTCATACACATTGTGACTTTTATCCAACTATTTTCCAAATTTTTGGGGTCTAACATTTGGAGTTTATATAGAATCATGAAAATGATTATTTTTATCAAGGACATATAAAAATTTATAAAAGGAAAGAGTATCATGATGATGTGATTTGTGAAGGAGGTTTCACAATGGATCAAATAAATATGGTAGTGATTTATGTGATAATGACGAGAAGTGTGAATGATGATGTTGAGGATAATTGGGAGTAGAGAATCATGAGGATTTAGAGGTTTTTGTAGAATATATCAATGATTATGAAGTGCATCATGAATGGGAAATTTACAAAGATCTTTAAGAAAAAGGGAGAATCATTGAAGAAATCAGAGAGCATCACAAAATGGTGATGATGTGTTATGGAAGATTTTGGAATTGGTGGAAATTCCTACTAATAGTTTTATACACCATTACAGGATTGATTGAGAGTTAAAAAATTATATGTATCGGAGTTCGTGAAGTTGGTTAGAGAAGGTTGTTATGGAGGTAATCTTTTTTAATGATTTAACAACCAATGTAATGTTTTTAAGCATCACGAAGGGAAAAAAATCATGAAGGCTATGAAAAGTCAACCTTATCTTGTTAGATTCATGAAGGATAATTTAGAATTGAAAAACAAGCGATTGTCATGAATGAATGAGCTTCATGAAGGCTATTTAATCTTCATGAAAAAAGGATCTCCATGATGTTAGTGACTATTGAGAATGTGTTTTTAATGAGATTTCCCAGTTATATTTGGTAAAGTGATATTCATCAGTTAGATGAATGTGGAAATTAATCATACACTAAATGAGGTGTAAAAACATTTAGTCAAGAGATATAAGGAGTATCATTGGAAGAATAAGTTAGCTCACATCAGTTGAGAGAGAAGTCAACATTAATATTTTGATTTTCGTAAATTCATTTAGGGACAGTGAGTCCGCTCCAAACTATGTAAACAACTATGTACATGTAGTGTATTTGTTACATCAACACACTGTCATTATATTATACGTGTAGGTATCCTAGTTTAGATTAACTATATAATATTTTTGTGTCTCGTACATGCATTAATTTATGATCATAATTTAATGTGGGAAAGGGAGATGAGATCATTTTGTTTAATAATGAAATAAAATCATAAGGGATAGTTATTTAATATATCATCCCGCAATTCACCACAAATGTCAGTGTATCTGACATAGTGGTCATGAAAATTGGTCTCAAATCCAAAGAACAATTTTTTTGCTTCTCTCAATCTTGCATTTCCATGCAGGTTTTAAATCATAATTGATTTTTGATCTTTGGTGGGAATAATATACAGTTATGTATCAATTAGAAAAAATAGTACTTATGATCCTTAAGAATGAATGCCTTCCCAGCATCTATGCAAGGAATTTTAGCTAGTATTTATAGTTGTGATTTTATAGAAGTTGAAAAAATGGAATTAGATGGTAATTCCAATGGGATTAATTCATTAGGATGAGCCCTATCAAATTCAATATATATGAAGGTGGTTTCATGTAAAACATCCCATGCTTTTTTGTAAAAGCTGTTTAATATAATGTAATTTCCTTCAAGGGTCATAGTGGCAAATATACTGCTTTTGTGGAAAATGTATACAGATTTGAGAATGGATCCAAATGAATTTGTTGATGCATTCTTGTTTATGGTGAATTTTTATTTGGATGACATGCATGTTATTGGAGATAATATTAAATATGTAATGATAATCATGAACATCCAAATTATACCTCCACCTCATTTAAATCTGAAATTTTACTATGATTGAGGATAATAATCCAAATGTGCTGACATTGTTTAAATTGTATAGTTCTATTGTCACATGTGAGATGAGAAATGAGGACATTGAATCTGTTAAAAAAATAAATTCCAATGCAACTAAAATCAAGGCCATGAAGAAGCTCACCAATGAATATTATTACTGAGAAGATGAGACTGATGAATGGATTTTTTTCATTTCATCAAATCTATACTAAGTAAAAGATATTTTTAAAGGGAAACATCCACAAAAAATCATTCTTTGCAAAATGGATGGTCACCTTGCAGCACAGTCCCTCTAGAAATTTAAAGAAGATGTTGATGATGATTTTTAAAATACCATGATGATTTCATCATCTTATGTGAAAGGTAATAAGTAGTTTAAGATAAATTTATTCAATAATAAGAATCTTCTTTTAGAATAATGTGATAGTTCATATGAATATGAGGATGATCCAATGGATAACTGCAATTATCATGGATAAAATGCTATGGTGGAAGATTATGGGATGTACCCAAATAAATAAATAAACTATCATTTATGAAGAATAAATTTACTGAAAAATCAGTTTCTTATCTATATTATATGTTTCTATTGAATATATAGTTATTTGAATATTGATAACGAAGAAATCCAGAAGAGTGGTTCGTGACACCAAACTCTACAAGCAACAACAGAATGAAGAGAAGTCTATGTTAATTGTAGAAATTGAGAAGGACATGACTTCATTTCTAAAGGACATAGAAACAATTGCTAAGAATTAAATCATTGTTTAAGAACAAATATGGGTGACTAATAGTTTCAATGACTTGGTGAATGAACATATCAGATGCATTGAATAGCAATAAGAGTAATTCATTGGTCTATGATGAATATTTATGGATCATGAAAACCTCATGATTCCCAATATGTTATTAAGAAATAATATCAAGAAAGAGATAGAAAATACATAAGTATATCTTATAGGTCCAACAATAAATATGAATGAGCTGTGTACAAATATTATGGATGATTTGGAGTTTGACAGAAAATATGTTGTAAAAACTGATGTTAGACCTTAAGCACAAAATCCAAGATTGGAGATTTATATGTGTTTGAGGTAGAACATGAATACATAGAGAACCAAAGGGATAACCATTATTGTATAATTGAGATGCAGGAATAGACCCTACATCATGTGTTATTGTTGTGGAATAATGGGACACTCATAAAATGTTTCTTCCAAATCCAAGTGATACTAAAGGGGACATGAACAAAATTGGATACCAAAAATAGTTCAATAAAATGTAATATATCTCATGGAATATTGTTTTTTGGAGTATAGGATTTGGTAATATGGTTTGATATTTCACATAAAATATGAAAAGAAATGTGTCAAAGTATTAACAAAATGGTCATAAGAAGATAATAAATGAATCAATATGTCAGTTGAAAATAAAAAATATATTTTCATGTATATATAATGATAGTGATCCATCAAACTTAGAGGAATATCATGATATTCATTCTACAATGAGTATGAATTCAATAAGATGGATCAGAACGAAAAGAGATGGGAAGGAAGTGGTTGAGGAAATTTCTCTTAAGGAATTTTAACATTTCGATGTATGGATCGCTGAATGTTCTTGAAAATCCTATATAAAATTAAATAAGAATCATTTTACTAGAATACAATATGACATAGAATGTGTCATCATATTTTGAAATATTGATTGCCTAAATATAACTTGAGCATGAGAGGCCCTGTTTGGGGGAAAAGAAATGAGATTTGCTAATGTATTGTTAGTATAAGGTCTCCATTAGAACTTTCTTAGTGTCACTCAACTATGTGACCCAGGGAATGCTACATGATTTACTATGAATAAGAATACTATGAAATTAAGAGATGTTTTAGTTGTTATATGTGGAAAAGAACAATTTGGAATCTCTATATTGTAAGTAGAAAATAATATATGTATGTTTTATCAAAAGATTATGAAACAAATGTGGAACAAATAACATGGTCATTTCTAACAAAAATACCTACAATCTTTAGTAAATTTCGATGCCTCTAGAGACCTCTCTTTGATAATCACGTGACTATACTCATATGTTTCATCCTTGTCAAATAAGTAAGATCATCAAATATACATACAAGGAAAAAAATAAAAATTATACCTTAGTTCTTGAATTGGTGGATGGGGATTTATGTTGACCTATTTCACAAATATCCTTTGATAGAAAGTGGTATTATGTTCTTTTAATTTACAATTTCAGTAGGATGGCATGGGTATTTTTTTCATTTCTCGTAACAACTATGTGTTTAGTTGCATAAAATGGTATCAGAGGAAATCTAAAAAGATTCATGGACCTGGAATTATGATGTTTCATACTGATAATGATACAGTGTTCGCAAAAAAGTAAAGCTGAATATGACCAAGAAAAATTAGGACAAGGCATCATGTTTTAGCTGTAAGAACGCTTCAAAAATTCAAGTTGTTGAGAGGAAAAATATGATCATAAGTAACAAAAAATGGATGGTGATCATTGACAAATACCTATATGAAAAATTCTATAATTAATTATCCTTGAAATTTGTATACATTCTTAATAGGGATTTCTTGTGTCTGATGGAATGAAAGGCTTTATATGATATTTTTTAGAAAATGAATACAACATTGAAATCGTTCAAATTCGTGGAATTAAGTGCATTATTATCAATTATAATAATAGTAAATTTGTGTCAGTAGGAGATGAGAGGAAAATTCTTGGATACTAAGGAAATAGAAAATTATTTAATGATTCAATTGGAATATATAGAAATTAGTTGAATGTAATGATATCACTATAGTGGAAGATGAACCGAATATAAAACAACTCTATGAATGAATTCATTAAAAAATTGATGAGGAGGAAAGAAATACAGTGGGTCCAAAAGTTGAAAATAATAATATATAATAATATACTAATAATTTGTAGGATTAAAAAAATCATGTATCTACAAATAAGAAAAATAATTGAGAGTAAATTGAAAGGAAAAAATATCATTGTTGATCAGACGGTTATAGTTTAAACAAAAATAATGAAATAATTACATCATGTATATTTACAATATCAGGAATAAAAAAGATGTGTTTATGAAGAAGATGAAGATGAAAATTGGGATCTAGCTATGAATGAAGAGCATAACCAAATTGAGATGGATAAGACATGTGAAATTTTTTTTAGGGAAACTGATATGTATTTCGTCAGCACTAAATTGTTCCTTCACAACATGATGAATGATTATAGTGAAGATATTTGAAAAAAAATGTATAGTGTGCAAGGGTACTCCCATATAGAGGGTATCAATGTTTTTGAGACCTTTTTACATGTTATAGGGAAAGGGACAATTAGACTATTCATGGGCATGCAAAAAAAAGTTCAATGTTTTCTTGATGGGAATCAACTCATCATTTCTAAAGGGGATTATAGAAGAATAATTCTACATCAAGCATCCTGATATATTTCTCTATCATGATTATGAGAAAAGAAATTCACATTAAAAATATATAAATGTTTTTAAGGAAGAACCATGAACATGGCATTGGAGATTCGATCAATATTTGAAGAAGCATGGTATTTAGAATGGTAGAGTTGATCATAATATCTAGTTCAAAAATGAAATTAATCAATGGATTATGGTGTTGGTGTAATCCTATTCCATTGTATATGTGGATAAGATGATGATCAATGAATACAGTTTATTCATTCATGAAATGTGTAATCAAATTTTAAAATATTAGTGAGATGATGTTTTTCCATGGATTACAGCTGACATAAATAAATAATGGAACATTCATTTCTCAATAAAAAGATGCCAAGGGGGTTCTTAGAAGATATATATTGTATAATAACAAGGATTTGAATACAATAGAAGATACTCTAATGAAATTACCATGATATGATGAAAGAAAACACAATCTACATCATATAATAGAAGATAATAATGAGGATTCTATTGAATGTATCATCAACAGGGCCCGATATTGTTTTTCCACATTCCAAGAAGCGATATATCAATAAAATATAATGTAAATACATTTTATTTTAGTGAAAATAATACTTAGATATATCAAGGGAACATTGGATTTGGTTTTCCCGGATAATCAAAAATCTCAGTAAGAGTTATTGGGTTAAAAATATATTTATTGGGTCAATTTATGAGATGATAGAAAACCAATATCTATTGGTGGGTTTTATCAGGGATGATTGTGTATTTATTGTATAAGATAAAATAAATGTTTCATTTTATTCAACACCATAGAAGCGGAATATATTTTGGATACTCATGCATGCACCTAGTTATTATGGATGAAGCAACAACTTGAGGATATTTCTGTTGAAGTGAAGTCTCCTATTATAATCCATTGCGGTAATTCATGTGTTATAAATCATAGAAAAAATATATTCCAACACTAATGGAAAATGATCATTGAAATAATATATCAATTTATCAAGGAGAAGGTAGAGTATTGTATTGTGATGTTGATGTTGATGTATGGGCTTATAAAATAATATGTTATATACATTCTATCAAAGGCCTTATTGAAGTATGAATTAGAGATACATAAACCATCTCTTGGAGTTAAGTCAAATTGCAGCACATGAAAAACCATGGATTTCAGACCCCCTCTCCCATATGTATGTTATATTTTTCCCTAATGCGTTGTTCTTAATTAATTAACATGTTGAAGACAAAAACAATGTAACCATTGGATATTTGATAAAGGGAGTGATATTGAGAATTCCAAAAGGGAGAAATGTTTTAATTATGATAAGGGAGATGTGGGTAGGGAGAGAAACAAGGTAGAGGGATTTTTTAATCATCTGATTTTAAAATGATTAATAAAAGGATATATATCAAACTAGATGAGGTTCATGATCAATGAAGATGAGTGGTTTTGGAATGTTGTGATTCATTGATGAACTTTTCATATTACTCTTGTTTTCAACATTTATCATGTCACATGAGTTCCCAGAGTATGTTTTTAATAAACCCTTGATTGAAATCATAACATAAATAAGGGAGTGTCCCTAGAATATGAAATAATCTTAACTAAGGTATGAAAATGTGAAGAGTTTTCAAAAATACCAATGCCAAATATGGTTGGTATAAAATCCCTCAAAGTAGCATTGCATTATTTTTTGTTAGATTGTGTCTGTTGACAATGAAAGATTCCATTTTATGTTATGGTTTATAGGGATATTTTTTATGGATATTAGTGAAAAAGACCCAATATGAGTGACTGGATATGATGTAAGTGGTATTGAAATTTTCATTCATAATGTGACATAGTTTCGCACAATGTTCTAAATTTTTTGGTGTCTATTTTTTTTGGTTTTTCTTGCATTGTGAAAAGCAGATATTCATGGATTCCTTGTAAAAATATTGAAATGAGATGTTTTTCATGATAATGGGCTTCATGATGGGTAAAATAATGTTAATGGTATTTTACATGACAGTGAAGAGCATCACAAATGATGAACTTTTGGATCATTGGGAATGGAGGATCGTGGAAGTGAGAACGATTTGATGGAAATGATCAGCAAGAATTATAAGCATCGTGAATGGGAAAATTCGAATGAGCTCCATGAAATAAGAAGCATCATGGTTGAAATAAAGTATCAATATTAAATAGTGATGAAATTGTCAGGATTCTTCTGGAATTGATTGAAATGTCTATAAATAGGCATTTTCTCCCTTTATAAGACTGATAGAGACTTAATGAAAAAATTATTTCTCTGGGTTCAGGATGGTTGATCTATGAGGAAATATCACATAGGCTATAATAGAAAATTTATTTCTTTGAGTATCACAAAATCAATGAATTCACAAAGGTAATAATGACAAAACTGGATTTTTTTATCTTCACGAAGGCTAGTTGAGCTTTGTGAAAAAAGTGAGCTTCACCATAGAAGATGCTTCGTGATGTAATTGAGCATCGCAAATGTGTTTTTAAAAGGATTTCCATGTGATATTGGTAACTTTATATTCAAAATTAAGATGAATGTGGAATATTATGATATACTAAATGAGGTGTAAAACAAATTGTTCCAAGTGATTAAATATAGATCCTCAAAGAATTAGTGAGTTCACTTAACTTGATAGAGAAGTGAGATTTTATATTGTGATTGGTTGTAAACCAAGAGGGAATGATTGAAATATCCAAACATTATAAACCGAAGTGTGAATTTAGAGGATTTAGAACATTGGAAAATTATTGTAGTATTATCCTTCGATATAGCCTAGTGAGGATGAACAATGTAAAATATTTTAATCTCTTGCATTCTTTAAATTTTTTTCATACATTATTGCAGGAAATAGAGAAATTGTGGTTTTTTTAACAATGAAACAAGATTAACAGGGAATTTTTTTTAATCTATCATACCCCGATCCGCCCCCTTGGATTATTTGACCTTGGGGTCCTATCATCAACATTTATTTATGATGAATATTTAATTTTTCCAATATTATAATTTTTATTGAGATTGTTTAAGCCTTAAACCCATCCATGTGAATTGTTTAAATTTATTACACTCATTAAACACTAATTAGATCAATCATCTATTTTTTCTAAATCATTTGAACCCCATCCGGAGACTTTTGGTTCATTTAAATTAAATTTACTTTCATAATTAAATGTTCAGTTCCTAGGACTATGTGATCGGGCGCTATTAATTTTTTCCTCATATGAAAAAATATAATCAAAAATGGATCCTATATACCTTTTCAATGAAACAACACTTGGAAAACCACATTGAAATTAATACATAATTATAAATAAACTCTTTTATCTTATTTCACCTCCTCCTAGAAAATTTATAGAAACAATCCTTGAATTAAATCAATTTTATCACAAAACATATAATATTTAACTTTTACCAAAATACAAATGTTTACCCTTGGAACATGTTATTGAGTTTTCAATATCGCTAAAAAATTATCACTTCAATGAATTATGTATAATGAAATTACCCATCTAAAAATAACAATATTCTCCATGTATTTTGGGAACCAATAAATTTTCCCTCAGTATTTCATCCAAACCGATAATCATAAACACTTTTGTGTGGGGACATTATAGTTCTCATTATTTTTTAGAAAATTCATATCTTATTAAATTCATCATTTAAATATAAATGTCACAGATTCTCTTCCATGAATGTTTACTTAATAGTATGTATATATTTCTAACTTCATTATGAATACCTTATGTGTAGTTATTTATTTTTTACAAAATGAATCTATTTGGACCTAATTTTGTGTATATGAATAAAAAATTAAATGATAATAATAATTTTAAAAAGAGTACGAGGAAGGGGTTAAAAGGATTATGTTGTTTGTAATAAATCATGCATATGATATTTCTTAAATATTTTATCTATGTTTACAATATTTTTATTGAAGAACCATTCATCTAGTAAAGAATTATGAACATATTATTTTTCATAGAGTATTTTAAGGATATAAATGATGGATTGAACATGAAGAAAAAGTAATGTTCAAAAAATGGGTATGATATTCTGTTTTAATAATCAATGTATAAAAATAATAGTGTAAATAATAATAGAGATAATATGAATGAAATAATATTGTATATTGATTTTTACCATCATGATTTCCCTATTTTGTACTATTAAATAATAATTAAAAGGTACCATTGTAAATTGATTGTGGTCAATATAAAACATCTTCATCTATATTGAATTATATAATTTGAATGTTGGAAGGAGGTGAAGAGACAATATAATTATAAAACCATGTCGTCAACATAATGATATGCTACTATTATAAAATGATCTTGCTTAACAATCATATTACACTGGATTAATGATTCATTCAATGGGTATGATCTCTAAAAAACTGTGTGCTGGTCAAAATGATAGTATATTATTTCACTTGGTCCATGAATTACTCATAAAATTCACTTAGTACTGTGTACATCGAAACAAGAACAATGAATAATTTACATAATTTTTTGTTAATTTATTATTAGAACATGTTTTAGATAACTATATGGATATAATAAATATACTATAAAATTACGTACCACATAGATATAAGAATTGGTGATGGGAACTACATCTCCTTATAAGCTATCATTAGTGGAAAAAAAATTGATTATGAGTATATTTAATTTGAGAATGATACCAGAAACCTCTATCTTGAATAATATACATTAGGAATAAATAATTTTGTTATAATAACTAGTACTCGCAAAACATGAAAAATTATGTTGGGAAATTTTATCATGCCACTAATGTTATGTTTGAATTATGAATAAATTATTTGATATTTACATATATCTTTACCAAAAATCCCACTTAATGATATTGATGTATATTTGGATCGATTTATGAATTTTATATAATTGATACTGGATATAGGTCATACATTTTATATTTCCTATAGTTGTAAAGGGATCACATAGAGAACCATGTTTTAAAGAACAATAAATGACTTTGTTATTTCCATAAAATTTTAAGACAATGATTTAAAATAATATTGGGTTTTACCATTTGTCAATAATATACACACTCAGTTAGGTATAAAAATTTCTCAAATACAATTATTTTAAGATATTTTAATATTTTACCATGATAATATAAATACAGATCATGGATTACACTATTCAATTGAAATAGATAATAACATAGAAAACCTTCACCAAAATGGTTGATCAACTATTAAATAATTTAATATGATATTGATAATTTTTTTACTAATAATCTATTGAAAAAGCATACAAAATATTTTGGACAATAGATATCAATATTATTTCAATTAATGTATATGAATTTTCGATAAATCATAAAGTTTCATTATTTCATTATTGTAGGAAAAAAATTTATGTGATAATGTTATTGGAAAATTGAAAAATGAACCATACAAAGTAGAAGATGACAGATAAGTTAGGTTAGGATTGATTGAGTTGTGGATATAGGAATATTTAGTACTGGTTAATGATGAATGAATACATTTATTAATCCAGAAGAATTAACTCTATCTATAAAAGAAAAATTTGAAATTATATTATTATTAAATGATTTAAAAGATCCAATTTTATAGTCATCAAATATTAATAATGTATTGTTAATGAATAATTCGATGTTAAATGGTCTAAAATTTGATGACCATCATGTTTTGATGCAATATTTTATTTATTTCACATTACATTACAATCTGAAGAAATATTTATGACATATATTAGCCCAAAATGACTTCTTCATGAAATATATATTTTCTAATGTTACCTACATAGTGAAATTTACAATCATGAATAAGTAGATCATAGTCATACTACGTGAATTGAATATATTCTTCCCACCATAAATTTTTTATATAGAGGATCACATGATGGTTAACATGGTTAGAAAGATTCAACGGTCTGGTCTTGACCATTGTTGTTTTTTATACACAAGTTTATTTGTGATTAATGATTTTGGGATGCTATATAAAAAATAAAATTCATCCTGATTTTTTATTTATATGAAAAATATTTTTGATGAATTGGTTGCTTTCGTTACTGATTACATATCAGATATTTATAGAATTAGTATATGTGATTCATTTCACAGAAGATTCATTATTTGATAATGGATTTATGGATGTATTGTTTTTAAATTTACCATTATACAGTGGTAAAATGGTCACCTATAAATTTTACATAATTGTACAGAATATTATTCATACATTGAATACCACAAATTATTTATTAGAAATTTTATTCCATAATATGATGAATTATGGGTATCAAATATACATAACCAATAGTTTATACTGTCGTTCAAAAGATCATATTTATAAAGAGTATTCATAAAATAGGATTTCAATTACTAAATGAATTTAATATATAATTAGGGGTTAAAATAAATTTTTTTTTCTATTACACTAGTTTTTATATTTATGGCTATATATATTATATGAAGGAACAAGATGGACATTGTATGATAAAAAGAGATTGGGTGACACATTTTGAAAAATTGATACTTGTATTTGGATCAAACGATAGATACAATTTTATACGAATATACCATATGATGATTTCGTTGAAACATATACAAGTTGGATAATAATACATTTCAGAATCACTATTAGTCATTATAAATTAATTTTCACAAAAAATAGATGTTTAATTTAATTAATTGGGGTTGATGAACATTAATTTCATTATGGAAGGGTCTATGGAATAACTATATATAACAGAATCAAAATGAGTGGAATTATTTTATAACCTATATCAAGAAACCAAAAATTGGTCAATTATTCTTCTAGAGACATAAAAAACTATGAGATCAAATGAATAATTCAATTTATAATGGTTGTTTTCATTAAGAGATCTATTTCATTTCATAGTTTTAATAAGGTATATAGTGTATTTTAGTTTAGAGGGTTCATGAGGAGGGTATTTTTATATTTGACAGTGGAACGAAATCCATTTAGAAAATAAAGGGTCCAATAAAACTTTAAAATTTTCTAATTATACTCTTCATTTCTTAATAAAACTATGTGACCCCTATACCATTTTTTAATCTAAAATATTATTTTGACTAATCATAATGAAAACAACTTCATCACAAACTTTCGTTACCAATATCTAGGAATAAAAGATAATCGTTGCTCGAACTGTAGTATTATTATTGGATAAAATACATTTAGGTAAAAAGAAGTGTATCATATAAATTCACTATTAACTAATGTAATCAAGCCAAATATAAATCCTATTATTTTCTGGTTGGATGGAGTCAATGTGAAAAACTATTAATCCATAACATGTAAATGATCATTAGTTTTATTATGTTAAATACTTGAATTTATGTGACACTAGATATAGATAGGTGGAAGCATTTCATGACAAAATGGATGATAACAATTTTCCAATATATTATGGTAATTTTATAAAATACGTAGATAATTATACTGAGATATTTTGTAATGATATATTTATTGACATTTCATTATACCTTATCGAGGTTGTTTATTTTAGATGACATGTGTATTATATTTTAGGTAGAGGTCACTGGAAATGTTCAAAGATCCTTCTATATACATTTAAAGAAACATCCCATTTGGGATTTTTAGATGAAATTAAAATGCACCACAAACCTATATATGTACACATTAAAATACAAGAATCATCGAAATATTATTTTGTCTCATTGATTATGAATCATTTCAGGTGGATTGTAATAAAAAAATATTTTATTTGAAAATAAGTATTTTATCAAAATTTTATAAAAAAATAATTTATTAATCAATAAATGAGTGATAATAATGATAATAATTTATCAAAACCTATGTACTCCTACTGTAATGAATAAAAGGGGTTTTCACAACCCATCCCCCAGGGCCCATGTAGTGACTACCCCATGCCTGCATTCTATAGGCCAGGGGTAGGCGACTAGAACCGCAGGTGTATTCCCTTAAATTAGGATGGCATTTCCCTTATAACATGTATACACACACAAATAGGCAGACAGAAAGATTAAAAATCAAGAAAACTATATAGTGGATAGTGAGAGTACAGTAATAAAAATGGTTTAGAATAAATTCCCAACTGTAATGTACAATAAAAACTAGAAATTAAAGATAGCTGATAGGTGAAAAGCATCTTCTGGATCATCCTCCAAGAATCCTACATGAAGGGTAGGTACAACTCAGAAACAACTATCTCTACAGTTCGCCCCGTATTATGTCCACCTTCGAGCTAACTATATTCCTGGTAGCATCGTCCTTAGACGACATTGTTCATCTTCTGCACCAAAAACAACAAGGTGCAGAAATAGCCCATGCAGGGGTGAGTATAACGAAATTCAGTATGGACCATGAGACGCTAAAGGGCTCACCAATTCTACAAAGGATAAAATAAAAATCATTTAAACTACTATCATTCTTAATTAGGTATATTCCCATTCATATACCTATGTTATGAAGTACTCCCAGCTCAACCAAGAAAAAAAAGAAGGTCCAAACCAAAAGTCTAATACTCAGTTGTTACAAAAATGAAGGAATACCATGAATGTATGTTCCACATAGGTACTCCACACTTTATAATACCACTAAGGTATTACCATGAAGGAAAGTACCTCATAGGAACAAACTCAGCTTACACCATATATATATTGTGTACAATAGTAGAGATGATTATTTATTACTACTAAATATTCTTAATCTGTTAAGAGGTAGACCTAAAAGGGATACTTATTCATCATCATACCCACACATGATCTCTAGGTGCAGATCCTCATAGGATCGCTCGGTGCATACCGATATAGGATCTCTCGGTGCTGAACCACAAACATTCTCTCTTTTTTGACGGACATAGGATTGCTAGGTGCTGACCCATACAAGATCGCTTGGTGCGGACCCGCACATGATCGCTATTCATTCTTCAGATCACTTCCAGCTAGAAGTTTTACACCCTAAGCTCATTTTTCTCAGAGACGGTCTGCTACAAAGGCCACTAGTTGATACTACAACTTCCACGAAGTCCAAATAATAAGTATCTCAAAGGACAGCCACATATTAGGGGTATAAATATAATAGATGATGCGTCAATTGGATTCCCAGTCTATGAGTTATTATTCTCTTAATCCTGAGGTCCTGGTCAAATTTTTTCTCAATCCAAAAAAATCATACTGCAACTTTACCTAAAACTCTAGGGGGGTTATACCAATGGGACCATTTCACTTCATGTTTTACGGCGCCATTGATGGTTTTTCAATCGGACACCTAGTGTCAATGTTATGGTCGATAGAGTGAAAAGCTCGATGTTGGCCTCATTCTGGTCTAACCCGACCGCCCAGACAATGTATAGTATGACCTAACCCAATTCCGGTCGACCTGGCCCACTGGCCCATCCTGGCAGGTTGCGAGGGCTTCGTGGGGTCGTGAGGGAGGCGTGAGGCCATGGGGAGCCGCGAGGATGACATGAGGTCGCAAGGGGGTTGGGGGGACGACGCGAGACCATGGGTGGTGAGGGGCCATGGAGGTTGCGGGCGCCGTTGGGATTCGAGGTTGTGGGGTGGCGCATCCATGGGGTGGCACAATGCAGTGGGGACCGTGACTCTGCGGGGCGGCGTGGAGGGTTGTGGGGTGATGAGGCCATGAGGGACCATGAGACTGCGAGGGCTGCGAAGAAGCAGGGTGGTGCAGTGGGCCGCAGGGTGGTGATGTTGTGGGACAGTGAGGTTGTAGCATGACAGAGCACAGAGGGGCCCGGAGGTGGTGAGCCTGTGTGCCTTCACTGGTGGCTGGCTTGACCGGCCGCCCTTCGTTCATCGACTTCGTCGCGGTCGGCCGTGAGGCTGACCGCGGTTCTCGAGTTCCACTGGTTCCAACTACCAGTACTGGTCACTGTAACCATCATGAAGATCCCACAAAACAACAATAATATTTACAGAGGGGTTGGGAAATGTTTGTTTGGCCCGTACCCTCCATTTTATGGTGGTAGCATACGGCTCGAGAATGATGATTCAATTTTGGAGGGAAATTAACATTGATCAACATTAAACACACCGCTACATTGTTCGTTTGTTGACGTCAATGAGGATCGATGGACGGGAATTGATTGAAGACGTCCCACATTGGAGGATGTCCTGAGGAAGAATTTGAAGTCATGCATCAGCTTTCTTCATTGGTGGAGCATTCTTTGTGGAAGAAGGTCTTTATTAGATATGTGTAATCCTCCGAAAATCTCTCCCCTTCTCCTTTTCCAAACAACATCCCAAAATTCCTCCCCAAAATAAATATCCAACATAATAGAATATGTTGTCTATTTAGTTTGATGGATTAATTATAAATTTGCCTAATTAATATATTGATTTGGTTTAATTAATCAGAGGGGGTGTAACCATTATGTTGCGGGAAGTAAATAGGATTCCCCACATTTAAGAGGGGGTTCAAGGGGGTTTTAGTTTCAGGTGGCCCCCACACCATAACCTATGAGAGGTGTTAGTTCTGGTTCTCCCCACCTCTTAACACTCATATGGGAGGTATATTTCTGGTGGTCCCCACCTCTTGACATCCACATGGTTGGTTCAAAATAAAATAAAATGTTACAAAATTTTATTTTATTTTATTCCTTCATGTATAAGTTAAAAACTAAATTCTATCCTCGACCTAATACAGTCAAGTTGAATGTCTCCTTTGTTGAATATCAGTGCTATGAGTTCAACAGTGCCCTCAGAATTCAATTCCGACCACTGGTTCAAAAATTAAAAAAACCCACTCCCACGTTTACTAAATGTACCCGAAATAATGTTCAGAAATTCATTTCGAGGCAACCGATCCTCAGAATCATGGGCCGTAAATTTTCACGGATTTGTAAAATAGCCATTATTTTTTAAAATACATTACATTGAATGTTCGGGTCTTTATAGTGTTATACTTCACATGAGAATAAAATGGTTTTTATTTTAAACATAATGTAAAATTTATATGTGATGTGAAACAAAATATGCTCCTTTGTTTATATATAAATTAATGAATCTAAATCCAATTCCACATCCATCATATTCCATGTGCTATTAAAGGTGGATAATTAAAATAAAGAGGGAAAACTAATTGAAGAAAACACACAAATAGTATGGGAATATTGTGTACATATGATGTGACAGTAATTTTTATTGTTTATAATTTTATTACATGTAAATATGTATTTATGTTTTTATGTTTTTTATATATTTTTTACCCATTAATTTTCATCAACAATACTTTAATGAAAACTACTTTCTATAGCTTTAGAGTTACTAGAAAAATATAGTCACATTTTGGGTTCATGTTTTTAAGAGTAACCTCAAATATTTTTCACGATGAAAAAGTTTCAAGGGAAGACATTTGTTATGATGAAATAAATATAGGCATAAATAGATTCCATTAACAGTACTATTTTTTAGTATGGTTTCATGGAAAAATATATGTTAAATAATCAAAGAAAACCAATAGTTGAACAATGATCAATAAATGATGATCCACATAACACCAATTTTGTTGACACTATCCATTACCCACCACATTCCATAACTGAGGTAATAAATAATTCCATAGATATCCCACCTAATGGCCAAAAAATTAATTCCATAATTATATAGTACTAAAATTATATATGGGGAAATTTTAGGTGATATATATATATATATATATCAAATCATAAAAATATCTTGTGAGTGGTATGATTTAAAAAATTCTAGGATATTTTATACACAACAAAAAAGTTACATAATATCACATGACAGTAGGAATTCAGGTATATCATAAACATAGAACTACGTATCCTATTTCACATGATGATATGGGTGTTACAATAGTAGATTATTCTATTTTAAATTTCATACAATGGTTATGTAATCTTATAAAAGAAAATTTGATTATTTTCCACAATATATTTTGTCAAATGAAAAACATTTAACAATTTAGAATAAAAATGAGCTATGGAATTATGGACATACAAAACCATATAGAAATGTAATTTGTGATCAATACAATCAAGTAGATAAATCATGAAATAAAAATGGCATTTCAAGAGTACCATCACCCAAATAGTTCTTCAAAAACCCATATTAATAGTAAAATTTAATAATGATTCAACATACAATGATGTAAATAAGCTCAATAATTAATATGATGAATAAATATTTGGAGTTATCATTGAAATATGAATTGATATGGAGAGTATAAATTTAATTATCAAGTTTGAATGCATGGGATTCATATTTTTCAATACACACTTGCCACATTAAAATAGTAGATGAAATTAACCTATGGATTCCTTAAATGTATGTGTAAAACACTAAAATCTAATCATATAAAATTTATATATTTTGAAATAAATATTTTTTTGTTATTAGGAAGTAGAACATAAGTATCAAAAACAATTTGGATAACCCAAATGATTATTTTATTGGACAAAAATAATGGATTTCAATCAAAAAGACCACACAAGACGTGTATTAATAAAACTATTCACTACATAAATCATTTTTCTAATAAACATTGAAATACATATTTTGGTTAGTGTATTAATTATAATTTTAATATTATATAACTATAAATAAATATGATTTAATTAATTATATGATTTCAGTGATAATATTCAATAATCCTATGTATTTATTAATATGAAATTATTTTATTGTATATATATGAAGTATTTATCTATCAAAACATCTTTCTAAACGATTTACTTATTGTGGTAAATGATTATGTAGTGAAACAATAAAAATAATGAAATTTAATATGAAAATTATTTTTGAATGTTATTGAATGATACCACATACCATCAATATAATTTCATCCCCTAAAATAAAATGTATAAATGTAATTACAGTTTCATAAATTTTTTTAATCATTTCTTTATCTATATTTTCCCAATACTTACACGATTTGGAAAAATTATATACTAAAAATAATTATTGAATCTATTAAAGATGATTGGCCATTGAATATAATGTAAGAATGTTTTCCAACATCAATTTGAGGTTATAACCAATTATTTTTGTGATCTAGTACTGGTTCTGACATTAAATATACTTTTAAGTGGTGAAGAATTAATAACATAATGTTTATAGAATATTTTTCATAAAATAAAATTCATTTAGAATTATAAACCCATTAGTTATATTTTATACTAATGTTTTATTTTTTATTTCATTATATTTCTTTTATATTAGATCCTCCCATCATTAATGAGGATGTTGAACCCCACCATGAATATTTTACACCAATTGATTGTTTTTTAATATTTTTGTACCCTCCCAAGATGTGGTACATTTACCTAAGGAAAGAATGTATGAGATTATAGAGTAATGGTGTTGAATTAAGGATAAGTAGAAAATAAATCTTCATAACATGTTCCAAATTGTTGCGTCGGGTCAGACCTGACTTAGGACAACTTAATGATTTTCACTCTTACGACCATAACATTGGCATCAACTGTCCGATTGAAAAACCATCAATGAAACTATAAACCTAGTAGAGAGATGGTCCCTTTGGTATACCGACACTAAATTTTTGGTTAAATTTGGGGTATGGTTAGGTTGGATCGAACACGAATCCAACCGGGCCTTTGGGAATACATGGCTAATAACACATAGACCAGGTGTCCGATTGATGCACCGTCTATTGGGTTGTGACCCTTATTACATGTTAATCCTTTAAGATACTTCTTTGTGGGACTTCGTGGATGTTGGGGTATCATCCAGTGGATTGTGTAGAGGACCCTACCGGAGACAAGCAGCATAGTGCCGTAATCCAGTAGATGGATATGACGTGAAGAATGAATTGAGATCATGTGTGGGTTAGCATTGATCGATCATGTGTGGTTAAGCACATAGAGATCATGTGTGGGTCAGCACTGGGTGATCCTGTGTGGGTCAGCACTGAGCAATATAGAGTGGGTCAGCACCTAGAGATCATTTGTGGGTCTGATGATGAATTGGGATTCTACGTTGGTATTCCTCTTAATAGAATAATATGATTCAAAAGTTATAAATAATCATCTCTACTACTGTAGCTATGTTATACCTGGTGTGGGGTGAGTCTGTAACTGTGCAGTACATTCCTTCATGGTAATACATTGGTGGTATTGTTTAATGTGGCATACCTATTTGTTATATACCTTCATCGTATTCCTTCCTATGTCGAAAAACAATGCATTAGGATTTTGTGTTGGATCATTTGTTTCCTCGGGATTGAGATGGGTATACATGAAAACATAGGTATATGTATGGGAATATCCTAATTAGGTTGTATAGTTTTTTACATGTTGCGTAGTTTATCATTTGTTTAATTTGTGAGACCTTTAGGTTCTTGTGGTCCCTACTGAATATTTTTATACTCACCCATGCACAGGCTATGACCGGACCTTGTTGTGTTTGTTGAAGACGATAGACAATGCTGAGTGAGGATAAAGGTACAAGGACTGGAGGTAGCTCGGAGGTGAATGTCAGATGAAGCGAACCGCCGAGATGGACGTTCGTGAGCAGTACTTACCATTCAGGTAGGATTCGTGGTGTATGATCCAGGAGCTACTTTTCACCAATCAGTTGTTTGTTACATTCATAATTTTCATGTACTTTCGAATTGGTCTTGTATTCTATATCCTTTTTCATTCTGTACTCTCACTATTCATTATACAATTTTCTTTAGTTTGTAACTTTATATGTGATTTTTCATGTGTGTATAATGTTTATAAAGGAAATTCCTATACAGTTTTAGGAAATGTGCCTTCGGTGCTAGTCGTCAGGCCCTATATCATGGAAGGAGGGTTTGGGGTAGTCACAGCGTAGGCCCTCGGGGACGAGTCGTGAAAAATTTGTATCATATGAGTCGATTATACCATAGAACATTGGACTCTAGTATTTGTATCAAAAATAGTTATAAGTGTTGTGAGTGTGGTTTTCAGTTTATGGAATCTAGTGTTGTGGTGTTAGCCAACGTATCCATACACAAGGACCCTATCTTCTGATATCTGGCTCATTGCATGAAAACAATTATTGCGTCTGTGTGTTTTCAAGAGTTTTATTTGTGATCTCTTAAGTCAGATCACTATATAAAACTTATTTACTATGGTACACCTATTTATTTATAGGATTCCTCTACACAAACATCCTTCTTGGGTTTTAAGAGTATTACATACAGATATCACACTGAGCGATGAGGCCTCACTATAGGTCCCACTTCTTGTAGTGGCACCAGTGGTACCATTACCCATTAGACCACTGCTGCTACCATCCCCAGTAGTAGAGGGTTCACCCAACATGAGCAGGTTGCATGAGTTCCATCCCGAGAGGCCACCTAGGTTCAGTGGAGAGACGAACCCACATGTGGTTGAGGATTGGATGGAGGCCATGGTGAGAGATTTCCAACTGGTAGGGACCCCAGTCGTTCTCATGGCAATCCATTAATCCAGCCTTCTACAGGAAGCATCCGAAAGATGGTGGATCATGATGCTCAATGTTCATGATTAGGTGACACTTCTATAGGTAGACTTCAATAGTCTATTTTGAGAAGAGTTAGTCCCATCAACTCTTCGCGCAATGTGAATTTAGGAGCTTCATCATCTGTTGCAGGGCATCATGACTGTTCCTCAGTACTCAATGAGGTTCACTGACCTCTCACGCTACTGCACTGATATGGTGAAGGACCGATTCTTTAGGCCATGGGCCTTTGAGCAGGGACTCAGGTGGTAGATCAGGGCTTCGATGATCTCACTAAACATCCCTACGCAGGTAGGGGTGTTAGAGCGAGCCCTCTTATTGGGGAGTTTTCTTGCTGAGTAGTCACAAGAAGAGATACCCACCATTGGATGTCATGTAGCAGATTCATCTATAGATGGCAGTAGAAAGATGACACAGAGGACCCATAGGATCAGACCTATAGGTGAATGACCGTAGGATTTTGGTTCAGTTGTACGGGGCAACTTAGGTAGAGACAGTCATGCCAAGAGCAGACAATGTTATACATGCGGTGGTTAGAGTCACATGGCTCGTGAATGTCCGACCCACCATACGTCTGATTAGTAGACAGTCAAAAGACCTCCCAGGCAGCTACAAATGTTTGATCTGGGTGGTCTGTAGGGAGTAGAGGAAATTTCATATTAGAAGGCCATATATATTTTGGTGGGAGACGATTCGAGATGTTAACGCCACCACCACCAGGTGGTTCACTTCTACCTTAGGTTGCAGGTGGACAGGGACAGCCTCAGTTCCAGGAAGCTTAGGCCAATGATCATTGTGCTCAAGAGATTATATGGGGTACGATTTGTGTCTATTATTCCTTAGCTACAGTAATTTTGGAAACATGATTGAGTCATTCATTTATTTCCACTTCCTGTGATGGGTTCTCAGAGATTCTGACGGAGCCGTTGGATCAATCCTTAGATAGATACTCATACAGGATCTGAATTGGAAATTAAACACTTGGGATGGTAGTGTGAGCTTACTCTACGAGGCGAGAGCTTTGGCTAGGATCTCCTAGTAGTAGCACCAATGCATTACGACATCATATTGGGTATGTATTGGTTATCTACAGTCCATGCTCAGATTTATTTAATTAGGTTGAATGTGTGTGTGTCCGCAATGATGGGACCCGGTTTACCTTTACCAGTGATAAGGGAGCCTTTGTAGAATAGGATGCACTTACCCAGAGGAGGGTGCATCTGATCACTCATTAGTTGCCTAGCCTTACCCTCGGAGCGGATGATGTGGAGAGTCTGAGTTATCCGATAGTGGTGGACCAATACGTGGATGTCATCCCTATTGATGTTCTGGTTCTACCACCTCACAATGAGGTGGACTATTAAATTGAATTGTACATTGGGAAGACATCGATATCTTCAACAGCATATCAGATGTCTCGCACAGAGCTTCATGAGAAGAGGGAAGTGATAGAGGACATGTAAGGAAAGGGATTAATCTAGCATAGTGTTTTTCATTTGGAAGCCATGATTTTGTTCTCCATGAAGAAGGATGAGAGCTTGAGACGTTGTGTTGATTATCGATGACTGAATCTGGTGACCGTGAAGAAAACGTACCCACACTCAAGGATTGACAACCCCTTTGATCAGTTGAAGGGAGCATGGTGGTTCTCGAAGATAGAACTCAGATCAGGCTTTCACCAGCTCAGAGTACGAGACGAGGATGTATTGAAGATGACTTTCATATGTCGGTATAGCCACTATGAGTTGTTGGTTATGCCATTCGGCTGACCAATGCTCCAATATTGTTCATGGGATTCATGAAGAGGATATTATAGTCATTCATTGATCGCTTTATAGTAGTTTTCATCGACGAAATTCAGATCATCTCGGCTACTAAGGAGTATCATGCTTACCATTTGTGGGTAGTACTAGACACACTATAAGATCACCATCTCTATGGTAATCTCTCTATGTTCTAGTTTTGGATCAAATAGGTTCACTTTCTAGGACATTTCATATCAGAGGTTAGAGTTGCAGTAGATCCACCAATGAATGAGGTGGTACTTTCTTAGGATCCACCTATGTGTGTGACAGAGGTACGCTGTTTATTGGGATTTTCTGGATACTATCGAAGATTTTTTCCAGATTTCTCCAAAGATGCAGCACCACTATAAGTGTTGATGAATAAGGGGGAACACCTCTTGTGGTTGGAGAGATGCCAACTGAGTTTTCAGGAGCTAAGGTAGAGGCTGAATACTTCCCCCCATCATGAGGCTTCCAGAGTAGGGCATCGAGTATATAGTCTATTGCAACACATCAGGGACCGAGCTCGGACGTGTCCTAATGCAGGAGCGAGCAGTGATTGTATTTGGTTCATGATTGTTAAGAAATCGATGATGTATTGAGTTCCTCTAGGACTATGACATCTAAATAGTCCATACTACTACGGTTTGGAACATTCTAGTAGATTCACTCAACTAGAGGTTTGGTATACAGCTTCTAGGAGAGGCGAAAGAGAAGCTCGTCGCTCTGTAGATATCCTTTGTAGGCTGGGATGGAGTCGTTTTCCTATAGTCTCCTAAATTCATTCCCCGACATCTATAGTGAGTCAGGGAGGTGAATCATGGGTACATTGACTGCAAGACTCGATGTGATCAGATATCCAAAATACATTCCCTGATGGATTTTATTAAGGTGGAGAGCATGTCATCCTCCTTAGAAGAAGTATCTTGGTACCAATGTCACTTTAAGACGATTCGATGAGGGACTTCCACACACCCCCTCTAGCGGTACATCCAAGAGTGGAAAAGATGTACTAGGACCTCTGGCGACAGCTGTGGTGGATGTGAATGAAGAAAGAGTAGAAGAGTTTGTCTCTTTGTGCCTCACTTTTCATCATGTGAAGACGGAGCATCAGGTACCAACATGCTTCATTCATCCATTAGAAATACAAGAGATGATGTGGGATGGGATATTTTTGGACTTTGTGATGGGTCATCCATGTACATCCAGGGGACATGACTCGATTTGGATTATAGTCGACCGACTCATCAAGTCAGCCCACATCCTACCAATCGAAGTGTAGGGTTCTGTAGAGAGATTGGGACGCATCTATGTGCAGTAGATTGTGTGGATACATGGAGTACCCTTGACGATTGTCTCTGATCGTGATGCACAATTTTTTTGCTAGCTATGTAAGGGGTTGTAGGAGGCATTCACGATGCAACTTCATTTGAGAACAGCCTTCCATCTTCAGACGGATGGCTAGACTGAGCGAATAATTCAGACCATCGAGGACATGTTTAATGCTTGTGTCATCTACTTCGGTCGCAAATATGAGGATCACTTGGCATTGGTGGAGTTTTCATACAACAACAGTTATCACTACCCCATAGGGATGGAACCTTTTGAGGTGTTCTACGGGCGATTTTTAGATCACCTTTCTGATGGACTGATCCAGGGACGAACTTTCCGATCACATATGACATTGTCAAAAAATGATTTATTATTCAATATAATTTATTAATTTTATACAATGGTACTACATGAAGTAAATATCTCTTTAATGATATATACAGTCTAATTGGATGTATCTGTTGAAATATATAAAATCACACCAAATTTTATGTGATGTTAGAACATTATTTGAGTGTCTAGGATTAAAATTAAAACAATTTTTCTTGATATACACTTTAAACTATTAATTAGATAGAAGAAAATTTGTTTCTTCTTAATAAAAGAAAGTTATATTATTTTAAAAATAAATTAGTTTTCATAATAAAATTTCTAGATAAATATTAAAAGCTACACTTTGGATATATATGTGTTTGTATATTTTTTTTTAAAAATATTGATTAATTGTTTCTAGTGATACTATTATGTTCTTATATTTCCTGAATATCAATTCATCCAAGAACTCTTCAATTATATTTTTTCTTGAATGATATTATATACAAATAAAAATATCACTTTTTTGTCGTGTTATACTCCAACTATGAGGGTCAATGAGCTTCCCCCTGTGTTTTTATTCGTTTATTGTATAATTATAAAAACTATTTGGAAAAAGCATCATGATCCTTCCATAGTTATTAAAAAAGAACAAAATAAAAAATGATAAGAATTTTAAGATGATTTATAATTATATATTATATTAATTAATTTTTTTTGTGAAATCATGTATGAATATTAATATATATTATTTAATTAAAAAGTAATATTTTGTTTCTATATATAGAAAATAATCACTATCCATAAAATAATTGTAAGTGAACTGATTGGTGATTATATTTTGGGATGTCCAAACAATATTTGATTGGATGTTTATGGTGTAATAATTTATTTTCGATATATACTTTATAATAATTAATGTTTCATTCAATTATGATGACCCGTGTGCCATCCCACACCCTATGAATAAAATAAACATCTTGTCATGGAATGTTGTTATGTATTACAATCAACATATAACGCTTCACATTAAATTGAGTAATATATTAACAAAATGTTGTCCCACAAGGGGAATGGATATTCAATGATGGATTTTTACACCATGAATTAAATAGGGATGTTCATTTCTAAAAAATGAAACATTGGAGGCTCATGAAATTCCCCCTATGTTTTGGATTTCATTTCAATTAATGATAACCCATAAATAGTTTATATTTCATGATCATGTCATAATTATTTATTTATATAGAACATTAAAATGTTCTGATTTGTATTTTTTTGAAAAATTATATATGACATTTTAGAAAATTTATTTTGCAGGTGAATATGTTTTCATCTATATATTGAAATTTATAAGTCATTTATAATGATCCAAATATTAACTATGATTTATTAGTGAAAGGGTTCTATAATATTCACGATTTTTTCATATTGGAGCATGTTAATATGATGATTGATAGTCAATCAAAAATAAGGTCCAATAAAGTATTTACATCACTCTTATATCATAATCTACAATATTCTTATCGAATATGGATCATTGGATATCCTCTACATGGTTATAATATTTTTTGGTAATCATCATGTATATTAATTTAACAATGTTGAAATTAATTAATGGAATTTTGTCAGTAAATTTATATTATTGAGAGGTGTAACCTACTAATGGATTTTGTGGTCATCATGTGATCATAAATAGTATATAAAATCCAACCTATATAAATATTTATATTTATATTCTAGATTTATACATGAATTTAACATAATGTTACATTATTGATGATCATAAATATGATGAGTGCCTATATATTAAATATAGTATCTAAAATATTAATCGAGTAATCTTAATGAATATCACTATATTAGGAGTCATACTCGACATTATTCTCTCATTGGTACTCAAGGATGTGGATATTTTTTAATAATGTGAGGATCACAATATATAGAAAGGTTTCTTACACTGTCAATGATGAGGAAAACTGGTATAATAATATTAATAGAGATGTAGAAATGATTGTTTATAGTCGATCATATCCAGAAGGGGGAACTAGTCCTTTCATATATTCATCATTTATGAATTCTATTTAATGAAAACATGTAATCTATTATCAACATATTGACATAAATTTGTTTTGGAAATATTGATTGAATTAAAGTAATGATTTTAATACATTTAATAAATACATAAAAAATTCAATTTTTCTACTCATAATGAATTATAGTTGTTGAATGTTCATGGTATTAATTATGCACAATGATTTTATTCAGTCACATAATTTATGTGAGAATCCAAAAATTTCCCACGTTCAATTAAATCACTTTGTACATACTGTAATATTGACATCTCATTGAAAATAAATTAAACACATTTTGATACGACATTATAGAATTATTTCATTTTTTTGATAGATATTTATATTGAATTTAATTAATATCTTGAGGATAAAATATGTGATATAATAGGACTAATTATCATTAATAATAATTTTAAAATACTTATTTCATAACTGTTAGTAAATAGTGGATTCTAGCAAAGGATCAATGATACTCGAGCTATATAAGTGTCTGGTCTGGTCTCCATCAATTGTACCTATATAGATCAATGAAAATTCCCTCCATATGATGTATCATATACATAATATATGAAATATATAATCCCTTTGTTCATCAAAATCAATGAACAATAGACAATAAACACATCAATATTTTAGGCACCAACTCATCAATTAATTATTTACCATAAAATACAGACAATGACGATAAATAAATCACATAATTTAATAGATTACTACATCACCATACCCTATATATGTAGCAGAACACAAAAAAAAAGTGTTTCAATTAATAATAAACATACATTTCTGGAATATTGTAAAATAAAGAGTGTTCTATCAGAATTAATGATACATGTGGGAAAATACCATCTTCATTTCACTAAAATTAAGGACATTAACAACAATATAACAATCCAATCCAAAATTAGAGAAGTTTTTTTCATACCTACATAATTAAGTTATATAATTATAAATGTTATTATTTGTCGTATCTCACCACTGCTAGATGATAGTGAATAATAATAAGCATACACCCTTAAGTAGATATATCACAATACAACAACCCATATATATACATTGGTGAGACAGTCCTTTTTATAAGACTCTAATTGTCACCTCATGATTCAATTTATCATATCTCTTTAACAACCCTTTATAATGATTATAAGAAAATATTCAATCTAGCCAAAAAAATATCATAATTATCCATAATACCACTTGGTGAGAATTGGTTAGGGATAACTCAAAGTTGTTCTTTGAGGGGATATTATTATTTATAAATTTAGATAAATTAAATTAAAATAAAAAAAAATTAATGATAAATGATGATAAATTTTTTTATATAGATATATATAAATCCATTTAAACAATTACATGGCCCTAGTGTTGTTGATGTGATAATTATTACATTACATCCTTAGATATACATGTAATTTCTATCACATCATTATGTGACCACCTATTAAGACCCTCCCAATAAACACTAAGCGAGAAAATCATTAAATTAATCATGTTTGAATAATTGTGATATTTAGGAATGAAATTCCTAATATTTACCTCCATTAATATTGATTCCATCTTCGTTACTTCACATCATAAAATTTTATAATGTTTACTTATATTATTTTCTATTAATTATTTCTTTTATTTATATAATTTAAAATAGAAATTTATTCCGACAAAATATTCCATATAACAAATGTCACCATAAATATTTAAACTATCCATAATATCATAAACTCGTTCCAAATAATTCTACACACACCCATTCAATTATTTGGAATAATAATTTTGAAAATTTTCTTAATCACATTACCTTTAGATAAATGTAACATTTTATTTACTATATTTGATATTTTATATATGTAATAATAATCCCACTATCATCATAGATATTATTTCCTTCTCATAATAATTTATAACAATCAACACAAATTATTTTGTGTAATGAAATTTCAGTTATTTCCATTTAGTATAAATATTTTTCCACAAATCATTTTTTTATATTATATATTTTATTATATTTGTTTAAAGAATTTTTTTCAAAGTTATAATAATCCATCAATGAGTCCACTATTGGGATGTGGGACCATATTTCCTTATGTTTCATGAAACCGGAGAAACATTTTTTTAGAGATGTAAACATTTTTCATCCTAAACATCTTTTTTAAACATTTTATATTATCTTATGAATAAAAAATCTCAAATATAAAATTATTCATAATTTTTTTCATAAAAAAATCATTATCATCTAACATAATCATTTATAATATAAGATATATAAATTGATGATACAAGCCATTTACATTACATCGTAAATTTTTTTATTAATGTGGTTGCATTAATAATGTAACTATATGAATGATCACATGAATGTTGAAATCGACTCAATGAATTCATATATTGATTTTGGAACCTTTTTCTTTTAAACCTCTTTTATATTATGAATTTATTATTATATATACATCAAAATCACATAATAAATTTCTATTAGAAACAATGAATACAACTCCATATATTAATTTTCATATAATTCCTTTCATTATTCAAGTGACTCCTTTTATGAATCAAAAAATGGATTCAGTACTTATTGAAAATCTTAAATAATTGGTTACATAGAATGTTTTTTATTTGACCTATATAATTTTCCAAAATAACAATAGAAACCCGTCATAGGTGTTACTTATATTTATGGTCCTTTATTAATGTAATTTTATAAATTTTTATCTCACTGATGATGATGATACTTATATACAAAATTTTTAATTAAATGAATAAAATTTATTATATAATTACATTATTGATTTTTAATAAATCTTCAATTATAAAAAAGTACGAGCTTATACATCTAATACATTTAATGATCAATGATTTTTTTTTCACGATAAAATGAGTTCAGGTTTGAGCTTCTCTCAAAATATTTTTATTTAGTATAGTAAAATTCTCAATCATGATTTTTGGGACTCATGGATTGTTAAGATAATAACTCTTTATCCAAATCCATTGTTTTGAAATACTCAACTCAATTCTTCTAGTGACATAATTTTATTGAGCCATCCAATCTATTTTCACCCAAATAAACTTCCAATAATATGCTGATAAATGAAAATGAAGGAGTTCATTATAATGTAATAACAAACCAAATCTTATAATATAATGTTACTTATTACATTCATGTCCCACTGTAGAAAATCTAAGGGGAAACTATCTGTTGAATGACAGAAATATTTAGATTATAGAGTTTGTTGCATGTGATGGTTTGGTAAGAATTTTGAAATAGTATATTAACGGGTTTCTTATAATGAATCAATAATTTAATACACATAATATGCATATTATATTCATAAATATTTCATCTCATGAAATATTTAACTATTCATGTTTTTCTAATTTACATGTAAAGATGTTTTTATTATCTTAGTTTTGAAATTTCTATTCAAACCACTAAATTATTGGGTTCACCAATGATTGATACATAACCATTCACACAAATGATAATTTAAGTTACTCACCTAATTAGAAAACTAGGTATATTTATATATATTCAAATTAATCTTATGGATAATGTAAATAAAACATTCATGTATAGTATAATTGGATATTGATAATATCCATATGAGTAAGATTAGAGTGATATATAACTAACCCCATTACTATTATAGAAAAGGAATAAATCTTCAAAATGATGGGTATTCCGACCCCACATCCCTTCCTCAATGTAGAAATTATTCAAGATAATATCCAATTCACAAAAACATTGAATCATAAAAAAACTATTCCCAATAACTAAATTCATGGTAATAACTTCAATTACAAAATTTTTTCAATGTAGATGAAATCTAAACTTTACAAAGTCATATTGATCATCAAATTGAACAATACACACCTATAGAAATAATTTTTTCAACTCCACTTTTTATTCGTTACACATGTTAAGTTTCTCAGTGTTTATAATTTCCTTAACAACTCTCATTATTACAACTAACTTATGTGAATATGAAGCAGTATATTATCCCCTTTGTGTCGAATATGTATGTAGGTACGATTTCTCTACATGCAGTATTTAATAGATAATAATCAGATATGAATTATTATAAAACATAAAAAATGCCTTCCTATGGAAATAAATGAATATGAAATAAAAAACATATTCATGACATAGAGATTGATGGAAAATATTTCCATAAATGTATACTCTAGTATTTACAAATTTATGGGAATATATTCATTTTTATTAACCTTCTATGTAAGAAGAAAACAATAATGAAAGTTACACAATGAATTATGAAATAAATAAATATATAACCATAAACTTATGTTAAGAAATTCATGGATTGAATACATATGTATTAACAATATATACACATAAATAATGTAAAAACCACATCTTTCTTTTTAATTTTTTCCATTATCTAAATCTACAAAAATGAGATAAATGGTATATCAAAATTGGTAGATTTATTACATAACCATAATGAAGATACATATAAATTATTCTTATAATGAGAATTGGAGTTATAATATTACTCAATAAAGTATTGTTTTATACAATTAGATGCACATAGATCTATTATGAACAACAATTTTTTAATACAATAGACATTGTTTTTCAATTAATTGATCTTGAAATTATTATACATGTAACTATAAAAGTGAATACATGGAACATGGATAGAAATTGATGTTAATAATTACTATCTTGAATTTAAATTACAATTATAGAATTAGTTATAAAAAAATAAACGGAGACAATATATAGTTTTTGGGTAACATGGAACATATAATAGCCTAATAAAATTGGGATTCAAATTGAAAGATGAAAAATTAATTCAAAACTAATATATGGTGTGGATAGTGAATCATGTTGTTGGATAAAGTGAGGATCTACATTCCATGTTGCTTCACAAAATACTATGTTCTAATCTTTTAATACACCAATTAATATTTAAAATAATTGGATCTTACATGTTGTGGGTTGGACAGGGGAACATGGGGGTCTAGATAGGGCCATGGGAGATCAATGGTGTTGGATTGTGGTTCATAGATGTATGGGGGGTGATAAGTTGTGGGGAATGGTGGTATAATGGAAAAAGTCTGGGGTGGGGGACTGACAATATGGAGTCGAATAAAGGAGCTGTATGTATGGGGATATGGGCATGGTTTGGTGCTATAATGGGGATAAATAATTTTTTGAAGGCCAAGGAATGCAATTTGGTGTATATGAGGGTCGTGAGGTAGCTGGACCATCCTGTAGGGGATGGTCCAGATAGAGGATCGAATGATCGAGATGGATTGATTGTTTGTGATGGGCCTTGGTGGATGTGAGTGGTTGGGGGTTCTAGAGGGTGGTTAGGGTTGTGAAATAGGTTGGGGAAGTGCTTGATGGTGGGAAAGGGTGGTGATATGGTTATGGATGTTTGAGTGATCATGACAGTTATAATTATTTCAGTTGGGGATATGGGTTCTTAGTGGTGTGAATGTGTAGAGTGGAGGTGGGAGGGTGGAAAACTCTATGATGGGAATCAGTTGATGTGCTATACTATAGGAAAATACATCATAGGGGGGAGGGGGTCGATGATAGAGGAGAGATAGTGGGGATGTATGATGAGAGTATTGTAGGATGTTAGATGGGAAACGTATTGTAGGGGATGATTTTTAGCTACCCCAAATTTTAATTCTCTCATACCATCAACAGAGAGCACCAAATATAGTTGTGGTGGTATACGAGTTGATAACACACCCCATAATCATTCACTACACCTAGAAAAAGATAAATTAGTTGTGGAATTTTTGAAATTATATTAGTAGTACTATATTGGTAGCATTGTATCATAACTATTCCCCTAATTTTGGCATTTAGAACACTAATTTGGAAATATGGTCTATTGGTACATTGGGCAATCCATGTCCATCAAGACCCAATACCTTCAGTATAGGGAGGGGCCTTTAAATTAGTAATAATGGGTAGAACATGGATGTCGATAGACTTGGATAACAGTTCGATCTAATGGAATGGAAATGTGGGGTGACATTTTTGGGTTGTTGGACCCTCAAAGGGGGATATTCCAACTAAAACATATCATCCATACAACAATCACATCAGAACTAATATTTGATGGAGGGGTATCAATTAACATGACCATTTACATGTTGGTCTAGTCTTAGGGAGTATAGATATATGTAGGGAATTCAAGATAGGGCCACTGAAACTTCACCAGTTTGGGGCTTGAATGAGTGATAGGTGTGATGACACATATCATATATACATCCTGACACATTGTTGATGGAGGAGCTCTGTATAAGTTAATAGAAATGTATATATTGTGAATTTTAGAACGGGATCAAACTGCAACAATTATTGGCATTATGGGGAAGCATATCCAATAACATTTGTAAATAAATGATTTAGAGTTCTTACTCAGGTCCTTGTTAGTGCCATGCCATATACTTCATGATTCATAAACATTGGGTTATAAAAGCATTACCTCTGAACCGATTTTAAAAGGGACATTTTTAGCAATAAAAAAAGGGGGTCAACTACTACTAGTTTAAAAATTATGATCACCTTGTAGCAGTTGCCTGAATCATCCCTCCAGGAATACATAGATTTCTACTATTGCACCCAATAATATAAATACATATAACTACATGAACAAATATTTTAAATTACATAATATGAATATAGAAAAATAAATTCAATTATGAAGTAAATATTTAAATAATTATGTTCTATTATATATATATATATATCTATATATACCTATAATTATTTCAATAAAATATTCATATATCATATTAATATTAATAATTTATAACACTTTTAATTAATGTATATAAATATAATATTAAAATATTATTGATTACCAAAAAATTTAAATTATATTATATTTAAAATAATGAAAATAAAATGGATTTTAATTTTTTTTATTTTTTATTTTAGTAAAATAAATAAATAAATATATATATGTAAATTATAATATTTTGTGTTCCATTCATAAACACATTTATCCTACATTGATGAAAGTTACCCCATTAACATTTATTTTATTTAACATTTATAAAATATAGTGATGAATATTTCATTTCATTTAGTTGTGTATAATGTAAATTTGATTAATATAAAAAATATATAGCATAAATATAACATAAAATTATTGTTTTTTTGAAAAAAATATGGTATATTCCTCTTTATTGAGATAAAACGAAACATCGTAAGGAGGATGGTGTATTACAAAGAATTTTCTCAAATAATTTATAGAATTTTTTTTAATAATTTTCTTTTGATCATCATGTAATAAATTGTTTTGAGTCCTCCAAGTAATTCGACCACATCCACACCCTCAACTTATTATAGGTCAACTTATCCAAAAATTATTTTCATGTTCCCAATATGCATTATGATCCTTTTAGTACAATAATTCCCTCTATAAACATCGTCCTGAGAGGCATACTCACTTCATCTAGCCTTTCTCAAATGTAAATTATTTTCAAGGAGTTCAAATTAGTCAGGTTTTTCATTAAATAGTTATTTTCGTTCATGAGGTTTGTCTAACAGTATAATATAATTAGAATAAGGTATTTTTGCACTGTATATATTTTCAATCATGGATACCTATTTACATGGTGTGAACATTATGTCCTGATCGTCTATCACAACATCGATTGATTGAGAGTTCCCTTTTATCGAAGTCGTAGAGGACAAAATGAGAACCACAAATCTAGTTGAGGAATGTTTTATTTAGAGATCATACATTCCAAAGTATAGTTCACCAAGATGACATCCTAAGTCAGGTTCCTTTAAAATACATATCCCTTTACTTCTTGTATATTAGAAAATAAAAATAAAAAAGTATAGAGGGTCCTCCTTTGATGTCAATGAGGTAGTAGAAAATCTCACTACATTGGACATGTTCCATGTCCTAGTAGCACCTAGTTCTAGTTTCCAAGGACCCTTAGACCTTTAGAGATCAATAACCTATCAAATGTGTACCTTGTTATCCTATCCACAATAAGTGGAGACGAGGGTCATAATTGATGTATTTTAAGTAATTACCATCCCATGTTTATGTAGATTAGGATGTTTTATTTAACATTACTTGTCTTGGAGATTGTTCCCCTTTGATCAATAGTTCTAATTACCTAATGGTATATATTTATAGAAACTCCATATGTCTACCACCATCAATTTTAGAGACAAGAGAAAGTTATAGAATTTACATATGCTTAATATTATAATAATCCATGTCTCTTGTTTGATCATTTTTATAATTTTTTATATTAATGGAAAGATAAAATATTTTGATTATTCATTTGTCACCCATTGTAACCAGCTTATTATATTTCCATAATTTATATCGAAAAAGGCTTTCAACATCAATTTCACCCATATGTAGACTATATTTTAAATATACATGCCAATAATCTACTTATCCATGACCCAAAACATTTCAAAAGTGGTGGCGGATCCCTCTCTTCCACAGCTACATCACCACATGTCTTTTTAATTAAAATTAATTTTGTGATTCCTTTCATTCCATTCCCCTAATAGACTTGAGGCTCATTAACAATGGAAATATTATTATCCTCGAGTTTATTGGCATTATGATTGACGAATCTGTGGTCAAGAATATTTTCTAGAGCCCTCTAGTACGATATTCATTGGAAGCATCTAGATAACACTATATCAAGCCCTCCAACTATAGATATAACATTTTATATTGTACAATGAACTATTTGGTGGTGAGGTTTTACGTAGTATACATCACAAGTTGAATTTGAAACCTGATGCCTATACATTGTTAAGGAAATGTGCGCCCAAAAATATTTTAATTTATTTTGTGACACTAATTGTTTTTTTCTATCATTTTATTTTATTTACATGATTCATTATATAATTTTATTATAATATTATATGTTATGAATATAATTCTGTTATAATAAATGTACTATCATTAACGGAATGAAATTTTTATATATCATTATTTTACTCCATTTAACAAAATAGTCAATTTTCAAGTAATATTGTATGTTTCTTTTTCATTTTTAATGAACTAAAGACATATTAATGAAGCATGTGGATATATTAAAATTATATTTCCATGATAAATCTCATAATAATATTAATTTTTCATTTGAATTCAATTATTTGGGTTCAAAATAACATGTTCCCATAGATTAGATGAAACAACTAATTAATATCATTCCATTATATGTACAAAAGGAACTTTATCTGTCGTGAAATAGCATTGATGGAGTATGAACCTTTAACAAATGGTCTCTTTATCAAAAAAAATTATGTAACGTTGATAAATGATGCCTCTATCTATGGTATAAATATTTTTTCAATACTCTCACTGATCACAACCCTTACCAGAACTGGAACCCCCTCACTCTTACTTACGTATGATGACCAATAAGAATTTATATGCACCCACATACCTTCCCAAAAATTATCACCTCCCACCAAACCCCCTCCACAACCACCAGTGCACAAATCTCCCAATATTAAAACTCAAACCCCCACCATTTCATGATTTTTCTCTTACCATTGTCCCATTTTAATTTGTTCAATATGTTCTATTATATATCAATATTTATGTATATTTAAATAGATCTTTCAATTAGTATATTTAACAATTTATTTTTAAACAAAAATATATATTCCCACATTATAAAAATATTGTTCAAATCTATAAATATTAATAAAACTATGATGTTATATGTGTCGTTTAATGAATTATGGTTTTATGAGTACTAAAAATACATGATTACAGTTCCATTTATCACCACTAATGAAATAACAAATAAAATAATCTTATCCTAGTAAATACATTACTCATGACATAATACCTTCTATATTGTGTAGAGGCATATGGAGGGGAGTTTATTCCCATCGATTTTGTTGGGTACATTCACGACCGGTGGAGTAGTGCACTCATAGATGAATGGGTTATGTTGTGAAGACCATGACATGCAGATTGGAAAACATAGGTTTCCTATAAATAATAGAAGACAAATAATAATTAAAAATGTACTTAATAACTGTTAATATAATTTTTAATCATTAGAATATTTCATTTAATTATTAATTATTAATTAGAAAAGGTTGGATCCATGATTTTTGAGACTATACAATAATATATATTACCATTGACATAATATTTAATAAAAAAGCAAAATATTAGTAATAAAAAAGGAATTAACTAAATTAATAACAAATAATATTATTCATATTTAATAATGTAATTTATAATTTATAATATAGTTATCAATTTAATTATTTTTTAATAATTATTAATGTATCTAATGGAAAATAATATAATTAATAAAACTAATTTAATGAATATTTAAAATTTTAATTAATAATAAATAAATAAATATGTAATCAAGTTATTATTTAAAAATAAAAAAATATATTTAAAATTGAGTTTTTAATATAAATATTTTTTTAGTATAACTAATAAATAAAAATATAATGGTCATATTTAATAATTTTTAATATAATTTAAAACCTATAAAATAACAGGTAACTAATAACATAATTTGAATAATCACATTAACAATAATGAAATAGATATTGTTTTAGGATTCCATACAATTAGATTAGACATCCAATATATTAAAACTATGATAAAAATTATTACAGAAACTCCAATTTTCATGAAATTAGTATCTTAGTTATATATATGAAATATATATATATCAACAAATTATTAATTAAAATAGGAAACCTCAGTGAAAACATAATTTTTTTATTATTGGTTCCACAACACGGAATGCCATCAAATAATGAGGCCCATGAAGTAGTTTTGAGTTACCTATTGCATATTGAATGTAAAATATTCGACCCCATGCTAGGTAATCAATTATTCATAATGATAGTAAATTTTTAACTAAAGATAAAACTTATTAACAGAATATATATAATGAACCAAAAAAATTGTAAAATATAAATATATATATTACTATGGGTTGGAAATTTTCTTCTTCTATGGATCAAAGTAATCTCCACTTCCCATATAAAAGTGGGAATGATTTTATAGACTAGGATTGTGAAATGTGTCTCACATCATCACAACTGTTAATATAAATGATAGTATTTCAAAAATTATTTATTGGATTTTACTTACATTACTAATGAGGGCCCATTATCTTGAGAATTCCTTATTTGGAAGGTCCCAACTATCCATGAATATTTTATATGTTGTAATAAAACATTTCCAACACTGTAGATAAATATCAAATTATTCCCCATTCACTGTCATTCACCATAGAAACCATACATAATAGTTTATGAACAAATGATTCAGCACCTAATGTGCATCATCTACTTCACAAATTTGTGTTTTATGATTTATTTTTGTTTTTAGTCTTCTTAAATCTCAAATATGACTGATATATTCCCATATTCAATGAAACACATGTTATAAAAATACTATTCTAGAATAAACAATATAATCCATTGTTATTTAACGTATAATCTATCATTGATCTCGATTTAGTGAAGTTTTTAAAAAATAATGTATCTAGTTATACATTACTATTTATTCATCTTCCACAAATTCTTATGGTCACCGTTTTTACATTGTTTTAGAAAATTATGTTTCTACTGAAAACATGTAATACTAAAAATTAAACACTATTAGTGCATTAATTACTCTTTAAATACAAAATTGATTTGTTTTTTAGAATTATCTTTAGAATATAATTTTTTAGAGAGTTCTACCACTGTTTTGATTAGAGAATTACCTAAGAAAAAATTAATGTAAAGAGGTAATCCAAAAATATAATATATACTAAGAATATTATAGATGTATTGTTTTTCAGATGCTAAGATAAAACATGTAAATTCATTGTATGGATAGATAGACCCCATGAAACAGTAAGTTGGTAATACACCAGTATGACATAATTATAGTCTAATGTTAGGGAAAAATGGAACACCATATGAATATGTTTATTCTAGTCATAAATGATGTTCCTAGTTGGGTAAAACCCCATAATAGATTCTATTAATTCGATTGATCATTCACATTTTTTACATTGGCATGTATATGATGAAAAATGAGATATTTTGAATCATATATTGATGTATGGATGCTTAGAACCTAAAGTGGATAATTTTAAATTACATTTACAAATAATGTAATTAAAATATAATTAAGGATACATACAAATAAGAAGTATCTTCATTGATGTTTTTCATTTTATGAAACCCTTTATCAGATTACATTCATTTCATAGGGAGAATCCGCATTTAGAATTTCTCTATTTGTGATCCAACCCTTGTCCATCAGACACTAAACAACACTTATGGAACATCAAGTCCATGTGTATTATATGTATGATATTATTTCATTCTTCTTTAATTATTATAATTTATTCTTTAATGATATCCTCTAATTATTTACAAGAATGGGGGATAAGGATTGAATATTTAAATATTTTGTGCATAATGATTCAAAATTCATGATTACAATAAACAATAAAAAAATTATATATATATATAGTGTTAGGGAAAGGATATAATATTACATAATTACACAATAACCATTAAATAATATTTAAACCATATTAAACCCATTGAATAAAAATAATAGTAATAGTAATAATAAAATTTTATTTCTTGTGATAATTATAATAGTGATAAATGTTATATTACCCACATGAAAAATAATATTTATCAGCAGTCATGATATTGATCCTCTTAACATATTCCAAATTTTTTGAATATATGAATAAATTTATATTTAGATATTCAATTTATATAAAAATATTTTATTCCAAATCCAATAAAATAATATTTTTTATATTATCAATAATCATTTGATAATCAATATATCGTATATATAATTATTCCTCATTTCTTCAAGTACTGCATATTCCATTAAGTAAATTCCTAAATAAAATATTCAATATTTATGGAAACACTTATTTTTTGACCCTGTAGGAATTTTTATTTTTGGAATTTGGTTGTATTACATAATGTCCAAGAGTACAATCAAGTTATTGTTAAATACACAAACGATAGACAAGTTAATTTTCCAACTTCATTAACCATATATATGTGTAGTTAATGTGTAATGTAATCCCTTTATCATAATAACTAATGTCGCTGGTTGCACATATATTTCCTCAAACTATATGATAAATATGTGTTTCATTGACTAATAGAAATAATCATGACAATACAATATGGTCATTGAATTTAATGTGATGGTTCTATTTAAAAAAAGGATGTTATACATCTTCTATAATGATGGAAGGGAAAAGTTCATCCTTTAATTACCCATTTAAAAATGTATTTCATGATGAAACCAACCCATCCTACATCTCATTATCATATGTGATCTATATTTTCGCAAGATAATATATATTCTTGAGCTAGGGTATGATATAATAATAATAATAATCTCTAAAGATCATTGTACGTGATCTCATAATGCAATATATAGTAACATAAAAAATTTAAAAAATCCAACTTATGGGTATATTCTAATTTTATCCCATATTAGATATTATCAACTGTTAATATTAGTTAGATGAAGTATCATCCACATTAATGTACTAAAAACAGTATACAAATTATTCTCCACATCATAGAATGATATTCAAAAATTGAATTATATTAGATAATATCATCACGGAATTTCAATGTTCTCATTATGGGATGAGATTCCATAACTATATAAACCGATATATACTCAAGGATGTTATCACATTAACTTCATGAAATGTAAAAAAATATATTTTGCTTTTTTTTTAATATTAAAATATTATAATATTTATGTAATCTGAAGTACAAAAAGTCGGTTCTAGAACAAATAATCTAATAAACTCCCACCCGGAATAGATCAAATTTAAAATGAATTTTAGATCGCTAGAACTCAAATGATTATCATGTATTTAATGAGTTATGGATTTATTAAATGGATCGTCAATGTTTTCATCAATGGAAATTCTACTTTATGTATCTTCAAATCAATGAGAAATATCTCCCATGAGATGATACTTCTGAATGTGTGCTTCATCCAATTATATGATCCTGGATCCATTATAATATACACCAAAGAATTATATTTATAATATTGTGTGATATTATAATTTAATCTAGGTATAACATTAATTCCATATATGAATTTTTTAAAAAATACTACTTCAATAGATTCCTCATAATGTAAAATTTTCCCAGAATCTACTATAGAATATATGACCATATATTTCATTCAACTCATCTATCACCCTTCCCCTAATTTAATAGGAAATATGTATCCAATATATTATTTCATATAATCTTGATTTATTTTGATACATCTGTCTTCATATCCATTGATTATTAGTTCCTTATCTCCTTCATAGACCAAGGAAATATTTTTTTTTCCTCTGAAACATACTGATTATTTTGAATTCCATCCAAAACATATCAACTAGGTTATCATAATATCTTCCTAAAAAATATATTGCATAGGAGAAATTTACCCTTGTGTGTATCATATCATGCATGATTGATCCAATCATTTATTAATATATATTACATGAAATTCATTATCATTAATCATGTGTCTATGGAATCATTTTCCATGAAAGATAAATTCCATTTGAAATGGGAAACAATACCCTATTGCAATGTTTTATAATGAATATCAACAATATTATTTAAATTTATGTATGTGAACTTATTCCCTTCCACCTATGGGATATATCACTATGTTTATTTTTCACAAGAATATGTACTGCTTCATATATTTTTTTTATTGAGAATAATACTTTCTAAATAGATTTAATAGAGTATAAGAATGGTATTTCATTTCAAATAAGTAATATGTTATTAATATAAACTATTAAGTAATTGAGTAAAATACCACTAATACTCTAACATAAAAATGGATCACATCAATTATTATTTAATCCAAACTCTTTGGTGGATTCGTCAAAGTATTAGATCTATGAACTTGACTCTTTCTTTAGTCCATAAATGGATCTATACATTTCACATAATGTTTTTTGTATATATTTTTATTACAATATCTTGGGGTTGTGGAAAATAAACATTATCATAAATGTTCCTCTCAAGGAATTATATTTTTTAATATATTATCCAAAAATCATTATATTAGTGTTACATAGTTGGTAGAAGAATTATTATGACATTTAACATAGAAAATGGGGAATAATACTCAATATTTCCAGTTCATGGAAACAATTTTAATCATTATACAACTAGTTATTACATATAAGTACAAATTTATTCATCCATGTAATGATTATGTAACAATGAAAATGTACAGCCAATACAATTTACATATTCTATAGGATCTACAAAAATCTAGGTTTTCTTAGGGTACATGGAATATATTAGAGAATTCATTGATTCTTTCCACTTGTAAAAATAAATTCCACATAAATATAACTCATTGTTTATAGGATCATAATTGACAACATATAATTAATCACAATGTTCTTTATGTATAAAACCATATATGTAAGGTCCTCAATCCAATATTTTATTCATAAAAACAATATTTTTTTGTAACTTCTTCTTCCATGGATATTGGTTGATCTTTTTGAGTTCTTACATTTCTCCATCTTCATACCAGACTTCCTGAATGTATATCATACTCCAACAATAAATTTTAGATATTTTTCCAACTCATTGAAAATTTCATCACTTTCCACTATTAAATTGATTTTGAGGGTTCGAATATGTAATATATGTTTTCTTCCTTGGGGTATCTTATAATTTTAATCATTGAGCCTCAAGGTGAATGCTTATTTCCTAAATAGGATTTAAAAATTTCTTTATAACCCCACACATGTATGAATGACCACACACTGTTTATTGATTTTATGAATTGGTATGGTATACCATCTTCCACTTTATTTTCATCTTGGTTTACTATTTTTTCATCTGTAATAACAGGTTTCCCCAAATAGATAATAGAAGAATCACTTGACTCGTTATAGAACAGACCATGTCCAACAAGGTATAGATCTCCCTCTAAGTTACCCCTTTCCAATGTGGAATATAAGATGGAACGAGGTGGGTTATAATCCCAAACTCCAATAAATAACCAAGTTATATATACTTAATATATAATCTAACATGATTCAAAATGAGTTTCCATATTTTTACCAACCAATTTCTCAACATCAATCAATTATTACATGAATATTACAATGGAATATGTCTTATAACCTATGAATATGATATATATATATATATATATTAAAATAATCATCAAATGATATGATGAATGAGTGAAAACCCGTGCTTCAACAGGAAATAACTCACACACATCAGTATGCGCTAATTCAAGAAGAACCTTATAACATTCACCATTCCTCTAAATTATTATTTTTCAATTTTACTTGAAAAATTCATGATATACATAATATGGTTTAGTTAAATGGAATATAAATATAAATTATGATCTAATTTATGAAAATCTTTTTTATTTACAAGACTTATATATTGATTCCAATGTTTTGTGTTGTATGAGTTAGTTGAAATATTTTTGTTAGCAATTTATATTACATTGTTTTCATTATCCAACACATGGAGATAGTTATTTAAATTTTTTGTACAATAATAATTCCCTCTCTAAACAATATTAAATATATATTCTAAAACTAAAATATAAATCCATCATTATCATGTTTGTAAATAAAAATAATGTTTTTATAAGAGATGGTATAAAAAAATCATCCAAAACCATGATCATTCTAGTTGGAAAAGTGATGTGGTAGTCCCCTATAGCCACAATAGTATGTTTGGATCTATTGTATTCCTGTATATAAACCTACTATTGTTTAATCATTATGAATCTATATGGATTATGTGTTTGAATACATAGGTTAGTACCATATGTTATATCTAATATGAAATTTCTATTACTATATAAATTGCACTAGATAATAAACCCACATAATTTTCCCCATTTATTTTCTTCAAAGTTGAAATTCTATTCTAGGGGCCCTTCCTTTGCCATGGAATCCAGATATAATCGTACTCCCATACCTTCCCATTTAATAATTCTATACATTTAAGCTAATTTTAAGGAATCTATATGATTATAGATATTTTCTTGGAATTATAATTTTTCATACTAAGGAAAGAATGATATTCATGATTTTTCTCCTTATCAACATAAAAAATATAAGTGAGTAAATTTGGGAGTATATTTTCAATTATTTATGAATTAAAATTGATAACAAGAATTCGTATGATCCAAGGGAGACATTCAAGATTAATTTCTATGTGCATTTCCTAGAGGAGTTTGAAACATGAATCCTCCTTTTGGATAATTTATCCAATGAGTTTGAATATGTGAGGACTAGAGTGGACTAAATACTGAGGATTATAAAGGATGTGGTCCTTAGATTATTCATTTTTTTCATGCATTTTTTCTCATGATATAAACCATTTTGATATTTGAGCATGCTATACGAATCCACATCTTCCTAGTAAATCATGACTTCACTAGATATGAATTATACAAATAAAAAATTAAATTTTATCATTTAATTATAGTTTTTATCTTAGAAGAAAAACTTCATGACTCACCTATTAAGTAGGATGATTGATCAATGAGTATTTCAGCGTGTAAGATTTCAGTTTCGAGAACATGACTACATGTAGGAATTTGAACAATTCATGGGAGTTATAACTAGTAATGAGATGATCATTATCCAATATAGATCAATGTAATAATGTGGATGATGAAATGGTCAAAAACATATTATTATAAGTTATTACGTTATTAGTAATTTAATTGATTACAATTTATTAGAGATATAATGAAATTATTTTTATTAAAACTCCAACTATTATTTCAAGTCCCCACTACCGTCACAATTGAACACAAAATTCCCAGCTTCTTAGACATTAAAGTTGAAAATATCTATATTACCTTTAATATAAACCAATCATGGATTGTTTAATCATAATGAAATTCTTTTTTATGAATTTATTTCCAATAATAAGCATGGATAATCTTAATCCGTTGTGTGGACACTCCATAAAAAAATTGTCTTGGATTCTCATTAAACATCCCTCCATGTAACATCATGTTCCTCAAGGATTTCTTCTAAAGATGTCTGATTTTTACGTAAACCAATGACCCTCATAATAAATCATGAAAAATATAAGTGTCTAAACAAGCAGTGGTCAAACAGTTAGTTTTCTGCATTTCGTTAATAAGAAATTAATCGAAATCTATGTACAAATTAACATATATATATATAAGAGATTTTTTTATTATGAATAAAAAATCATATATTACCCATTACGTGTCTGGTAAATCATATGTCCATGTTACATAAGTTATTAACTTAGTTCGACATATCATTTACACATAATCTATTTAGTTGAATTCCATATTTTCATTTTAATCCAAATTTATTGTTATCAGAGTCATGCATCCAAAAAATTAATAGTAAATAAATAATAAATATTTAAATATTTAAATTACCTAATAATTAGCATATCTAATATTAGATTTATTTCAAGTATATTAAATCAACCTATGACCGATTTTAAATATCAATGTGTAATTTTTGGAATGAGTTTAATCATTCTACATGTCCACTTTTGCATCACATGGATTTCAATCATCTCTATTCAATCTTGAATATCCTTCATTCATAGTGGTATTCATCTATAATTACATTTTCAAATTACTCACATATATTTGAGGAGGAACAAATGATTTTTTTATTGTCATTAAATAAATAAGCATGGATATTATGGTCCTACAAAATATAGGAAGATGGTTGGAATGGATGCTATCATATTAACAACATATTATGACAAAACCCTGAAAACATAAAATTAAATAAAAAATTATATACAACAATATTTCACAATCACAAGTATGAAAATAATCAAGAATTGAATATGTTCTAGTATATATGTTGACATTTATTTCTATTATTCATTATTATGAAGAAAAATTAACATGAATTAATTGATGTATTTATTAATTAATTATTTTAATTTTCTCATAATGGCCATCCAAATTTTCATGGTGATACTCATCATAATTATATCATTCAAAACTATATAAAATATAATTTTTAATTATTATATTTAATTAATTTACAATTGGATAATACTTTAAAACAATTATTAAAATTTTAAATCATATTGGGTGACAATCAATATAATAAGTCATAAATGCTGAAATTAATCATTTTACTATAATTATATTCTATCCATTGTTGGGAGAATAAATGATAATTACTTTTATTCTACATGATGTGTCCCTCAAATTTCTTGTTAATAGGATAAACACCTAGGGAATCAGCTTGTATCGTTGCTCGGCTGTACATTGTGTACTAACTAGATACATGTCGCGCATTAAAATTCCAATATATATATATACAACATGCCATATGACTAGAAAATATATTTTGATTCTTGAAATAATGAGTTACACACAATGTATTCCTACTATATTTCGTGTAATTCAATAATGTTCATGGATGATAGTAACATATAATATTGAAAATTAATTTAGGCACGTGGTTAAACCATATCTCGATGATACCATGTAGATTACACAACATGTTTTCTAGTTACACACCATGTAATGTGAAACTCATGTGCCCGATTGTCATAGTCAACACAGTTTCTACAATAAATCCATGAAATATTATTATTTATGGGAAGAAATGTATCCTATGACACATCTAAATAATTTGAAAGTGGGTATATATTTTGGACTTTATCATCATGTCATGTAATCCATGATATCCACTATGAATCATTATCACTTCCAAATAGAATCTCCTTTCACTCTTCGTCTATCGATAGACATTAAGAACAAATGAAATCTTTAATTATAAAAATTAATGTATTGAAATATTATTTATAAATTCTTATTTAAGAGTTAATGACTATATAAAAAAATATCAACATTATTTCACATTTTGATCAAGAATCAATAAAATATTTTTATATTTAAAAATTATCCACATTAATACTACATAATGTTTTAAGGAATAATAAAAGCACCAAGTTTCTCTCAAACAATAATTTTTTTTCAAATTGAAAGAAAATTAAAATGTAGTACATGATTTGAATTCCATGACCTATGATTTTTTTTGTTCTGATATTTTCATAATACTTCACATGACCAGGAGAGGATATTTTCTTGCTATATTTATAAATAAATTTAATTTAAAATGATGAATGTGAATTAATCATATGATAATTATATTTTGATATTCTTGATCATATAGAAACCTCTATCTTATTAAAAGTGTTATAAAGGGAGGTTATAATTATACAATCACTATAGTGACGATCCATAATTTCCCTTTTGATCTCATAAAACCCCCAATGGATTGTTGAGTGCTAACATGGAAAATATATCATTTGCAATTATTTGTATTGATATATTGGACTTCAGAGTTTATGTACTTTTCTTGTTATTTATAAGTCATTATGGGTCAGAGTGAAGAGAGAAATTTACTGTTTTCAATGATTCAAAATTATAAATTACCCCACACAAATGACATAACTATCTATTTATATATCTAGGGTTTATGATAATATAATATTTAATTATTTAATGACACTTAAATAATATAATAAACCATGTTATATACAATTATAAAATATAATAATAATAATTTCATTATTTTATTCCATTTCATAACCGGAACAATTAAAAATATTATCGTATTAGATTGTAAATTTTTATTTATTACCGAAAACAATCATTGTCTAATCGAAGCGTTTAGAATTTACTGAACAACATGTCAAATTTTTAATTAAATCTTTCATTAATTATTAAATATTTTATTCACAATCTAGTGAATAAATATTTAATAAATATTCAATAAATATTTTATGATCAATAAAAAAATAATAAAATTATACCTCAGTATTTAGAATAATAAATATTCTTTTAATTATATTCTAATATGATTCAATCATGATTAATTTAAAAACATAGCATGTGATCCTATTGTATTTTTTCAATATCATTAGGATGGATTTACAAACTGATTTGTGTAATATATTTATATATAATACAATATCCTATGACATCAAATATAACATCAAAACATTGATGGCTATATAAAAATATTTACAACATTATTTAATCCATTTATCGCAATATCGTATCATGCCGGTTGTGAATATGTGTCATCAACCTATATACCTAATATATATCTCTTTGACCATATGAAATAAAAATATCATTAAACCATGCCCATGTAATTTAATGCAACACATTAATTTCAAACAATGGGCAGAGAAATCATCTTTTATAATGATTGAGTAGGAAAATAATTTTTTTCATATCTAGTAATAAAATTTCACTCCGGAAGAACCCAACATACCTTACATACGATGAACATAAGGAATAGTGGTATTATTTTTAATAAATATATGTGTTTGATTCAGGACATGAAATAATAATAATCTCAATTACTATTGACCATTTTGAGTAACACCCATATATTTTGTGAATTTCTTTATCAAGTAAATTAAATCTTTTAAATATTAAACATTTCACGAAGCATTAAATATATCTTGTGTTATAGGAAATCAACATGTTATTATATTTTTTTATGTATCACCATGTTTATATTTCACTACATTACAAAAATATATTATCTTATGATACATGAAAAGTAATGATTGACTAGTGTTATATACACTGTCGAGTTCCTTCGATAAGTTGCATGATATGAAAGACCATGTCTTACCAAAATAAAATGTGCAATTTATATTATTATTAACATATTATTATAGCTACAACCTATCTATTGGAATTGATGTTATGAATAAGGTAAAATAAATTATGTAAAATTAATTACATGTATATATTAAATGAAACAAGTAGTTATTAATTATTATGAAATGAAATTTGAATCTTTTTTAAAAATAAAAAATTAATATTATATGTAAAATATATTTCCATATACAAATATAATTTTATCTCAATATATTATTAAAACAAATTTTGATGAATTTTGTAATGAATTTTATATTTCATATATTAAATCAAATTTTTGACACATTATAGTCCTCATTTTATTGGAAAATCTCAATTTTTACATCCCTTATATCGACTATATCCCTTATAGGTTATCTTTTTAAGAGTAAGTGGGACAATATTCTTGAAATGTGACATTTATTATATGTTATGTAAGGTAGAAGACAAAAATAAACATTCCAAAACATTAACATTCATAAAACCATGAGATATTGAATAAACCACATTAAATTGGTTATACATATATTTGGGAAAGCTAAGTTGTTTTTCTATATAGTATTTTGATATTTATTTATTTTGTGATGAATTATTTAGGATAAATAATTATGGAATACCAACTTTGTTAATTATTTCATTAATATATAATACAAAAATATTCAAATTGAACTAAATAGATTAAATTATTTTCAATAATTTTTTATTAATATGTTATGTTAAATAAGTGTGAAATTAATATATTGAAATTAATAATATTTCTTGATATTTTTTTATTTTAATTAATTAAATAATTTAAATATTTACATTTATGTTATTTTATCAAATATTATATTTTATAAAAAGATAATAAATTGAATAAAAAAACTTTATTATTCAAAATTATTATTACATTTATATAAATATAAAATATTCTCTCTTTATTAGAAAAAATTATCTCTTATAATGAGCATATATTCCTTTAACTAGTAAAAAATATTTAGAACAGTGTAGGTAAAAGGAGTATTTTTTCGTGTTATATGAGCATGTTTTAAATTTTATTTCCAACACAAATGGGCTTTCTTTTTTTATTTCGTTTTAATATTTATTAATAAGTTGGTTTATATTTTCTAATAAATCTCATGTTAATTAATCCATAGTTGATGAATTAAATTTTATTGAAAACTAGAAACCTTTATAAAAATGAAAATAATAAATATTTTAGAACATAATATTTAAGGGGAAAACTATAAAAATGAACTAATATTTTATGTTAGAAGTTTATATCGACAAAAATTTACCTTTATTCATTTTTTTTATTTATGAATATAATGAGGTAATGGATAGCTCCTAGAAGTGATTATATTTTGAGTTTATATATATTTAACTCATCCCATATAAAAATGCATTCAATATTCCCCTGCCTCACAAATCTCAAGACTCTTTAAAGCATCCAAAAAAATTCATAACAATCCTCTCTAATCTTCCCCTTCATTATATAGGCCTCACTATGTGCTAGAAATCCAATCAATGATATATATACCCTTCTATTCATAAATGATAATTACATCATTTTGTAGATAATTAACATAAAATCCTTAAAAACTACAATCCAATGGTTTAAAATCTTGGGAAAATTTGGATAATGAATCACAAATGAATTATAAAAATAAATTAAAATCTTCTTATTTATCTTTTTTAATCTGACGTTCTCATTAGTAAATATTATCATATGAGGATATACATCAGACTAAGTGGTGAGCTCAAAGCCCAATAAGATGATAGAAAAGGGCATGCATTGATATAACAAGGGTGAGAATAATAATTATCATCATAATATAATAAGCGTATCACAATAATAATCATGATAAGGTGTATTATATAAATAATTTAAATGTGAAAATGCATAAGAATGAAACTTAATTTCTCATTGGTCAAATAACTCACTTTGTTTTGAACAATGATATCATCATGTTCACACCAAACATATGTGCATTATTATAAAATCATCATTATGAAAAAATTTAAATTAATGTTTATGAAAATTTCAACTTATCTCAGTAGATACATGACATTTCCTAATTCATTAAAATTTTATATAATTCTAGGTGCATCCATCACATCATAACATTTACATAATCTGTTATGCGTGATAAAATGTATAACTATATTGGAAATAAAATATCCTTGATAAAGTAATGGGATTAATTTCAAAATGATTAAATTCTTCAAAAAATATTTAGGTTTAAATATTAATGAGGGAAAAATTTATTTCCTTAAAAAATCATTCTTGAGGGAGAATTAAATAATTCAAGAGGAGTCAAAATGCGTTTTTTAAGGAAGAGTTCTTTTATTTAAATCATTTTATTTTTTATAAAAGAATATTAAGAAAATATTTATCTCTGAAAATAAAATTATACTGAAATTAAGTTAGAATCTACAAATATTAAAAGATTAACCACACGTATATTTTAAATTGAAGAGAAATAACCCAATGAAAATTAGTTTGGTTAGAGAATTCGCTTACGTTATCTCAGAAATATTTTTAATTTTAACATCCTAGAAAAATAACTATAGATAATAGATTAATAAATCCATGAAATCTAATAACGTTATTTTATTCATTATAATTTTATTATATTTGTTTAATCTAATTTTTAATAGTTATAGAGATTAATGTCATCATTCAGGAGTGTTCCTTTTCTTGGTGTTCATGGTCAGTTCACTTATATTTATGTGTGGAAGATCATGTAAAATTAAAATAATTATTAAAAAATGAAATTATATGTTATTATAGAACTTATACTAGTTTAAATGTTTTTTTATATATTTTTTTATATGTTGTTTATTAATAATATAAAATGTCAATTATAAGCATTTTGATAAATTTGGTGGTTTCAGGATCATCATGACAATGCTTTGTTTCAGTATTAAATGTTATTTAAATATATAACATCCATGACATAAAAATGATATATGATAAATTTGAAACTTTTTAATCCATTTTAATGGTCTGATGACCATCCTTGAAGGTGTTATATGATAATTAAAACATGTCATCCTCAAAGGCAGTAAATCAATAATGCATCGATGTTGTTTTGATATTTAGAAAAAAAGGGATTTGATAATAGGATAGATAATGAATTATTCTATTAATATAATCAAATTAAAGTATATATATAATACTGGAGTCATCATTCCACATTTATATGGGTATCTAAAATTAGAAGAAAATCAATGAGGATTTTACCACCTTGAATTTCTTCTCCTTTAGAACCTCCTTATTGAACATGTGTTTTGTATTTTTTAGAGGAAAAACTCTATTGGAAGGCGAGTCGAAGGAAGATTAATTTGGATAATTTTCTAATTATTAAAGGAATTTGAGGTGTGGGGAGAAGTGGAGGTGATCAGTCATATTAATATGGTGGGATATGGGTGTTTATTATTATTATATTCATTATTTTATTTTTTGAAACATGAAAATGAATAGTTTTTATTCCCATGATTACATGAATTAAATATATTGGAATAGTTTTATATTATGGGATTACATCAAACATATGTAATTCATGACTCAGTAATTCATTTATTTGTTAAGGATCATAAATTTCCATATTTCACTATTAACAAAAAACTCAACTATTTTAGAAAAAAACCAAAAAAGTTAACGTAATTATTTTATGAAGGGTTTAATTAAAAAATAGAACCCTGTATTTAAAATAATTGCCTAAATAATATTTTTTTTCAAAATTTAATATCCATTTACTTAACAAATAATAATTTTAATGGTATACTCTATTTTATGACACTATACTAAATTATTTTATGATTCATAAAATTATATAATATTTATTAGAAATTAATAAAATCATTTATGAATCTATTTATTGAAAATATATATCCTTTATAATCAATTTTTTAATTATAAACATTTAAATATAAAAATATTTTTTAAAAAAATTACCACAATAATTTTATTGTTTATGAAATATTTATTTACTTATACTATGATATAATTATATCATATTATAATTTATAAGATGAATAAATTATTGTTATGCATTATTTTAAATTGTAATATTTCCATTTATAAAATATTTTGTTGTCACATTCCACCCCCTTTTAAAAAATTTCAATCAAAAATTCATTTTAAAAACAAAGGTGGAAAAATTTTATGGTAATTCTATTTAATTGATTCTTTGAGATCCTATAATGGATCTTCATATTTATGATTCTTCCATAGTACTTTGACTATGTGAGTAGTCTTGTTCAATAAAACATTATCTCTATGGTAAGATATTATAAAAAGCTTCCCCTTGTCAGAGAAATCATTTTAAACTTTACCACCTATGAATTTATTACAATTAAGTAATCTGATATGTAATCTCTCACTAGGCATACATAGAATACATAGTGTTCATGAGACATTGTGGTGGAATTGCTCAGCGATTTTCAATAGCTCATATATGGTTAAGAATCATAAATGGGCCGATGTACCTAGGACATAACTTTCATATTTCACCCAAATATCATGATCCTTTTCCATGGATATTGGTGGAGCAATACAATGTCTCCAACATTGAACTCTATATATCATCGATAATTTACTACATAGCTCTTATGTTAGCTTTAGGTAGCCCATATGTTCTGCTAAATGGAATTCACATTTTCTACCATTTCTTCAAACATTTAATGTCCTACCAGCTTACATTCACTTAAATCAACCTATCATGGAGGTGTTCTACATATTTTTAAATAAAGGGATAAATATGGGGATATTTTGATTCTATAGTGTAATTTTTTTTAAGAGAACTCAAAGACATGTATATGTTGGTATTATCCCTACATAAAGTCAATATAAAATTCTCTCAGCATGACTTCAGATGTTTAATCATTTCACCGAGATTAGCCATTAGTTTGAGGATGATATGTGGTATAGAAATTCAACATATTGTTTATAAAATTTTGGATACATTTCCATAACATGAAGGTGAATCATGTAGCTCAATTAGATAACGTTTATTGTGGTAATACTTACTCCCTTAAAACTTATCTAATGTGAATTTTTTCATATTAATCTTGTCAGATATCCTCTTGAATTTAGATAAAGTGGGTTTTCATTGTATGAAGATCAAAAAAATCAATATAACACTATTTTTTCTTGATTTATTCCGATGTCTAATGTCAAGTTCAAGGGTGATTTTTCCGATTTACATATTATTAATCATAATTCATGAATAATAACATTAGAAATTTTTCTTTTTTGCCTTGACATTATAACATATCATGAACATGGATTTATAATCTGCACTCTATTTATTCATATTTCCAACCAATAGAGATCTTATAGATATATATACATCTTTGTACTCCACGGTTGATTAGATAATATTGAGATATGTGAGTCATTAATAAGAACTTTATTTTTAAATTGATTAAATATTACAGATAGTGAAGACCAAACTCATTCGAACCATCCTCACCAGTTTTTTACCAAAATAATTTCTCTAATCTGAAATCATCCACCTTATTCTAAATCTTCAAATAATTTTAATAAGCATCCATTATATTCTCCATGAAGAATGGTTGAACAATTATTTTAGAAAGTATTGATGATATTTTGTCAATAAAATTTCCAATTTACATCCTTTTGAAATATATTAATATTTGATCCATCTCAATCTTCATCACTGATAAGTTTGCAGGATCCATTATATATAGAGATTCATCTAGTTTATTAGCACTATCTGGATGGGTGTGTAATGAGTACGCCAAATCCATGATGATCTGTAACTACATTTATAACTCAAATTAACCTCCTTCTTTGTGAATATATATTTTTGGATCATATTTTCAGTATATATATATATGATACTTCTACCCATATATGTAATGTCACTGTATTTTGAACACAAATATCACAGACATTGATTCTTGATCATATTTGTGATAGATTTTATCATTAATTTTCAATTTCATTGAGATTCATGCTATAAATTTTTAATTTTACATTCCCACACACCTAATCCATTCATAAAAGCACAACTATATACTATAATTTGTCCCCCACTTGTATGATGTGTGGGTATCAATTCATTGATAACCTTCTTTTTCAACTCTATAAAAAAAATTCACCTTCACTAGTCCTAAAAAACTATACTCCAATTTGAGTCCGCTAGGATATATAGTTTTAAAATAATTGTAAATTATTAAAAAAATTGATAATTATATATTATTACATGTAAACATTGTAAATCCATTATTAATGTTCATCAGGGCCACTATTCGATTTAATTTTTCATGGAATTTTCCATGGATATTCCCTTGTTGGTGATGACATGCGACAATAATGACATATACTCCATCAATAACTCATATTTTATAATCATTTTATATAGCTTCTCTATTCAAAAAATGTTTACCACATAACTCAATGTCTCCTCTCATTCCACTGTTTAATTCAGTTATATAAAAATATCATCAATAATGGATACCAAAACATTTTCCATGTATTCTCTAAATACACTATTAATTAATTCCACGAATAATGATTGACAATTAATGAGTCTGAAATGAATCACTATGAACTCAATGATTCCATACATTCATTGAATGCTAGTTTTACGAATATCTTCATTTTTCACAATTAATTTGTTATATCCCTATTGAAGGGCCCCCATATAAAAATAATTGTCCCCTCATAGTTGATCGAACATGTAATCTATGTTTGGAATGTGATATTTTCTCTTTATTGGAATTTTTTTCTCCAAATAATTAATGAAAAGGTGCATTGATTCATATCCACTTTCAAGTAACATTGAACAACATATTCATAACACCCAATGTCTATAAAATAATGATTCTTTTGAAAGTGTGGCTTTAAAACACTAATGAATCTATCGATTTTTAAATTGTTATAGAAAACCAATTATTATGACTAAATTGATATACTTGTGAAATTTTCTTAATAATCATTGATAGGTTCACCATAATTTTGTAGCTTCTCTACAAATTCACTCTCTATATTTGTCTAAAGAGTATGACTGAAAACCGTATGGTAAATTATTTTATTATTTTATTCCCACTCTATCAATTCAATTTCATCATTTTTCTTGGTGTTTTTAAACAAAAACCACTACTTTTCATTCCTTTAATCAAAATAATAAATGTCTAGAGTCATATTCTCCATCTCATAACAAAAAAGAACATAAAATATATTTTAAAATTTAGTTGACCAATTGTTTTGAATATAGATTATTCTAAGAACCATAAAAAACTGGTGGTCTTTGATACAAAAAATTATAGATATCTAGTTGCTCCCTCATATATGAAGGATGGTGATCCACACTATTGTGGTTACTGTACATAGCCTCAAACACTTGGTCAAGAATTTCCATGGAATTGAAAACTCCACCTTCCAAGGCATTGGGGATGTCATTGGGCTAATTGATTCATTTTCTACCACATGGATTATTTTCATCTTCACTCAAAGATCTCACTATTTTATAAAAAAAATTAGAACAAAACATAATCCAATAAATAATTTATTACAATGTAAAATTATCTATAATGTCATATCTCGTAGAATTCCAATTATTATATTTTTTATAAAACAAATAATTTGTGGTTCATACATATAATTGTTCTCAAACAAAGGTTTTTCACTAATGTTATCTAATAATAATGAAAAAAATTATTACATTGTGCTCTGATACCAAATATAGGGGCCCATGTTTTCTTACATGATTATTACATCATATTAAAGATAAAAACATAAATGCATTTCAGAACCAGGATACATGGTATTAGCATCTTAAAAAATTTATGAACATACATAAATTATCCACTAAAATGATAATAAATTAGTTAATATTTTTTTCATTATCCTATTAAATCTCTTGATCACTTTATTACATGTAGTTGCTTGAGGATATAGAACAATAAAATGGGTGACATAAAATCCCATTAATAGGATATATAATTATAATAATCAATATAACATGGGTGAGAATAATAATATTTCTAATAATATTTTAATAGTGTATCCATAATAATCTTTAGACGGTGTAGTATATAAATCCAACATATGTGGAAATGCATAAAAATGAAAGATCTTGTCTTAGTGGTCAAATACAAAACAATGTTGTTAACAAATCATGCATTGTGTTCACAAATAATATATGTGAATAATCATAACCAAGTCATTGTTATAATTAATAGGACCATTACCATTCATATTTCTAATTTTCTAATTACATACATCACATAAACTAATGAATAACAGTGCTGTATAATTATTTTTACACCTGTCACATCGTAAGATATACATAATCTTGCATGACACATAGTACATATGTCAATCATATTCATAAAATTACCCATGAATATCATTGGGTTTAATTTAAAAAATTATGCATTCATTAATAAACTTTTGGGGCCCAAAATGAATGAGTTATGACTTACTTTTCATAAACATCATTAATATTTAGTGTGAAAGAATCAATTCCAATGGGGTAATAATATGTTTTTGAAAGAAGAGTTCTTTTGAAAAAATCATGGTATTTTAATAAAATCTAATTATAAAAATTTATATCCTAAAAATTAGAACTATAGAACAATTAAATTATGTTTTTGGAATATTAAAATTACAACATCGTCATAATTTGGACGGGAATCGGAATAACCAAATGAAAAGGAGTTTTGTTCAAGATTCCCCTTACATTATGTTTGAAAGATTTATTCTCATTTATATACATCATCATAAAATAATATACATTAATAACTAAATCCATAACCACTTATACATTTATTTTATTAATTTTAATTTTATTAATTTCATTTATGTCCATTTTGATGAGTTATATGGTTCAATTTCATCATTCAAGAGTGTTCTTTTTCTTGTTTTTTATAAAAATTTGACTTGTATACAAGTCTGGAAGATCATGTAAAACATTAATAATTATCAATAATTGAAATTATATGTTATTATTGTACTTAGATATCTTTAAACAGTGTCATATTTTTTCCATATATGTTGATGATTCATCAGATAAATTTCAATAATAATCATATAGATTTATTTGGCGGTTTTTTGATCATGACGAACTTTTTTTGTTTTATTATTTACTATTTTTTATATATGTTATATCAAGAACATAAAAATGTTTATAAAATGGATTTTAAAATATTTTTCAACCATTATAATGGTTTTATGACAAGCCTTGATGGTGGTATTGTAAAATAAATACATGTCCTCCTCAAAGGCGATAAATCAACACCACATAGACGGTGTTTTAATTTTTATAATAATTGGGAGGGGATATGATGTTAGATTATGGATTGATACATTAACATAATAACACACCAATATATATATGAAACATTAGCTACTATTCGACTTGGATAATGGGGTTTTTTGATTGAATAAATAATTAATAGAAATTTAATGAAAATAAAAGAAAGTAAAATATGATTTCACCCTTTGAATTTATTCTACATGAGATCCTCCTAATGGAACATGGGTTTGGTATTTTATTGATACAATATGATTATTTAATAGGGTGAATAAATTGATAAGAATATTGAGTGAATTTTGACCAGCTTCATGGATTTGGATATCTGAGGAGAAGAGGTGTTGAGTGGTTGTATTTATAGATGATGAGGGAGGTGTTGATTTTTTATTATATTTGTTATTTTATAAATTTATGTACATGAAATTTATATTTTCTATTCCCAAGTATAAATAAATAAATATATGAGTATATTTAATTAGTATAGGCTTATATAACCCATAAATCAATAATGAAGCAATAATTTATGTACTTGTTAGATACAGTTAATTGTTCTATTTCACTATTCACCAAATATTTGCCTATTTTTCACGAATTACAAAAAATTACTCAGTAATAAATTTTCAATATGTTTAATTATATTAATAAATCCAAATTTTAAATAATTTTTTAAATATGCCCAATATAATTTTAAAATAACATAATCATTTACACAAAAATACTGATTTTAATATTATAACAGATTATATGACACATTCAAAAATTAATTAATGTCTCAAAAACATATACTATAATAATAGGAAAATAAAATATAAATTTTGGAATCAATTTAATAAAATCAAATTTTATATTAAATACTTATTTTAATTATAAAATGATAAATAAATATTTGTGATTTACAAAAATACCATTAAATAATTTATCATTTCTAAATCATTTTTTACTAATAATATGATACATTAGTATCCTATTTTTATTTTTATTTATAATAAATATTGTATATATTTTAATACGAGTTAATATTATATTGTCTAGATTACTATTTTTAATGGTCATGTCATTATTCCACGGGTCAATTTACTATTACATCAGTATATGTTCCTTAATTCATTTTCATCCATTATTTATGAGAATTATGTTTTTATTCTATTCAATATTAATAATCATAAAACTGAATATTTGTTTTATTATTTTATTTATAATTATAGTAGAATACCTCTTGTGGAAACCGTAATGAGTTACCTAAAAAAGAGGTAACATTAATTAATATGAATTTCTATTATATTTCAATCTCCAGTAATTTAGTTCTTCATATTCCATTTTAATATAATAACAATGGAATAATAAATATACTGATATTTTTTTGTTCTATGTGTTATACCTATACCTATATACACAACCTTTTAATTGGTAATGAACCTACCATTCATGTGTATAGAACAGTACTGTCTAATGAAATCATGTCGGTCATTTTTCATTAACCATCATTCATTATTGGTAATTGTGATGGAAATTAAATTTTTATATGATTTAAATGATATTTATTATTTATTTATTCTTAAATATTTCTTATAAAACACATAACATCATTTTATTAATTTTTTGGAAATTTGATAACATAATTTTTGGATGTGTGGACTACTTCATCCTCATAACGGTGTGATTTATTCCGATATTACATAGAAAGTATCATGATTGGTTTTTATAAATGAATATGATGTATATGGAATAAAAAATCAATATTAATGATTATATAAACATATATATATAAATAAATTACATTTATATTCTTTCATTCAATATGATATGAAAACAGAGAAAAAAATTCCATTCATTTTTATGAAATATCATATCTATAAATGTTGTATTCTTTTTCATATCAATATTTTGTATAGTGTATTATACATATTTATATAATAAATATATATATTATTTATTTTATATTTTAAATAATTTATATAACTAAATCATGATCTAATTAATAATATCGTTAATAATAACTCAACAAATATATGAAAACCAAATAGATATTACCTAAAATGTAACCTTAACATGGAATGTTTAATAAAAGGGTCATATAAGGTCATAATAAAACAATATATTGAATGAGAAATAATAATATGGTCATTTTGAATATTTTTAATTCAATTTTACTTTTTGTACAAGTGGTTTGAACATGTAATATGAAATTCAAGACATAAGATAAGGGATTTCTCATCTCACCCTCATTTCTATGAGATATGTTTGATATTCACTACTTATTCTAGTTGTGTGGTGTGTATATTATACTATGAAATTTCATATAATTAATACCATTTATATCATGATATTCAATTATTCAATAGATTTTATTCTTTTAATTATCCCACAATAAATAAATACACTCATGTAATGGGGGGATTTTCTAGTCTCACTTTTATCCCTATGAGATTTAAGTCTTCCTCACCACTAGTCACATATATGTCATGTATATAATACCCATAAACATATTATATGATTATTCTAAATAAATTTATATATATTTATATATCTATTCTAATATATCTCTTCCATGGGTTTCTATTTCAAATTATAAATAATCAATAATGTAATTTTGTCTCAATTTACCATCATTGAGACTCATTCTTTTTTATGCACCTATATTCTTCACCGAGGTGTATAAAATTCACTTTGAGATGTTATATCCTGAATATATTAATTTTCTTGATATTTTATTCTTCATTCAATTTTATCCTTTATGGGTATAATTATTCAATGTTACCAAAGTGGTAAAAGATTATTTCTACAATCAAACCTTTTTTATGTATTGGTTACGATTGTGCTCCCCTTAATGAAATCATACGATCAACATCTTAAGATTTATAGAGATGTTTCTTACACTTTTTATATTAATTAAATATTCATATAATGGTTCACTTATTCAGATATTTTTCACTTTTAATGATTACAATTTTTTTAATGTCAATAGTTATTTCTCTCTTTAGTCAAAATAACGTTTTCTCCAAAAACAAATTAAAAAATAATAATTTTAAAATTTATTTTAAATGAAATTTGATTATTATATTAATGAAATAAATGATTATAATTATTTTAAAATATTCCACTATATTATTTCAAATATATTATCCATGAATAGTTTTTCAATTTTTTTTTATTTTTCATTATATGTTTTAAGGTTATTTAGAAATTAAATTGTTTTCATAATGTTTTAATATTTATTTATATGTTTTCAACATTTATTAAAAGAAATTTTTTTAAAAAAAAATAAAACTTTATTTCATATTTGTTCAATGTTCTTTTAATGATAAATGTTTCCAAACGTTTTCAAGAATTTTTTATATCTTATAAAAACCATGAAAAAAACTTTCATTATAATTATTAAATTTTTTCAGAAGGTGGATTTCAAAGCCAAATTGTTATATTCATGAAGAATTTTTTAAATTTAATTTTCCAAAAAAATAAATATTAAAAGGTTTTTGGAAAAAAAAATTATGAATGATTTACTAAAAGAGAGGATATTTTCATTTAGTCATGTTCCATGTGATATTGAAAAATCCTTCTCCAGGTAAGATGACATCATTTGAGATAGTTCATTCTTTTCTATAGAAATTGTCCAAGAGAAAAATCATATTCTTTCCTTGAGTGGTTTATGTTTATAATGAAATTGGTTTTGTGAAACACATTTTTATTCCATGTGGTATTTTCTATTGAAACATTCTCAATTTCATGGGTTAGGTTGTGAAAAATGATTATATATCCAGCTACTATTACATAGGTTCAAATATGAAGAAATGTTTCAGACACCAATTTCATTTCATGGGTTATGATATTATTTTTATGTAACCCATATCATTTTAAGGGTCATGATATGATGAATGTTTTATTAATTTTTGGAACATGATAATATGATTTCATTATGAGATAGTTGGGACATACATCTCCTTATAATGAATTAGGAATATATTTATATATCATGAGATAGAGAAGGTTGTAATGGGGTGTGAATGAAGATTAATAACTGAAATTGTCCAATTAGGTGGTATTTAGAGTGAACCCTAGATAATAATTTTTTATTGGGTGTGAACAATTACAACTAAGATGGTCTTGGGATTGAAACAATAAAAAAATCATTGCGGAGAGAACCCATTCCACTACAAAGAATGGGTTGTGATTGGGGATGTTGGTGTGTCTCGCCCATCATGTGTAGACCCCAAATTGTTTTATGATTGGTTTTTGAAATAATACACGACTTATAGGAAATAATTTTTTATTCTTATGTGAATGCCTAAAACCCAATGTCTTATTAATATGTTTTTCTCACATGGATTCTACTCTTTATTACCAAATGATACATGTCATATGATGTGATAATCATTATTCCATGACTCATGTATAAGATCATTGATATGTGGGTTATGACTAAATATGTTATTCTCATGTTCTAATTCCCATATTCTCATGTTATGTTTATGTAACTCCAATATATTACCATTAATGGTTTTATGGAATCACCCTTTTGTATGTTTCGTTTCAGCAGTTTCTAATGAATTTTTTTAATTATATGTACTAAAGGGTATGATCATTATAATAATTTTTTGTGCTCTTTGATCATGTTAGAATATTTTCTTCCATGTTTTGAAAGACACTAAACTATTTAGGCCCTCAATCATGAGCATTAATAATGTGATGAATATTAATAAAAATTTATGCGATATCTATGTATGTTAATCATGAGTCTGAATAGATGTCATCAAATGAAAGTTTTAGTAAACATTTGGAAACTAGGATTAGAAAACAATAATGATATTCCTAGGTATATATCTAAGGATGTGTCTTGGGATGTCTATAATGATAATCCTATGGTGACATTGTTTTAAAAAATGAGTCATGATTTAGTTCTCTTATAGGTAATTTTTCAATATAATGTGGTTTTATTCTATGATAAGTGAAAATCACAAATGGATTTCTAGTCATAGTTAATAGTAGGAACAAGAAAGAAATAAGTAATCATTGAATGTTTTGTATGTCGAATGAATTGGAATTATAATAATAAATGACCAAATTTGAAGTTTCTTCATGATATTTAAGATGGTTTTATGAGAATTGGTAATATTGTTGATGATAAGGAGACTAAAAATGATATGACAAATTTATGGGATGTTATAACATAATTATTTACATTTAAAAAAATAACCATGTTTAGATTAGGTCTACAAACCATATGACATGATTCATATTTCAAATTCTATAAAATGGGTATTAAAGATTCAGATGATTAATCTGGAATAAATATTAGATAATAATGTTAGATAATTGGAGTCTATATGCTTTGGAATTTAAATAATATGTTATTCAAATTAGGAAATATTAAATTACTTTCATTATACATTTTAAAAAGTGATTGAAAGGGATATATTTAATGCGGTTGAAGGGATCTAAATTTGATTTAATAAAAATGTGATATTTAGATCAAGGTAAGATAACCATTAATTTCTTCTTAAGGATGTTAAAATGATATTTAGATTATATAAAGAGATGATGATATGAATAATGTAAATGGATTGAATTTATGACCTCCTAACTGATAATGGATTTTTTTTAAAAATTATTTTGTGATGTCATTGATGGAGATTATGAAATTTTTGGAATATATCCAATGATAATTAGATTATGAAAGAATTAATGTTTTGAATAGTGTTGTATAGAAATTAATGTTATTACAATGATTCATGACAATATATTATAATGATGTTCTCATGATTAGAATCTGATAACAAAGTGATACTTTATTATATATGTGGGGTAAGTTTTATGATTTTAATGAGACATTTAGTTAATTTATTTATAATTTTTAGTTTTTTCATCATTTATAAGGTTTACAGGTATGAATATTTATGTATTTTTATTATTTTAAATAATAAATGAGGTTTTACTGATTAATATATTATCATGGCACATGAGTATTTATGAATATTAGATAACTTGTTATAATAATTTTATTTTTCATAAAGGATGATGGAATTTCCTATCATTTTATTTATGGATAACATGATCTTTTAATGCTTCAAGAATGAAAAATTAACATTAATTTCATGGAATAATATATTTTGTGTAAATTGGTTGAAGCACAATAAATGTTGGGGTTGTCCTGAAATCATGTAATTATTTCATCTCCTAATTTTTTTTATCATTATGAAAAATTATATACTAATATAATTTTGTCTCATTATAATAATTTTAATGATATTAACCACATTTTTCATGAAACATTGGGTTATAAGTTTTTTATAATTAACCCTATCATAACCATGTTTTCTGTCACTCTCCATAAAAACATGATAAAATTATTTCTCTTCCAGGTCCTTGTTTTCACATTCTACCTACGTTATCCTCTGTGGAAACCTAGTTAGGAGATACATTTCATAACCAGAATGTAATGACCCACCAATTCTCATTGGCTTGAGAGGACACTGAGTCATTACTAGGAATTAAGCGACATCCCCAAGGTTCCAAAGGGTGGAAATAAATTCCGAAGGGTTTCAAAACAAGTGGGGGACGATTTAACATTTTTTTAACATCCATAGATCCAACAAACATAACCAAACCAACAACTAAATGATTCATGATAAAATCAAAGGCAAATAAAACATTTCTTTTATCCTAAACCAACCAAGAGTACCAAAGAAAAATCCAATACTAAAACATCAATGTAAACAGTGTAAAGACAAACTCAATGACCACAAGACAACAACCCAACTCCATGCTCCACAAGCTGCATGTTCCAACATCAAGAATAAGGCCAAGTATCACAAAGCAGTGCTCTAAACATGTGACACTTTACCGTTTCCAACATCCCAGTACATGACATCTGAAAAAGCACCAATGTTCTAATAAAATGGTTGAGTAATGAAACTCAGTAGGTTTTCCCCGATGACTTCCCAACCCATACCTCTAGGATAAAACATGTTAGCAAATTTATATAAAAAAATTTATATAAAACTATTCCAAAAGTTCACAATATCACAAGTTCCATGTTGAAACCATTTTATATCGAACCCCTTCTTTATTAAGAAAAGAAACCAAGAATTGCTTCCAATCAAAATCACATTTCCATTTGGCACATTCATTTCATTCCACACATCCACACAACCAACCATTCATGCATCCTGGACCTCCCTATACTCGCGAGTGGTGAGTTATCATTCTACTAAGCCGTCACATAGTGGACTACCATGACGGGGGTACTTCACGACCTTATCAATCCCAACATTCAGATGAGATTACTTGTCACCCTTATACATCCCAAAATTCTGATGGGGGTTCTTCTAGCCCTTATCCATCCCAATTCAGATGAACAGAGACACCACAACCCATGAATATCCATTCCCAAAACCTTGTGTGTCAAAAACCATTCAATAAAGAATAACCCTTTTATTGAAAACAATTTATTTCAAGCAACAAAACCATAGAAAATTTATAATCACCATTTTAAATTCACTTCAACAAACACTTTCCAAAAACACACAATTTCTATCACCCATTACTAAAAAGGAGTTTCATCCATTCATTCACAAGAGTTAAGAAAACCATTTCACTCAAGGAAAACAATTTGAAACTAATCCTTCATGTTCTTAGAATGTTGAATCAGGAGTGAAGCCAACATCCTCAAAATATTAGGTGAAACCAACGAACGGACGAAGAAAACTAAAAAAATTGATTCAACAAATTCTAGAAACCTCATTAGATTATGTTCCCTAGTACCAAAAAACCATAACAAGACTTAAATTTCATCCACTACCTTAGATCTACCCACCTTGGGCGTAGATCTATGGATCCATCAAGTGGTAGGAAGGATATCAATGAAAACTCAAAAGAAATGAGACTTACCTCGATCAACTAGCCTCTAAATGCCATGGAAAACCTCCGAATCACTTCCAAAACACATGGTAAGTGTTCTCCCACCTTCACCAGAGAGAAATCCCGAGTTAGAGCCTTCTAAGAGCGAAGACGAGTGGGTTTAAAGACAAACCAGAGAAGATCATTAAAAATTGGATCTAAGTTGACCTTGTGCATGGTTAATCTGAACAGTTAGGAAAATCATGCGCTAACCGTTTGGTAGTCACTGCTTGGAAGGGGCACGCCGCATGGTCTCCTCTCATTTTTTTCCCAAACCAAGCGCACATTGTGCAGTTTCTTCTGTCCAAGGGACCATCACCCGCATGGCTTCCGCACAGTTTGGTCATCTCATTTGAAGCCCATGCATCACACCTTTTTCAATTTTTACACTTAAAAAGTCTCCAAACATTCTCCAACCATCTCTTATATGCTTCATATACATAAAAATAATAAATTAAGTGTTGCTTTCCAGAAACCAGGGGTACTTCATTCTCCCCACCATTGTCCTTTACTTCCCCAGATAGTAGAAAACCTTTGCTTGCCTCAAAGAGTTATGGCCACTGCACTTTCATTTCCTTTTAATATTTCCACATCTCTTCCAGAATTCGACCATTTTCCACAAAACCTGAACCAGTCCAATACATTTTCTATAAAAGACATTATCCTGGCTATCCCTAATCGTCGCCAGAATATTTACCAATGAAGTATCTGGATCTAGGTCAATGGGATCCCATCTGATCACATGGTTAGGATCGGGCTGATACTTCTTCAACAGAATTACATGGAACACAGTATGCACTGCACTGAACCATGGTGGTAATGCCAACTGATAATCCACCTCTCCAACTCGTTCTAGTATCTCAAAATGGAATTTATATCTATGAGGTAATTTTCTCTGCTTTCCAAAACGACGATGTCCGAGCCTTGGAGAGATCCTCAAAAAGACCTGATCACTCACTGCAAATGACAATGGTCTTCAGTGATGATCCGAAAAATATTTCTGACGACTATGTTCTGCGTACGTCCCCTTTTTTATCAACTGATTCTTCTCCGTTGTTTTATGGACATGTCTCATCCCAACTATTGAAGTCTCACCCGTTTCCACTAAAAAAAGTGGAGAACAACAAGTATGCCCGTACAATGCCCCAAACAGTGCCACGTGTATCAAGTCTTGATAGTTGTTATTGTATGAGAACTCCAATAAGGGTATATACTCCTCCAATGAGCCACAAATATCCATTACACAAGCCCGCGAAATATCTTCCAATGTTTGTATCATCTGCTCAGATTTCCCATCCGTCTGAGGATGATACTCCGTGATCATAGAAAACTGTGCCCCAAGGGGTTGCTTTAATGATTTACAGAAATTAGATGTGAACCAATAATCTCTATCTAAGACTATGGATAATGGTACACCATGAATCTTTACCACTTCTTGGATATAAATTTTTGAATGATATACCACCCTATGAGTTTCACAAATTTGGATGAAATGGGAGGACATGGATAGATGATCTACTATCACCAAAATGGAATCGTGTTTCCATACTGTTCTTGGAAGACCTATAACAAAATACATTGGAATCAGATCCCATTTCTACACTATGATAGATAAATATTGTAACATACTAGTTGGTCTGTGAGTCTTTTCTTTAACCTGCTGACAATTTATGCACCGTGAGATGAACTTGGCCACCATAATTTTCCAAACGCTCCACCAAAACTGCGCTTTCAATGCCTTATATATTTCTTGTGTACCCAGTTGTACCGCCCATATTGAATGGTTGTACGCATTAAAGAGTTGTACCATACAAACTATATGTACAACCATCCGATCACTGAAACACCAAACAGAACCCGCTTCTAGTTTCTTTCAATCAATAGTCTCTCCAGCATTGAGTTTTGAACTCATTATGAGACATTATGAATCAGATGTTTGTGCCTCTTTGACCATTTTTATAGAATCAAGAACAAGAGTAGCTATATTGAAATCCATGACATCACCTCGGTTTTCACATTCCACAAGCATGTCGTCTATGACTGATATGAACTTCCATTCATCTGAAGCTTATTTCGCCAACTGAGCATATGAATTTCTACTCAATGCCTCTTCCACCGAATTTCCCTTAACTGGGGTACACCTTATTTCACAGTTGAACATTTGATGATACTCCATTAATCTACTTTTCCACAGATTCAAATTTCACAGTCAGAAAATGTTTTTCATGCTTTTGTGATCCATAAACACAGTAAATTTCTCATCAAAGAAACAATGTCTCCTTGTTTTCAAATCTTAGACGACTACAACTAACTCCAAATCATATGTTGGGTAATTATTCTCATGAACCCTCAACTACCATGATTCATAAGAAACCATATCATCTCTTTGCATTAGAACACAACCCAACCCTGACCCTGAAGCATAATAATACACCACATACCCCTATCCTAATTACGGAAATATCAAGATGGGTGTTGATGTAAGGCGATCCTTAAACTCATGAAATGATCTCTGACATTCCTCAATCCCTTGAAATAAACTTTTATTATTTTTCAATGTTGTCATAGGTGAATATAGTTATGATAAGTCACGCAAAAAGTGTCGGTAATAACCAGCTAGACTACAAAAACATCGTATTTCAAAGACATTCTTCCGTAATTTCCACGAAATAATAGATTTGATCTTTTCTGGATCAACAGAAACTCTATTCTCAAAAATTACATGGCCAAGGAAATATACTTCAGGTACCCAAAATTCTCACTTTGATAATTTGGCATACAACTGATTTTCATTCAATATTTCCAACACAATTGACATGGGTTGATCATGCTTAGTCCTTGTTCATGAATACACCAACATGTTTTCCAAAAACACCACAACAAAAGAATACAGATATCAATGAAATATCTGATTCAACAATGCTATAAAGACTGCTAGATCATTCATAAGTCCCAAAGGCATGACTACATATTCGTAGTGGCCATATCTACTTCGGATGGATACATTGGGAATATCATCCTTTTGGACTCGCAATTGGTGATATCCTAATCGCAAGTCAATCATGGAGAACCACTGTGCCCCCCTTAATTGATTGAACATATCATCAATGCATGGAAGTTTACATCTATTCTTTATCATAACTTGTTTAAGCTTACGATAATCAACACACATCCATAGAGTTCCATCTTCATTCTTCACAAACAACACTGCTGCTGCCCATGGAGAAGTGCTCGGTCAAATGAAACCCTTGATTTATAGCTCCTATAAATGCGCTTTCAATTATCCTAACTTTTTTGGTGCCATCCGATAAGATGGAAGAGAAATAGGATTGGTCCTTGCAAGGATCTCAATAGTAAACTCCACATCCCTTAGAGGTGGTAAACCTGAAAATTTATTGGGAAATTTATTTGAAAATTGATCAACAACAGCTATAAAACTATTTTCCTCAACCACTTACATTGACTCCAAAGTCAATGCTGCCAATTGGTAAGATATCGTTCCAACCATTGGTGCCAACAAGATCTTTGCACATTTCTTTGACATCCTCTCTCCTCTAAAGTGATGCTAAATGTCATCCTAATTTGTGAAACTAATTGTTCTCCCATAATAGTTGATGTGAGCCTTAAACCTTTTCAACCAATCCATTCCCAGGATTTCATCATATACATCAATATTCAACATGGAGAATCCCCATTTGAGCCCATCTCCATCAACACTTATAGCACATGCTCAACACATGAAGGCATTACATTCACTTTCACCAAGAGGAGTTTGTAGTTTCAAGATAGAAGGAATCATTTCTAGTTTTAAACATAGTATTTCAAAAACATGAGATGAAATAAAGGAATGCGATGCTCTAGAATCAAACAACACTTGCAGAAGGGTGGAATTCAAAAGAATTTTACCTCTCACTGTAGATGATCCAACCTGATCATCGACCGTCATCTGCTCAGCTCTATAGAATTGCTTCATTGCTGCACTGTTAATCTTGCTGCCTTGCTGAGATTTCCCTGGTTAAGGAATCATGGTATTTTGAGAATCACCATGGCTAGCTCTGTTATGCTGACGAGACTGATTTGACTGTCCTCATCCTATCAAAGCATACGTTTCTTGTGACGCCTATGAAGTGTCATGTGTGCCCAAACTCAGAGCATTACTACAATAACACTGTAGATTCCCCATATGTTTGAAATTTTAATATTCACTAGGTTGCGCCACACACTCTCACTTTTTGTTGTCAGCCAAACCACATTGAAAGCAACCTTCTCTGCTTTGGGGTCATGTAGGATGGTTCATTGATCCAAATTTTAGGTTCTGATTCACACTCCCACCTAAGAAGTAGGTGTCCCTCTTCCGCTTATTCCCAACATTAGAGTTCCCACCTGTTCCAATGGGTATCATCATACTTACTCCTCCCATAACTCCTGAGAGTCCACTATTAGCTACTGTTTCTCTATTTACCATCTTCGTATAATCTGTAATACAGAGAACAACTATCTTTGTATGAATCTCCTATCGAAACCCTTATTCAAATATCTGTGCCTTCAATGACACACATGCAGCAAATTCTAGTGAAAAGAGCAATAAATTCATGAATTTAGCCACATACTTCGTTATGGAGAGATTCTACTTCATCATGCTAAAAATTCAATCATCCTCTGGATCTTGAATGTGTGAGGATAGAATTGTTTATTGAAAAATTCCTCATATTCATCCCAGCCCAGGCTTTGATCCACCTTAGCTTTCACCACTAGCTCCCTCTGCTAACATGCAAGGTCCTCTAGCATATACGTCGCTAACACGAATTTCAGTTCTTTTGGTGTGTCAATGATATCTAAAATACGATTCATCCTACAAAACCACACCTCCGCCCTTTCTGGTTCTGAATCAACCCTAGTGATGGGTGGATTCTTCTTCTGGAACTTGACAGAATGGTTTACATGCCTTGACTCATCCCTCTGATTCCCCATGTCCACGGCCTAGAATGCTTGAAGTATACATTGGACAAGCTGTTGGTTCACCTGTGGCTCAGGTGTTCCCACATTCTCCGTATCCTCTTCCATTCAGTTTCTACGATGCCTAACGAGTTCCATTTTCAAAACAGACAATGCTCACTATTAGTATAATTACCTAGCAACTGAAGGCTTAGCATTTCAAATTCTATCACATCAACTATTGCCACATTGTTTTGTGAAAAAAACTTCTCCGAAGTTCAACCATGTCTGAAAACATCCCACATGCTGTTTGAAAATTCACTCGTTTTCCCAAGTTCAACCGACTGAAGGCTTAGCATTTCAAACTCCATAACTCATGTCATCCTCATCACATTGGCGAAACCCATGACAATGAGATTTCCTATATTCTAGAAGTGTATCCAAAACAATTGTGTATCCAACTCTCTGGACACATGAATTTCAGCATAAACGGTTCAGCTATGTCCTTTTATGCTATACCTTTCATGTTCTGAAAATCATTATCCTATATAATATTTCAACCCATGAAATAGAGAAGAATGTATTTCAACTCCAAGACCACGAACATCAATGACTAGTTGTTAGGAATGGACCGAACAAGCTAATGTCATTTTTAATGACCCACCAATTCTCATTGGCTTGATAGGACAACACGTCATTACTAGGCCTTAAGCAACATCCCCAAGGTGCCAAAGAATGGAAATAAATTCCGAAGGGTTTCCAAACAAGTTCGGGACGATTTACCCTTTTTGAAAATCCATAGAACCAACAAACATAACCAAACCAAAAACTAAATGATGCATGATAAAAGCTAAGAAAACTCAACCATTTATTTTATCATAAACCAACAAAGAGTAGCACATCAAAAACCAACACTAAAACATCAGAGTAATCAGCCGAAAGACAAACTCAAAGACCACAACACAACAACACAACTCCATGCTCCACATGCTCCATGCTCCGACATCATGAACTAGACCATGTGTCATGAAGTAGTGCTCTAAACATTTGACAAAGTACCTTTAACAACATCTAGTACATGAAATCTGCAAAAGCAACAACGTGCCAAAGAAGGGGATGAGTAATGAATCATAGTAGGCTTTCCGCAATAAATTCACAAATCATGCCTCTAGGATAAAACATGTTAAAACATTTATATAAAAAAATTTATATAAATCAATTCCATATAGTTCACACTATCACATGTTCCAAGTCATAACCATTTTCCAACAAAACGAATCATTCTCAAGAATAGAAACCAAGGAAATCATACAATCAATATCACATTTCCATTTATCACATTCATTCAATTTCACAAATCCACACAACCAACCATTCATATAACCTAGACCTCCTTTTACCTGTGAGTGGTGAGTTATACTTCCACGAAGTCGTCAATTGGTGGACTACCTTGACGTGGGTACATCACGACCTTATCTGTCCTAACCTTTTGATGGGGGTACTTCTCAACCTTATCGATCACAACCTTTTGATGGGGGTTCTTTTCTCTCTTAGTGATCCCAATGGACATGAACACACTCACCACAACACATGTAAATCCATGCCCAAAACCAAGTGTGTTCCAATCCATTCAATAAAAAATCACCGTTTTATTGAAAACCATTCCTTTCAAGTAAGGAAAACAAAGACAATTTAAAATCACCATTATAAATTCACTTCAACAAACACTTTCCAAAAACTCACAATTTCTATCACCCGTTACTAAAAATTGGTTTCAAACATTCTTTCACAATAGATAAACTAACTATTTCAGTCATGGAAAACAATTTGAAACTATACCTTCAAATTCTGAGAAAGAAGAATAATGAGTGAATCCAACCAACTCATCAAATTTGTTGAAACCAACCAATGGATGAAGAACACCAACAAAAACGATTCAAAAATTCCTTGATACCTCATTAGATTCCTTCCCTTAGTACCAGAATAACCAAAACCCAACATAAAAGTCATCCACTACATTAGATCTATCGACCTTGAGCATATATCTAAGAATCGATCAAGAGGGAATAAGGAGATCTAAGAAAAATAAAGGAAATGGGACTTAACTCGATCAACCGGTCTCTAAACAGCATGGTAAACCTTCATATTGCTTTCAACACGGCCGGTATGTGTTCTCCCACCTTCAACAGAAGGAAATCTCGAGTTATGGCCTTCTAGGAGAAAAAATGAGTGGGTTTAAATATAAATCAAATTATATCCTTAAAAATAGGATCTAATTTGACCATGCTCATGGTTAGACTACATGGGTAGGAAAATCTTGTGCTAAACATGCAGTAGTCACTTCTTGGAAGGGGCACTCTGCACGGTCTCATCACTCTGTTTTCCCAAACCGTGTGCACACCATGCAGTCTCCTCTATCCATGTGACCATCTCCTACATGACTTCTTCATGGTTTGGGCATCCCTTGTGAAGCTCGTACATCACCCCCTTTTCCCTTTTTAGACTTAAAACGTCTCCATACATTCTCCAACCATCTCTCATGTGCTTCATGTACTTATAAAGCTTAAATAAAGGGTTACATACCAGAAAAAGGGGGTACTAGACTGAATGTTTCTAATATTCCCTTTTTAAGGAAGTTTTATTTCTAATTTTTATTATATGGAAATCAATTAAATTAACATTCATGATTTAATCCTTGGATAAATGAGATGAATTTTAGGGAGAAATTCAATTTAAGGACGGAATAATATAAAATCCTATGATTTTTTTATATTTTTCTATCAATTTAATTTAATAATATCAATATTCTATATTTTATTCAATACTAAATATATCTTTTGATAAAAATTAAATCACCATTTTATTCTTTCTTTCTACGTAACACCTAGTCAATATTTCAATATAGAAAACACCTACACTTCCTTGCTGTACACACAAAACTATAGAGGACATTGTTTATATACAATGTCGAGAGATATCATTAACATGAATGAAACACAAGACCTTATTATACCAAACTACAATGTATTGTTGATAATGTTATTAATATATTGTTATAGTTACCAAATAGTGATTGGAATTGACGTTACAAATAAATTATCATCATTGTTAATATATGATTAAAACAAGAATATAAGATGAATATATTAGAAATTAATTATTTAATTTTTAAATTATGAAATAATATAAATTATATAAATTACCTTTCTACGAAACCTAATTTTCTATATACACATACATTTTAATATCAACAAATTAAAAAAATACTATTGTTGAATATTTTTAATAAAATTTATACATTATATTTTCAATAAATTTTTCTATACTTTTCTATATTTTATTATTTATGACCAATTTATTTTTGAATTATTAATTAAAAAATTAATTACGGTAATTTTTTGGAATTTTTCTAAAGTGATTGAATATTTTGTGAATATTGAAAAACAATGTCTTATAACTAAAAACATTTGTTTGTTTAATTTATTTATATAGTAAAATTATATTTTCATTCGTTTCTAATGTTTAATTACATCAATTAGACACCATGTAATACAATTTAGGACTTTGGAACCAATTTCACATTGATATTGGGCACAAGGAATTTTAATTATCATAATAGTTCTCACATTAAAAACCAACATTCGATAAACATATGTAGGATTAATTTTATATTAATTTTTACTACTTTTGTGTTTATAAATTAGATAAATAGAATCAATATTTTGAATATGATATTTTTAAAATTTAAATTATGTTCATATATGTTTTTGATCAAATTTTTTTTAAGATTAAATAAAAATGTATTTATAGTGATTAATCAAAAAATTATATTTCTTATTTGTTAAGAATTAATATTAATTGATAAAATGACCAAGATAATTTTGAAAAATAAATTATATTCCCATATTTTGATAATACCCCAAATTGGTTCTAATTTTTTTTAGTAATTGGGGATTTTTTATATGAATGTGACTTTCATAATATTATATTTAAAGAAAAAGTCAAAAAAGAAACCTTCCTTGGTTAAAAAATCATAAGGACTTGAGATCTGGAAAAGAACCATGTCAGATTTGTTGTACAAATTATTTATAATGTTACAGGAGTTATTTCATAGTAAATTTTTATATTTCAATTTTAGAGAATACTTATTTATTTTAACTGCGAAAGAAATTTCATTTGTTTTAATTATTAAATATATTTTTATTAAAATAAATGATACTAAAAATATTAAGAGTGAGTAAATTTATTTAATTATTTTCCTCATTTATTTTGATTAATATGTCATGAGAAAATTGATTTAATTTAATATATTAAAATTCAATATTTTTTTGATAATGTTTTATTCATAATATGTAAATAATGTCAAAATTGGAATTAATGTTGTATTATAATAAATGAAATTTTATTAAATGATTTAAAACATACTAAAAATACCATATTCATATAAATTATTATTGAATTGTAATAAATATATAATTTTTTTAATTCATGGAAACTAATCTTTTATAATGAACATATTGACCTTTAAATATTTAATACAATATTACCGTAGTTTGGGAAAAAGTAGTGTTTTTGGGTGTTACAAGCCCTTATTTGAAAATTAATTTCCAAAACACAATGGATTTATTTCATTTAAAATTAAATATAATTTATATAATTTAGTGGGACTATATTTTCTAAAAAATATCACTTTAGTTTAGTATTTACGGTTAAATTAAAATGTTTAGAAAAAGTAGATACCTAAATAAAAAATTGATTAATGAGGGGAATCACAAATGATAGGGAATGAATTTAAAAAAATTCACTTATTTTTGGGGGTTTCTGATTTTTCATGTCCAAATTACCATTTCATAAATATGTGTTCCATTTTGGAAGCACATGTGGTAAGGGATACCTCCGAATTGTGTTTACATTTGGTATATATATGAATTTTACTCCTATATAAAATGGAATTCAAACATCCCATTCCTCACAAATCTCAAGATAAATTGTAATTATATTATATATATATATATATTACCTTATTTCATTCAATATTATAATAATATGGAAAGCGCTTCTATTCATATGTACACCATACCATCTCCATGATTGGTGTACTCCATTTTATATATTTTTTATATATTATTATAAATATTTATAAAATAAATGTATAATATAATTATATCATGTTATCAATTAATTAAATAAGTAAACCATTACATATTTAATACTACCAAAAATAAAAATCAAAACACATATGATAAAAATAAATATTACGTGAAACGTAATCATATCAAGGAATTGTTTGCTATCAGGTAATATAGAGTCATTATAGAATAATAAGTGATATGAGATATAAATTTTTTAAAATATGGTACATGTATAAAAAACCCATATTTATTATACACTATATTTTAACATGTATGAAGAATTTTAAGACTCCTGTTAAGGGTTTTCTCATCACCCATTTATTTTGTTGAGATGTATAATATATTAACCACATATTTTTGTAGTGTTTTGTATATACTACCCCATAACTTGTGACATAATGAATATAATTTATTTAATGTTATTATAATCATCAATTGATTTTATTATCTTATATATAGGGATATTTAGAAGTTATTAAAGTTGTATGAAGTCTTATAGTCTCAATTTTATTTTACTTATAGTTATTTCATTTACACCACTTTTTTATTTTTTTGGGGTATACACTACCCATGAATTTATTCTATAATTATTATAAGTAAATTTATGTGTATTTAAATTTACATTTTTTATCTCCATTTCATATTATGTATGTTTCAAAATTAATGTTATCAGTAAATTAATTTTATCTCATATTTTCTTATTGAAAGACATACCATTTTATGCACCTATATTCTACTATGAGGAGTATAATTTTTCATTTTAAAATTTATATTATGAATATCCTTATTTTAATGATATTTTATGATTCATGTATTGTTATTATTTTATTTCTATTATGATTCATAGTTAACAAAATGTTAATAGTTTATTTTTAAAATCTCATCATTTATCTGGATTTGTAATGATAATGCTTATATTGATGAAATCATACAGTCAATATCCCAATAACTCAAATTAATATTATTATACAATGTTTATTCTTGATATATTCATATAATGGTATCATTTAATAGGATTTGGAACTTATGTTGATAATAAATTGATTTTAGTATAATGTTACATAATTTCTCTCTTCTTCCCGAAATAGGTTTTCTCTAAAAGTATGTTCAAAAAATGTTTCCATAATGTTTTTAGATAATATGTTGAACATATAAAAAAATATTAATTTTTTTCAGATATTCCTATATATTTTTAAAGTATTATTTTCAATGAAAAGGTTTATAAATGTATTTTTTGTTTCATTTATATGATTCCTGTTTATTTTCATAAAAGGCTTTGAAAACACTTTTATGATTAATTTATAGGTTTTCAAATAGTTTTTAGAGAAAATGGATTGAAAAATTTATTCACATTTTCAATAAAAATTTTAAATTGTTTTCAAATTAAATGGATTTCAAATTTTTTTCATGCTTTAATTAAATTTTTTCAATTTCCTTTTAAAAGAAATTGTTTTGAATATGAATTTCATAATATTCGTTCTTTAGATGGTTAATTTTTAATGTGGAATGTTTTTTATGATACACATTTTTATACTATGGTGAATATGCTTTTGAAACAATCTTTCTTTCACAATTATGATATGATGAAATAATTATGAAACATATTACTTTTACATAGGTATTAATATGATGATATTTTTATGATACTTATTTGATTTCATTGATAATTATATGATGTTTATGAAACCCATCACTTTTTGTTGTTAATGATATGATTCATATTTTATTATCTTATTGCACACATATGTTTGATTTCATTATGATATATGTGGTACATATATCTCCAGCCAATTTATTTGGTAATATTTATATCTCATGAGATATACGTGGCTGCAAAAGAGGGTAATCATTTCTTAGTAATGGACTTTGTATGTTAAGATGGACGTAGGAGTGAACATTTACAACTAATAAGGTATTAAGAGGGAATCTGGCCTACTAAGATGGTACTTTGATTGAACCATGACAACTAATATGGTTTGGGGAGTGAACTGGTCCCACTAAAAGGAATGGGCTAAGACTGGGGTGGGTGGTGTGTCATATCCAGTATTTGGCACCCCCATGATGTTCCCTGATAGGTTTTGGAAAAGTTCCTTCTATTATGGGGAATCATTTCATATTCTTACATGTAAAATTATATGTTTTATTCCTTTGTTTTTCTCTCATGTATTATTCACTTGATTACAATTTGAAAAATAACTTTTCAACTGCAAATATTTATCCATGACTCATGTATATGATCATTGAAATGAAGAGTATTATATTAAAATGTTATTATCATGTACTCATACCCTTATTCACATTTTATTATTATATATATCTATTATTTCACCCATTCTAATCCTCTAATGCTACCCATTATTAGGTTTCCATTCCTAAGGTTATGAAGAATTTTATAGTAGAATTACTAAAGAGGAAGATATATCTGAAAATCATTGAATATCGTCATCAAAGTCAATAGATATTTTTCATAATTTCCAAAGAAAATAAACTGTTTTGTTCCTCAGTCATGTACTTTTTTGATGTGATAAATATTAAAAGAAATTTATGTCATATCCATATATGTTATTATTAGGATTCTATAATACAAACTCTTGAAGATATACATATTATATTATATATAAGAATGTGGAATTCTTACTGGAAAGTCTATTATCATAATCATAGGTCCAAGAGAAACCATGTAAGAACATCATGAGATGAATTCTCATACACTTATTATTAGTCACACCTAAATGTATACATACTATTTACCATGTACAAAAATATCATCTGATAGAATATGTATATAAAAGAATATCATAATTACATTTTAGGGTTCTCATAATGTAGGGGATGTAATATTAACATATAAATGAGATGAAATCTATAGGACATTATTATATTAATTTCATGGAAAACAATGAAAAATAAGAAATATGACGTTTTATTATTCTTCAATTATTAAAATATTCATGTAATACAAATTATGAATATATTATTATATAACAAAAACTCAATATAATTTTTTTTAAATAGTGATATATAATGATATGTAGATCATCATTCAAGATAATGGATTAAAGATGAATCAGTTTAGAGTTGTGGTAATTATCATCATTATTGTTATAACAATATCTGTTGTTTTAAATAGAACCATAATTTTATTAGATCGCATTGCCTAACATAAACAATTTTTTTAAGATGGTGATTCCCATAAATTTTAAACAATTATCGGAAATATCCTCATATTTTTTTATATAATATTATAGGATGTGTTATCAAAATTGAATCCTTAAAGGCTATTGATCACGAAAATCTTCGATAATATATTTTCAACATCATAAATTTTAATATAAATTAGAATATTGTAATGGACCGGACCCACCTGGTCCATTACATTGCCAAAACACATCTCCACCAAAACAGTCGCACACCGGTCATGGTGGAACTGGTCACATTGGCACCGTGAAGGTGGTACCATGAGGATGACACCGTGAAGGTGGCACCATGTCCCCATTGGGTCTTCATCCCTTTTTCTAGTTTCTATCTTTTTCCACTCCTACAATATATCTTTTAACATAAATATAATTTAATGCCCCTTTCAAAGACATTTAAATCCCACAAATAATATCTAAAATCCCCATGAATTGGGAAACCATAAACTCACCAAAACATGTGGTTTTTCCCTCGTTTCACTCCTTATCTGCATACCTTCTGTTTCCACTCCCATTGTGAATTTTTCCCCAGTTTAAAAGAAATTGTTTAACGAAAAACCATTATTCCACAACCCCGATGGGAATAATTAAAAAATAATTAATCTCATCGTGTTTAACCTCCCAACTTAAATGGAAACCATGATCTTACATTAAACTGGTTCCAAATTCTATATCCCATAACAATGTAATCTCGTGTTTATATCACGCCAGTGTGTCTTAATACCCATTCTTAGTTGGATTTCATCCTCCTCACTGGTGCACATAAGATCCCATTCATCTCGAGGATTGTGGGGCACCTGTTCTAGTTTTTTTAGCCTTCCTTGGAGTCCCCAGAGTTACTCCGCTTCAAGTCACGCATCCCCAGATCTCGGTGCATGGAGAATAACTTCGATCCTTGGTCATCCAACTAGGGTTTTCCTTCATCTCTCCTTAATTTGTATCATGTTGGGAGGGTATCCTATTGTTTTTGTGGGATGGAAGAAACCAAATGTTAATGATGATAACAAATAGACTTTTAAAGAATGAAGGGGGGTAGTGTGATCGATATTTCTGCGGCTTTTTCTTACCATAGATTATTTATCATTTTGAACTATCTAGGCATATGGTCACTAAAAATCATGGCCATTGGTGCCCTTTCCTTTCACACTAATTAACCCTTATCTTCTATGATAATTGAATGACACCAACAGGGGAATTTCGGTTAATTACGTAGACATGGCCTATTAAATGAATGTAAAATGAACAAAAATCCTGGTGTGATCACCCAGGCTAACCAAACAGAAAGAAGAATACTTAGTGAATGATGTACTTGAGTCTGAGAACTTCCTAGTGTTGTCTTGGTGGCATGTCCTTTTCTTCGGCTAAATGCTTAGTGGGTGACTTGGGTGAGGAGAGTATTTTCTATGGTGGCACGGCTGTTGTTAGTGAATCTGTCACTATGTGGGGATGCATCTTGAGGCTTGGTTTGGTTCCAGTACATTGAAGAAACTCACTGATCCCTTTGTTGTTGTGACATTACAAGAGAACTGGGTGTGAATGATTAAATGGTTTTTTGGGTGTTTCATTATCTTTGGCTTGTGGTAATTCCTATTTGTTTTCCAGTAGTGTAGAATTCCCCTAAAATGGGATCACATGAACATGAAAAATGGGTTAAATGGTGAATTGGTTTTGAGAATGAGTGGTGACTTGGTCGTGAGTGTTGTGCCTTTCTTTTATGAATGAATAGTAAGGAGGGTAATTGTTATTCGCTTTTGGAACACCTAGGTTTGGATGAGTGCTTGTTACCTATATATATATCTTTAGTTTTTATGTTTCTTGTTCACGCCCCACCCAAATTGAGCACATAGTGTCGAACATCCCCATTTCATGGGGGAGGGTGTTTTTCCCAACACTCCAACGATTGGATAGTTATTATCTCCTTTTCGGATCCCTTTCCCGAATATCCCAACACTCTTTGGGCTTGCTTTGATGGCTTAAGGTCTATTATTGCCCACGATTCCTCGGACATGGTAGTTTTGGTGGTTAGCCCAGGTGTCTGCGGGCAGGTTGTTTCCCAAGAATATTTTGGATGATTCGCAGGTGTCTTTGGGCATGGTAGTGGTTTTGGCCCAATTTTTTGTGGGTGGGATGTGTGGTTGTGGCCCAGGTGTTTGCGGGTGGGATGCGTGGTGGTGGCCTAGGTGTGTGCGGGCAGGGTGTCCCAGTGGGACTACGGTGAGTTTGGCGGGGTTGGTTCAATGCATAAGATGTATTAAATAACCAGTTCTAAACTGGAATGGGGTACCCAAATGTCGATGTGCTATTAATATACATTACGTGACTTGGGTTATTTGGGGATTGTGCCTTGGTGAGGCTCGGGTGGATAGTTTTCGTTGCTATGGGCTTTGATTGTCTCTTTTCTAACAGGGCAATAGAATTCCTCCACACTTTTTCATGAGAGTCTTTGGTTTTCCCTATTTAGTATTATTGTATGATCACCCTAAGTATATAATACATCTTTCTGGTTTCAAGGAGGACTTCGGGGATAATGCGGGGCCGTACTAGCTCAGACGATGGGGAATTGCAGTTGCTGTTTTTCTTTTCCTTGGTACTTTACCTTGGTAGTCTCCATTTACATTGTGGTATTTAATTTTGTATCAGGCATATGGGAATAGTTTTCTTTGGCTTAACTTTTACCCCCGGTTTCATTGTTGTTGGGTTTTACTATCTTATCTCCTGATCCTACTAAAGAAAAAAAGGTAATGTCTTCCATCTTGTGTGTGATTTTAAACCTATGCTTCTAGTATCCACTCCGGTTCCTATTGAAGGTGGGTCTCTAGGGTCATTATCTCACCTTCTACTTGAAGAGGGAAGGGTCTGTCAATATAATGTCCCTTCCCTCATCTTGATGAAGGCGGCTGGTGATAGAATGGTATCAGAGGTGATGGTTGAGAGAAAGGATGGAGTCTAGAGTTAGGCATAGTGAGGATTGCATGTAATGGTATGGAAATAGTGTAAGGCAATATTGGTGCATGAAATAGGCTATGGAGGACAAGATAGGACACAGGATATTATGGCCCCCTAAGATCTGATGCAAGGAATCTAAGAATACCAAATAACCAAGTGAGGCTACAATGATTTCAGGGTAGAAACCATAGAAATGTTTCATGCATCATAATGAATTTTTTTCTTGTGTTTTATGGTTATTATGGTGATTGAAAATGTATGAGAAATCTAAAAAAATTATGAATAATATTCTACACTACTCAGGAATAGAAATTTATTGATTACCTAGCAGCTATGGCGCATGGGAGATGATCACGAGTTGTGGGGATGATTGAGGCCTAGGAGGATGGCATGGATGATCGACATAGTGTTGACCGAGAAGAGGAAGATGATCAGTCGAAGAGGATGCTTCATGCCTTTCAGCAGCAGACCCTACCGAAGTATGAGGGTAGCATCTCTAACATAGAGAGAGAGAGATAGAGAGAGAGAGATAGCTAGCTAGAGGAGCTGGTGATAGCTTTCAGCTTCATCCGTGCTCCAACAGAGTACTAGTTTCCTCTGACTATTATCCATATGCATGGAGGGGCATGTCAGTGGTAGAAGAATTATCTTGGGGAGATGAGGGAGACTACGGTTATGTGGGCTGACTTTGAGAAGGAGTTCCGGGAAACATTCCTCTAATTCACAATGAAGGCTGAGAAGAGGTAAGAGGTACTCTCCCTAAAGCAAAGGAGAAAGTCAGTTAGAGAATTGGGGTTCAAGTTCAAGGATCTCCTCTTATTTTCTCTGAACCTATTTCTAGAGGAGTAGTCTCTGTCAAGACCTTTGGATGAGGCACTTCTATCTTCTCTTTAGTATGTTGTTACTCCCTTCACACTACTAATGTACATAGAAGTCCATAATAAAGCTGAAGTGGTGGAGAGGATGCACACGCTGGGAGGTGTATCGTGAGATAGAATCCAGTTGGGATCGTTGAAGGTTAATGCCATCAATAGCATGCCTCCAGTGTCAGGGCCCTCTAGGTTTTGACCAGCAGGGAGCAAGCCTCAGCAGTTCCAGTTCTGATCACTTGGCCCCTGCACTTTCTACTCAGGCCTAGGGCCGAGATGCTTCATCTGTGGATGCCAAGGGAACCTTCGGAATCATTTCTTAGACTGAGTACAATAATGAGTAGTTGGGCAAGCTCAGTGACCACCTCAGCAGCATCAGTTTCCAGCTAAGACATTTCATCATCAGCAGTAGGGGCTGAAAGCTCCCACTTATCCAAGGACAGGCATTGCAGGAGGAGGCTAACCTCAGGACGCCCCACAGGGACCTCAATCAGGGTGTGGTTGGGGAGGTGGCCAACAACTGAGAGTTAGGAGAGGTGGGCATGGACAATTTCACGCTGTAGAGGCAGTAGCTTAAGCAAGTCTAGAATTCATTTGGGGAATGATCATCTTGTTTAGTACTATTGCATATTCCTTGTTTAATAAAAGGGCTTCTCACTCCTTTGTTGCACACATTCTAGCTTGTGCTCTAGATTTAGACACTGAGAGACATCCAGTGCCCTTGGTGATGAGTACACCAATCGGAGGTCAGACCGACCATTGTTATGTTTGCCAAATGTGTAAACTTATGATTGGGCCCCATCAGTCTATATGTGATCTTTTACTATTGCAGATACATATATACGATGTCATTATATGCATTGACTGGCTTTTCCCTATATATTCCATCATTGAATGATTCCTAGTAAGGGTCATGTTTTATGATTTTGGGAGCCTACATGTAACATTCATCGGCAAGCGGGGTTGCTAGAAAAGCAGCAGGCGATAGGACCCCCTCCTTTCCTAGTTATATGAACTATTAGTGGAGTCAGTGGATGCAATGATGGTGGAAGTCCCAGTGATTGTCAGTGAGATTATGCTCATCTTCCCTTAGGAAGTTTCGACTCTACCACCTTGACGTGATGTTGGCTTCGGGATAGACATGCAACCTGGTGCCCATATGATTTTGATTGCTCCCTACCGGATGGCACCTTTGGAGTTGTGGGAGTTGTAGGTTCAGATTGACGATCTGAGGAAGTTGTGTTTTGTATGACCTGTTGGGTCACCCTAGGGTGCTCCAGTCTTATTCAAAATGAAGGAAGATGATGGTCTTATGATGTGTATAGACTACCGGAGCCTGAATCAGGTAACGGTCATGAACCATTACCCTTTCCCATGGATATATGACCTTTTCAACCAGTTAAAAGGGGAAGGGTGGTTCTTAAAAATTGACATGCAGTCGAGATATCACCAGCTGAGGGTGAAGGAGAGTAACATCTCAAATACTGAGTTCAGGTGTAGACATGGGAACTTTGAGTTTGTGTTCATGACATTCGACATTACAAATTCTCTAGCTCAGTTCATGGGTCTAATGTACTCCATCTTCTAGGAAAACCTGGATCGGTTCGTAGTCTTGTTTATTGATGACATCCTGTTCTACTCAAGATAAGAGTATGATAATACTGAGCACCTATGAATGGTTTTAGAAGACCTCCTACATGAAAAACTCTATGAGAAGTTGTCCAAGTGTGAGTTCTAGACACATGAACTGCACTTCCTTGGGAATGTGTTGTTCAAGCAGGGAATAGTGGTGGACCCATCGATGGTTGAGGCGGTCGTTCCATTGGAATCGCCCAAGAATGTGGCAGAGGTTTGTAGTTTCCTTGGACTGGTAGGTTACTATTAGAGGTTCATGCCCATCTACTCCCAACTTTGACAAAAAAGTACCAGGATTTCGTGTGGAATAGGCAGTGCTAGGAAACCATTAGTTATCCGAAAGAGAAGTTGGTACGTGCCCCAGTGCTGAGGTAGCCAGAAGAAGGGGCGGCGTATGAGGTGTTCTGTGATGCATTAGGACAAGGTCTTGGGTGTGTGGTGATACAAAGACAAGGTGTGATCTCTTATGGGTCCAGGAAGTTAAGTCCTCATGAGTGTAATTATTTCCCCCATGAACTGTATCATACAGTGGTTCTGTTCGCACTAAAGTTGTGGGATCACTACTTCATTGGGGAGTGATTTGTGGTCTTCACGGATCACAAAAGCATGATTTGTAACTTCTACCAGTGGGACCTAAACTCACAGTAGTTATGGTTAATGGAGTTCCTTCAAGACTACAACTTCAAGATTTCCTACACCTTAGGGAAAGGGAATGTGTTGGTTGATGCATTGAGTAAGAATTGTTAGAAGGATGCAGTTTAAGAGTCGACAGATGCATGGAAGGCGATGAGGGAGTTGGATTCCCTATAATTAGATTCATGGGAGGATGTTGGTAGAGGTTGTCTATTTCAGATGACGGTGAAATCCTCTCTACTACAGCAGGTGGAGGAGTCTCAATGGGGAGACATAGAGAGTGAAGTGATTTGTGGCTGGGTTAACCAAGGTGATGCTCCTAAAGGGTTGATGGAGGATGGTTAGAATCAGAATCCTTTCCAAGGAAATATGTTTTTCATAGAGGTGAAGCATGAAAGGTTTCTTGGTGAGTTCCACAACTCACCCCTAGAAGTGCACCCAGGAGTTTCCAAAATTTATCAGTACTTTAGGTGTAAATTCTAGTGGCCCGGGGTACTGCGGGTGGGGGCAGAGTTCGTGGCCTGGTGCCTAGTGTGTTAGCAGATGAAGGATGAAAACCATGTACCAGGAATCTTGTTGCAGCCTTTAGGTGTCCCCGAGAGGAAGTGGAATGACATCTCGATAGATTTCGCCATGGGGATACCCAAGGATCAAGGAGTCTACAACATTATATGGGTATTGGTGGACCTGTAGACGAAATCGGATCACTTTCTAGCGATCAAGGATTCAGGAATAGTGGATTCCTTATCATAGTGGTACGTGGAAGAGGTGTTGTGGTTGCATGGTGTTCTGAGGTCTATATTCTCAAATATTGATGCATGATTTACCTCAGAAATCTGGAGAGTATTGCAGGATTATTTTGGCACCTGGCTACATCTTAGCACTACTTTCCATCCCCAGACAGATGGATAGATAGATTGCACCATCCCAACATTGGAGGATATACAATGAGCTTGTATTCTTCATTTTGGGGGATTGTGGGTGCGGCACTTGCCTCTGGTAGTGTTTGATGAAAATAATTTCTATCACTCTACCATTGGCATGGATCCGTTCTAAGCCTTGTATAGAAGGCCATGTCACTCACCCATGTGATGGACAGATGTTGAGGAAACATGTGTTCATGGCCCAGAGGTGGCGCAGATCATGACGGAGAAGATTCATCTTATTAGTGAGAGGATGAAGGCGGCTTAGGACTGGAAGAAGTTTTATTCTAAATTTAAGAGGAGACCCTTAGAGTTTGAGGTCGGGGACCACATATTCTTGAAGGTCTCCCCTCGATGTGGACAACTGTGGATCGATATAGGGAGTAACCTTTCTACATGGTTCATCGGACCCTTTAATGAGCAGCGACAGGTTGGATAAGTGGCTTATTATCTAGTTTTACCACCTCCGATATTGAGAATACATGACATATTCAATGTGTCAAAAATATGATGGTATCTACATGACGATTCACCCTTCTTCAACTGGGGAAAGCTGGGCATCAAGGCCGATGTGACTTTTGTGGAAAGGCTAGTGAGGATTGTGGTACATTAGAAGAATGTGCTCCATGTAAGGACCACTCCCTTGGTTCGTGTGTTGTAGGTCTATGTTTGGATCGTGGAATGTACCTGGGAATGAGAGACACATATGTGTGCTCAGAACCCAGAGCTATTTTGAGTTTTATCCCATTTTTTGTACTTTTTTGTGATGGAATGCATTACATTGTTAACTATGGAAAGTGTGGTTTTCCTTGTTTTGTGGATGTGTGTAAATATTACTAACAATGGGGAGGGGAGGACCCAATAACTAATTAAGACTCATTTTGATGGGTGAGATTAAACCCATGCGGGCGAGTCTATGCCACCCAAAGAGGATAGTATCTTGGAATGGACGAAGAAACTCCCGAACACATATGACTGGACAGTTTGACCTTCGAATGTTGTCTAACTACTCTAGGGGGAGGTGTTTCTAGATGTCTATGAGGTTGACTATTGAGAGGTATCTTTAGAGGTGGTCGTTCGGAGACCCTCTTTTCTTCGTGTCTAGTTTTGATTCTCGAGGGAGAGAATATTTAGAGAGGTATTCGATGTAATGGCTCAGACCCACCTAGTCCATTACTTTTCCAAAACAAGGCTCCATCAAAATGATCGCACACTAGTCATGGTGGCACTGGTCACAGTGGAACCGTGATGGTGGCACCTTGAGGATGACATCGTGATGGTGGCACCGTGTCCCCACTAAGTCTTTATCCCTTTTTCCAGTTTTTGACTTTTTCTGTTCCCATAATGTATCTTTTAACGTAATGATAATTCAATGCCCCTTTAAAATCCATTTGAATCCCATAATTAATATCTAAAATACCCAAAAGTTGGGCAAACCCTAAACTCACCAAACTGTGGGGTTTTTTCCCGGTGTCTATCCCTTTCCCCGTACCTTCCATTTCTTCTCTCGTTGAGTGTTTTTCCTCTATTTAAAAGAAGCGATTTAAAGGACAAACATTATGCCACCAACCCGATGGGAATAATTAATTAAGAATTAATACCATCATGTGTAACCTCTAAAATTAAAAGGAAACCATGATCCAACTATAATGTTGTTCAAAATTTCTTATCCCACAACAATATAATCCCATCTTTATATCATGAAAGAGTTTCTTCTTTCCCCTTCATGGCCATATTTCTTCCTCCTCCCTAGTGGGATTATGATCCCCTCTTTTTCGAGGAATGTGGTGCGCCTTTTTTGGAGTATTTCAGCCATCCATGGAGTCCCCAGAGTTCCTCCACTACAAGTCATGCATCCCCAGTTCATGGCTCGTGGAGAAGAACTTCGATCCTTGATCTTCCAAGTAGGGTTTTCCTTCATATCTCTTTATTATGTATCATTATGAGAGGGTATCCTATTGATTATGTGGGATGGATGAAACCAAACGTTAATGAATATAACAAATGGACTTATAAACAGTGAAGGGGGGAGTGTGATCGATGTTTCTGATGCTTTTTCTTATCCTTGATTATTTATTGTTGCGAACTGTATGCGCTTTTTCTCACTGAAAATCATCGTCATTAGTGGCCTTTCCAAGTGGACTAATGAACCCTTGTCTTATCTGATAATTTAATAACTGCAACATGGGAATTTGGTTAATTACGCAGACTTGGTTGATTACATGAATGTCCAGGTAACAAAAATACTTCTGTAATCACCCAGGTTAACAAAATAGAAATAAGAAAACATAGTGAATAGTGTACTTGAGTCTGGAAACATCCTTTCTCTGTCTTGGGGGCATGTCTGTTTATTATGCACGATGCTTATGGGGTGATGTTGTTGAGGATAAAATCCTCTATCGTTGCATGGATGTTGGTTGTGAACCTAGAACTGTGTGGGGGGATACATTGAATCTTGGTTTGGTTCCTTTACATTGACGGATCTCACTGATCCCTTTGTTGTTGTGACATTACAAGAGAACCCGGTGTGAATGCATAAATTAATGTTTCAGTCTAACTCTTTCTATGGCTTGTGGTTATTCCTGTTAGTTGTCCAATAGTGTATAATTAACCTATAATAGGATCACATGACGCAGAAAAATGGTATAAATTGGTAATTGGTTTTAGGAATGAGTTGTGAATTGTCTGTGAGTGTTGTGCCTTTATTTTATGAATGAATAATAACTGGGGTGTTTGTGCTTAGGTTTTGGAACCCCTAGGTTGGGATGAGTGCATGTTACCTTTACATATATGTATAGTTTTTATGTTTCTTATTCATGCCCCACTGATGTTGATCACTTTGTTCCGAACACCCCTATTTAATGGGGGTGGGTGTTTTCCTGACACTCTATGAGTGGCTTGTTATGAGATCATTTTTTCTCCCATTCCTGAATAAGCCAATACTCTTCAGGTAGGCTGTGACAGCCTGAGGTCCATTATAGACCATGATTCCTCGGGCCTGATAGTTTTGGTGGTTGTCCCAGGTGTGTGCAGGAAGGTTGTTTCTCAAGAATCTTCAGGATGAGGACAAGGTGTCATCAGTCGTGGTAGTAGATGTGGCCCAGGTGTTTGCGGGTGGGATGTGTGGTTGTGTCCCAGGTGTTTGCGGTCGGGAAGCATGGTTGTGGCACAGGTGTGTGTGGGTGGGGTGTGGTAGTGGGACTGTGGGGAGAATTTCAGGATTGGTTCGATGCGTATGATGACTTCAATAACCAATGGGATAGTGGAGCGGGGTTCCCAAATGTCGATGTCCGATAACTATACATTACTTGACTTTTCTTATTTGAAGAGTGTGACTTGGTGAGGCTCGAGGGGATAATTTTCCTTGCTAGGTGATTTGGTTGTCTCTTTTCTCAGAGGGCATTAGAATGCCTCTTCACTTGTGCATGAGAGTCTTTGTATTTTCCAAATGAGTATACTTGTATGCTCAACCTACGTATAGAAAAATGCCTTCAGGTTTCTAGGAGGTCTTCATGGATCATGCGGGGCCATACTACCTCAAACACTGGGATAATTGCAGTTGTTGTTTTTCTTTTCCTTGGTACTTTACCTTTTTTGTCTCCTTGTACATTGTGGTATTTACTTTTGTAATATGTATATGGGAATGTTTTTCTATGGCATTACTTTTACCCTCTGTTTTGGTGTTGTTGGGTTTTACTATCTTATCTCCCGATCCTAATAATGAAAAAAAGGGTAATTCTTTCCATCTTGTGTGTGAATATATACCCTTTGTGCTAGTCGCCACTCCAGGGCCTATTGAAGGTGGGTATCAGAGGTCATTATCTCTTCTTCAACATGAAGAAGGATGGTTATGGAAATCTGATGTCCCTTCCCGCGTCCTGATGAATGTGGGTTGTGACAGATATTATACTATAAATCATTCCCATTATACCATAATTCTCCAATAATGAAGATGAAAATCCGTAATAAAATATTTTCATGATCAGAATAATAAAATTTATACCAAGGGATTCTAGTATAGATGCTTCCATTTTTTATAACCACAAACATTGTTTGGATGTTATTTATGAATTCATAACTCTTGTATACTAAAATTCTACATATGGGGTATACTTTTTTTAATATTATATTCCTATGAATCCAATCAATTGATATGATATTGGAAATCACCTGTGAGATATTTTTATAATTAAATCTGGACATCTCTAATGGAGGATTATATTGAATAGAAATTATTTTGAAGAACCAATTTTAAAAAAATAATGGGAATTGAATGAAACGATGAATATTTTCTCTAATTTATACGTTTTTATACTCCTACAAATTTTTACCAAGTTTGAAATAATATGTAGGATATAATCAAAAATGGAAGAGAAAACCACAACCCCAAAATTATAGCATAGATGCTTCACTTTCAAGAACACCATTTTAAACATATATATAAATTGATGTTTTAATGTACATATTATTTTGTTAATATTTATTTACATATAATAATTCCAAATGAAATCATGTTGAAAATCCCTTATAGGATATTATTATCATGGAAACTAAAATGATTCACTAGGCGATTCTTGTATAGTAGCTTCCCATTCAAGTAACACATACCATAATAATAGATAATCTTCTTATTTAATATAGAGAGTTTTTTATTAAAGTTCACAAACTTATAAACATACCAAAAAAATATATCATCAAATCCATTTCAATAAATTTAAGGAATCTAAATTATAAATATCCAATGAGGGTTTTTTTCACAGATAATTAATTTTGTAGTTCCACATATTGTTTTGAATACTTATCTTTATCATTGAATCATTCATATGTTAAAAACTATTACTATAGTATATATCCTTGTTTTTAATGTATTATTTCATTATAAAAATAATATTGATGATCATTTTAAAAATACATTGAATAATATTTATAGTATAATAACTAAAAATCTCTACCATGGGACTATATTGTAGCCACTTACCATTGATGAAACACATACCAAAAGAATACAGAAAGTTATGATATATAATGTAATTTTTTCTAATTTTATCTTTCTTTATAATATTACTAATTTAAATATTTTTCTAAATTCCATTTTATTTTATTTGTATTCTAAAAAGTGTAAATATCTATTATGGTATTATAAATTACTTGCTTACCATTCCTAACACATGTATAGTGTAAGATATTTTTGTATGTATTTTTACAATGGTATACAAAAATATTGTAGTTTAATGTAAAAATAGTTTTTTTAATGTTTATTTCATTTTATTACAACTAATGATAATTATTCTATGAATCCTACCCAAGATATTAAGTGAATTTGAATAGGAAATCCCCACTGGGTGATTGTAATGTAATCTTTTCCCATTGAAGTTCAAATGACAGTTCATTGTACTTATCATTGAGTTTTAACCAATGGAATAGTAAAAATCTAGATTTTATTTAATGAGTTGTTTTATAAGTGGTTTTTTATATATTCAATGAAATTTAATGATGCAATAAATCACCCACATGTGTTTTGATGCATTAGAATAAGAAATAGCCTTTTGTGGATTCTAGTGTTCTTATTTACGATGAATAATTACCTACTAAATGTATAGGAAAATACATGACAAAATTAAGATATTTTTTAAAATTTTCATATAATTATAATCATGCCAATGGTAATAAGGATTAAAATAACATTTAGTATATTTTCAGTATTTGGACTCAAAATCATTTATGGGGGATTCATGTGTAGATAATTCCTAGTGAAGAACAACATACCATAGGTATATAGAAATGAATCAAATTATTTAGATATTTATTTATTAAATTAGATGTCTTTATAATCCAAAAAAATTAATGATGTTTCAAATCCCATATTGGTGATTTTTAATAATGGAACTGTAAATCTCACAAAGGGTATTCTAGTTGTGTTTCCATAATTTTAGGATCAACAAATAGTTCATAGTACATACCAATGTGGTTAAAACTAAGGTATAAGTAAAGACCTAATATGATAAACAAACTTCCATTCCAATATTAATATTTGTATAATCCAATAAAAGGAAATAATGATTTGAGTTCCCAAAAAGATAATTACATCATTCGAACAACACATATCCACAAGGGGATTCTTGTACCAATGAATACCTTTATAGACATAATTATAATACAAGATAATTATCATTGAGATGTATTATTTTATTATTTAAAATACTTATTATATGATTTTTAATTATTTAATTAATTCTATATAGATATAATTGTTCAAAACTATATATTTGGTGTAAAAAATATTATAATTTAAACATGGATTGTTTTCCATTTTTATTGATGGAAATTCAACACCACCTCACAAAATAACATTATGCATTATTGATGGAAGAAGCGTGGAACCTGTTAAGTCAATTTTTTTTAAAAAAATGTATCCCAGCCACGCTGTAATTGTTCTAATTGTTCTATGATACATGTTTGTTCTTTTATAAGTTTGTTAAAATACTAGTAATTATTCACAGAAAATATGTAGAATTTCATGGATAATATACTCATTTAAAATATAGAATATGTGATAGAAAAATCCTAATTTGTAAATCCTATATTAAAAAAAATAAATCAATGATAATGAAGGGGAAATTTAGTAACAATGTAATGAAGGGGAAATAAAAGGTTATTAGGGATGTTTCTACACATGTGGTACAACAAAAGTATATTAGAGTCTATGAAGACATGAAATTGTTGTTATTTCTTAATGAATTAGGGGCATTGTATTTTCATCATAGTGGTAACTATTTTGGAATTAGTTTTATACATTTCATTGATAATACATATTTAATCATACGGTTATAATGTTCATGAGTTATTAATCAATATCATTTGATATATTTGTAGTCACAAAGAAAATAATAGAATCATATATGGCTCAGTTGTATCATTGTTGGTTTGCTTCAAGGATAGTATAAAAGTTAAAAAATTCTCAAAAAAGTATATTCCATTTCATGTTATAAGGCCATTTAGTATACATGATTTTTTATGTGAAGTAACTAAAATCATATAACCAATGGGTAGTAGCAAAAAATTATTTATTACATTGTAGACCATCAGTGCGTTAAACTCATCACTAAACACATTGTATTTATATAAAAATAGAACATCATTCTTGATAGAGAAATTTTCACAAATAACATAAGATATGAAACAAAAAAATATTAAATAAGGGTATATATTTCATTACCTATGGTACCTGTATTGATATTGTCTGAATTATTAGAGTAATATCAGAGGAAAATATATAATAATAACAAGAAGATTTTTCGGATGATTATATTTATTAATAAAAATATAATAAACTAAAAAAGAACACTACAGAAATAATAGTTAGTTAATAGAAATTAAAATATTTATTTAGTTCCACAATCAGTGTATAATTAAAATAATATAATAAATATATAAGAAATTATTCTAATTATATAAATCATTCAGTGATGTTACCCATTGAGAATTCAATTAAAATAAAAATTTGTTTGATGTTTATGATTGTGAATTCAAGGCCATGAAAAAATATCCAATTGGAACTAGAATATGTATATATTTTATGAAAATTTAAAAGAAAATTACTATTTCTATTAAATCCAACAACTATTTATATTCAAAATTCATCAACCTCATTTACCAGTCAATACTGGTTAAGGGAATAACCAAACCATCTAATAGATGACCATTGTAGTATTATCATAGTAATGAAAAGAGAACATGAATAAAATGTAATGGTTAAATTAATTTTTATATGTACCTGAATAAAATATTTCTATCAACAATTCTTACGTGGAATCTAAAAAGTACATGTTATATTTTTGGATTAAACATAAAGAAAAAAACAAGTATCAATGAATGACATTTTACATTTGAAAAATAATACGTTACAATCCAACTATTAGATAATATTAAAAAAAACATTATATAATTAAAGACATTAGATTTCATAAAAAAAAATCATCACACATGTTTAATTATTCATAATGGGATTTTGTTATTGAAATTTGTAAGAAAACTAATGTAGTAAATACTTTTAAAATTATAATTACTGTTCATTTCATGTTATTATGTCATACATATGAATGTTTTGACATTTGTAGTAGATGAATAGAATAAAATATTAGAAATATTAAAATTTTATTTCATAGAGTATAACATATGGATAAAATTTATCAATGTAAAGAATAAATGTTGATAAAATTTTTATAATAGCTACAAAATATATTTAATTATTATTCTTCCATATCAATAAAGAAAAAATTAATTGGGAATTACTCATTATAGATAATGAATAAAATATATTTTCTATCAAGAATTCAACAAAAAAAGATACTACTAGGATGAAGATATATATATATATATAATTCCTTTATAGTGTTATGAATTTTTTATTTATAAATTCCTATAGGTGCTAAGCTATATCGGATATATTATAATATATATCATATAATTAAAACAATTTTAGAGAAACTATACATGTAACTAATTATTTGGAATAAAGAATATAATGTCATGAAATATAAACAAATAAATGATCTTTTAGTTCATGAAACTCCCCAACTGGCCCCCACAAGTTTAGATTTTGGAATTTTTGTTAGTTATTTGATCAATTGAATAAAATCTATTTTTTATACATAAATATAGTATGGACATCCCAATATAGATGATGTAATTTTCTCAATGTTGTAATATTTTCACACATGTCCAAGATAGAGTTCGATAAGGAAAAACATCCCAAATATAATAAGTCATCAAATTACAACAAACACCCATACGTGATGATAATATGTGTGTTTTGTATTTAGAATATGACATTATGATTAATAAATATTGTTTTATAAAATTAATATATTTACCCATTTTCTTAATAATCTTTATAACGCATTACTGAATGGATATATTTATATAAACCACAAATTTTTGGAAAATAATAAATTTACAAAATGATTTTTTTGATCAATATTGATTTCATAAATCAATATTTTAAAAAAGAACCCCTTATTAATAAATCATTGTTGTTTGAGAAAAGGATCAATATGAATTTACATGGATACACACCTAAAAAATCATGTAGTCATTTTATCATAATTTTTAAATATAACATTTAAAAAATACATTATAAACATTCCATGACTTTTTTGATGAAAAAAAAGTGAAATAAACATTTTAAAAAAAAGCAATATTATATGAAACATTTTTTTTCATTTGATCTATAAAACTAATAAAATTAACCACATAAACAATATATATATAATGTATTGAAAAAATACATTTCTTCATGTTGAATATAACTAAAAATATATACCAGACAATCATTACTGATGATTCAACAAAAGTATTTCCATTTTTTATTAAGTGTGTGATTCGGTCTCTCCAAAAATATTTTCACAGCATCACCTCCACATAGAGTTCTCTTTATTTTAATCTTAAGAGATTTACCATAAATTCAAAGAATAATTACAACATTATCACCTGGAATTAGGCAATTTATTTTTTCTATTCCCCATGAAATTTTTTTGAGGATTGAAATACCAACCACATATCATCAATCTATCTCACATTCCATTATTACAAATTTCATATCCAATTGAGAATTTACTTCATAATGTTTTACTATTGGTAAAATCTTATTGACCCCTTTATGAATATGATTACCTCTACATATTGTAATTTTTCATAGAATTCCAAGTCTTAAAATTTACATGTTTTGAAATATATTTGAAATCAAGCATCTGAAAAAAAAAATACACAAAAACAAATTACTTTAACATAGAAAAATTTAACAAAATTAATCATTACAATTAAAAAAATTAATTATATAAAATTTAAAACTCAATTACATACCCGATTAATAAATTATCATATTAGAATGTGTACTTAATCTCTTATAATGAATTAATAAAAACAACTCTCAACCATATGTTATTCATAATGTAATAGATCAACATTTTATGTAGTGTAACTTTCTATGACTTGTATAAAAATTTTATGGAAGGTGATCAAAATTTGTCAAACTTATTAACAATTTTATAATAAATAGTTCAATTCTAGATATCAATAATTTTCAAAAACAATTCTCAAATGTTTTGAAAAAAACACCAACACTGAATCTATGATGATAAACATATTTTAAGAGACCATTAAAACACATAATAATTTCATGGAATATATCCAATATGATAATATATCTATCATAATGAAATGGTGATAATTTTTCATTTTATTATATAGAACATCAATACAATATGACATTACTTGAATATTTTGAATTTGAAGAGTCCCACCATCCACATAATAATTTAACACATTCTAGTACACTAAGATAATATTTCTCAAAGAAAAAATGAAATTGAACAATAATTAATCATGTTACCTATTATTTTTAATCCATTTTGCATTAAATTCAATTTAAAAATGCAATGATGAGTATCCGGATATAACTCAGATAATGAATTTTGTAAAATATGCATGTTTATTTGTATATATAGTTGACAACTTATTCATATTGATAACCTCAATTGTTTTTAAATAGACCTTGAAAATAACATCTTGACTCATCATCCAACATTGTTTCACTGAAAATTATAAATTTTCTAATATGATTAAATCTAAAAAGAATAAAAAATTTCCTAAAATAATTATTATCGCTAAATTTTATAATCAGCATAATGATATGTTAGAATAATATAAAACAAATCCTCATTTAATTTTATCATGAAAATATTTGTATTCATGTTGTTAATTAAAAATATAAAGGCATTGCGAAATAACATATTTCACTAAAATAATTATTACACATACTCCAAAATGAAAACATTTTCCCCGAATGTATAATCCCTTTAACTTTTTGGTTGAAGAAAATCCACTTGATCAACTCAGGTAAAGCCTAAAATGTCATAACAACCAAAAATAGTTTCCAGAAAAGATAAAGAACCAACCAGCGTAATCCCTGTAAAATAATTGACTTCATACCCTATAGCCCTGACATCATTGACCTTAATTAAGTACCTTAAAAAATAAAAAAAATCACCAGATTGAAAAATATAATTCGGAGAATGAATAAATAAATTATATTAATAATCCCATGAGGAAATATAAATAATATTTATATAAGAACACTAATTTTTCATTGAATATGGAAAATAATTTCAAATAAATCACAATTATCAATATTCTTATTAAATTTTTAAGAGTATAAAAATATAATTTTTTCATACTCATATTTACATATCATTAATGCATAGTAAAACCAATCCTATATGAATAACAAACATAAAAAGCGTAATCATTATGGGAATCTTTGAAAATCATCCCTTTATATGGTTCTCTCAATTAAAATTACCAAAAACTATCCACTATATCCTAAGATCATTAACATATTGATGGTTTCTAAAAATAATGATAAATATCAATTAATAATTATGTAATTTTACATCAAACATAGACATAATGAATAAAATGAAAATTATACAATAGAAAAAAATAAAACCTCTCCAATATTTGTCTTCTCAAGATCATCAGTGGAGTAATTACTGGTTGAATCCTAAAAAATAAAGTACTATTTTCCTCTATTCCATCGTATGATCCCACAAACATTAATATTACACAACATATAGTAACCACAATCTCCTCCTGACCTCCATCACCTCCCTTATCTTCTTTCCTTGCTTCCACCATCATAGTTTCACCTGTTATTATGACTTTAAAAACTTCATTTAATTGAATGCTGGAAATATTTCTAGATCTTGTTCTATGTAGTACAGTCAGGAGATTTCATTATTATATGACACATTTAAAATCCTATAAATTCATTTGAATTTGTAAGTGGTTCTATTTTAGAGGATGTCAATTTTATTTAATTTCATGTTTTAGGGGTGTCATATTTGGTGAAATTTTATGTGGGTACTAATGGTGGTTGTTCAATGTAGTTTTAAGAATATGATAATAACATTTTATTTTTATATCTTATGTCTAGAACCATATTCTCTATCATTGTGAACAACATAGGGAAGACTGTGTAAAACAATATATGTGAACTATTCATCTACTTCAATGTATAAGTGGGTAATACGAGGTAGGTGTTTGTTTTATGGATGTACTCATCATGAACCTCATAGGATAGGAGTTGAGCATGCCTAATTTCTTATAATTCTGTATTTTCCCCATTGGTTTTATCATCAAAATGATCAATAATATGAAATCCCAGTTGAGTATATGGTATTTTATGTTATTTTGTTCAACACTTATTCACGGTTGGTGGTTTGATTTTTTTTTTTGTAGTATTAGGACAGTATTTATCACCACATTTTACTATTTTTATACCATTCTATTTTCCAATGTATTTTACTAATTTCATTTTTGATATTATTACATGTTAAATACGGTTTCATTTATTTATACATTTTCTCAAATTATTTATTCTCATTATTATACATGTACTAGTTGGACAATAATGATTAGACCCAATAAGTGGTATAAGAAATAGGTTATGGCCTGGTTCACATCAATTTTATGGGTATTAATAATTCCCATATTATTCAGTTTAACATGGGATTTAGACCACAATTAATCTTTCACATCATAAAAATTTTATTGAAATTTTCTGATAGGCCATTATGAAATATTTTTGGTTTTGGACTGATATCGTGTCTAGTTATATGTGATATTTGATATCCATAAATTCAATGGGATGAATTTCCCATTATGGAAAATGATGATTCATTAATTTTTATGGCAGGATAATTTCTAACTATCATGTGTATAAATACAGGTGGGAGTGATAGATGAGAAATGGAATGACATGGATGTGAAATTTATTACAAAAATTTATTTAGCTTTAGATGGATTGTTCTATTAAATTTGTATTGGGAAAAATTAAAAAGCATATATGTTCCATTATGATGAAACTATTGAATGATATCTCACAAAAAAATAACATTTTCATATATAAAAAACTATACACTCTTTAAATAAATGAACATTCATCAGTGATCGGGCACTTCAACACCCTCGATATTATGTTCATTCATCTAATGGAATTTTCTTATGAAATTGAACATGTATAAAATTGTATGGTTCTATTGATATGTCTTCATGATTAATAAAGTCAATTAATTTTCAACCTCCCCAAAAATATCATTAACAATATATGGATATTCAAATATGTTTCATGCATAGTTCTTGGAAAAGAATGATTGAAGAAGAAAATTATTTAATGATTCAAAACATCAGACCATGTAGGTGATCTGTCAATTGAAATTGGAAAAATTAAAGAGTGTAGTTCTTGTGGGATCCAAAATAATGGAAGATCCAAATCAATGTGTACAAATAAAAATTCTAAATGTTATAATTGAAAAATGAAGGGCCTTGTTAAGAAGTAATTTTTTTAATAATATGATTATTTTAATGATATCTCAAAAAAATATTTCAAGTACTTATTGGAATATAGATATAATTTTTACTAATGTGGTGAAGAATGATGGTGGTAGAAAACACCATAAGGTAGAAAAAATCTAAATTACACATGGATAATCAAATAAAGAGTGACATGCAATAATATTTTTTTATTTTAATGGGTTGATATGAATGAATATATCTTGGATGAAATTTTTTACATGGGGGGTCATCACACCATGAAAATAAATGTAGTCTATACCATCAAACTAATTATGAAAGATGGTAAAATCTAACCCATCCATTGTCTATTCCATGTGGTGGTCCTCAAGAAAATAATAACTTTCAGGAATTTTGATAGGATCAAATTATAGAACCTACACAAGAATGACTTTATGATAATTTTGAAGGTAGTGCTTATGGTGTCATAGGTATAAATGAACATAATGAATTTATACATTCTTATGGGTGAAAACTACAAGTATGTGGATATAGTTTTCACATACAATACCTTAATAGAAGTGTTTAAAACATAATGTAACCTTATGAACATTCATATTTATGAATGGGGACTATTGATTCTAGCGGAATAGAAATTAATTCCTATATTTGAAATGGAATCCTTACCATTTTGTGAGAATTTATTTTGGAGAAAGAAACATAGGTTACAATTCATGATTTTAAAAGCTATAATCAATGACATAGTATATTTGACCCATTCCAATAGTTGTTTTTCTTTAATTATATACCTTGAGGGATCGAGGTACATATTATCATTCTTTATTGATTATTCTATGAGATGTTGGTTGTACCCAATAATGTGAATGGATAATATTTCAAAATTAAAAATCCCAGAAGGAAATGAAATATGGATAAAATATCAAGTGTTTGAGGATTTAAAATGGTGGAGAACATACAATAATGGTTTTTGATACATTTTCTCATTAGGAAGGGATAAAAAGTCAATTCATGGTTTTGTACAATAGCTTCAATAATTGTATGGAATTGTGTATGGATATGACCATATTGGATAGAACAAGGGTGATGATGAATACTATATTAATTACAAACCATTTTTGGTAGAATAATTCAATATCACTTGTTATTTCATCAACTGGTCTCCTTCAATTATTATTTATATAATTACCTCGATGGATTTTTGGGATGGTAAACCCCTTTGATATACTCAATTACATAATTTTTTATGTATTATTTTTAAATTTATTTATGATGAAGAATTATTTGGGTTGAAATAATTATCATGTAATTGTATCTTATGGGAATATGCTGATTGTGTAAAGGGGGGTCTTTTATTGCAATATAATCCCCAAAATCATTTCATAACAAGATATTTTAAAAATAAGAAAATTATAAAATGAAAATTTATAATGAAATATATATATATATATATAGATTACGGAATCTAATACACATGATGTAGAGGAAAAATCCATTGAGGATATTTTTTTCACCAAGGCATTAGCAGGGTTGGAAGATCAAGTATTGGTTGCGTCTTGACTATGATGATCACGTCAGGATAAATGAAAACCAGTATGGTACTCCAAATAAGCCACATAAAAAATATTATTTACATTATATTTAATGGGGATGGTGTTTTTTTATAGGTGACCTATAATCTGAATATATAATCATGTGTAGTGATGTTACAGGAGGAAAATGATGCATTGAACTATTGAAAAACCTTTTACATGAATCAATTACTTCATGAAATTATTGATAAAATGAAATGAGACTTTACAATCTAGTGAGATAGAACATCCAGATGGAATTATATTCCTCAAGACTATGGTTAATTTATATTCTCATAAGAATGATATTAATTTAAATGAAACAATTTTTCATATTTTTAGATTGATGAATATTTTTATAGTTTTTGTGATGTGTTCTATATAAAATTCACATATTAATTAGCTAGATGTGAAGATTGTTTTTCACTATGGTGATCCTGATGAAGAAATCAATATGCATCAACTATATGACATTTCCCAATAAGGAAACTAGAAATTTTTTTATATTTTGAAAAATAACTATATGAACACAGGTAGGTTACATGGAATATTTATTAGGGAGATTATTCTTATATAATGGGCCTGGGATATAATATATTTAATTATGGTATTTGAGTTTATTTTATGGGTTGTAATGGAATTTATTTAATCATTATTCTATTATATATGGATGACATGTTGGTTGCATGTCACAATAATGATCAGAAACAAGAGATGAAGGTATAGTTATATTTAGAGATTGACATGAATGATTTTTTCCTTGTAAACATGATTCTTGGTGTGCATATTTTCATAGATAGAAATAATTGGTTGATTTGGAATTCAAATAAAAATTTCTTTTATAATTTCATATAATTCAGCATAATTGAATATTGTAAGGAGATCTATACCCCTCAACCCATTAATCTATTTTTATACCCTATGATGAGTCCTGATATTGAATCCTAGTGTATGAAGATTTCTCAAGAAAGATATGCATATACAGTTGGTAGTATAGTTTTTTCGATGATTAGTAGTAGAAAAGACAATTAACATGTATGGGATGTAGGTGGTCAGTATATAAAAAATCAAGGATAAGGGAATCAGAACATTGTGAGGCTGAGATACATTATAGAGACCCTTGATTATTTATTATGTAATGGGGGGTAAAATATTGATAATAGAGACTATTTTGAATCAAATATTATAGGTGATTCTAGTTGGAGGAAATCCAATACTCTTTAATCTTGTAAGTGGAGGTGTGAGTATGATTTTAATGTAACAAATAGTTGTTTATTTACCCATGATGGAGGAAGTGTACATGAAATCTATAGAGGAATTCCAACAAGAGATTTGGATTAATGATTTGTGGGAGGATCTCAGAAAATTAAATGAGAATATTCCTTTTTTTGGAACTATCTAAGTTCCCTAAACATTTCATGGAATCCATCTTTTCATTCAATGATGAAGCACAACAGTATAAAAAATTGATTTTTCCTCTATTTTTTAGAAGAAGAAGGTGAGTATATAAAAAAATCATATGAACAAAATATGATAGATTTCATGATGGATGATATTGACAATGACATGATTAAATGTTTCATATCTTTTAGTAGCCTTGTAGATATGAAAAATTCTTTTTTGTGGAGATTGAACAGATGTTATAAAATATTATTGATTCTTAATCACTATCCATGGGGGTAGTTTGTTTATTTTTTTCATTTTCAGTTCCTCCCCGCCCCTCTTTATCAAGATGGATGGATTTTTGTAGGTCTCTGTTTGTTCCATATCCTCCTCCACTATACAAGGAAATGTCGTGGTATTAGGAATTTCAAATAAAAGGGAATTTTTCTTTTGGTATAAGTATAATCGTTAAAGATAATCTAAAAACCCACTTGTGTATGTTGTATTTTTTATGTTTATTTATCAGTGTATAAAAAATATTTGTTTTCGTTATTAAATCCTCTAAATAATAAGAATTTTTTTATTCCCAACCATACCTTTTCATGTACCAACCTGGGACAACCCTTAACCAGTTACTCGAGCTGAACAATGGCATGGCCTGAAGGTAGTTCCGGATCCCCACTAGCTGGTAGGGAGTTCTGGACATCAACAGAATACAAATAGAAAAAATTTCCCAATAAATAAATAAATAACCATATAGTGGAAATAGACTAAATATCCCAATATATGATTTTTTTAACAAATCATCATTTATAAAATGATCTAAACATACAAAAAACACAGCTAGTCCAACTAAACTTGATGACTATACTATCTCAATGTGACCCCATAGGTCACTCTCAAATAGAAGTGAAACTATCACCAAGGCAACCAAACTCAATCTAAAACCATCACAAGGGATTAAACCTGAAAAGGAACTATAGTCCTAAGTATTAAAACATAGTATGATATCCTTGTAGTCCATTCCCAATGAACATCATTTAATATAAAAGAATCATAAATTACAAGTTTGAAATATAATATATAAAAGTATAGTTTTTGACATATTTTACTTTAATTTTTTTTAAAATAATGCCCCTTATTCATTTCCAAAACCTGGTTCATTCCATTAGTGCTACATTTGTATATCCAAATGGAAAGTGATGTCTAAATTATTAATTATCAAAAAATGTGATAAACAAATTTATTTGAAAACTATTATAATAAGCCTTATAAAATTAACAAATCACATTCAAAGTAACACATTAAAAAAGAATAAACTCTAGTAATCAGTCAACAAGGTAAATGAAAATAATCATATATGTATCATATTTCACACTATAGGAAACTAAGAACCAATAGAAATATGTGAATTAGATAGAATAAGAATAAACCTGAAGATTCTAATATGTGAGGCCCCACACCTGCCATCATAACAAACATGTTGAAATAAAAAATGCTCAATATGCCCATAGACCATATCTCATAACAGGATGAGGTAAAATTCGATTTCAGTAGAGTCCAATATATCAACCTTTTATTGGCCACCGATCAGTATGTCAACTACCTATGTGGAAATAAATTTAATAAAATTATCTCAATATGCTAGGTTCCCATGTCTCATGATTATAAAAATGTGGTGAGCTAGCTGATGGCAGCCAACCACCCAATCACAATTATATATAATAATCAATAACATGCATGACCCTGATCCCCTCCAATGATCGATCTCATGATAGAGAATAAAAGGAACATAATCAGTCAAAACCAGTGAACTCTAATAAAGGATTTCAAGGATTCCGTAGTGAGGAAACCCATCCATTATAGACATACAAGGAATATGAATCATCGAAACAAGTTTTTTAAAATAAAACATTCATCATTTTCAGAAAACCATCCAAATGGGACTTTATGCATTACAACAAACCAAAACTTAACAACAATACAAACAAAAAAATTTATAAATAGGTGCAAAAAAATCATTTTCTACATTAATACATTTATAAAGACAATTTAAAATGTTCATATTACACATTATTTGAAAAACCATTTTATTTTATAAAAATACTAAATGATCCATTCACTAGAAACACATGAAAAATTACATTAAAACCCCAAAACTCATTTATTAATAAAAAAATAAAAAATGGAAACCAAATATGGAACCCCAAAAACACTTTTTCATGATTCCAACACATTTATAAATACAAAAGAATTATTTCTATTACAATTAACCCATGAACAAAAAACTGGAAATTAATTAATCATTTGGCTTCCAATATTTAACAAAATAATTTAATTATTCACCAAAAAGTTATAAAACACCAATATTCATTCCATAAATTCATTTATTTTATTAAAGAAAAGTTAAATATTAAAAAACTCATGTGAAAGATAATATCACATTTTATATAATACTTGATTTGAACTCGTTAACCAAAAAACAATAATTTTCAAAAAAAAACAGTGCACAAAATTCCGCTTTTCACACCAAAAAATTAATTCAAAGCTCAAATATCAATATTTGAAATATAATAATGATGTTGAAATAATCAAATCAATGATTTTGAAATTATCATAGAATGTTAATGGGATTCATACTTTAAAACCATGGATGAATTAAAACAACAACACAACATCACTCAATGAGATTTCCAAAACATTAATTTATGAGTAATAACCCTAAATAACCAAAAAACCGATCAAAATCCTAGAATCAATTGAACCATAGGTTGGTAATGACCAGGGGAAAATATACAACCATGAAATATTTAAAGGATATGGATATAGGAGGAGTAATGGTAAGCAATTACCTTAAAAAACAATCCCCTGCATGAAGAACCATTAGATTTACACCAATGGAGGAAGACGAATGGATTGGGAGGAAGGTGAGGGGGATCCCTAGGTCTAGAAAAAATAGGTTGGAAAATTTTCATGGATTTAGGTCCTATAATACTAATGGAGAAAACATGGAAAAACAATTTTTTTTAATACTAGGAAGTTTCAAATGATGAAGTCGCACATTTTATTTAATCATTTGGAATACATATGTCTGCCATAGGGACTGATAGCATGGTCACCCCTAATCAACCACACAGCCATGCACCAACCATGTAGTAGGTTTTATACCTTCAACATGGTTACCTGGGTTTGGCTTCATGATTTATCTAACCATGATCCAAGCTATGTACAAGGTCTTTTCAAGCCAAATATCCATGTTTTCTCTAGAAAACACAACGAACCAGATATCAACTATATGGGAATGTGTAGATAAAGAAAACGCTTCAAAAATCAACACCCATCCTACTTGAAAACTGTGAAAAGAATGTTATTCCCAGAAAAACTAAAACTGAAACCAAAATATGAAAAACTGGGTCTCACATACCTATAGTAAGATCCTACTGTTCCCACTTTTTTTTCTCTCAATTTAATTTGCGGAGATTTTTGGACATTAAATCTACTACCACTAATTTCCTCAATTTTTCAAATTCTTTTGAATTAATGGTTAATAGTGGTCTAATAAATTTAGGAACAACCAAATATTAATATACAATGGGGAGTTGAGGTATCACAATGCAATGATTGCATGGTCCGGTCCAAGAATGGTAAGCTTCTTATTGAGTATGATAACTCATGTTTTATCTGTGGGAGTTCATAAATAATTATTCCTTTATAAACTAGCATTTTATTTTCTTAAAACAAGGATACAATTGTATCTTTAAGGTTGAACTACCTTTATTCTATCCATGAACTAATATTAAAAAATTTTATTTATCTCCCAATATAATAAAACATCGTCTATTTATCTTTTGATTGTTTTAGTTTAACTAAAAATTCATGATATAAATATATATATAATATTACTATGATGTGGTAACTTCTCACAATGGTCTCTTGCACTCATCCAAATTATTGAAGAATTAACATTAAATATTGTAACTATAGTGGGTTTCACTACTATAGAACCCAAGATAAACAACACTACACTTTACCAATTCTATCTAAATGTAATGATAATGAAAACACCATTATTCACAATTTTTTAGCCCTCATAAATGAAATATTTGTCATATATTTTAATTAGAGCTAATAAAGGGTTACCATTATAAGTCCTAAAAAACATTTAAAAATGGTATATTTAATAAAATAGAATAATATCATTAATAATCATAGATTAATATATAAATATATTTATATTGACATTAATAGAGTATATTTTGTTAATTATGATTGATTTATGTCCATATATATATCTACACATTATATATAAGTAATTTTGTGACTAATTTCATATATAATATTTCTAATAAACATTAATTTATCTAAAATCATATTTAATAAAATAAGTATTTATATAGAAATATATATATATTAAATATTATTCATATATACGAAATATGTTACGCATAATATATTGAAAATTATGTCATACGTAAATTAAATATAAAATTTTGTAAAAAAATATTTACTAATTAGTTAGTAGACATTTAATGACATATTATATCATTGTCATTTCTTCTTAGAATTTGATATATATATATATATTATATATATGTTATATATTTATTATGTAAATATATTTACTAAATATGTATTTATTCATGATATTTCATAAAACAATATCCCCTTATATATACTAAATTAATTAAATATCATTGAAACAAACATACAATAATTATAAATTCTTATAATAATATAATTTTATATTATAATTTTCTAATATTTAATAATTAATTTATTATTTTTTTATTTCTTCAATTTCATTACATATTTATATTTAAAGAAAATTAATATATATTTTATTTAATAATTTTTGACAAACATATATACATATATATAAATGTAACTATTTTTTATTTATTTCATTTTAATTTTTTTAATAAATTTATAAATATGAAATTTTATTTTTTATTTATTTAATATTTTTTAAATATTTTTAATTTTTTATACATATTTATACATATTTATTATTTAACATTTATTTTTTTTAATTCAATTTTAATTTTCTTAATTAATATATGTGTTCATTTTCATTTTCATTATGAATTTTTTAATTTTTAGAATTAATATTATTAATAGTCTATGTTCATTTAACTAATATTATTTTGATCTATTAATTTTTTAGGATAAAATTAATTTTTTAACATTCAATCATTTAATATTATTCATTCATCAATAATTCTTACATCATTTTAACTTTTTTTAAATTTATTCATGTTTAATAGATATCGATTCAATATTTTTATAATATATTCATTTTTAAATTTGTTGTACATTATTATTCATCAAATTTGTTAATATTTTTTGTATATAAATGTTTTCATATATATATAAATTTCCATTTATAATTTTTCCACAAATATGATTTATATACAAAATATTTACTTGAATTTAATAATATATCTATGTATCGAAAAATGATTTATAATTAAAAATAACAATTAAATAAAAATATTAGCTAATTTGTATCATGTAATAGTCATTACATATTTTATAATTTCATTATTATTTAATTAAATATAAAAATATCATACTTCTATATTATAAATATACACATTAATTTTCCACCAGTATATGTGTAATTAATTCAATTTTATATAGAAACCCTAAAATGGCCTAGACCTCTCAGGTCCATTCCATTGATGAAATATGGTGTTTGATGTGTTCTGAGAGGTCAAAGTGACATATACCCAACACATTACCAAATTTCTAGTTATATGAATATTGTTTCTAGAACGGTGAGGTTCAATCATTGTTGTTTCAACAGTTAGATTCATGAACATTGTTTCCAGAACGGTAACCTTGCAACACTGAGGTATCAACAGAGGGGTTCATCGATAGTGCTTCCAAAATGGTGATCTTCCAATGTTGAGGTTCTAACGGTGATGTTCATGAATAGTTTTTCCAATGCAGTGAGGTTCCAACGTTGTGGTTTCAACGGTGAGATTCATGAACAATGTTTTTCTTTTTCCAAATTGTTTGTTCATGAAATGTGTTTCCAACATTCTATTGTTTCTCCCCTTTATCGTTTACTTTAATGTAAATGCATTTAAATTCTCATTTTCATGACTCTATGGACTCTTTAAAGGCCTTTTCTCAAATATTAATTTCCTTATGGCTCAGGATGCTTTTATTTGGTCAACATGTGTTGTTCAATGTGATCCTCTTTTTATGAAAAATACAGCGTATCATAAACCACTACTCTGTAAAATCTTCTAAAGGGATGATATATCTTCCTCCCTAGTTCTTCATACTCCTTCTTGGTGGTGAGATGATCAAACCATTCATTCCATCCCTTAATAGTGAAACTATCAAACATTCCTCTATGGATTGGTTCCACACTATTTCGATGTAACCAAACAGTATCGATCAATTTTCAATATATATTAAAATCTATCATCATTCTTTTGGGTTCATATCCTTCTATTTCTCATTTTCCTATTTAGGGAATTCTATCTTTGTGTTCCTAATGGGTTTTTCTTTCTTCATAACTATTGTGGTGGTGTCTCTGCATCCATATGTTGATATAGTATTCACATGGGAGAAGATAGTAACCCGCTGTGTGGATCATTCTTGTATAAGTACTGTCAACATCCATTTGAGGTATGGGATTAATTGCATCTCTTTTCTTTTGTGTGCATCTGTATAGTTAGCATGTTTTATCTCACAATATCACAATGAAATTGGCATAATAATTATTTAAAATGGATAAATATATTGATATAGATCATATGTTATCACCTGTTGTTTTTATAGATATTGTGATATCTATTCTTGATTTGTTTAGATTTTCATTCTTGTGGAAATTGGTAATGAACATAAACCCAAATTAATTGATAATTTTTAGGATAAAGATAAAGAGGCATGTAAATGAATCTGGTTATTGTTATTTTAATTTAAAGTTAATAAAAATGGTACAAAAAGAATGTTTAATTATATGTGATACATTATAGTTTTGGTTTCTAGATGTTGGAAGCTACAAATAATAAATTTGTCAATCTAGGATGGATAAAAGAATTTTTTGTTTGAAAAAAGATAATTCCATTGTGGGTTTTGAGTTACCCTATTTCTTATTAAATTTCCACAAGGCTAATTGATATGGTGGTTTTTTCCTATTGTTTTTGTTTAAATTTGATCTTGGAAGGCTATTGTGATATGTAGGGGAAAGATACCTATTGGTTGTGGTATCAGTTGACTCATAGAGTGGTGAGATGAGTTTGTTTATGCATGTGGGTGTCAAGAAGGACACATGGGATGATGAAATGGGTCGGATGTGAATGTTTGGATGCTTGAATATTCTTGTTGGTTGTTTACCTTCTTTACATTTTCCACACCTCAAGGGAGATGGTTTTTCATACCCTTCTTTCAAAATGGGTGAAGACGCATGAGGTATGCCACGTGCATTCCGTGTTTAGTTCTTGAGGGAGGATCGGTCTATGTACATTCTATAAGCAGCAAAGACTCGACGGGTAGTTCATCTACTCACCGTGTTGAAACCCATTGTCTTTAGTATCATAGAATGTATTTCTATAATGAATGGGAATATGGTAATGTAATACTGTAAATTAATAAATGAATAAATGTTGTTTACCCATGGGGATTGAGCTTATTGGGACACAATTCTGAAGTTTCAATTTCAAGGAACAGTGAACATTGGGTGTGATGATATTGAAATATAATGTGTAAATTTTTAATAGTGAATTAATTTTAAAATAATTAATTAACATAATGAGAAACTAATAAAAAGGGAATTATGTAATGTAGTTAATCTATCTAAATGGTTATGTACTAATATGATACATCATCTAGAAGTGGCTACTGGGATTCTGAGAGACGTTAGTTGCAGTTGTGTCTAAGACTATGTTATTCACATATTGTGGTTGTGAGCTATAATATATTTTATACTTTTTTTGTTTCTATACTCTCCCCCACCATATCAGTTAGTGAAACTTTCACCCCTTGGATTCTGATCCCTGTGGCCGTTTTCACCAATATTCAGGTGAGAGGATGGATGTCAGACTAACCCCTTTGGCCCTACACTCTTATCTTGGTAGTTACTTGTGATTATAGTCAAAACTGTTACTTTTCCCCTTATATGTTTGTAGAGGGTCGTAATGTCTTGTGGTTTTTCACACACATATATTATAAATTATCTTTCATATGGACTACTATAGGAGTAACATGTATAGGCTATGATGTCTTGAGGATCCTTCTTCAGTGTTTGGGCTATACTGGCTTGAGGTTTAATACGTAACGTATGATACATGTTATGTGAGATGTGGTGGCACCCAGAAACAATAGTGTCACATGCCTTAGTTGGACATGGTGGTTTTTTTGAATGAGGTTCATGTTTTGGTGATTGGCCTAGGTTTCCGCAGGCAAGCCTTTTTTGAGAGAGATACTTAGGACGTGTGACGTTGGGGAATAGTTGAAAACCATAGGGGAATTTGTAGCGGGGTACCCATGATATTGATTATTATATAATATATTCTTTTATGCGATACTTGGTGAGAGTTTCCATGGTGTGGCTTGTTACATAGTATACCAGTTTGGGAGAAGAGTTATTGTCACTTTATGTTCACTGTGCTTTATCATGCATTCATTACTTTTTCACAAGAGGCTTTATGGAGGATCTTAATAAGTATACTGTTATAATAACCCTATGTATAAAAAAAATTTCATGTCACATGGGGATGGTTGAAGATCTGAATGGAATCTACTAGCTTGGGGTTTGCAGGAGTTTTTTGGGATTCGTGGTTGTTGTTGTTTTATGATTCTTTTGTGTATTTTCAGTTTTTCCCCTTTCAATTGCAGTAGTTTTGCATGATATTATATATATATATATATATACATGGTATTTAATATTTTTATTGTTGTCTTAGTTAGAGTATGTTGGTTTCTATCTTATCAATCTCTTTCGCACGTTTTCTCTTAGAGGTTAGTTCCCCCTATTTGTGTGTTTACTATACCATTGGTGCTAGTCGCCAACCTGGGGTCTACTAGAGGTGGGACTCCGGTGGCCATTATCACCATTCTAACATTTCCATCCTAAGAGGGGTACACCTTGTTGGGGGGGCGGGGTCGTGAAAGAGTGTTATCATAGGTGTGTTTGAGGTATAGGATGGATTTTGGTGTCAGGAACATTCAAGGTTTCATGGGTTGGAAAGGAAACGATGTTTGTCATGTTTAGAAAGAGATGTAAACACAGAAGACTTGGTGAGAGATTGGCATTTAGTATCCCCATTAAACTGATTTATGAGCCTTTTTCTATTCAAAGGAAACTAATAGAGGTGATACTAGTTGTATTGTAGAGACGTAGGAAAGGATCATACATAATTATTATTTGTGCATGTGATTGTTTTGGTAGATGTTGGGATAGGTTAACATAAGATGAATAAATGAAAAACATTAATAAATTAATAATGATTCTACCATATTAAAGGTTTATGATATCTATCTATTTTTTATATTATAGGTATGTATACGGGTTGACGTCCTCTTCAGGATCCCATAGAAGATGCCTAGAAGGCTATTCCAATAGATTGTCGTCAGGTAGATGTTGATGAGGACGACACATGGGGGAGGACACTTCAAGAGATTAAGTGCCAATGTCTGCGGAAGTACGCGGGTGTAGTTATGGATACATCAAATTTATAAGATGCCTATAAGTGTGTGTTTTAGGTTTCATAAGTATACTTATTGGGGAATGTTGTCTCCCATTAGGTTGTAGTTATGGATACCTCGAATTTAGAAGAAAATTTGTCTTGGGTAGCCCCCAAGACAGTGTCAGAGGTGAAAATATTCATTGGACATATAGGCTACTACAGTAGGTTCATAGTTGATTTCTCTCGAGTTTTGACACCAATGGCAGTGTTGAATAGGAAGGATAGGAAATTCATGTTGAATGATCAATGTTAGTAAGCTGTCAAGGATCTAAAACAGAAGTTAGTATGTGATCCAATTATTTTTCTTCCAGCTAGGGGAGTTGTGTTTGAGGTTTTCTGTGATGCTTCAAATATGGGGTTAGGCAATTTTATGTTGCAGCTAAGATAAGTTGTTTCTTATGGGTCTTGGTAGTTATGTCCCAATGAACGTAACTATTCCACCCATGAAAATTATTTCGCATTCATGGTGTGTTCATTGACATTGTGGAGACATTAAAACATTGGTGAGCACTTTTTAGTTGACACAGATCATAAGAGCATATAATATGTTCTCTCCCAGTGTGGCAGAAACATGTGACAACATTAGTGGATGGAGTTCATATAGGAATACGACTTTGAAATATTGTATACACCTGGAAAGTGTAATCTTGTAGCTAATGCACAGAATAAGAATTCATGTGGTGATACAGTGCGTGAATATGGTGATTCATGGAGAGTAATGTAACAACATTCATATTTATATCTCGATATGTGGGAAGTTGGTGGTATTGGTTGTTTGTTTTTGTTTGTAGTGCAGTCATCTCTACTGTAGATGGAGGATGACTCCCAGTTGGGGGTTCTTGAGGTAATGTTCTACAGAGACTAAGTTGTTTGTGGTGATGCCCATGATGGTTGGTCTGAGGATGAACAACCTTGAGTGTTGTATCATGTAAGTATTTTTGTTCCATTGAAAATGTGAGAGATTGATCTCATAGAGGTCCATATTATTATATTTGTTGAGAATTCTGGCATGACAATTATGTACCAAGCCTTGAGGAGCCAGTTTTGGTATCTAGGGTTGATGTGCACAGTTGTAGAGTTTGTTTCTTGATGTTTTGTCTTTTAGAAGGTGAAGGTCGAACACTATGTTCATGGTAGTATGCTCCAGCCATTAGATGCTCCACATTTTAAGTGGGAGGACATCTCACTGGAAAATTTTACTAGCTTACCTCAATCATTGGGAAGAAATGATGATATTTGCGTGGTAGTGGGAAATTTTTCAATATCATCTTGTGTTATATAAATCAATGAGTCGAGCTTAGTGAATTTTTTTTGAGGCTGTAACTGGAGGAGGTCATGAGAGCTCAAGGAATCCCAAGGGAGGCCATTTCTAATCGAGATCCTCTTTTCACCTCCAGGGTGTGGAGATGTCTCACGATTGCTTTTGGTTCTCAACTATTCCTTCGCAATTCTTTTCATCCTCAAACAGACAGTTATATAGTACAGGCCATCCAGACTCTTGAAGACATGTAACACTCTTGTGTCTAGGATTTTGGAGGTTTTGGGATGAGGAAATTACCATTGGTGAGTTCTCTTAAAACAATACTTTTCACGCAACCTTCGATATGGCGCCATTTGAAGGATTATATGGCTGACCATGTCGTTCTCCCTTATTCTGGAATGGGTTCAGAGAGTTAGTAATTATAGGACAGGAACTATTGAAAAATACAACATATATAGTTTAGGTGATTCATAAGGGGATGAAGGTAGTGTATGATCATCAGAAATCATATTCCAATCAAATGAGAAGACCTATAGAGTTTGATGTTTGGGATCACGTGTTCTTGAAGGTGACTCCAAACATGGGCAGTGAAGGTTTGGGAATGGGAGTAAGCTTTCTCCCCTATTTTTGGGACTTTCGAGGTGTTATCTCATAATTGATTTGTGGGGTATTGAGTATCACTTCCCGCAAAGATGAGTCAGATACATGATGATTTCCATGTATCCTGTATTCGTCATTATCATCATGATGACTCACATGTCATCGATTGGAGTGAGATCGATGTTGAAGAAGATTTGACCATTGAGGAGTAACCTGTGGAGATCCATGATTACAAATAGATGTTTTTCTGTGGGCGTTCTATTCCCTTGGATTGTGTCTTGTGGTGACACAGTTGCATGGAGAAGAGTACCTGGGAACCTGGGTCACATATACATGCTCAGTACCCAATGTTGTTTTATATTTAACTCATTTCATGTAACAATGTTCTCTTTTTGGTTATAAAGCATTAATATTTTTTAGAGGTATTTATTTGGTTGCTTCTGGTGGCTTGATCTCTTTTGAGAGGTATCTCAAAAGATAGTTTTTCGGACTTCTTTTCAGTTTCATTTTAGGTTGGTTTTGAATTCATGAAAATGAGAATGTTTTCATAGATATCTAATGAAATTGAAAGGACCACTCAGGGCCATTTCATTATTGAAATCTAGTGCTTGAGCTGTTATTGGAGGTCAAGGTGACATATCCCCAACACATTACCATATTTCTGGTTTTGTGAATAGTGATTCCAGAACGGTGAGGTTCCAACGTCGAGGTTTCAACAGTGTGGTTCATAAACATTGTTTCCAGAATGGTGAGGTTCCAACAGTGAGGATTCAACGATGAGGATCATGACCACCATTTCCAGAATTGTGAGGTTTCAATGGTGGGGTTCATGAACAGTTCTTACAAAACCGTTAGGTTCCAATGGTGAGGCTCCAATCGTGAGGTTCATGAATAGTGTTTTCCCTTTAACAAATTTCGAGTTCATGAACAGTGTTTCCAACATCCTATAGTTTCACCTCTTTAATATTTCCTTTGACATAAAATGAATTTTAATCATAGTTTTAAGGACTATAAGGATGATTCAATGTCCATAACTCCTATATTAATTTCTCTAAGGCTCATGATGCTTTTACTTGGTCAAACCGCAAGGTTCAATGCGATCCTCTTTGAATGGAAATCTACCATATCTTAAACCACTTCTCTGTTAAATCTTCTAACAGGATAATATATCTTCCTCCCACGTTCTTCATACTTGTTCTCGGCTGTGAGATGCTTGATCCTTTCATTTCATACCATTGGAGTTGCATAATCAAAATTTCCTACTTGGATTGGTTTCACTCAAATGTGATGACACCAAGAAATATCGAACCATAATTGACATATGGTATGATATATCATCATTATTTTTGTTTCATCGCCTTATGTTTCTCCTTTCCATATTTATGGAATTCTATCTCCATGTTCATTATTGGTTTTTGATTCATCTTGACCAGTGTCATGGTGTCTCTGCATCTTTGGGTGCATACAGCTGTCATAGGGGGAGGAGATCGTAACCCATTGTGTGGCTTGTTATGGTATAATGAATGTCATAAACTATTTAACATAAGGGATACATTGATTTTATTTTATTTTACATGAAACTGTATAGTTATCATGCTTTATCACACTAGATCACAATGGAAATGATATAATAAATATTTAAACCGGATAAATAAATTGATATCGATCGTACGTTATTGCCTCTTGTTTTTATACATAGTTTGATATATATTCTTTATTTTTTTATCTTTTAGTTCATGATGGAAATTGGTAAAGATTGTAAAATGGAATTAATTTATAATTGCTTGGCTAATGAAAAAGGGGCATGCAAATAAATCATATTCTTCTTATTGTAATTTTATGATAATCAAATTGGTGCGGTAATCATGTTTAATTATTTGTTATTGATTACTATTTAGGTTTCCCAATGTTGGAACCTATGAATATTTAAATTTTTTAAACCGGAATGGATTAAAGAATTTTTTGTTTGATTTATTGTAATTCCTTGTAGGGTTTTGTGTTACCCACTTTCTTGTTTAATGCCAAGATAGGAATAGATATGTTGGTAGTTTTAATGATTCTTTTGTTGTGATGTGAGCCCATAATGATGTTGTGATATGTGGGGGTAGGGATCCATATTGGTTGTTGAAATAGTTGACACCAAGTGTGGTGAGATTTATTTGTTTAAGCATGTTGGTATCGGGAAGGACATCAGTGATGATGAAACACATTGGTTGTGATTGTTTGGATGCATGATTTTTCATGTGGTTGTTTATCTTCTATACATTACATACTACTAGAAGTAGTTATTTTTTTAACCCTACATCCAAATAAGGTGACGATGTGTAGGGTATTACATGTGATTTCTTTGTTTAGTTCCTGAGGAAGTATGTGTCTATACACTTGCTATAGGAAACAAAGACTAGACGGGTAGTTCATCTACTCACCGTGTTGTTCCCCCACATGTTTAGTACCATATACTATTTTTCTAGAATTCCTGTGAATATGGGAATGTATTTCTATAAATAAATAATTGAAAAAATGATGATAACCAATAGGTTTGGAGATTTTTGGGATCCAATGCTGAAGTAGAAATTTGAAGGATCAATGAACATTTTGTGTGATACTAATGAAATAAAATGTGTAAATTGTAAATAATTAACTTATGTTTAATGAATTAATTACTGTAAATTGAATCTAATAAAATGGGAATGAAGTTATGTAATTAAGATATCTAAATGGTTGTTTGCTTATAGGATACCTAATCTTATATGTGGCAGTCAGGATTCATAGAGACGGTAGCATCAGTTGTGTCTAAGACTAGGTCATGCCCATAGTGTGGTTGCGAGCTATAGTATATTCTATTCATTTTTTTGTTTCTATATGCTACCCTGCCCTGTTAGTTAAGGACACTAACACCCAGGGGATTCTAATCCCGTGAAATTGTTTTCCCCATAATTCTGGTGGGAGGATGGATGGAAAAATACCCCCTTTGGCACTGCTCTCTTATCATGTTAGTTACTTTTTCAAGTAAGAACATTGATTATTTTCCCCAATATATATGTATATAAAGCGGTAACAGATTGTGGTTATTCACACACATATATTCTGGATATAGTTTCTTATGGACTTCAATAGTTGTAACGTGTATTTTCTATGATGGATTGTTGATCCTTACTCGGTGTATGGGCTATAATGGCTTGAGGTTTAATATCTGTCATATGATACATGTCATGCAAGCAGTGGTGGCTCCCAAAAACAACCATGTTACACTACTTATTTGATTGTGGTTGTTTTTTTTTTGAATGAGGTGCATTTTATGGTGATTCACACAGGTTTCTACGGGAATGCCTTTTTGGAGAGAGATGCTTAGGTCGTGCGACATTGGGGGAAAGCGGCAAACCGATGGTGAAGTAGTAGCATGGTACCCATGATTTTCATTATTATATTATATACACTTATATGCGTTACTTGGTGAGAGTATCCCTAGTTAGGTTGGGAATATAGTATACTAATTTAGGCGAAGTGCTATTGTTACTTTTTGTTCACTATTCTTTATCATTATTTTGTTACTTTTTCACTAGAGGATTTGGGGAGGATCGTAATGAGTATATTGTTAAATTCAACAAATGTATAAATTCTATTTTTTAGGACAATTGGATTTGGTTGGAGATCAGTTTAGATAATACTAATAGCGGTTGCTGGAGCTATTTGGGCTTCATGGTTGCTGATGTTTTAACTTTCTTTTTAAAATTTTCAGTTTTTCCCCTTTCAGATGTAGTAGTTTCCCATGAAATTACATATTTATACATGGTATTTCATTTATATTATTTTCTGAGTTGGATTTTGCGGGTGTATATCTTATCTAATTCATTCACATGTGTTCTATTATAGGGTAATGCATTCCATTTGTTTGTTCAATATACCCTTAGTGCTAGTCACCGTCCCGAGGCCTACAAGAGGCAGGACTCGGGGGTCATTATCTCCATTATAACATTTTCATCCTAGGAGGGGTACACCGTTTGGGGGGGGGGTTGTGGAAGAGTACAATAAGAGTTCTGGTTGAGGGATAAATTTTAGTTTTATGTTAGGAACATCTGTGGTTTCATGGGTTGGTTTGGCATTGATTTCAGTCATGTTTTACAAGTGATGTAAATAATGAAGACTGGTTGAGACATAGGAGTTTAGCCCCCCCTATGATCTGATTTATTAACCTTTATGTTTTTAATGGAAACTAAAAAATGTGATAGTAGTTACAGGGTAGAGACCTATGCAGGGATCATGCATCACTCTTCATTCTGACTATGCTTGAATGTGTAGGCGTTGGGTTAGGTTATCCTAAATTGAATAAATGAAAACTATTAATAAATACATGTGGAGTCTCCAATATTCAAGGTTTAGGTTCTCTAACAATTTTTTAAATTTGTAGGTATGGATCTAGGTCGACGTCCTCGTCAGGATCATATAGAAGTTGTCCAGCAAGCTGTGCAAGTAGATCATAGTCGGGTAGAAGTTGACGATGATGACACATGTAGGAGGACACTCCAAGAGTCTTAGTGCCATAGTCTGCTGAAGTAAGAGGGCTTTGTTTCATATGCAATCATATAAGACTAGTTGGAGGAGGTCTAGATAGTCTTCTGTTTGATCTATTTTTGAAAGGAGCACTGGGTGTACTTGGTTGTGAGGACGTTATGTAGAGTAGAGAGGATGTGGTGGTTCATGTTCCTCAGGGGTCGTGAGGAATCAGCAATCACATGGGTGGGGTTCTTAGACATGTATAGAGTCATGTTTCTTTCATTGAGTATGAGGGTGTACAGTCTTCATGAGATTCATACCCTTTGACATGGGATCTCCAGTGTACGAGTGTTTGGTAACAATTTCAGAATCCCTTTTTGATATGTTTCATACCTGTTTCTAGATGAGGAGGCCAGGGTGAGGCATTATGAGGAGGTTGTGTGTCCAGCGATCCAACGACACATCGCCCCATTTATAATGATTAAATATCATGAGGTTATAACGACAGAATTTGTCTTCAATAAGACAATGTCCATAACTAGATCATCATTAGAGGAGAGACGTCATGATTCTTCATGATGCAGAGTTGTGGTCGTGGGTTCCTTGTTTATAGGGAAGAAGAGTCTCCATTCAGCTGGGGGTAGGACCCAGCCCCCAGCATCTCATTTCTACTAGGGTAGAACCTCTCATTCTTATGACACGAGATTAGAAGCTTGTTTTTATTGTGTTGGTTAAGGTCGTTAGCATTGATAGTGACCAACCTTTCAGAGCAGTCTTCATGCACCAGGGGCCCCACTCCAGGTTCCTCTATTGAGGCAGTTCCTGTCAAGGCAGTAGCAGTAGGTTGCATTATCATCGGATTAGCAGAGGGTATATAGGGTAGGAAGATGAATGCCTCGTGACTCTCCCCACCCTCAGAGAGAAGAGTGCGACTGTGGTGGTGGTCATCACAAGGGTCAGAGAGCCTGTAGAGTAAGTCGTGGTCAGCTTTATGCTTTAGCGTTGCCATCTCCAGGTGAGCCTGATGTCATTAGAGGTATCCATTTCTTGTTTTCTACCTTGTTTTATTCCCTGTTTTATTCTACATTGATACACTCCTTCATATCACATTCTATTGTTCATACTTTTGGACATGAGGTTGAGAGGCTTGCAGTGCCCTTGGTGTTGACTATGACCGTTGGAGGTCGAGTTGACATTATTGGAGTATGTTGAGACAGTGAGAACATGTTGGGGCCACAACACTCTTGGGGAGATTTCCTATGTTTATGAATACAACCATATGATTTCATACTTTTAATGGATTTGGTTTATTCGGTGTAGGCTATCGTGGACTTCTTTAGGAGTTAGGATGTCTTCTTCGATGCGGATGGAGAGCCTGTGGTGTTTTTTGGTGAGAGAGACCCTCAGATGGGTCACTGACATGTTCCTTCTTTATCATGCATGATGGCTGAGATGATTCTATTTTCTTCAGAGGTTGAGATGTTAGTGTTTCCTATGGTCGTAGATGTATACCCAGATGTCATTCCAGAAGAGGATGTAGAATTCACCTCATGATGAGAGATAATGTTTTGTATCAAACAACAACCAGGAGAATCACCTATATCTATATATCAATATATGATGGACACCTCTAAGTTACAAGAGCTACATATACATATTGAAGGTCTGTCACAGTGTTGTTTTGTTCGGCCGAGTGTGTCACCGTTGGGTACATCAGTTTTTTTGTGAAAAAGGTAGATGGTAGTTTGCAGTTGTGTGTCGATTATCATTACGTAAACAATGTGATAGTGAATAATCGCTATCCACTTCCATGTATAGAATATTTATTCATTCAACATAAGGTCGAAAATTGGTTCTCAAATATTGAATTGCGGTTAGGATATCATCAGATGCATGTGAAGGATGAGGATATCCCGAAGACTGCTTTCTGTTTTTGTTATGGGAATTATGAGTTTTTTGTAATTTCATTTGGTAAGATGAATGCTCTACCTGTATTGATGTAATTTATTAGCACTGTATTCTATGAGTTCCTAGGAAGCATGGTGGTGTAATTATTCGATGATATCCTTGGGCACTCTACATCTGGGGAGGAGTATGAAGAGCATCTACATGTTGTTTTGGGAGTTCATATTCAACATCCGAAATTTGGAAAGTTGTCGAAGTGTGTGTTTTGGGATCTAGAAGTATGTTTCATGGGGCACGCTATTTCTATCCATTGAATATATATGTAGTTGTGTCTTGTACAGTCCCTAATATAGTGTTAGAGGTGTAAATTTTCCATCGTCTTGTAGGTTACTACAGGTGGTCCATAGTCAATATCTCTTATGTTACCACTCCAATGATCATAATTAACATGAATTATGAGGAATTCATATGGACTGATTAGGGTCATGTATCATTCGATAATCTAAATTAGAAGTTAGTAAGTGATCCAATTCATTGTATTCCTGCTGAGGTAGTTCTATTTGATGTTTTCTGCGATGCTTCATATCTAGGGTTAGGTTGTGTTCTGATGAATCAAATATTAGTTGTTTCTTATGGTTCTTGGTAGTTATGTCCCCATGAAAATAACTATGCCACTAAAATATAGGAATAAGGCTTCGAAATATACTATACACCTGGAAAGGAGAATGTTGTAGCTGATGTGCTGTGAAGGAATTCATGTGGTGATGCAGTGCATGAATCTGGTGATTCATGGATGGTAATGTAGGAAAATTCAGCATTATAACCCGATATGTGGTTTGTTGTGGGTAGAGGTTGTCTTTTTTAGATGATGATGAAGTCATCTCTGGTGTAACTGGTGGAAGAGTCCATGTTGTGGGATCTTGAGTTGGAGGACTGGAGAGACCTATTTGTTTATGGTGAGTGCCATGATGGTTGGTCTGAGGATGAACAACAACGAGTGTTTTATCACATATGTCTTTCTGTTCCATTTAATATTCCCAAGATGGTTCTCAAATATTTCCATAGATCTCCTTTAGTGGTACATCCTGGAGTGGAAAAGATGCCCCGAACCTTGAGGAGATAGTTTTTGAATTCTGGGTTAAAGTGTACGATTGTAGAATTGTTGTCTCAAGTTTGTGTCTTCCAGAAGGTGAAGGATGAACAATGTCATCATGGTGGTATGCTCTAGCCATTAGATCTTCCACAATGGATATGGTAGGACATCTCAATGGACATTGCTACTGGTTTACCTCATGCTCTGGGAGGACATGATGCTCTTTCTTTGGTAGTGGAAAATTAAATGAAATCAAACCACATTATAGAAATCAAGTATTCGAGTTTGTGGAAGTTTTGTTGAGGAAGTATCTGGAGAATGTAGTAAGACGTCATGGACTCCCAAGGGTGATAATTTCTAATCGAGATCCTTGATTCACCTCCAGGGTGTAGAGAGGCCTCCAACATGATTTTGGTTCTCAAATTTGCCATTATACTTCATTTTTTCCTCAGAGAGATTGTCAGATAGAGAGGACCATCAAACTCTTCAATACATGTTACACTTATGTGTCTAAGATTTTGGAGGGTTGTGGATGAGGGACTTACCCTTGCTGGAGTTCACGTACAACAATTGCTTTCACTCCACCATTTGTATGGCCCCACATGATGCCTTTTATGTCCGACCTTTCTGTTCTCCATTGTGAAATACCTGGTTCGGAGACATAGCAATTCTTGGACCAGATCTAGTGGAGAATACAACAGAGAAGGTTTAGGTGATTTTTGAGAGGATGAATACAGTTCATGATCATTAGAAATCATATGTTGATCAAATGAAGAGACCATTAGAGTTTTATGTTCAGGATCATGTGTTTCTGAAGGAGACTCCCCGTCATTGGAAGCCGTGGTTTGGTCATGGGATTAAGCTTTCTCCCAGGATTGTTGGGAATTTTGAGGTGTTAGCTCATGTTGGAGATGAGTTGTATTGAGTATCACTCCCCCCTTAATTGATTAAGATACATGATGTTTTCCATGTATCATAAATTTTTCTTTATCTTCATGATGGCTCACATGTCATCGATTGGAGAGAGATCAATGTTGATGATGATGCGACCATTTTGGAGCAACCAATGCAGATCCATGACCAACAATAAGAGGTACTATGAGGGAATTCTATCCCCTTGGTTTGTGTCTTTTTGAAACGTATTTGTAAGGAGGAGAGTACCCGGAAAATTGAGTCACAAATACATGATAAGTACCGAGAGTTTTATGATTTTTAACTCATTTCATGTAATGATGTTCCCATTGTAGTTAAATATAATTCATGGTTATGTGATGGATTTCGTTTGTGGCTTCTTGTGTCTTGCTCCCTTTTGAGAGTTATCTTGATGGGTGGATGTTCAGGATTTTTTTCTATTTCCTTTTATGTTGGTTTTGAACATCTTGACGATGATAATGTTTTCAGAGGTATCTAATGAAATTGCTCAGACCTATCAGGTCTATTCCAATGCTGAAATATGGTGTTTGAGGTGTTACGGGAGGTCCATTTGACACATCGACAACACTTTTCCAAATTTCTATTTATGTGAACAGTGATTCCAAGACGAAGAGGGACCAACGGTCAGGTTCATGAATAGTGATTACAGAATAGTGAGGTTCCACTTGTGAGGATTCAACAGTGTGGTTCATGAACAATGTTACTGGAATGGTGAGGTTCCAATAGTGAGGTTTCAACAGTGGGGTTCATGAACTGTGTTTACAAAACAGTGAGGATCCAACTGTGAGGATCATTAATAGTGTTTTCCTTTCCCAAATTTCAAGTTTGTGAACAGTGTTCCAGCTTCCTATAGTTTCACCCCAATAACATATAAATTGACGTAAAATGAATTTAAATACTCATTTTAATGGCTCTAAGGCCGATTCAAATGCCATAAGTCCGATATTAATTTCCTTAAGTCTCAAGATGGTTTTACTTGGTCAAACATCTTGGTTCAATGCAGTCCACTTTTAATTGAAAATCATGCATATCATAAATGACTTCTCTGATAAATCTTATAACGAGATTATATATCTTCCTCCCTAGTTCATCCTACTTTGTCTTACCAGGGAGATACTTGAACTGTTAATTCCATCCCATAGTAGTTTCACAGTCAAACATACCTACTTGGATTGGTTCAACTTTGTTTTGATGCAGCCAAGCTGTATGGATCATTCTTCGATATAAGGTATGATCTATCATCAGTATTTTGTGTTTGTCACATTCTTTTTCTCCTTTCCCTCTTTATAGAATTCTATATCTATGTTCCTAATGGGTTTTTCTTGCATGTTTACAGGTGTCATGGTGTCTCAACATCTTCGGGAGGAAATAGATTTCACGGCTGATGGAGATCGTAACCCATTGAGTGTCTTGTTCACGTATAAAGTACATCATGATCCTTTTGACATAGGTTATTTGTTACTATTCATTTCTTTTATGTAAAGCTGTATAGTTATCAAGTTTTATACCATTGGATCACAATGAAATTGACATAATAAATATTTGAACTGGATAGATAAATTGATATTGTTCGTATGTTATTGCCATCTATTTTCCAATATACATTTATATCTATTGTTTCATTGTTTATATTTTGGTTCTTGATGGAAATTGGTAAATAACGTAAAACATAATTAATTGATAATTGTTTAGCTAATGATAAAGAGGCATTTAAATGAATCTAGTTCTTCGTGATATAATTTTATGTTAATCAAATTGGTTTAGGAATCTTGTTTAATTATTTTTTATAGATTACTACTTAGGTTTCCTGAGTTGGAACCTACAAATATTAAAATAGGTTAATCCATGATGTATTAATGAACTAGATGATTGATAAAAGATAATTCCTTGAATGGTTTTGAGTTACCCACCTGCTTGTTTAAGGGCCAAGACCACAATTGATTTGATGGTTTTTTCCTACTTATTGTGTTGTGATATGAGCCCAGAAAGCTGCTGTGATATGTGGGGGAAGGGAGTAATATTGGATGTGGAAGCAGTCAATTCCTAGAGTGGAGAGATGCATTAGTTTAAGCATGTGGGTGTCGGGAAGGAAATTTTTGATGATGAAATGGTTTGGATGTTATTGTTTAGATTTTTAATGATCCTTGTTGATTTTTTATCTTATATACATTCCTCAATGGTCAATAGGTGGTGGTTTTGCTTACCCTCCTTCTAGAAGGGGTGAAGATGTGTTGGGTATTCAACGTTCCTTCTGTGTTTAGTTCCTGAGGGAGGATGGGTCTATGCTCTTGCTATTGGCAGTAATGACTCGACGCGTATTAGATATAGTCCATGTGATGACCCCCCTTGTGTTTAGTAACATATAATGTTTTTCTAGAATGCTAGGAAATATGGGAATTTAATAATATAAATAAATGATTCAATAAATGATGTTATCCCATGGGGTTAGAGCTTGCTAGGATGCTATGACGAGTTTTCAAATTGAAGGAAACGTGAATACTGGGTGGGATTATAATGAAATATAATGTGTAAATTGTCAATAATTAATTTATGTTTAGTGAATTATTTATTTAAAAGTGAAATTGATTAAAATAGATTGAAGTAATGTAAATAGGAATACTAAATGGTTGTGTGCTTATGGAATACATAGTATTAGAAGTGGAAGCCAAGATTCTGAGAGACGTTATCTGTAGTTATGTCTAATAAAATGTTATGCCCAAAGTGTGGTTGTGAGATATAGTATATTCTTTACTTTTTGTGTTTCTATACAATACTCCACCCTATCAGTTAGGGAAACTGACACACCAAGGATTTGGAGCACTAGGGATGTTTCCCCCAACATTGTGGCTAGAGGATGGATGGATGACTACCCCCTTTGGACCCAATATCTTCTCTTGGTATTTACTTGTGCTGGTAGGAACAACAGTATGTTTCCTACATATATGTGTGAAGAGGTCTATAATGGATTGTTGTTATTCACAGACAATATTTTGTATATAGTTTCCTATGGAAAAATATAGGTGTATCGAGTATAGGCTATGATGGCTTGAGGATCCCAACTTGGTGTATGGGCTATAATGGCTTCAGGTATAATACAAACTATATGATACTCGTTATGTGAGCTCTGGTGGCTTCTAGAAGCTATCTGGTTTCATTGCATATGTGGACGTGTTGGTTTTGTTGCATGAGGGTAATGTTTTGGTTCATCGCCCAGGTGTCTGTGGGAAATCCTTTTTGGTGGGAGATCTTAGGACGTGCGACGTTTGGGTAAAGTAGAAAAATGGTCGGGAAAGAGTAGAAGGGAAGCCTTTTATATTCATAGTTATATTATATACTCTTATATGCGTTTCATGGTGAGAGTAGCCATGGTGAGGGTGGGAAATAATTATACTGGTTTAGGTGATTAGTTAGTTTCACTTGTTGTTCACTATTATTTAGCATGATTTATTTACATTTGCACGAGAGGATTCGAGGAGGATCCTACTGAGTATACAGTTATACTCACTCTATGTATATAAACAATTTTTTAATTCACATAGAGTAGGTTAGAGATGATGATTTTTTCTACTAGTATAGGGTTGTTGGAGCTGTTTGGGATTCGTGGTGGTTGTTGTTTTTTACTTTGTTTTATGTATTTGTTGTTTTTTCTCTTTTAGTTGTAGTAGTTTTTCATGAAATTACATATGTATACATAGGATTTCTTATATATGGCTATCTGAGTTGGATTTGGTTGGTTTCTATACTCTTTCTCTCTTTCTTAAGTGTTCTCTTAGAGATTAATGACTTCCATTTGTGTGTTTACTATACCCTCGGTGCTAGTTTCCATCCCAGGGCCTGTTGGAGGTAGGACTAGGAGGTCATTATCTACCATCTCACATTGTTGGCTTAAGAGGGGTACTCCTTAAGGGGAGGGACCTAAAATAGAAAAACACTCACACACACAATATGTACATAATTTATTAAATCTTTAATACTCATTTTAGAATTCCATTTTGTATCACATATAATATTATTAATATAATTTGTTTCTAGTCTATAAATTTTATCAACTTTTATATTTTTGTTCAGTATATATTATTGATTTATTTTTAATAATTTTTAAATTTTATTAATTTTCTATAATTTTTATTCAACATTTGTATCATTAATTTTTTATATTTGTTTTAATCTCTTCATTTTTAAATTTTATATTTTTATATTATTTTAAATTTATACATTTTAATATTAATTTATACATGTCTATTCATTGAAATATAATGTTTTTAAAATGGTATGTGTAATATAATAATATATATATATATATAATTTTCATTCTCCCATTTATTTAAGATTTAATTTTATTTATAATCAATATAATCAACAACATACATCGTTGCTCTAGGGGTTGGGTAAAAAGGAATGAAAGTTGTAGAAGTGGAGGCTCGAAAACACAACCTCTTCAACTCACCACCACAGGTACAACATTAATGTAATAATTGAATTCTTCCCCAAGGGCCCCATATAATGAAAAACCTAATCTTTTTTTTTGAAAAACAAATGATATATTTAATTTTTAATTATTACAATTTAAATTTTTTTTACATTCCTTCATTTAATAATCTTTAATTACATATATAGTAAATTTGTATTTAATTTTTTGTAATTTATTCATTATTATTTTTTATTTATACATATTTAAAAAATTAAAATATAATGTTTTTAATTAGTATTTATTCACATCATAAATTATATTCATTTATTAATAATTTATATAATTAATAAAGGTCAACAATTTTAAATATTTTTTAAATGTTTTCCTTTTTAATTATTCAATTTCACTAATTCTGAACGTTCATAAATCTTTGAATATTTATTCATTAATAATCATAATAATTTTTTCCATTTATTGTAAAATTTATCCATTTTTATGATGTACAAATTTGATATTCAGTGATTTTATATTATACAGTTTTAATGCTTAAAAAATGTGCACAAAAACCATTACTATTAATATAAATTAAACACTAATAAATCCCACTTATTTATACTTTTTATTATCTAAAATAGATAATCCTCTATAGATGGTACCCCTCAAACATCTCAAATTAATCAAACCTCTCTAAATGTATTGTATTTGAATATTAATACGTTTTTAGTAAATATGACATTGTTTAACAACTTTAAATATTATCTGATGGATTGACCATGTAAATTCATTCTGTAAGTGTTCATACCATTTATTATCAATTATAGTTATGTAGAAATACATCATGAGTATGACAACATAAATAATTTCTGGTTCTTCTGAAATGAATGTGTCCAAATATTGTTGAATTTTAGTAATCTTACCAATTTTATTATTATCATATCTTAAAGAATTTTTCCTCATATTAGGGGGCCTAATTTTCTATTATTTATCATTATATAACTACCTAGACTACTTGAATCATTTTCATAACCATTTCTAAAATGTAATTATGTTTGGTATCCCAAGAGATATGTGGGATAGATTAGAAATCATCCACTAGTATTTGGGGAAATTGATGAATGATAATTTTCATGCTCACTCAATTCATCCATTTGTTCATTGATATTACTCTATTAATAAAAATATTCACTCATAGTTTTTTTCTTCCACCTACTGATCACATTGTTGATTCCTTTCACTTTCATTCCAATCATGTTTCAACAACCATTCGATATTATTAATCAATAATTTTGAACTATTATTCCATTTTATTATATTAGTCCATCGCATTGATACATAACCACAATTTTATTTACATTTTATTCTTAACTATACGGACTCCTATAACTATCTTAAATGGTTCACATTGATATCATGTCACACCATAAATTGGAGTCATGAGAATTAAAAAACAGATCCAACACTAATTTAGACTTATATAAACCCCAATCGGAGATTCCAAATAAAAATTTATCTGAATTTGATTCTATATGTTGTTTCCTCTAACAATGTTTTTTCTTTTCAGGTTGTCCTTAGTAGTTGGGATTATACATGTAATGTCTAGGTTTTGGAAGCCACCCAGAGGCGCCCCGTACCCGGTTAGTCACATGTCCTCATGCACATTTCCCCAAATACGAGAGGCTGCCGACTAGTAGTGAGGGCATTGGATGTGATAGTGGGGAAAATATGCCCTCATTGGCAGAGAACACAGCAGAAGTAAACAAAACATGCAATAGAAGAAGTAGTAAATATACAACAACAAAAAATAGAGGAAGACTAAAACAATAATCAATTGGAGCACAAATGTATATATTAAATGATGCATGATACATATGTCTATGAAAGTAGAGAAACAAGTCACAATTCTAAATACAATACTAAACCAAAGTATGAAAGAAAACATAAAAGCAACTCCTCAGCATTGAAATCCTCAACTTGGTCACGTGCTCTACTTCCCCACAACAATCAGGTACCAAAAGTCTACGGGTGCTTTCCCTTGTCTATAACTGTAAAAATGTAGTTAGTTTGGGCCCAAAAATGTCACCCAAATATGGTGAGATACTAAATCCTAGTAGGAAACCACTCGAAGATATATGCCTCACAGTCAGTGAGCATGTGGTAGGTAATAGAACTGTAAGCAGCAAACAGTAACAGTAAACATCAGATAGTAAACAAGAAATAGCGACAGTATGATATACAATAGTAATCAGTCCATAGAACAACAAGTTGCAGTGAATCAAACAGGTACCCACAATTGGAACCCCTCTGGGAAGTACTCACAGCCAACCTATCTGGTTTAAACCATAAAGTACCAACAACCCTCATGGTTGTGCACTCAACTTAACCCCTGTATTTGGGTCATACAAAATTATAATACTCTCTGGGGAAGCTCGCTCTTTCAATTCGCCATATAGTCTAGGGTATTCAGGACTCTCTGAGGAAGATCACATGGTCTAACCCTTTTATATCCACAAGGTCTAGAAACTCTTTGCGGAGATTACTCAGTCAATCCTCTTATAGTATCAGGACTATCACAGACTCTCTATGAATGCTCCCTTGGTCAATTCCTCCTCTAGTCTAGAATGGTTTAAGGAAATTCAAACAAGTAAAGACTCTCTGAGGAATCTCACTCAGTCCACCCTCCTGTAGTCTATAAAATCTAAGACTCTCTGGAAATCTCACTTGGTATAACCCTTGTAATCTATAATTTCCAAGGCTCTCTAAGGAAGCTCACTCTTTCTATCCCCGTATAGTCTATAATATGCAATACTCTCTGGTAAGCTCACTCGATCTTTCCCTTATAGTCTATAGCACTAGGTTCTCACAGTATCGTACCAGTTAGTGTATAATAATTGTATAAGGCCAAAGTACACCAACATAGCTACATGTCTAACCAGTCTACAGAGACTAGAATATCAAGAACATCATTCCATCCTACAGTAATAAGGCATTGAAAACATGTATAACAGAAAAAGGCAAACAGAACCAAAGGTCATAATAAGAAAAAGGCATGGGAAAAACATCCAGGCACAGTAATTGTCCACAAAAATGATCAAATTACATCTACACAGACATACAAGCAAGGCATGAAAAACAACAGGGGCAAAAAGGTAAACACTCAATACCTCGTTCATGGGTATTGGTGGAAATTTCACATAACACTCAAAGACATCAAAAGGTAAGGCATAAACCACCTACCTAGATTCTAAGAGATAAATATACATGAACCATGATGCTTAATTCTCCATAGAACAATGTTGATCTATGAAAATACAAAAAACGTTCAACTTATGATATCTTGAGAAAAAGGAGGAATCAGAAATCAAAGCACTAGGAGAAGGAAGAGCATACAACTAAGGTTCTAATGCAATAGACGAACGGACCGAGGCACATGGGCTTGGAGAAGTTCAACGGCCGTATGAGTTCACTCAGACAAAGAAGACCTAGAAGAATCGAGTTCTGTCCGTTAGGTGTGACCCCAGTCCGTTTATTGAAAAAAAAAGTACACGGTGTGTACTTATGGTGTTCAGGGCTTGTACTAGACCGTTTTTTCCTCCGCATTAAGTGGCCGCAACATCGCCACTACACACCTTGTGTGAGGCCCGGACACAGCCGGCACACGGCCTTGCGCTGCATCAAAGTACATAGCATGTACTTATAAAGTGAACGACGTGTAATTTGATAATTTCCAGATTTTCCACTTTTTCTCAAAGATGACCAGAAAAAGAAAAAAGTTCATGAAATAATGATTAGGGTTCATAAAAACATCCTCCCTTCAGGAAATTTGTCACTGAATTTCGCTAGCATGGCGTTGAAGAAGAAACCTCGAACAACTTAGGCCACTGCGATCGTACATCGACCTCCCTCTCCCAAGTTTCATCGTATACTCGCCCATGATACAATAGCACCCATACTAGAGGAACAAACCAACCATGAAGAACAATCATACTGCGATCAAGAATCATGATAGGATTCTCCTGAAACAATGCATCCACATCGAGCTCAACCACCTCAGATTGAAAGACATGAGATGAGTCTGAAAAGTAACGTTGGAGTTGAGAAATGTGGAAGACGTCGTGCATAGCCTGGTAACTCTGAGGTAACTAAAACTGATAGGAAACTAGGCCAACTCTCTCCAACACCTCAAATGGACTGACGTACCATAGTGAATGCTTACCCTATATTTGAATCCTCTTGTGTCTCAACCTCGGTGTAACACGCCAGAAAACCTGATCCCTGACCTAAAACTCTAGAGGTCATCTCCGCTGATCAATATAAGACTTTTATCGAGACTATGTTGTAGCCATTCTCTTCTGAATCAAATCTATCTGCTCTGAGGTGTTATAAACAAGACAAGGTCCTAGAAAGGTTGCCTCTCTTGCCTCTAATTAGCACAAAGTTCATCGACATGGCCTACAGTACAATGACTCGTAAAGTGTCATCTGAATAGTCTCCTGAAAATTGTTGTTTTAGGAAAACAATAAAAGAGGTATAAGAATATCCCAAGATCCTCCGATGTCTAGAATATATGCTCAGAGCACATTCTCAAGCACCTGGATCATGCGCTCAGACTGTCCATTTATCTGGGGATGGTATGTTGTACTAAAAAGTACATGTGGACACAAATCCTTTGGAATCCCTTGCTAGAACCAAGATGTTAAACGCGCATCATTGTCTAAAATAATGGAGTGTGGAACTCTATACAGACATAAAATCTCTCAGATGTACATCCTCCCAGTTCATCAACACTGATGGTCTCCTTGATTGTCAAGAAGTGAGCAACCTTCGTATGCCTGTCGATGAAAACCCAAACAACATCACTCCCTAAAGGTGTCCTCAATAACCCTTTCATGAATTCCATCACGACATCATTCAACTTCAATTTGGTATTGTGTAACTACTGTAAAAGCCCAGCTGGCCGCTGATGCTTAACTTTCACCTCCTGAAAATTAGATCATCTTGTGACGAACCCAGCAACATCTCTCTTCATACCTTTCCACCAGTACTGGTGGTGTAGATCACGATACATCATGGGTACGCAAGGATGAACTGCCAAAACTGAATAATGAAAATCCTACAACAGTTCCTCACATATGTCTACTAGAACCCATACGCGTCCCTGGAAATGCAAGATCTCATCCTCTCCCATGGTCCATCCAAGAAGAGGGTCCTATCCTGACACTCTCTTCTGTAGGACTAGGCCTTCTGAGTCTGATAGCTGCCTCATCTTCACCCGATCAAGAAGGGTAGAGGTAACAACTAAAAAAGAATGAAATGTCTTCCCTTGTTGGTTGTGCACCTCCAGATTCTTCTCAGAGAATAGATCCATAAGCTTTCACTCACTGTTGGCCTCTTGATCCACCTAAATCTGAGTTCTCCAGCTCAACACATCTTCCACTTCATTGCTCTTGCCTAGCATAATGGTATGCTAAAAGTAGAAGGACTAATGATACTCGACCCACATGCACTATCTAATATTCAGATCACGCTAAGTGAAGATGTATTTGAGACGCTTCTGGTCAGTGAAAACCACAAGTACCCTGCCAGAAGGTAATGCCTCCAACAGCGTAAGGCATGAACAATATCTGTAGACTCCAGATCGTGTATCGTGTAGTTCCTATCATGTGGCCTCAACTGCCAAGAACTGTACAGAATGAATCCATCTCCCAGCATAAGCACAGGTCCCAAAATGACACCTAAAGCATCACAATAGACTGTATAGATCTTTCCTGACTCTGGAAATACTATTATCGGGGCTGACGTCAACCTTCCTTTCAGCTCCTAAATGGCTGACTCACAGGAATCTAGCCATAATAAATTCTCCCCCTTCTTGGTCAGACTTATCAGTGGTACTACTATGAATGAAAATTCTTGTATGAAATGCATGTAGTATCCAAACATCCATAGAAAACTCTACACCTCGAAGAAATTCTTCAACATCTCCTAGGAAACTACAACTCTCAATTTTGTTGGGTCTATTGATACTCCTTTCTCTATGATAATGTGAACCAAAAAGTGAATCTAATCCAAAAAAGTGTCATTTCATGAGCTTAGCGTATAAATGATTCTATCTCAGTGTACTCAAAATGATCTCAAGATGCATAGCATGGTCTTATCGAGTGTGAGAGTACACCAAAATTTCATCCATGAAATCCACCAAGAAGGAATCCAAGTATGGAAGGAACACTCGGTTCATCAGTGCCATAAAAACTGTTGGCGCATTCGTGAGACCGAATGGAATGATTGTATACTCGTATAGACCATACCTGATCATGTAGGTTTTAAGAGGTATATCTGATGGTCTAACGTGCAACTAATGATAACTGGACCTCAAATCAATCATTGAGAACAACCGGTATCCTTGAAGCGCGTCAATGAGGTCATCAATCCATAGTAAGGGGTATCTATTCTTGACCATCAACTGGTTCAGCTTCCAATAATCCATGCAATGCCTAAGGGTTGTATCTTCCTTCTTCAAAAATAGGACAAGAGAACTCCATGGTGAAGTACTAGGTCAGATGAAACCCTTTGTCTACAACTCCTCCAACTACTTCTTCAGCTCCTGCAACTCAGGTGTAGCCATCCTATTAGGTGGAATGGTCATTGGCGCCAGTCCTGGCATGTGCTCAATAGATAAGTCTACCTAGCACTCCGAAGGAAAACTAGAAAAGTCCACTGGAATAAAATCCTTGAAACCATCCACCCCTCGAAGAATGTCTAACTAAGAAGTCCCCTGGTCATCTAGATAAAGATTGGAAATATGGACTGTAACTCCCCCTAGCCCATGATGGTTGGTCCCGCTCTACCCACCTGGACATCCCACATGCCTCTATTAAGAAAAGATCTTCCCTCTGGTGATACAAAAATCAACCTGTGTTGATAGCAATCGATGACTTCTTGGAAGGGAACTAACCATTCCATACCGAGAATGACTTCATAGCCTGTCATCTCTAGGACATAGAGGTCCCATAAGAAGTGACACATTGCAACCTCTAGAGGGAAATCTCTGCACTAACGTATGCTAGACATCCTCGTTCCCAACGGTGTGTCAAGAGTCAACCTATCAACATACAAAAATATAAAGAGCCCATTTCTCTCCACAACAGCAAAAGAGATAAAAATATGTGAAGCACCAGTATTGAAAAGGGCTGAAGATAAAACTAAGGATACTAATATCATACCTCATACTGTAGAAGGGTTGGGATCCTACTCTTGATTGGTCTGCTCCATGGTGAATGAATGGATTGTTTCGTGGCCCAGCTCCCCAAGATGATCACTCTAAGCTGGCCAACTCTGTTGTCGCTGGTGTCCTGGTGACTGACCATCATGGCCTCAACCTCCAACTCAGCATGAACTATTGTAATAACTCCATTTCCCAGACTAGTGAAGAACTGGTTATGCATCTCTTGTACGTGGGGTCATAGAAGAAACCCTACCACCACTGTAAGCGAGAAGATCTGATAAAAACGCTGAAGATGGCCCATCTAGCCTCAAGATCGGCACTCCATCAGGTCTCTCTGGGACTATGGCCTATTATACCCACTCCTATCTCACTATTAACATACCACCCCGGTTTCCTAGAGATGCATTCTGGATAACCTGATCTCTATGAGTAGACTCACTACGGTGTTTCCTGTAATCAGTAGGAGGACACTAACTCTGGATGTTGAACCTCCGTGGCCCACTACTCCAAACTCTCTCAGATTTCACTCACTAATCAGCTCCTAGTTAAGTATAGAGGATATGGACGTCAACCTAAAGATATTCACCTAGGAATGGATCTTGTGCATGCCCTGAAACATCCTATCAAGGAACAAATCATCACCTTCTAGAATTGGCATGAAGCGCTGCAGCTCGGTAAAGCAAGATGAGTACTCCATGACAGAAAGAGTACCCTGCTTGAGACTCATAAACTCTTGGTCTCGGTCAGCCATCATGGTCTCCAGATAAAATAAATCATAGAAGATTCACTGAAACTCCTCCCAAGTCAAACTATGATGGCACCCTGACTATGAGATCACCTCATGGCAGTGTCTCTGAGCATATAAGTAGTTAGCTTTACCCTTTTCTCTAGAGGTATCTCTAGATGCTCGAAGATAGACAATGTGGCCTATAACCATGACCCCAAAACCAATGGTCCTCCATAACCTGAGAATGCAGGATGATGCTACTACTAGAAAACCCACAACAAGTCATCCATCGATAGGGCAGGAGGCTACGTTCCATGAAAGGTTTGCATCATCCTAAGGATGCCCTCCCTGAACTGCGCATCAGAGCCTACAATGGGTACAAATATTGGTGCCAAGGCTATCACAATAGGAGGATCTATAAGAGGTACCTGGTCGGCCATATTCGGTGTCTCATCACCTTCTAGCAGCTGACGTACAACCGAATGACATCTCAGAGGCATATCTTGGAAAGATCAACAGCACACCATAGATCAGGATTATCAAGACAGAGAACAAAAGAGTAGAAAATGGGAACAAGAGAATGAAACACACAAGTTCAACAAAACACAACTACACAACATGTATAATGAATAAATGGCAAGTACTCTTAAGACAGACACATGGGCGTGTGATTCTACCACCTCTTGTCATGTAACACTTCAGACTACACAGCATGTTGTTCCCACACACGGTGTGTACTATAACTCTATTCCCCTACCCGAGTCTTTTTACACAGCTAAGCCACATGTTCCTATTCACGCTAGACTACATGGCATGTTCCATATAGATACAACATGTACGAGACAAGGTTTCGTTGACCAGTATTGTTAGTTACAGGGCCGACTACACGGCTGACCCATACATGGTATGTTCCAAACAAACATGTCGTGTATAGAAGAATATAATACCGACCGTGTTATTCATGACACGACCAGGTACCGAGAACATGGCTACATGGCGTGTTCATACCAAAAATGGGATGTACTACATGAACTCCCCCACACATGTTGTATGTTAAACGACCGGGTACAAGGCTCACTACAACACGACGTATAATGACCGTACATGGCGTGTTCCTGAAAACATTCTCACCACCCCGTGTTTTTTCTCACACAATCAATGACATTGATTACAACTACAAAGCATGTAGTCAAGTACACGCCGTGTATTCTGGGATTTTTTGTGCAGTAGCTCAGAAACTACACCGAAGTACAGTACTCACAAGAAAACAATCTTGGAGGTGCCAAATTATAATCTGTGAGGGCCCATACTCCCCGTGAAGCAAATCTTAGCATCTCATAAAATCATATACAAAGGAAAAAAGTCAACGATCCTCCATGTTCCGATTCATGAGAGCCCATAACACCTCAATAACCAAAATTTGGTGTTCATTTATGCAAGGTATGATACAAAAAAATTCTCTATTAAACAAAAAAAATTCTATCAAAGCATATATCACAACAACATGCATAATCTACACAACGTCTATCACAATAACAATGTGATCAATAATGCACCCTAGATGGTATAGAAATAATGCAGGGCAGGTGATTTCTAACAAATTCCTATATGATGCATGAGATGGTATACCCTCATCTAATCGGGCTATGAATGAAATAAAACCTCAATAGCTATAACAATAACAACACAGGGTATGTGAATCACTCTAGGTGAAATCATATCAACAGTAAAATCTCAAAACCAGAAAATTGCAATAAATGAGGTAGATCAGATTTTCCCTATACACATGATAGCTACTCCGGAGAATATCTTATTACCAAGTACTGAATCTTTCCGATATCTGGCTAAAGGCTCCAAACAGTAAATCAAGGGAAAGAAATTCCTCTAACACCACTTTGTAACGTCTTGATTTCAGAAGCCACCAAGTGGTGCCCCGTACCCGGTTGGTCACATGACCTCAATTGCATTTCCCCTAATTCCAGATGCTGACAAATAGTAGTGAGGTCCTTGGGTGTTATAGTGGAAAAACTATGCCCTCATTGGAAGAGTGCACATCAGAAGTAAACAAAATATTAAATAACGAAAGCAGTAAATATCCAGCAACAATAAACAGTGGAATAATAAAATAATAAACAACTAGAGCACACATGTATATATGAAATGATGCATGATACATATGTCTAGGAAAGCAGAAAAACAAGTCACAATGTTGAATACAATAATAAAACAAAGTTCAAAAGATAAACAGATAAGCGACTCCGCAGCATCGCAAGCCTCCTCATTATCTCATACTCTCCTACTCCAAAGCAATCAAGTACCAGAAGATGAAGAGAGATTTCCCTTGTCTATATTTGCAACATCATAGTCTGTTTTGGCCCAAAAGCATAACCCAACCAGGGTGTGAGACTAAATCACTATAGGAAACCACCCGAAGATCAATGCCACACAGTCAGTGAGCATAGGGAAGGTAGTAGTACAGTGAGCAGCAAATAGTAACTTTAAAGAGCAGGAAGTAAATATGAAACAATTACAGGATGATATACAATATTAATCAGTACATAGAACTACAAGAAGCATTGAAGAAAATAGGTACCCACATTAGGAACCCCTCCGAGAAGTACTCACAACCAACCCCTATGGTCCAAATAAAGATGTACCAAAAACCATTTGGGCAGTGCACTCAGATTAGCCCCTCTGGGTTGGTGATATTAAATTATAAGACTCTCTAGGGAATCACGCTCGGTCAATTCCCCTTATAGTCATGGGTAGTCAGGGACTCTTTATGGAAAATCACACAGTCTAACCCTCTTATAGACCCATGTTCTAAAATATCTATGAGGAGCTCACTCGGTCAATCCTCTTGTAGTACCAGGCCTATCACAAACTCTCTGAGGAAGCTCACTCAATCAATTCCTATTCTAGCCTGGAATGGATTAAGGAAATTCAAACAATTAAAGACTCTCTGAGGATGCTCACTCAGTCTACCCTACTGTAGTCTATAAAATCCAAGACACTCTATGAAGCTCACTCGGTCTACCCCTGGTATTCTATAATGTCCAAGACTCTCTGAAAATTCTCACTCTATCTATCCCCGTACAATCTATAATATCCATGAATCTTTGGGAAGCTCACTCGGTCTATCCCTTATACTCTATAGCCAATGGTTCTCACATTATCATGACAGTCAGTGCATAATAATTCTATAAGGCCAATGTACACCTATAGAGCTACTTCACTAACCTGTATACAGAGACAAGCATATCAAGAATATCATTACCTAATACAGTCACAAGGCATGGAAAACTGGTATAACAGCCAATGGATAACAATACCAAAAGGTCCTAATAAGAGAAAGGCATGGAAAATTAATCCAAACATGGTAATTATCCACAAACATGATCAACATACCTTTACACAGGCATACAATCAAGGCATGAAAAAATTAGGGGAAAAAGATAAACATTCAATACCCCATTAATGGGTATTGATGAAAATTTCACATAATACTCAATGACTTCGAAAGGTAAGGAAAAAAACAAATACATTGATGCTAGGCGATCAATATTCGTGAACCACGAGGCTTCATTCTCCTTAGAATGACATAGATATATGGAAAATCACAAAACATTCAACACACGATATCTTGAGAAAAAGGAGGAATTGGAAAACAATTCTAAGGGGAGAAGGAAGAGCATACCACTATGGTTCCAATGCAATCAACGACAGTCGATTCATATAATTGATGTAGGTAGAGGGTGATTAGATATGTTCCATAGTTATACGTGTTCTCACTGATGAAGATGACCTAGAAGAAGTGAGTTTTGTCCATCAGGTGTGACCCCGGTTCGTTTAATGAGAAAAAGAAATTATGCGACATGTACTAAGCATTTCTGTACTCCTCTTTGATTGGTCTCCACATCACCTGTACACACCATGTGTGTGGCCCAAACACAGCCAGCACACGGCCTTGCGCTGCATCAATGTAGACAATGTGTGCTTTGAAAATTTCTACATTTTCCTCTTTTTCTCAAAAAAGACTAGAGAAAAAATCATACCTAAAATGAAGATCCATGTTCTTACAATATTGTTGACAATATTTTAATATGAGGAATACCTCTGATCCCACTATGTATCGGGTTCAAAATTTATTGATTTTGATTATTCTATTTTTCCAATAGTATGAATTTTATTTCTAATACTTGAATATCATCTCAACCATTTGTAGTGTTTAAATCCAATGCATTCTTTAAACCATATATATATTGTTCTTTGGTTTTTCGTGAATCGTTAATACCCAAAATTGAGCCTTATTGTTCATTGAATTTAAATTTAATAGTTACTTTAATATATGGGTTCTAAACACCATTTGATTAGGATTTATGAACATTTTCATAATTTGAAAAAAGTTCATCATCATCGACTTCTATGCACCATTTCATTAAAACACCTCCTTGACCACAACATACCAATTGATGAAATGAATAAAAATCAAATCATTCATCTTATTACAACCCGACCTAGAAAATAAATTAAAACAATACATGATTTGACACATTTTTATCATAAAAAACATTAACTCTTGAACATATTCCAATAAGAACATGTTTTCTCCATGAAAACATTATTGATTTTTCAATAGATCAAAATAACTTTCACTTACCTGAAATACGTATAATGAAATGACTCTTCTAAACATGATTATTTTCTCTACAAATTTTTTCATAAATAAATAATCCATCGAAATATAACCCGAACTAATAAACATTAACAATATGGTGACTGAAATTTGTCATATCTGTGTTTTCCAATAAATTAAAATTTAATTAGATTATTCATAATATAATAGATGTCATGCATTCCATTCCTTATATGGTTTATTAAAAGTATATATAAATTTCTTCCATTATTATGAATACAATATGGGTATTTATTTATTTTTAAACTTATGATTATGGTTATGAATCAAAAATAGATGGATGAAAATAATTTTACAAAAGAGTATTCAAATGGATTTAAAGAGAAGAACATGTCTACAATAGAGCCTCAATACAATCCTACTAAAATCATTATTTTATGTTTACATTGTTGATGTTGTTGAAAAATTATTCGTGAATATATGTTATAAAATTTGAATTTCATTAAATTATATTTATGCTATAAATTTTTTATTAAGCATGTGGAAAATAGATTGTACATACTATTTTGTGATGATACTATAACATAAAAATAATTTGATATGAATATTTATGTAAATAATGATGAACATATCATGGAATAAAAGAAAATGGACATTAAATAGGACCATCCTGATTGTAAAATATTGTTAGAAATGTTAAATAGTTATTAATGGATACCATGGAAGACAAGTTTTAGTAAATATAAATCATCTTCAACTATATTGAATTTATATAATATTATTGTTGGCAGGATGTTGAAATACACTAGTTTATAGAACTAATTATTCCCTTTAATGATATGCTACTAGAATATAATGTGGATCCTTTTAATGAATATGGAACTAGAATAATTATTCAATTAATGGTTGTGATCTCTAAAAATTACATGCACGTCCTTATGTCTGTGTATTGTTTCACATTGTCTTTCACTAACTCATGAAAATTCCATAAGTGTGGTTTGAATTTATAAAACAAATATTAATCAATTCCATATAATGTTGTACCATAATTTTGTATCATTCCAATGATTACATGACAATATAGATGTAATTAAACTACTAGATAAAAATTACAAATAACACATATACCATAATTGATTATGGAAAACTAAATATTCTATTTTACTCTCCTTAGTGGAAAAAACTTTATTATAAGTACCCTGAAATTTTAAACGAACTAAGAAACATCTATCTTACATTGTCTACATATAGAATAAATAATATTTCATTAAAATTTAGTACTCATTGAACATATAGAATTATGTTGGTAAATAATGACATCCCACTAAGGTATGCATGAATCAAAAATCCAATTAGTATAGATATGGATAAAAATCACATGAATTGTTATTGATTGATATTTGGAACTACTTATTAAAGATTTAAAATTGAGATGGGATATATTTGTTACATTTTATGATGCTCATAGATGTGATGACTTCATATTGAGATCTATGTTGTACTATATTATAAATGAATTACGAAGTTATATAAATTCATTTAGGTAATAATTAATTGAATGTTGGGATGTACTGTTAGTGAATAATGTACACACTAAGTTATGTTGAAACATTCATTAATGAATATTTTTTATGATATGATAAATTTTTCCAGAAAAAATTTAAATATGGGTCATGGATGAAATTATACAATAACTCTAAAAACTAATGTACAAAACCATCACCACTAATGGTTGACCAACTATTCAAGAATGTAACATTATATTTATAATATATTTGTTTAACATTTTTCAAAAACCTGTATAAAATATTCTACTTTGAAGATATCAACATTATTTTAATTAACATACATTAATTTTATATACATCATACATTTTCTTGAAGTCATGCATGTGGACTTAAATATACTAATATTATTATTAGAACATTATCAACTAACCATATAGAACAAATTATGACATAATTTTTTGGTTGTAATAGATTAACATATGGATAGGGGAAGATTTTTTACCAGTGAAGGATGAAAGATTTTCTTTTATTTTATTCTTGAATCATACACTCTATCAAGATAAGAATATTTTTAATAATGAATCATTCTTAATGGTGTAAATTTCGTCTGGGGTAGTCAGTAAATTACATTAATGTCATTTTAATGACTAGATTGATGTTACATGGTTTGAATTATCACGATTATCATTTCTTCATTCTTGATATGATACCTTTTTATTTATTTTTCATTCTTCCTATAAATTTATGATATATATATACCAACCATTTATTATTTTTCAAATCCATATGTATTAATATTATAGACTCACTGAAGTCACCTATCAAGAAAAAAGATAGTGATATTATATTATCTAAATTGAAGATATTCATTCCAACCCAATTCATTGATATAATGGTCCACTTGATGGGTCACATGGTAAGACATATTCAATTATGTTTCTATTTCTATTTCTAATTTTTGTCTCCAATTAAATGGTCTATTTTTATTTATAATTGGTGCATCAAGAATCGAATTTGGTTAGAAGGTTGTATTTCTGAGGGAATTATTTTCAGATAATCTGTTGAATTATATAATATTTAATTATCAAATATTGACATATTCCGTCTTTCAAAACCAATTCATAAAATTTGATTTATGGTAAAAGGGATTTCTAGAGGTGATGTTGTTGTGGATATAATTATATAGTGGGAGCATGATCAACATTATATTTTACATAATAGTATATAAGAATATCCATATGATGAATCCCATTAAGTAATTCATAGACAAATTATTCATAAAAGGAATAAAATATTGTTATAAAATGATAATAATCAATAGTTTATAGTATATTTCCAATATCATATTAAAAATTAGTAATCAAAAATTTGTATTTCAGTCAATAAATTACTTTGAGAGACATCCTAGTGACAAAATGAAAATGTTTTCTCTTAAAAGTATTATAGTATGTGATGTTAATACATTTTATAAGAAGAAATAATATGAATGTAGTCAGATGAAAAAATATATTGTCTTTTTTAGGTGAATTGTTGCATGTATCTAGTTGAAATTATTGAAACCCAATTTATATGAATAAATCAGACTATGATGTAAGTGAAAAATATTCGAGTAGGATAATACAAAAATTAAAGTACTTACTACTCAATTTAATTTGGTTGAAAACAAAATTGAAGTTAATTTCGATAAATTGGGCTTTTTGAAGTTGAATTTTAGTCTAGATGGTTCTATGTATGATCCATTGATAATGGAATCAAACAATATGAATGCATTTTATTTCCTCGATATAGAAACTATGCGTTTTATAAATTTTCTATTTGAGAATTAAATAACTAATATATTAGATTAATATTCAATTATGAAAAGACCTTTTATTGAGTGATCACAATAATTTGGCAGTTTAATTAATATTGATAGTCTTTTTTGGTTGTATGATCAATGATGTGGGGATTTGGATATACAATAAAGCATCCAAATCCATTCAACATTTAAAGAAATAAATAGTGGTCAATGAAATGTTACTGTGATTTTAAATAAACTATTATTTTATATATAAAATTATGTGTTCCCTACAAGATTTATGTGTATTCTAAATTATGTTTTTAAATAGTCATGCATAAAAGAACTTCATAATGCACTAATGTTACTGATATCAAGGACGAATAGATTGTCAATGCTGGAATTAATGAATTAGTTGAGGATGAATAAAATGTATGTAAAAAACAATTGCATCATATTATTTCAAGGTTAATTTTTTTTATTAATGATAGGAAGAATGATATAAAATTTGAGGTTGATTGGAATCAATACGACAAGACATTAAACCACATCAAGTCAATGTACATGAGTAGTATTACGGTCACCACTAAAATTTATGAGACAATAGATATGGATAGGTTATACAATATCATGTATATAGTGAAGACACTTATTTTGGAAGATATTATGGTATGTTATTATATACATTCATTCTTTAACTATAAATTTATATAATGGATTTTTTATTGACATTTCATTATACCTTCCCAATTCCATTTATTTTTGATGAAATATTACATAAATTTATTTTTATAGTCACTTGAAATGTTCAATGAGGATTCTAAAAACTTTTGATAAAACATCATCATATGAATGATGTGATTAAATTAAATACACACTAACAACCTATGTATGCATAAACTATACTCTAGAAGACATGGTAATATTTCATTAGTCACTATGATGACGAATCATTTTTGGAGCACTGTAATCTATAATAAATTATCTAAAAATAGAAAATTTATCCAAATTTATTCATGAAAATTAATTTATGAATAAGGAAATGAGTGATAAAAATAAAAAACATTCCTAATACACTGTTTAAACCTATAGTAAATCTTTTACGTGTTATAATTCATTTGAGAATAAAATGGTATATATTTTAAATTGAAAATAAAATTAATATGTGATATGAAAAAATGGTTAATTGTTTTTATCTAAATTTATGAATTATAATTCATATAAACATCCATCCCATTTCAGGCATATGTATGGAGGCTCATTAAAATAAAGAAGGAAACCAGTACAAGAGAACAAAATTTATGTATATGAATCATGTGTATGTATAACATAATTTTAACTTTTTATTGTGTATAATAATGGTACATGAAAATATTTATTTATAATCATTTGTTTTTTATGATTTCAACACAAGAATTTAAATCTAATGTACGTGAATAGAAACTATATTTAGTAGCAATAATGCAGTGAGAACAATATATTCATATTATAGGTGTATGTTTGGGTGTGTCACATCAAACATTTTTTGAGGTGATAATACTGCCAGAAGAAACATATATTATGATGGGGGAATGGGTGAAAAAATAGATTCCCTAAGATTTATATTTGTATAATCTATATTTATATATCAGTATATGAAAAAGTATCAATGCGAACCAATAGTGGAAAAATTATTAATACATAACGATCCACATGAAAAAATAATCCTTGAGGCTATTCATTCCCCTCAATAAACTACCATAATTGTTGTAATATATTATTTCATAAATATTTCTCCTACATATGAACAAAAAACCATTTATAACATTATATTTTAAAAAATCTATAGGGTGAAATTTTATGTTATATATATCTATCATCACACTCATTTGAATTTTTGTGTGGATTATGATGTATATTTTTCTAGGATATATGATGCATAATAATTGACTCCTTCACGGTCATGTTAGAGTGGGGAATGAAAGTAAATCATGATCTGAGTGCTAATATTCCTTATTTTAATGGTGATATAGATTTTTCCCGATTTTGATAATGCTATTATAACATTATACCTTGGTCATATAAACTTATAACATTACATGGTGTGTGTCCTTATTAAATTTTTTAAAATTAAAATCATTCAATAATTCATTAGAATTATTTCTATCAGGTTTTAAATTATAGACAGAGGAATCCAAGGGTGAATGGAAGGTTGGATCAAGTTAATTAATTATATCAATCGAGAAATGAAAAGGGCCTTTTGAGAGTACCATCATCTAACAAGTTATAATGAATTTTTTTAACTATTCTATTTCAGGAAGTTAACACAATAAAAATAAACATATGTCCTATCTTAAATTTGATGAATAAAAATTTTTAGTTTCTATTAATGGAAGGTATTTTCAATAAATTGTAAATGAAAGTGTCATATATGAATGTATTGGAGTATTAGTTGTGAACATATGCAAGAGGTATGTAATTTAATTTATAAAATAACCCACCTAATTCCTACAATGTATGAAATAATTTACTTAATAGACAAAAACCCATACATTTATTGAAATAGCTATAGATTAATGTATATATAGTAATATTTAACTATCAAAACATATTTCAAAACAATTTTACTATTTTCACCAATATTTCTATAGTTACTAGGTCAATATAGAAAAATTTATTTAGGATATTATGTTTTGAAATTAATTAAATAAGTCTTCTACCATTACAACAATAACATCACCAATTTTTTTTCTAAAGTAAATTAAAATATCATTAAAAATATTTTATAATAAGTTTTTTTCCTATATTTACCCATTACTAAAAAGATTTAAAAAATTCTAAATAATAAAATAATGAATTTAATTTGTAAGATATGAGGGGGAAGAGAATAAGTTGAATGATTTATGACATCATGTTTTGGTGATTACCTATTGTTTTGTGATCTCATATATTCTATTAACATTGAATAAATTGGGGATGTGAATAATTGATATCTTAATGTGTTAAAATTATATTTCAAAAAAAATGTACTGTTTGAAATTTTTTATTCATATGATTATTCTAATATTGAATTTTTAATTTCCAACTAATTTTATTTATAAATGAACATCACATAATTTTATGGAATTTGAAACCCATCATATATATTCTACACCTCTATATTTAGGATATACAGCTGATGTTCTTCCAAAATGAATGTGTGCAAAAATTATCAAGTTTCATTATGCATTCCAATATCATAACCTAATCCCTTTTCTCTCATATTAGGGGCCTATTTTTCTAGTCTAATATATTATATAAATTACCAGAACTACCTGAATAATTTTCATAACCCTTTTTGAAAATGAATTATGTTTTGTTTCACTGTTGAGAAGTGGAATAGATTAGATTTCTTCCACTATTATTTTTGAATAATGGTAGAATAATTATTTTCATGCTCACTCAATTAATCTGTTTGTTCAATTATAGTACTCTAAATATATAAATGGTCACTAATATTTGTATCATCCACCTACTAACCACATTGACATTTCCATACACTTTTATTCTAAACATGGTTATATGTTTTTTCTTCATTCATTTTTCATTGTTTTGTTTCCCTTGGGCCCAAATTCAATCATTCCAACCAACATTGGATTTTATTGATCCATTGTTATGAATGATTAATATTTTTGATTATATTAGTTCATCAAATTTAGATATAAACACATTTTTATTTAAAGAATGATCCTTACTACAGGGACTCATAGATCTCTTTTTATTTCATCACATAGATATCTTGTCAGACCTTAAATTTGAATCATGTGAATAAATAAATACATCCAAAACTAATTTTTTCTTATTTAAACAACAATAAAAGTTTATACACTGAAATTTATTATATTTTTAGTCTCTGTGTTGGTTCCACAAATGATGACTTTTTTTTCAGGTGAACCATTGTTGTTGGGCTTGTACTGCTATCAATATTTTGATACGAGGAATTCATCTAATCCCACTATGTATATTGTACAAAATATATTGATGTGTATTGTTCCAATTATCCAAGAGAATATAATTTATTACTATTATTTTAACCATCATTACATCTCTTTGAATTGATTAAATCTAATTCATTCATTAAAACATATTTATATTGTTCATTGGTTTTCCTAGACACTTTAAGACACCAATAAGAGACTTCTTGTTCATTGGATCTAAATATCATAAATTACATAAAATTATGGGTTATAAATACCATTTGATTGGACTTATTAACTTTTTCATGATTTGGAAAAAGATCATCATCTTCGACTCCTATGAAGCAATTCATTGAAACACCACATGGCCCACTACATTACAATTAAAGAAATGAATAAAAATAAAATCCTCTATCTTGTTACAACCCACCCAAAAAATTTATTAAAACCTTATTTGAATTAACAAATTTTGGTCCAACAAAAAATTAATTCTAGAACTTCTTCATGTAGACAATGGATTTCCACTATTAGCATTATTGATTATTCAACAACTCAAAAGAACACTCACTTACCTAAAAATTGTATAATGAAATGAATCATACAAAAAAGATTATTTTCTCCACCAATTGTTTTAGAAATAAATTATCTATCAAATTTTCACCCTAATATATAACCATTAATAATATGGTGAGTGAACAATTATAATATAAATGTTTTCATATACATTAATTCATAATTTTATTATTTATAATATTTTAGATGACATGCATTCCCTTCCTTAAATGTTTTATTACAATTATCTAAAAATTTATTCTATTTATATGAATACCTTCTGTTTATTTTTTGTTTTATCCAAATAGATTCGTTATGAATTGAAAATACCAACATTCTATTAATTTTACAAATTAGTATTCAAATGGTGTTAAAGAGTTGAACATTTCCACAATATATAATGAATAAGAAACCTGTAAATTCATTTTTATATGTTGACACTGTTGTTGTTGAAGAAAAATTCATCTTGATTAGATTTTATAAATTTTGATTTTTCATAAAATATATTTAAGCAATAAATTCTTGACTAATATTATGGAATATAGATTATTAGACTATTTATGATGATACAATGATTTAAGAAAAATTTGATATGAATAAAATAGTGTATATAATGATGAAAACCATAAGGAATAAATGAAAATTCACATTAAATATGACCATCTTTATTGTACAATGTTGATTAGGATGTTAAATATTTTTTAAATGATATCATCTAATACTGGTTTTAGTATATATAAAACATATTCAACTATATTGATGTTATATAATATAAGTTTTTAGAAGGATGTAGATATACACTAACTTTATAGAACTAGTTATTCTCATTAATTATATGATGCAAGAATACAATGAGCTTCCTTTTCATGCATATGACAATAGAAGAATTATTCCAATAATTTGGTTGATCTCTAAAGATTATATTCATGTAATTTTGTTAGTATATTGTTTCACACTGACCATGAATAACTCATAAAATTCTTTAAGTGTTGTATGAGTCGATAAAATAAATATTAATCAAGTACATAGAATTTTGTTTCATAATTTTATATCATTTCAATGATTAAATGACTATATGGATGTACAGAAACTACTATATAATAATTATATAGCACACACATACTGGAATTGATGATTAAAAAATACATATTGAAATATAATCTACTTAGTGGAATAAAATTTATCATAAGTATTCTAAAATTGTAAACTACTTATGAAAACTCTATATTAAATTTTCTACATATAAAATAAACAGAATATTGCTATAATGTAGTACTCATATAAAATACCCAATTATGTTGGTATATGATGGCATTCCCACTAACGTATCTATGAAGAGAAAATATAATATGTAGTATTTTCAAATATTTGGTCTATAATCTCTAGGAAATGATATTGATTTCTATTTGGGACTACCTATTGTATATCTAAAATTGATGTGGGATATATGTGTTAAATTTTATGATGCTCATAGAAGTAAATAATTCATATTTAGATCCATGTTTTATAAGATGATAAATTAATTCCATAATTATAAATAAAATTTGCGGTATGAATTAAATAAATGTTGGGAAGTTGCATTAGTGAATAATCTACACACTCAGTTAGGTTTAAGCATTCTGTAATGAATATTTTTTTACAAAATGATAAATTTTTACACAAAAAACATAAATATGGATCGTATATGACATTATTCAATAACACTAAAAAACTATTTACACAACCTACACCATTAATTATTTATCAACTATTTTAGCATGTAACATTATATTGATAAGGTTATTGTTAATAGTTTTTCAAAAACATATAAAAAATCAGTTGTGAAGAAGAGATCAATATTATTTTAAGTTATATAATTCAATTTTTTATTCATCATTCATTTTCATGATTTCATTCATGTAGACATAAATATACATATAGTATTTTTATAACATTAATAACTAACCATATTGAACAAAATATGAAATAATGTTTTGGTCGGACACGATTGACTTGTGGATAAGTTAAGAGTTCCCACCAATGAATGATGGAAGATATCTTTCATCTAGAATCATACAGTCTATCATGATATGAAAATTATAAAACAGAAACATCCTGGATGGTGTAAATTTTCTAAAAGGTAGTCGTCAAATGTCATAAATGTCATGTTAATGACATGTTCGATGTTAAAGGGTCGGAATTCACATGACTATCATGTCTGGATGCATGATATGATACATTTATGTTTATGATTAATTATTCCATGAAATGTATAAGAAATATATACCGAGAATTTTTTATTTTTCAAGTCCATATATATTAATATTATAAACATAGTGATCTATCCAATGATGAATAAAGACAATTAGGTTATATTATTTAAATTGAATATATTCTTCATACTATCATTCAATGATATAATGTTCCACTTTATGTTCATGTGTAAAGGTGGATTCTACTATGATTTCATTTCTATTTATAATGGGTTTATCAATTTGAATATTATATTATGATTTTTAAAGGGTGCATTAAGAATAAAATTTGGTCAGAAGGTTTTAATTGCTGATGGAAATATTATTAAAGAGTCTATTGAATTATGTACCAATTAGTTATCCGATATTGATATAATTAGTCTTCCAAAATCCTTATACAAAATTCACTTTTTGGAAAAAGTTATTTGTAGAGATGATGTTGTAAGAGTTATAATTATATATTGGGAGCTTGAGCAACATTAAATTTAACATAATAATATATAGAATTATCTATATGTTGAATCTCATTAAGTAATTATTAGACACTACACTCAAAAAAGGGGTAAAATATTGATATCAAATTCACATAACAAACATATTATATTACAATTCCAACATAATAAAAAATATGAATAATCTAAAAATTCAAATTCAATTAAAAATTTACTTTGAGGGACATGATAGGGAGAAAATGAAAGTATTTTACCTTACAATTTTTTTAATTTATGTTAATGTATTATATATGATGAAATAATATAGATTATATATGATGAAAAAATAGAGATAATTTGGTAGATGATGTGATGAATGTATCTTGTTAAAATGATTGAAACACAATTAATACAAACATATCATACATTGGTGTTAGTGAAAATTATTCGAGCAGGATAATACAACATTTACGGTTTTTATTACTAAATGTAAATGGATTGTTAATAAAACTGATGTTAATTTTAATAAATTGGTCTTTGTAAAGGTGTGTTTCAGTATAGATCGTTACATGGATGATCCATTCACATTGGAATAAAAATTTATGAATTTATATTATGTCCAAGATTCAGAAGGTATGAATTTTCTAATTTTTCTATTTGAGAATAAGATAACTATGATATCAGATTAATATTCAATTATGAAATTACCTTTTAATTGTAGATCAAAAATATTTCCTGGTATTACTAATGTAAATTATGTATTATTGGTTATAGTGTATATGAAGAGGGTATTTAGATATACACTAGAAGATCAAAATACATTCAACATTTGAAGAAATTAATCATGTCCAATGAAATGTTAAATTGATTCTAATTAAACTATTACTTTCCACATAATATTATGTGTTCCCTACATTATTTATGTATATTATGAATAAATGTTTAACTACTCATATATAAATTAACATAATCAAAAAATAATGTTGAATATATAAAGAAATAATAGACTGTCAATAATGAAATTAATTAATTAATAGTGGATGAATAACATGTATGTAAAAACCAATATTAGCCTATCATATACTTGTTAACAAATGTTATCAAAAAAAGATAAATTATATTAAATTTGAGGTATGTTGGAATCAATTTGGCATGCCAGTTAACCACATCAAGTCAATGTTCATTAGTTGTATTATGATTACAACTCAAATTTATGTGACAATAGAAATAGATATTTGGAACAATATAATTTCTATATTGAAGAGAATTATTTGGCATGATATTATGGTAATGTTATAATATACATTCATCATTTTACTAAAAATTTATATAATGAAATGTTGATTTATAATTCATTACCCAATGACTATTCCATTTATTTTTGATGATGTATTTAATAAAATTATTTTAATAGTCACTTGAAATTTTCATAAAGGCTTATTAACAATTTTGATAAAACATCAAATAAGGAATTATAAGATGAAATTATATCCAAACTAACCACCTATGTATGAACACACTATAATCTTGGAGAGAAGGTAATATTTTATTAGCCACTATGTTGAGGAATCATTTTTGGAGCAATGTAATCTATAATACATTATATCAAAATATAAAGTTTATCCAATTTTATTCAAAAAAATTTATTTATTAAGTAGAGTATGAGTGATAAAAATAAAAAAAAAATTTATAATATCAAATGTAGACTTCTAGTAAAGAAAAAAATGGGTAGGATTCATATGAAAAGAAATTGGTATGTATTGTAAATAAAAAAAAATCATTATGTGATATGAAAAAAAAAAATCCATTATTTATATGGAAATTAATGAATTATAATCCACATCCATGTCTATCTCATGTCATGTGCTATATAAGGAGGATCATGTAAAAAAAGGAAACTGGTAGATGAAAACACACAATATGTATGTGAATCATGTTTAGGTGTAACATAATTGTATGTTTTATTATTTATAATAGTATTACCTTAAAATATTTATTTATGTTCGAGTGTTTTTTATGTTCGTGTGTTTTTTAGGTTCGTAACATTATAATTTTAATCGAATGTACTATAATTTAAAATATATTCATTAGAAATAATGAAGCATGTACAATATAGTTATATTATTGGTGCATGATTTTGAGTGTAATGTCAATCATGTTATTAGAAGAAAATATTGCAAGGATAAACATATATTATGATGATAGAAATATTGAAAAATAGATTCCTTAATATTTATTATTTTATAATCTAGATTTAGATATCATTGTATGTGAAATGATCAAATAGAACCAATAGTGGAAAATTTATTAGTAAATTAAGATCCACATAAACCCATTGGCTTTGAGGCTATTCATTCTCCTCGATCACGTATAATACGTGAGGTAATCAATTATTTCATAAATATTTCTCCTAAATTTGAATTAAAACCCATTTATAAAATTATATTACAAAAAATCTATTGGGAGAAATTTAATGTTATATATATCTATCATCTCACACACATTTACTTTTTGGGAGGGTTATGATGTAAAATTTTTTAGGAGACATGCTACATAATAATTGACTCCTAAAAGATCATGTGAGTGTGCGTAATGATGTAAATAATGATACGAGTGAACAATTTTCTAATTTGAATGATTTTATAGATGCTTCCACATTTGATAATGCTATTTTGATTATACTACCTTCATCATATAATCTTAAAATGATACATGGGTTGTTTCCATAATATTTTTTTAAATATAAATACTTTACCAATTCATGAGAATGATTTCCATCTTGTTTGAATTTATAGACTACTGAAAACCAAAGATAAATAGAAGGATGAATCAGGTTAATACATTAGATCAATCGAGAAATCAAAAGGACTATATGAGAGTATAGCATCCCGCCTTTTTATAACAGAACTTTTCATTACATTTTACAAAACCAAGGATCTTTACGGTTTAGTGTCTTGGAAACCATAAACATAAAACATGAAAACACAAAACATTATTCTTAAACACTTGAAAGTAATCTTCTTATGTTCATAATAGGTTCATTACTACATCTCTTAACCTGGGGACATACATCAAAAGAATGGGTGAGCAGAAGGCCCAACAAGGGAAATAAGGGGAAACATTTAACATGTGAACTTGAGATACATCAAGAATGTCATGAAAAAAACATTAAGGCCTGAGAAAGAAATCATGGAGCATATCATAATAAAAATAACGTATTTCATAAGTTGAATATGTGGATACAACATTTAATATTGACAATAATTTCTGTTTCACCAAGGTCCATCCCCAAGGTGTCATTAAAAATTACCAAGGTTATTCACCAAGGCGTCGTTAAAAATAGTCATCTCTAGAGATTAAGTCTTTACCTAATGCATTAGAGAGATATCAGGGAACACCCTTGAGATGTCTTTATTATCATGTGAGCGATATATATCATCATCAATCATTTCATAAAAAACCCATATAACAAAAAATAAATGGGTTTCATTTCATAATCATAACGTTTTAAAAACTGCTTTAAAGACCTGATCTTTATGTCACTTTAAACCCACGAAAAGGAAATGTGGGTTTCTTGTATGTAAATCCCAGAATATAAAATATAACATTTTTATATATATTTGAATACCCCTGTATAAGAATGAAATTTTACTATTAAATTAATAAAATCAAATAATTTTAGAAAAAGAGGGATGTATTTTTGAGACGAAAATTCTGCAGCATAACAGCTATATTACATGGTTTTATAAAACATTGAAAAGAGAGGGGACATGGGTCACCCACTCATAAATGATACATAAAATAGTAAGGTAACAGATTATAAAATATTTAAGAACATTTTAATGAAATTTTATTGATATACTATATCAAATGAAGAACTTGAAAGTAAGACAAAAATAAGATTTCTCTTATGAAAATTCGGCAGCCTATCAACGTCTCTTAATCATAAAAAAAATGAATTGACGAGATAAAAAAGTGACTCTCATCATATAAACATAAAAGATCATTATGAAATATATAGTGATCATACCCCAATATAATATAAAAGGAACTTGAAATACTAGAAATGAATGTAGATCTTTGAAAGTTGAGAAAGGTGAACGAATCCCTTAAATATTCGGCAGCCTAACGACGTCACAAAACTACAAAAAATTGAACTGACGAGATCAAATTGGGTATCCCATAATATGAACATAAAATATCAGTTTTATAGATATAGAGATCATACACCAGTATAATAAAAAGGAACTTGAAATACTTGACATGAAAGTAGATCTTTGAAAAATTAGAAAGGTGAACAAAACCCTTAAAATTCGGCAGCCTAACGGCGCCACTTAAACATTCTTAAAACGAATTGATGAGTGAAATAATGGATCTATCATCATATGAACATGAAAAGGGAATTCAGATGAATATAAAATAACATTCTCCAACATAATAACATGGAGAATAAAAGAAATTACATCAAAGATATTACATGAAAAGAAAGAGATAGGTCGGATTGCTTACCTTAAACGTAACACTTAAAACTCAGAGGTTGGGACCTTGAGTGGCTTGAGGGAACCGTGGGAGGACTCATTGGGAGGTAAGTAGATCCGAACTTCGTTGAGGATGATTTTGGAGTCGAATGGATGAGAGGATGGCTTGGTATTTATAAGGAAAGTGAGGGGACAAGGCATTAATGGCCAAGGGACACTTCATTGGTGGTTTTGGAAAAACCATGGGCTTGCCCATGGTATTTGCACATGGTATTGTCCACATGGGACGCCTCATACCTTATCATACTATTCATAAGTGGAATATATTGGTTACATACTTAATACATCATTTAATGATGTCATTAAACACTAGTAACTTAAAAACTGTATTTTCACTATTCATCGAAAATTCAACTTTCTCAGAAAAATCCTAAAATTTCACCTTAACCAAATATAAATGCTCTGACTTCAAAAATTAACTCAATTTTATAAAAATAATATTCTATATATTTTTAATTTAATTTTTAAATAAATACACTATTAACCAAAAATTAATTTTTTTCAGAAAAAACCCCAAAAATTACCTTAACATAATATCGATGCTCCGAGTTCAAAAATGAAATCCATTTTATAAAAATAATTTTCTAAATATTTTTAATTTAATTTATAATTAAAAAATAGTATTCACCCAAAAAACTAATACTTGGCTAATAATTTATGAAACTATTATATTACCATTTTATTGAATCACATTACTTAATCAAGGTGGCTAAATTATATTAATAATTTCACTAAGTGAGATTACTAATTCATTTGGTCACATTACTAATCATAAGCATAAAATAACTATTCATAATTTAATATTCATCAAAAATTATGTTGATCTTATTAGACTCTAAATTTCGTACTGAACATAATTGTAGGAGACCATTTTTTGAAAATAATTACACATTATTAATTATTTAATATTTACATAAACATTTTTAAAAATATCCTTTTTCTAAAAATCACCAAAAAATGCATACTATATTTATCCGGACATTTGAAAATTCATAAACTTCTTCATAAGAAGAAATCAAAATTTTTATTTAAAAAAAGGATTACACAAGGCAATTATGGTCTCCAAGAAGAGCCCCTTATCACACCAGTATAGGACCAAAGTGTAAGGTGTGCTAACGTGATAGAATCTGAGGGAGGCTCAGCTAACATCACACGAGTATTAATTTCTATTAGTTTGAACTTCTCGCGAATGCGATTCCATTCTATCTTCACATGATGAAGTTATCCTTGGTTTTGGTCAAGAGAAAAGCCTAGTGGTGCTACCTCCTTCCCATGTTCTGTTAGATGGGCTTCGATCGGTCCAAGACTACAGGGTGAGGCCATCAAATCTTCTTTCTATTATAATTAACCATGATCACTTTTTTTAGAGACAATAATCAAAATTGTTTAGTTTCCAGCGGTCATAATAACCAATGGTCATATAATAGTCAAAACATAGTGGTCTCATTTTAATTATACTCATTTTATGAAATGAAATAGTTTGGTTGAGTATAAAAAATAAAATAACAAACAAAATTAGGAAACAAGATTTATTCAAAATTTCGGGTTCTTACAATCTTACTCTATTAATAAATTTCATCCTCGCAATTTTTAAAATTAGGTTTTGAAATTTCATTGAATTTCCCACATCGGAAAAGGATTCAGTAACACCACAACTTTAAAATAAAGAAAGGGAAGTAAAAAGGTCACCCGAGTTAACCCATATTTGGATTCCATGTCGAAAAACATGGATATGGATGAAAAAACAAAGTGTCATGTTTTGAGGGAGAGTGATAGAAAACATGATTAGGAGAAAGTTAACAACAATAAAATTACAAATTTATGATGGGTTAAATGTTATTTTATTTCCCAGTAGGATACATTAACAGACAATATTTTTGTTTTATGTTCCTTTTCATAGTTTTGAGGAATTCATTTACTACATAGAATAAAAAACAGGTAAATATACCTACCTTCAAGTAGCGTTTCATCCATTAATAAGTTTCTACCAAAACTAATCTTTTCTCCAAACATTGAGCATTTAGAAACACTTGGTCTCATTAAAACACAAGAAACATCTTTTAGAGAATCACATAATCCACCAAAGATGAACTATCTATTTCTTCTATTATCCCAAAAATAGAAAGGGTAAGATAAAACAACTCTTAAAAAAGAAAGAATCCCATAGGAAGGTAAACTTCTTTAAATCTTCAAAATTATATGGTACTACCCAAAGTTCATCATAGACCATTCCGTAAATAAATATCATTAAAATTCCTCAAAATAAACCAAACTAATATTGAAACCCAAATACAAGAAGGATTTGATAACATAGTCTTCCAAAATAATCTTCATCGTTCATCTATAAAAAACATCAACAACTCCTCACATATTAAAACAAACGCAGCTAACGTAAACATATTTTCCCCAAGATAGGTTAATAATTTCCATAAGTTACAAAAATTACCACAATTTTGTATTAAATTCATTGATTCTTAAAAAGATAAGTCAACCTTTACTCCTCAAAGAAAATATTGTAGTAATCTATTTACCTCAATCAAATAGGGTTCCAAAAATAGTGAACGACTTCCAAAATAATAATCATCTTTTAATCCCCTAATCACTTTTTTTACGAAAATCATGTTCACTACATTAACATGTGGTACATAACAATAGATGTTTTTCTTAATGATATAAAATTATCATAGGTAGTGACTCGATGATCTTAGTAAACATAATAGATATGCTCATAGAGCACAAACTAAAATACAACATGGCAGAGACAATTATTGCGGAGAAGTCACTTGTATATTAGAAATTAATATCCATATCACCATAGGACATGAATTTTTCCCTTTTCCTCGAAGATTGTTGGTGCTCATCATGCTTCTCATCCATTCCAAGAGATCATTGCCTTGGATAATGTCTAACTTCTCAACATTAACAACATCGATAAGTATAAGGTACACTAGATCGAACCTTATCTCCATTCATCACATCATCCATTTTTTAAATGCAATTGGATACATTATACCCTATCTTACCAAACATAAAACATCTCCTGATTCCATTGTCACATTCTCCTTGGTGCCTCTTCCCACACTTTTTGCAAAAAATTAAACAGGTCTTCTTTCCCTTATCATGTTTATCAGATGAACTTCCTTGAGACTTTTTCTTCTTCTTCCATGATGAATTTGGGCATTAAACCAGGTTACAATTATTAATTGTGATTTTTTATAGCTGGTTTGGAATAATCACAATATGTTTAACATGATATCTTGTCATCTCTGTCACATTAATAGGGCAATAGTCAATTTTCCTAACACATTGGTTGTTGGGACGTGCTCTTCCATTTCCGGACATTAACAAAGAAACGAATGTATAATTAGGGGGCTTAAAAACATAGCCAATAATCATTAAAAAAACTGTAAGCATGGAAGGATAAAATTTTAGAAGGAATGTATACCCTATCTTGTGATCCCCTAGGTCCCAATCTAGGTTATCCATCATCATATATTCTTATGTGAATCTTTATTTTATTTTATTATTGTTCCTTTATTAATGGTTCATACTATGCTTATGAATTTACCAAATCATATAACCCGGGAGTGTCGTAACTAAGAGTGCAGCAAGGCCCATTGTCGTGTACCAGTTCTTGTTTGAGTCTAGCTCAAAATAGTGTTTTCGGGTTTTACCCCTATGTACATCTGTGCAAGAGCCACCTCTACCAGCCCGTATCCACACAGGGATGTATTTACATGGAAACCCCTTACTCAATACTCACCAAAATACCTAGATGATTTGCTATATTTAAACATTTCTATAGGGTTATTCCCAGATTTTTCATATCCGAATTTCCACAAATAACTAAACCATCCTTTGATACCAAATATATCATCCCACCTTTTTATAACATAACTTTTCATTACAGTTTACAAAACTGAGGATCATTAAGGTTTAGTGTCTTAGAAACCAGGAACATAAAACATGAAAAAATATAACATGCTTCTTAAACACTTGAAAGGCTTCTCTTTATGTTCATCCTAGGTTCATTACAGATTCTCATAACATAGGGACATACATCAAAAGAAAGGGTGAGCAGAAGGCCCAGTAAGGAAAACAAGGGGAAACATTTTACATGTGAACTTGAGATACACGAACAATGTCATGAAAAATAACATTAAGGAATCAGAAAGAAATCATGAGGAATATCATAATAAAACTAATTTATTTCATAACTTGAAGATTTGGATACAACATTTAATATTGAAAATCATTTCTATTTCACCAAGGTGCATCCCCAAGGTGTCATTAAAACATACCAAGGTTATTCACCAAGGCGTCATTAAAAATGGTCATCTCTAGAGATTAAGTCTTACCCAATGAATTAGAGCTCTATCAGGGAGAACCCTTGAAATTTCTTTATTATCATGTGATCCTAATATATCATCATCAAACATTTCATAAAAAACCCATATAACATAAATGAAATGGGTTTCATTTCATAATCATAACGTTTTGAAAACTGCTTTAAATACATGATCTTTATGTCACTTTAAACCCACGAAAAGGAAAGCGGGTTTCATGAATTTAAATCACAGAATTTAAAATATAAAATTTTGATATATATGTGAATACCCCTGTATAATAATGATCTTTGAGTATTTACTTAATAAAATCAAATAATTTTAAAAAAATAGGGAGGTATTTTTGAGATGAAAATTCTGCAGCATAACAGCTATGTTACAGGGTTTTTGAAAACATTGAAAAGATATGGGACATGGGTCACCCAATCATAAATGATACATAAAATAGTAGGGGAATAGAATATAAAGTATTTAAGAACATGGTAATGAAATTTATTATGATATACCATATGAAACGAAGAACTTGAAAGGATGACAAAAATAAGATTTCTCTTTTGAAAATTCGGCAGCCTAATAACGTCAATTTAACATAAAAAATTGAATTGACGAGATAAAATAGGATATCTCATCATATGAACATACAAGATCAGTATGATAGATATATAGATCATACCCCAGTATAATAAAATACTAACTTGAGATACTTGATATGAAAGTAGATCTTTGAAAAAGGAGAAAGGTGAATGAATCCCTTAAAAATTCGGCAGCCTAACAGGATCACTTAACATAAAAAAAATGAATTGACGAGATCAAATATGGTCTCTAATTATATGAACATAAAATATCAGTATTATATATATATAGATATCGTACCCCAATATGATAAAAAGTAACTTGAAATACTTTACATGAACGTAGATCTTTGAAAAATGAGAAAGGTGAACGAATCCCTTAAAAATTTACAGACTAACGGTGCCACTTAAACATTCTTAAAACGAATTGATGAGAGAAAGAGGGGGTCTCTCATCATATAAACATAAAAAGGCAGTAAGATAAATATAAAATAACATCCTCCATCACAATAACATGGAGCATAAAGGAAATTACATAAAATATATTACTTAAAAAGAAAGAGAGAGGTCAGATCCCTTACCTTAAATGTAACTCTTAAAACTCAAAGGTTTGGACCTTGAGGGGATTGAGGTAACCTTGGGAGGACTCCCTGGGAAGTAAGGAGACCATAACATTATTGAGGATGATTTTAGAGTCGAATGGATGAGAGGATGGCTTGGTATTTATAGGTAATGTGAGGGGACAAGGCATTAATGGCCAGGGACACCTCATTGGTGGTTTTGCCAAAACCATGGGCTTTCTCATGGTATATGCCCATGGTATTGGACACTTTGGGCACCTATTACCTTATATTACTATTCATAAGTCGACCATATTTATTACATACATAATACATCATTTAATGATGTCATTAAACACCCGTAACTTAAAAACTGTATTTTCACAATTCATCGAAAATTAAACTTTCTCAGAAAAATCCCAAAATTTCGCCTTAACCAAATATGAATTCTCTATTTTCAAAAATTAACTCTTTTTTATAAAAATAATTTTCTAAATAATTTTATTTTTTTTAAATAAATACACTATTCACTTAAAATTCATTTTTTTCAGAAAAAATCCCAAAAATTACCATAACATAATATCGATGCTCTGAGTTCAAATATGAAATCCATTTTATAAAAAAAAATTCTAAATATTTTTAATTTAATTTTTAATTAAAAAACACTATTCACCCGAAAATCTAATACTTGACTAATAATTTATGAAACTATTATTTAACCTTTTTATTGAATCACATTACTTAATCAAGGTTCCTAGATTATATTAATACTTTCATTAAGTGAGATTACTAATCTATTTGGTCACATTACTAATCCTAAGCATAAAATCACTATTCATAATTTACTATTCATCATAAAATATGTTGATCTTATTAGACTCTAAATTTCGTACTTAACATAATTTTAGAAGACAGTTTTTTGAAAATCATTACACATTTTTAATTATTTGAAGGTTTACATAAACATTTTTTAAAATTTCATTTCCCTAAAATTCACCAATAATATGCATACTATATTTATCCATACAATTAAAAATTAATAAACATCATCACAAGAATAAATCAAAATTTTTATTTAAAAAAACCGATTACACAAGGCTGTTATGGTCTCTTTACATAGCCCCTTATCAGACCAGCATAAGACATAATTGTAAGGTGTGATAAGGTGAGAGAATCCGAGGGAGGCTCGACCAACATTGCAAAAGTAGTAATTTCTATTGGTTTGAACTTCTCACGAAGGTGATTCCGTTCTAGCTTCCCACAATGATGTTTGGCTGGGTTTTGGTCTAGAGCAAAGCCCAGTGGTGCTACCTCCTTCCCAAGATATGTTAGATCGGCTTTGATCGGTCCAAGACTACTGTGTGAGGCCATCCAATCTTCATACAATATTAATTAACCAAGATCAATTGTATTTACAGACAATATTCGAAACATTTAGTTTCCAGAGGTCATATTGACCAATTGTCATATAACAGTCAAAACCCAATGGTATTATTTTAATTATACTCATGTTATCAAATGAAACAGTTTTGTTGAGTATAAAAAAATAAAATAACACACAAAATTAGGAAACAATATTTATTCAATATTTCTGGTCGTTACAGAGATTACAATTATCTATCCACATCTACATCTATATATATTAACTATTTGATTTCATTAAGATGCCACAAACAAGAAAATTAACCCTACTTTAAATATAATGAAGAAAAATTTTGAGTTCACATTAATGGATTGGGTTTTCTGTAGAGTGTAAATGAATGTGTCTTGTTTGAATTTATTAGAGTATTATATTTCAACACATAGAAGAGGTATAAAATTTAATAGAAACAAATTTACTACTGATTCTAACAATGAATGTGTAAATAGATAAAATATATTCTTATAAAATATTTTTTTATTTATTTAGTAAATTTTTTGTATCTATTTATAATAATCATTAGATTCTCAATGTAAAAAATTGGGATACCAAAAATGGTTATATTTATTTGATCAGAGGGTTGGATTTCCAACAGAATAATGAACCATGATTTGTATTGTAAAATTTTAATGCACTAAATAATCATTAAATTGATAAAAATCAAAATATAAATTTTTTCCTATTCTGAAGATAATTTTCTAATGATATAATGATTTATAATTATGGCATAAATCGTTGAATGTCTTTGTTTACAAAGAAAAACCCATGGATACATTTCAATTGCTATATATTAATATATATAGATAGTAATATGTTTCTATCAAAATATATTTCAAAACAATTTTCTTATTTGACCAATACTTCTAAAGTGATTGATTCAATATAATCAAATTTATTGGGGTTATTGTGTTTTAGATTTATCTAAGAAATCATATACCTTTCGATAATAACATCAGCATAATTAAATTTCTACAAGTAAATACAATTTCATTCATAATATTTCCCAATAAATTTTTTTCTTATATTTACCTTGTTCTAAAAAAATTTAAATAGTCTACAAAAACAAAGGTATAATTAAATTTGTTTCATATGAGTTGAAAGAGAACATGGATAGTGACTTTTTACAGATGTTTTTGGTGATTATAGTTTTTTTTGTGATCTAATATTGTCTATGACCAGAGAGATAAATTTGGGATGTGAAGAATTCATATCTTAATGTTGAAAAATTATAATTTAGAACAAAATTCATGTAATATGATAAATTTTTTATTTATTTAATTATTATAATATATAATATTCAATTTCAATCTAATATGATTTTATGATTGATCCTCTAAACATTATAAATGAATTTTATCCCCATCATATAAAATCTACACCACTATATTTAGATAATACTGTTGTGGTTATTCTCCCACCCATTGACAACCAATATGAATATTTTGATTAAGGTTTTTTCATCTCAAAGTAGCTACAAAATATTCTCAATAAGAAGCCACAAATTGGTGGGAAATGATTTTGGATATGTTAAAATACACATGAATTTATTATTAATTGAAAGGATTATTCCATCCATTATTTTACATTAAATAACTTTAAATCTCATGTGAGTACTTCAATTATAAAATTTTATTATATTTTATTAATATGCAAAAGAGTATATTCTTATTCCCAAATTGATTTTGCACTTCTTATTAAATTTTCAATAATTACATTTCACTACGGGATAAGAAAGATTTTCTCGAAACTAAATTTATTTTTGGTGAGGAACATAAAATTTACAAATTATTTTATTTGTTTCGCAAGGAGATGTTTCATGGAGGGTTACACTATAGGGATTTAGGAAGTGATATTATTATTTATGAACCTACTCATGATAATGAGGGATTGTACATCGAGGATGAAACATAGAAAATGGTATGATGGAAAACGGTTCAATGACCCTAATAGCCACAGGTATGAAAACATATTAATAACTTCTATGGAAGGTACTTCAACGCCATTATCATCATTATTTTTATTTTATGCCTTGTAGTCTTTTGAGGATTTTCTAATAATGGTATTTGTCCTATTACAACAATTTCTACATCAATGATAGAGATTAAATATGGATTCCATTACATTCAAATTTGATTAAACCATTGACCTGAAAATGAAGGATAATGTAAATCCTTATTGATAGTCCTAATCCATATCCATATCCATTTCTAAAATTAGAATCAATGAAACAAAAATGAATGATGTTTAACCATTATTGGAATATGAAAATAGTGAGAGGTGTGTTGATCTTTTTAAGTCAAATTTAATGATCTACTTGAACATAAGTGTTGGGAATGCTATCTTATGGTGTGATAAAATGTTTTGTAAAACATTTGGTGGAAAATTAAATGTTGAAGAGATTATTTTTCTTCTATAAAATTATTTCTATTGAATATTGTTTCTAGTCTAGAGAATTCATGATAAGAGATGTTTTACTTTCTAGAGCTCTCATTGGAGAATGATTGTTGTTATTTTTATGATTTAAATAAATATCATATTATTGAAATTTTTTCTTTTAAAATAATAAATGAATTGAATATTCTATTAATTTTAAAAATGAAGGATCTTATATTCTAATAAGTTCAGTGAGGAGGAAACCATACTTGAGTGAAAATAAGAATTCTTCCATTTCTCTTCGTAATGTACCAAGACCTACTAATTCATCCTAAGAATTTATAACATATATATCTTTTCAAACAAAAGGCATAAAACAAACCATAAAATTCCCCATGACAATGTATTTCATGGACACAAATTTTTTGGAGATGTATGAATTTTTTGAGCCTATGTTGACTCTTTCATGAGATTTGATGAGAAACCCCTTATTGAGAATTCATTGTTATGAGATGAGTAAAAATTCATGTGAGGTAGGGGTCATGAGAACATGGGTTGTAAAATGAAGTGGATATATATTAAATCATCTAAATAGAAAACATTAAATATTATTTTTGATGAGGTATGATATATTTTTGATTCATGGTGTGGATTTAATGGATCTCATGGACATGTGTTTTGAATTTTCTTTAATAATTGATGTTTAATTTTCCATGATTCCATTTGATATGTGTTGGAAAATTGATTGTGAAAATATTTTCATTTAATTTTTTTAATATAAAAGTTTTAAATCAAACCATAGTGTTATTTTAACATTAATTTCTAGATTTTATGATTTTAGTGTTATTTTGAGTTTAATAGTCAAAATGGAATACATTTAATTTGTATTAGTTTTTAATTATTTATGTTTTGGATCATAACATATTATATATTATATAAAAATCAAAAAATTATTTATTTTTAGGTTTCAACACAACTTGGTATTAAATTCATATAAATATACCAAATTCTTAATCGACCATACGGAATCCCAAAACAAGATCACAATTTATCCAAGAAAACTGTTAACAGGTCAATCAATTTTTTGTGTTGGGTCGCTAATAGTTTCATGCATGAACAATTACTCTAAAATTCTTTGGGTGGACGTTCCAGACATTATGAACATCTTTCTGATGGTTCTAATGAATGAATCATCTCTATTTATGGTCATTATGACATGCTAATCTGAAGGTCTGAAATTTAGAGATTTTAAAAGGATAGAATGAATTCTCTTAGTAAAATGGGAATAAATAACATAATTCATGTCCATATATGCTGAAATTTGGTGGAAAATGGACATGATATTTATGAACAACATTTAAAAAAACAATTAAATCTATGATCAATATGTTTATTGGGGCTAAAACACATCAACCATTCAAAGAAATTATGCCTATTAATGGAGTGGATCTATTCCCTCTCAATACATCTCAATATATTCCAGTCATCTCATTCCATATGATGATCCATGGATGATATATCAACCATGGAGCCACACATAACCATATAATTATCCCATAATTTAATATTTTTAGTATTTTAATGTCTTTTCGTCCCAATTCTAATTAATTATACTTATTATAGTGGTTTAAATATTTTATGTCATCGGGGAAGGGGTGTTTTCCTCTTATAATGATAGAGTCCTGTTATGTAATATAAAACTCTCATTTTCTATTGAATGATATCTATTTTTAGCATTGTGAAATTATATTAATGCAATTTTATTAGGGGATTTTATTTTATTAATATTTTATATCGTTGGTTGAATAGCATTAAACTATGTCTACCTAGTGGAATTTGTCTTGACTAAGGATATTGAGGTAGGTGGTGATTGTCTAGAGATCATTGGAACATGTGTGAAATTGGTGACTTCATTCTATATTTATATGGAGAAAAATTTGTTAATTAGGCCTTTTCTTAATTTTTTGGGAATGGTTTATGTACGTTCATGCACAAATAATGGTTTCCATTACATCCTTAAACTATGGGTGACTGAAAACTCGATCGAGGAATCATTAATTTTTAATTGAACATGAATAGAAAAGAACTAATTTGTATGGCCATAATTAAATTGAAAATGGGAATACTACCCTAAAACCATCACAATCCCCATCAATTGTGTTCAAAATTTGTTTCATTTTTTCTTAATAAACTCAATCAATTTCCAAATGAACATCTACTTCATTCCAAAATTTATGTGACCAACTATTATTTATGCACATCTCTTCTAGACACTACCTGCGGTTATCAACTAGCCAATACTTAGGTAATATTAAATATTTTCATTCCACACCACATGACATAAATGAATAAACATCACATATTTATCCACTGAGGATTATGATCATTCTTTTTTGTGTCACTACAATGCATATATGTTATGCCACATTGTAGGGATAATGGATGTTGAACACTCTACAGTGAATGAATAAATAATTTTTGTCAGGATAAATGTGGAAGTTGATCAATGTAATAAATATACATGGTAATATATTTTCTTGTTATACACATATATATAATAATCACATACATATTAATAAGATGTTACTGATCTTGGAGTGTTTAATACTAATTATTATATTGGAATGAAACCACATCCCTCCCTATTTTGTATTATTTCTAGTTTATATCTTCATTGATATGCGATACATGAAGAATTTTGTGGTATATTGTATTATAAATCATATTTAATATTTTTTATGATACAATGAGTTATTGAATAATTTTTTTATAGTTACAAATTTTTATGTTATAAGTTATAGATTGAGTCTGCCCCAATACATCAACAGGACACTGAGACACAATTTGGTTTCATACCATCTCATTTAATAAAATATACTACCTTCTAATGTAATTTTATATATTAATTTTTGATTAGTCAATTTCATAGAATTTTTAATAATGTGTTAAATATTTATTGGCCAAAAATAATTAAATATACAGGGACCAAGTGAAACTCAACTAAGCGGGCTAGAAGTAGTGATGTCTAAGGGGTCATCACAAATGAGGTCAGAGTATCGATGTGGGAGGGACACAAGAATAGATATGTTTGAAAAAATATTATCCATGATTCCCATATATACCGAAAAATCTACAATTTATTCTCATACATCCATGAATGGTGAAGGTTAAGGTATGTAGTAACATTTATCTTTCATATATGCATACTGTAGTAGATGGACTTGGTAATTTAGGAGTTTCAATTCATAGATTATTTTATGAACATTGAGTTCTATTCAGTGAAATAAATACATATATCAATAGAATGAAAGACCTCAAAAATTTCAATAATTTTTGGGATTCTTCTATGAACAAATTTCCTTGACCAATGAATCTTCTAAAATCCATTACAACTATGTCTATGTGGTCTAGGACTAAAAAAACCCTTCTCATATGACCAATAATGCTAGATAAATCAGTTTGGAGTATGATTACTAGAGTCTGAGGATTCTAACAAACCTATCTACCATGATTGTTCAATACTGGGTTAAAAGGAAAATACATATAACAAACCATGAATTTTCTGAGGTTTATGTTTTAATCCCAATATTTAATAAATGATAATAACTCCACCTCATGATTTCATGAATAAATCTACATCCCCAATAGTGATCTAGGATTCCCATAAATCCATGTTTTGTATCTAGAGGATCTAATTTTCAATTATATTACATCCAATCGATTTCACCATGTCGTCTGATCCTTTTTAATAGAACAACTTCCACATAACTAGTTATGTAGAAAAATAGTAAAATAATTTCATTATGGATTTATACTTTTGAAACACACTAAATCACTCTCAACATAAGTCACATAGTAACCCCTGAAAAAGTGAGGAACAGTGGATTCCTCATTTATACTTCATGAGCACATATATAATGAATCTATGTTGATCTCGTTATGTTTGATCACAAACCCTAAAAATAACATGATTACTAAAAATTCCAATAGGGATGTTAAATTTTGTAGGGCTTTATTTGCACCATATAATAGAGACCCATTTAGAGATATCATCATTTCCCTTGTTAGCATTCCATTATTCTTAGGAAGAAAAAATTCCCACGAGGGACATAATGATGTTGAGGAGATCACAGTTTGAGGAAAGATCAAAACTGTATAAATACTCCCCTATTGTCAATTTAGAGTGGTGTAGATTAGAATAGGATGGTTGCTTTCCTAATAATAAGTGAACATCGAGAATGGTACCTAGGGAATTCAAGAGTGTCACCATCTCATCTTTGGAACCAAAATATAATCATAACCAATACCAAAATCCACCAAGAATATAGATTATAAACCACTATGTTGGTGGTAAAAGACTACCAAAGAGGTGATGCCATCCCCCTTGAACATTGTTGATCCATTCCATACATACTGATTATAAACATTCCCCACATCTAATTCCCTTCTATTTCCTCCTATATGATCTTTTAATGACGATAGTCCATAGATCCTTATATAGAGTGATTGTTTCTCCCATCACTAACCATTGGTATGGACATGAATTTTTAGGAGTCCTAGTGGAACCATTTCTCACCATTAGAGTCCCATATGAATCTAGTCAATACCCTTTCAGTGTTCCTCATTATCATTCTAGGAACCATAGGAGTTGATTACACATACCTCATGAATGATGGAAGGAAATTTTTAATATGGGTCATCTTACAACCAATGGATATGAAAATATTTCACACATTATTAATATGGATTATTATCAAGAAAATAATCTCATAAAAGTAAAAAATCTAGTGTCTTACCGGGGAAAGGGTGCTCAAAATTAATCCACAAGGAATTTTTTTCTATAAATTCTCAACGTACATTCTATCATCTTCCCATGATAATCAATGAATAGTCTATAAATAAATATGTTGCATTATTCAAGGGTAACCCAATGGAATATATGTTTCATATAATCCTACAATATATTTTTGAAGCCTATGTGGGAGTCGTTAACCCCATTTACTATGAATAAAGATTCCTCCATGAAAATAAGGTGGAAAAGACAACAAAAGTTCCTTCAAATATTGAATGGTCATGGGATTCCACTATTAATTTCATTAGTGAGGAGTCTAATGAATTAGTACTATATCCTAATGAATTTTATAGTGAAAATGAAATATCCTTATCAGAGGTCATGATTGGACATGAAGGACCCATCTCTTATTCTTATAATTGATATGGTAGTCCATGGGGAGAAGATGAATAAAAAAAAGGTTTTGAACCAACTCTGTGAATCCCATGAAAGCCACAACTCTGGTAATGAACAAATATTCAATTATATAGTATTCATTGTACATATCATCATGGAACACCAAATTGGAACCATGAGTATTAATTCTCTATCTCACATATCAACTCTTGTGTTAGTCCACTAGCAGCCTATAAAGTCTTGACTTTAATGAAACCAATTTTCTCTAACGAGAAAATGGAATGTATGTTATTTTATAACTAACTATTGATAATAGAATAAAGTAATTTGTATTTCAGGTTTCAAATGTTGATTTTTCTAAATTTATTAAATATTCATGGATCCACAACATTCTTGTTGATGATGAGACTAACTATAAACCACTCAGAGAATAAGAACCCCCAGAAATAATCATGTATTGACAAAACAATATCCCCTATTACATGGTCTTAGAAGGAAAATATTAATGATCAAGGGATACCATTTTTTCTTTAGGTAACTATCATAAACAAGATAATAATCCCCCCACATCAATTTTATTAGGAATCATTATGATCAAAAGATTATTAGTGGATGAAATAACATTGTGAATGAATTTAAAGAGGTAAGAGGGACCCTTGGATACCCTCCCTACATGAATGGATTATACTCCATGAGTAAATATATAAGGTAGGTCTCAAACATACCACGAATTACCATAGGGACTTTTATAAAAGAATCATTATCCCTGTGTATATTTTTAATTGACATCCATGATTATTTTCATTAATGCATGCATGTATCAAGGATAAATTTCTACCTCATTAATTACGCAAATATACTCTAGAAATCTCATAATAATTTCTCTCTTTTTTTTGGTGACAATAAATATGGTGTATTATCTATTGAATGAGGGTATTAATGAGGCTTTAATTCCTTTCAACCTCAAGACCAGAATCAATTCCTAAAATATAACTTTGGATAGAAAGATGTTCATATAGAGGATTCTGTTTTCAGGAACACTATTTCACAATGTCACACCTAAGTGGCCTTAACATGTTGTATAGTCTACTCCATGAATGACCACTCAAAGGATTCATCTAGAAATCATGAACCATCAAATGGTAATCAGGCTCACATATCATTTTAGATTACACGGCCTCCACTCTTCAGTATATTATACCAAATTCTTTTATAAAATAATGATTGTATTGAGGCAGTCAGGGTTGGTGTTACACTAATAAATTTTAATATTGTTGAGTCGAACCAATAAATTATAGTCATGTATGACATAGGAATTATTCAATTTATTCCTTTAGCACCCAAACATTCAGTAACACTTCATTACCTGATGATGACAAGGAGACAAAATATAAATAGGGGATGATGAAATGAACAATATATCTAAATATAGGATAAACATGTATTGTTCCATAACAATAGAATTATTTTGATGTAATTTCATATTTGATAGTAGATAATGTATTTTACCAAATATTAAATAATGGTTATATTATTTCATACACCAAAAAATAGATGGAATCATGATCTCGTAATTTACCAATTTTATATTAGTATGTTTTTCATACATATTATAATTTAACTTGAGTCTTTTTAAAACATAATTGACTTGAGAATTACATCCTCATGTTTGATCCTTGGGGTTGAGGTATTTGTGTAAGAAGATACAATTTTTAGCATGGTAAATTATGCCATCTTATCTGTTTATAAATGATAATATGTTTCATTGACCATCTATGGTAGACGATCCTCCTACTCCTGGAGAGGAAGCTCATGCTGAGGAACATCTTCCAATAGCTATTATTGTTGAAGAGTCATGTAGATGAACCTCTATACCAACCTAGTCTAAATTTTAGGCCTCTACTATTCTAAGGGGAGACATAGAACAGTCAAAAAACATGACATAGATGATTTTGGATGTATACCAATAGCGATTGGATCCTCTTCTACTTTCATCGTATGGACATTTTTCCCCAGGTATAGCATATATGAGCTCATACGATGATTTATTTCCACTAAAATCATATTTAATGATTGATCCATAACATTCCATATAAATACATATTCTATTGGATTTAAAATCCTATTATTTTTTGGGAGAATGATTAGGTGCACATCTAGGCATCATAATGGCACCTCCAGTCAATGATTCATAGAAATATCATCAGACAGTTGAGGATCCTCCAATATAGGGGGATCCCCCTCATGTTCATTAGAATTAACCTCATCATAGTGGTTATTGATATCAATAATGGATTCACATACATTATTTTAATAATGGGATCATACTTCATCTTATACATTGATGAAAAATAATTTCCCTAATTAATTGATAGTATCTCTAATAATTTAAATTATTTGTGATTTCATGCATTATATTTTCTTAATGATAACGTTAATATATATATAAAAACAATAATTTTTTTTAATTGAAATGTATATATTTTCCTCATAACTATAAAATATTAACCAACCGATTGATTTATAAAAAAATTTATGTGATATGACTAAGATTGATTTTTTATAATAACTGTAAATATTTTGAAATTGTTTTTTAAATAATATCTAATCTTCACAGTTATAAAATAATAAATGTTATGAATAATTAATAATAAGTTAAATAAAAAACATTTTAATATGTTTTTACTAATAATAAGTAAAAATTACAAGCTTATTTACAATAATATCAACAATGATATTTTTATGTATTTTGAATAATTATTAATGAATTATAAAAAATTATAAAAAATTAATATTGTTTTTAAATATATAATAAAATATATTAGTAAATATATATTATCTCTGTAATAATTATTATATAAATCGTTAATTATTTATCATGTGACCGTTATTATCAGTTAACACAAAAAATTTCTACTTAATTGTTTATAACTAATGACATTATGCTACAAATAATTAGTTTCTAACAATTATTATTAAATAAAATAAATTTCAATATATATAAATTTTTAAATATAGTAATTATTACAATGAAAATATAAAAATTTATTAACATATTTTTTTAATAAATTAATATTTTTATATTTTTTATATATTATTTATCATCATATATATATATATATATAATTAAAATAAAAATTCACTATTATTTATTTATTTATAATTAATATGTGTTAATACTTTGTTAAATTCATATTGAAATCATTCTATTAAATGCATGATATTTTTTGTTATCATTTTTTCCCAAAACATTATTACAAGACTCAATTTTCATGGAACTATATTACTTAGGGTGTCCTTTTACAAATAACCCGAGAAGTACAAAAGTCCCCAGTATATGTGGGAAAATTATAGAAAAAATGTAACAACTCATCATAAAGTTTGTTTTTAGTTTTAATGTTATTTTATTATTCTAAAAAAATGTGGTATCACAGACAATTTTTATAACCACTACTATAGATTATAGATTTTACAATTCCATAAAACTACAATCATCATAGCTAAAAAAGTGTTGATATTGAAAGAACAAATATAATACACTCCCTTTTATCATCATTGATAATTTTTTTTCATAAAGTAAACTTTTATTATGTTTAAAAAATCAATGATAGTGGATGCTGTTATTAGTACACATTTTAGTGCTGATAATTGTTCCTTTGTTAGTACTTTGTTAGAACCGATAAACATACCCATTGTCAATGGTAAAAAATATCACTAATTACCCAGGGATTATTAGAATGGAATAAATATTTTTCAATTCTCCCACCCACAAACACTTTTTTCAGTGTTCGCACACCACTTTACCCTACTCACTCGCGATGTCAAAATAGCAATATAATCAGTCTACAACATGCTCATAAACTCACAATATTGTTTTCAGTACTCACCCCTCCCACTTCCCATACACGTGAGTATGCATATTTCCTTACCACATATCCATATTTATTTCTTCTATTTCTTATGATATATTTATTTACACATATATATATATTTAGATAAATATATTTTATCCATATATTTATTTATATTTATATAATTATTTTCATATAAATTTATAAAATATATTTTTCTGTATATATATATATATCCACATTTGTTGGTATGTCAATATAGTTACAAATAGACATCATATATATTAGTTTATATTTATATTTTATTATAATACATAAATTAATGTATATATATTATTTCATTAATAATAATATTTTTATAAATACATTATATATACATTTGTATAATTAAATACATATTCATAAATTTTTATTTTATATAAAAAGGATTATAATTATTTCCATATGGTTTATATATATATAAATATTATATATATATGTATAAATATTTATATTTAAATTAAATTTCTATTTGTAAATTTATAGAAATATGTATATATTAGGATGTTTTTTTAATATAATCATTTGTTTCGGATTGAGGTCCAATAAAATATATTACTAAAAGAAAATAGTAGGAGGGAGAAAGGAAGAAAAATAGAGTTAGATATAAAAAAAACATCTATCATTAAAGAATTATGATCCCAAAATTTCAATGTTCGACAATATGAAAACAAACCATACAGTGATATGAATAGTTTCCACCATATCCATGACGGGTACTTCTACAACATAGATGTCTTGTAGCCATAAATTTTATTCCCTCATATAAGTCTCTCGTTATTCAACTAATGATAATGTAGTAGTCCCACCTTTCAATGACAGGTCCTTATATGTGATCTATTGTTCCATTTTCCATGAATTTAGACAAATATTCATCTTAGGATTGGATCAAATTTCATGTTTTATATTGAGGTATTAATTATTAGTAGAGAAAAAGAATCAATTAGAAAAATTAAACCTTGTTCATATTTGGTGAATATAAATATGGATATTTTTTTATAATAACCTTAAATAGTCTCACTAATCCCTTTTTGAAGGCTTTATTTGTCATGAACCTATGTGGGGATTTCTTTATTATTTATTTAAACACCATTTACTCCTTAGATTCATCAATTTCAGCCTTCCTAAAATTTTCATGAGAATATATAATTAGATCAGAAAAATAAGGGGTGTAGAGTACCTAAACCGTTTAATCTAAATATATTCCATCTATTGGTAATTATAAATTTTTGGGATATAGTTCTACCTTCTTTTTAGAGTGATACTCCCTAACATTAGTAAACACATCAATGGATTCTGAAATATCTACTCGTGACTCAAATATTTGAACAAGGGTACCAAGAACAATATTCAACATCAGTTTTCCTACTACTACATAATCTGTCGTGAACAAGTATGATGATGGCGTTTTGAGGATGTGGTACATTTTGGAATAATGTTTATCTAAAATATATTTTCTCTGGTGAAGATTTTTGAAACAATTTTTTTAAATAGATAATCACTCAGAATTATTGATAATATAATCTAGAGAATCTTTGTTGACCTATGTTCCTAAATTGATGTATTATGAAAATATCATATTACTAGCTTCATTAAAATGGTTATGATAGGGTTGGATTAAAAAATATAATGAATTTACATATGTTGAATGGGGTAGAAAATATTTATATGTGAAATTTTATATTAAAACATGTTTTAGGAGCTATCAAGGTTTATTGTTTTTTGAAGACATAAAAATTATGATATATTAATATATGTTCAATGGGGGAATAATTTCATTATTATATATAATATTTATAATATGATGTTATAATGAAGAAATAAGATGTATTTTATATGATGTGTGTTAAATTTATAAATCAACAAAAGGATTCTATTGGATGATGTCTTGCAGAGTCACATCATCCAATATCCAACGTATTAGATTTCATTTGTTACATGAAGATGATAGATAATAATTTATATATGAAGATAATATATATTTGTTTTATGATATGAGGAATCATATAATAAAAATTATTCTAGTGAAAATTTATAAAGTTACACAAATATTTTTTACAAGAACATCATACATATTCCAACCAGAAAAAGAAATTTTCAAGAATTTCCAGACATACATTTTCCAAAATATGTTATATGAAAAATTAATATATAGATATTTTTATTAAAATTTCACCAAGATATTAAAAGTGATGATAGTAAGATAGTCTTTTAACATTACAAAAACATGGAAAAAACATTTATATTTCCATATATTAAATGAATGATGAAAATTTTTAATTCAATATCTATTTTAATAAAAAATCAATTATATTATAGATTTATTGAATTGTTTATAGTGATTTTTGAGAGTGTTCAATAATAATATTGTGTTTTTGTTGAGTGGGAAAATAAATTTATTTTCCCACCTATTTTCATTCAATGTTTTTATATAAATTGTTCAGGCATGAGTATAATTCTAGAATATTATTCTCACATCAAAATTTTTAATGTATTGTGGTATTTGTTTTAATAATAGATACCAGATGAACATCTAAATTCTAGAGTTTGAATATATAAGATTCCAATAAAGGATTCACTTGGTTTAAGAATAAGAATATTTTTTTATAATAGATGTTACTATTAATGGAAAATAATGAAAATGGTTTCACTAGGAAATAATTTATAACAGGTGGAATCAAATAGAGATTAAATAATGCGGAGTGTAGGAGAAGTTAGTGGGATATAAGGTATTACCCTACATGGAGACATCATAATGAGATTTACATATAAACCAATTAGATGAACTTTCATGGAATACCCATATGATAGAGGTTTTATACTAATGTCAATGAAGATTTTTTTGACCTACTATTTGGAGGGAATTGGAGAAAAAGACATAGTGTGAACGGAAAAAGATACGAAGTACGAGAAGCTTAGTGATAACACAATAGTCTTACTGGTAATTTTTTCTATCATTTCATAAAAAGTTCACTATTACATAATTTTTTATACTAGTTACATTCAATATTGTATTGATATTAATGATTTTCAAGGGTATCGACATTCTTTCCATGTTATATCAGCATAAAAAATATTATGTTTTTATATATTCTGTTAAATTGGATAATTCCAAACAAATATATGTACTACATATCATTATTTTGTAGTGATCCTTGAAAATTATTGTGTTACCTATGGATTTTCTTGCATGCTTCTTTTCAAAAAATTCATATCTCTATAAAAGGTGGTGAATGTTGTTTCATTAAGAAGAAGAAACGTTAAATGAATTAGATAATTAATTCACCAAATCCCCATCTGAGTGAATAATTCTTTAATCAAACATTTTAGGAAGTAGTTTCCCTTAATTAATTATTAACAGACATTTTTTAGGAAATAGATGATTCATTGGACGTTCTAAATTTGTTAAAAGGTAAAGAGATTTCTATTTTTTGGAATTAACTATCATATTTGGAATTATACATTTTCAATTATCTTATATTAATTTTCAATGATGTTATTGAATCTTTTATTTATGTTTTTCCATTTAGTGATTAATATGTTCTCCTTATATCTGATGATACGATATAGTTAGAGAAATAAGGGTTAACCCGAAACATGGTAGTTTCTTTATTATGTGAAAGTGGGTTTCTAACAGATTAAGGATATGAACTTGTTAAAAAAATGTAATATTTTTACGAATATATTTTAATAAAATATGAATGTTAAGGTAACCAAGTTAAAAATATGGATGATAAAGAAAAAAGATCATAAAATTGATGAATTTGAATTTTTCGTGACTTCATAACAATTATAAAATATTTTCAATGAAACATATGATATTATATCTAGAAGCTGTAGGATTCAACCCTTATTCAAAAATGATGTTATGAATTATTCTTGATAAATTTAATTCCAAAGATTCATAATTGGAAAATGGAGATCCTAAAAGAATATCATTGTATCATCTATGATGTACTCTCATCACATATAAAGATAGAAGATATAATGTTTTGATGATTAAAGAAAATGATAGTCAAGACTTTATCATACATTATTCCAAGAAAGAAATTCCATGATACATTAAGATGATCATTTAGGTATGGATTCTAACACATAAGATGACGTTTATGAAAGTTTTGTTGTGGTTTTTTCTATTTTTTCATAAATATATAATTTTACCTTAAGAATTCAAAAAATATAGTATTCATCAGAAATTTTTAGATATAAAAGTTTTTGGTATTCTATTTCAAATTACCTTCTATGTAATACAAATTAACAATGTTATGGCGATCATTTAATGTAAATAAATTACACTATGAATATTTCCGAAAATAGAATATAATAATCGATGGGAAATTTTAAATGATCCTTTAAAGCCAAAAGAATATCATTTTTATATAATTAAGATAAAGAGTAATATTAGGATTTATAATATTAATATTCTCTAATGATTCTGCTGATAAATAAAATTTCTAATGTGGATAATGGAAATTTAACTAGGGATAAAATGAGTAGTTCTGAATAAAAATGGACCTAGTTTTATTTTATGTTGGTATGAGTGTTTAAATAAGGCCATCAAACAATTGTAATACTATAAAGGAACATCAATAACACAACGAAGTAATGTCCCGCAAAAAATTAGAAGAAATACATTATTGAAGAAAATTCAAGGTTGCTAAAGACATAAATAATATGGAGAAGAATTCTATTAAGGATATGAATCTAAATATTAATCTATATGTAAAGATAGATGTTAAGGAGGAATAATTAGTTTTTGTTAAACAAAACCATTCCAAAGATGATTATGGGGATACAATTTACACTTAGTCAATTACTATAATGGTTGAATATTTTAAAATGTTTCAATAGGAATTGAATCATGAAAAAATATACTTGAAGGAATATAAGAATGATGATGTTATTGAGAAGAAATAGTAATTTTAAAATACTATATATTTATACATAACAATAAAATTTAAAAAAACAATTATTTTAAAATATCAAGGTTGAACTAAAAACATCCACTACTTGTTATTCTATTGATTCAATGAAGGAATAAATGTCGTGGAATAAATAATTTTAATATAAAGAACCAAATGAGATAGAAAAAATGTTCTAATATGTAAAATAAAAATGTTAATGGAAATAATATTCACAACCGAAGATTGTATGTAGGTTTCTAAGGTAAATATTCATTCACTGGTCTTTTCTATTATTTTTTTGAATTTTAAATATTGGAAATAAATGTGAGTTTAACTGATAACATTATATTAATTTTGAGATAAATTAGTGGTACAGTTTGTAAGGGAGTCAACACAGTAAAATCAATAAATATGAGAATTTTGGAGTGATGATTTATAAATATATAAATAAAATAGAGTCAATTTTTAGAGATATGAAAAATTTGGACTCTAGGAAAATTAATATTTTTTCCCAATGCAACAATGTTTATAAACAAATCTCAAAAGTTTGATATGATGAAATAAAAAGGCATGTAAAAATGATCTCGTTGTTGAAACTTCTCTCAAATATATAAATGGAGAATCACCATGGATATTGGATAATGTTTAATTTTCATATAAAATAGGATAATTGAATCTATTAAATAATTTTAATTATTTTATAAAAGATACAATGTCTTTTGAAAATGATGAGTCACTTAGAATCTATGGTCTAGGATCTACAATTCTTCTAAAAAAAAGTTCAAATCCAAAATATCCTTATTTTATGATGAACTAAACCACAAATATTTAGTTTTTCTTAACATTATAATAAATTTAATAATGTTTTTGTTAAAAAATATGGTTTTTTTAAACCATAGAAGATGTTAAATATTTTTATTATTGGACAATGAACCAAGGCTAACTTATTTCCATTTGGAAATGTAGAATGATCATGTTATTGGAGTGAGATGGAATAAAATTAGATTGTGTGTAATATATTAGGATACATGTGTCAATGTAATATTATAAATCTAAAAAATAGATATAGTAATGATGGTATTCCAGACATGACATGAATGATAGATTAGTGTTAAACTATTTTTTAGAATGGGAATATTGAAAACTCAGTTAATAAAAATTTTGAGATATATTTAACCCATCACATAGAGTTTATTCAAACCAATAATTTGTTGATTTTTTTAAATAACATAAAATTTTATGATAAGTAATTTTCTTCATTGAATAAATTAGTCAAATTATGTGATTTATGTATTTGAATCATATATTAGGTCGTATGAAAATGATTATGAATTTTTAGAGAGGATAATAAAAGGAATATGCATATTATGTGAAAAAAGATACAAAATGATAATGGTGTAAGATAAATAAATGAAAATGTTAGGTATTATACATAAAATAATTAGTTACTCATGAACTTAGTGAACAATAAAAATATTAGCAAAATTATGTTGCAAAAAATGATGTTTTGTTGAGATTGAATAAACAATATTGATAAAACATGATGCTTCTCATCATTTTCATACACATGCTATTGGTTTAGTATATTATTTCAGAATAGATGTTACTATATACTAAACTATTATATGACTTCCTTTAAAATATTTTATAATGAAACTCTATGTTTATAACTAGTAAATATTTTTGGAATTCCCCAAAATATAAATATTAAGGGTTTAAATTGTGGAATGATTGATTAGAGATGATTTTATAAATCATTTCATTTAAATTATATGAAATTTCATGGAAAAAAGATATAATACTAAAAAAAATAAAAACATATTATACATATTTTATACCTCATAAACAATTTTATAAGAATTATTTTCATAATGAAAAATATGTGGAATAAAGGTATAATGGGATTTTTACAGTTGAGAACTATTAAAATGTTCTTATTCACAGTAAAGATGCTAATGTTAAATTATGTGAGGATTCTGAATATGCTTTATCATGTTATGAGAATTTTATTCATTTACCTCACCCTAGGATGGTTATTCAAGTGGCAGATTGAAACTTCATTGATGTTAAAAAATATGTTAAAACATAATGAATGGTAATGTTAATTTCACAAAATCAGTTTTATTCAACAGTTAATCCAAAATATTTTGTTTAATCTTTTACAATCAAAATTGGATTGGGTATATGAATGTATCATTGGCTAAAATTTTGAATAATGATACTTGGGAACTAATACCGAACCCAAATAATACAAATATTATTTTTGAAATGTTTTTTATCCAAAACCAGTTGAATGTACATGGTGATGTGATAATATTCATGGAATAATAGGATTGTAAAGGATACTCAAAAATTGATTGAATTGATTTAAATTATTCCTTTCTCTATTTTAAGGAATAGAATCTATCAAAATATTTCAAGAGATCACTAAATAAATGGAGGTAAAAATTATTTTAGATTAATTTAACGTGAAAATTTTTAATGACCATTTTTATGGAGATTCTTATATTGATTTTATATTGTTATTCTTGGTTGTAAATGATTAATGTTAAGTGTATAAGTTTGAGAAACAATTTAATGGTTTGAATAATGCATTGATATCATTGAATTCATTATTGTATGCTTTTTTGTAGAAGATAAAATGTAAAAATGGGAGATTGAATAATAATGTATAAAGAAAATAAAAAAATCTATTTCCCTCAAAATCATTATTTACATTGAAGATATTATATTTATAGTGAATGGTATTGAACCATGTTAAATGTTTTTAAAGTGTATTAAGAACTTATTTTAAAATATTATTAATTGATAAATAATATATATTATTGTGTTATAAATATTAAAAAAGTATAAATATATTTTACAATATCAAATATGAATTCCAATGTACATTCCCAGAATATTTGAATAAAACATTTGAAGATAGTTTCCACACTAATTTTAGTGGGAACTATATTATCTAAACATGATTATGGAATGTAATTGTATCCTTTAATGTTTAGGATGTTGGATGGAAATTCATAATGTCTGACATCTTAAAGGATTGATTTTTTGTTGGATTCTACATTATGTGCATGGTTTAATGTTTTAGAAAATAATCTCATTTCATGATAGTATATATTATTATCTAATATATAAAACAAAAAAAATTATTTTTCAATAAAATATGTAATCTCACGAAATATTAATTCTTTTGGTTATATAATTTTCTATTTGATAGTACGTGTTGATGATAGATGATCCACATTTGGTGGTAATTTCTTTCAAGGGGAATCTTGTGTGATGTAGTAAGAAGGAAATTTTTTTTATTGAGTCTCACTATGGATGAATCAGAATATGTGGAAACCACCAAATATGTATGAAATTTAATGTTGATGAAGATATAATTGGCAGAGTTGTATATAAAATTGGAGTTATCAATACTCTTGTTTTTTAAAATAAAATTTCTATTAGTATCGCTAAAATAATAGTACATCATTATCATTTAAAGAAAATTGTTATAAAATATTGCATTATCAAATAGAATGTGGAGATGAATTATTTAGTTCTCTTGATTGTTCTGAAAATATAAAATGTTGAAAATATATTCACAAAAGCGTTTCTGAAGTAATCTATTTATAAGATGATGATCAAAATCAGGGAGATTCTCCCTCACATAAATTCTATTGTATATCATCACATACCCACTGACATCATTACATTGGATAATGTTTTCATTGGATACAAATATTATGATATGTATATATATATCTATCTGTTGGTATGTTCCTTAACCTTTTTGAAATGCATGTATTATGGGAGAGTTCATAGAATTGGAGGGTTGTGATTTCCTCACGTTTGAAATATTTTAACAGTTTTAAACTAGATATAGAAATAATTTTTCATTTATGAAAACATTAAATTTTGATGAAATTTCTATTATTGAGACATAATTTTTTAATTCACTACTTATAGAAAAAATGGATTTATATTCATTTCTTGATGTTTTATAAATCTATTTTCTCTCACATAGGCTTATAATTTCTCTATAATTAATCAATATTATGAGTTAGAAAGATTTTTTATTTATGTTCTTGGTTTTAAAATAATCAAAACGGGTAATAATTGGTTCCATGTTGGATAATGGTGTTTTTGAGGATGCATGACGTTTTTATGAAGGTGATTTATTTAGATTTTTATGATAAAAATGTTTCATATCCCATTTTATTCAATCCAATAAATTTAGATTACATTTATAAATTTATTTCTAGGAAAAATAGATTCATTTCCCCAATGGAGATTAAAGTAAAATGGGACAATAACTATGTGTATTGGGTGTGCCAAATTTCACATGGATGTTTTCGATGAAGGATTATCATATGAACATTTAATATGGAACAATGATGTGAAATAATGATCGATAAATTGTTGATGTAAAAAATTTCTGATAAAAACATGGATATTATTTTTTTATCCTATATTAATACAATTTTTATTTCATTAATTCTCATGCTACAAACTTGTGTAAAATTATGATAAATTTTTTTGAGATAAAATTTGAACGAAGTTCCCAATGTATAATGAGGAAATATTTGTATAAAAAATAAATTATTATATTTTTTCTTGATTTTTTAGAGGTGGGATTCTTTTTAGTTTGTTAAAATGAATGATATGTTTATATAATTACATTTGGGGAGAAATTGGTTTTTACATAACTGGTTTATACTTAGAAGGTCTGTAAAAGAAATTGAATGAATTTTGATAAAATTTTATATTTTATGTTTATTGATGAATAGATTCTATTAGATAATTCCTAATGAAATCCTCTCTGAATAAGTCCATAAAAATAGATTTTTTTTATTACATTAACATAACATAATATTTTTATTTTATGAATATCATAAAAAGAATTTTTATATTGATAAGAATAGTATAGATAATGTATCTTGGGGAAAACATACAAAATATTTGTATGAAATATTATTGGAACATAATATGGATTTAATGGATGAGAATCTATATAAAGTTACCAGACAAACAATTTCTGAATAAAATAATGTCATATAACATTCTAATACATTATGATTTATTTATTATTGAATAAATTCAATTTCTAAGATATATTATAACACACACAACACCATTTTTTTAATGAAGCACGATACACTATAAAATATATTTATTTAAATAATTCAATTATAATTTAGCAATAAAATTTGTCCATATGAATATTAGAAACTAAATTATTTTAACGAAGACATTTATTTTTTTGAAAATAAATTTGAATAATTTGAAAGTAAAAAAATGTGTTTGTTAAAAACAGAAATTTTTTAATAGTGGATTAGTCATGCTTTAAAAGAGTAATTTATAATTAATTTTAAAATTTTTTTTAAACTAATTGAAATTATAAAAATAATTTATAAAATATAAATCTTCAAACAGTCTAATTTTGATGATTTTTATTTTTATAGAAATAGTTATTTTATGATAAATAGTGAATAATACATGATTTTAATTGTAAAATGAAATTTTTTTAATCATAATTTATGATGTATAATTATATGTTCAATAGGTATTAATATAATATTAGATAAATTATAAATATTCATTATTCCAATTTATGTCACTATATTCATTTTCATTTGAATTATTTATGTACGACATTGTAAACATGTGCTTATTTTTTCATTCAAGACCTAATTCCTTGTGGGTTCTGCCTGACTAATTTAATGTACATTTTTTCAAATGCAATGAAATGAATTTTGAAAATATAATTTCATATTTGGAATAATTATAATTTATATTAATTAATATTTTCTTGATTTTTTTACCAAAATTAATATTAAAAAATGTTATCCCTAATTACCATGATTATTGTAAAAATTGGTTATTATGGCGTTAATAAAAAATGTTAAGTGTTAAGATAACAAATAAACTATTATAGAATATATTTCAAGGAAATATATCGAAAATATCTTTTCTATGGATAACTATTATACCAATTCACCCATTATTAAATTTTGAAAATGTGGGTACACCATTTTATTTTAAAAAATTACTTTTGTGACACTGGCCCAGTTATAAAAGGAATCCCATCTCATCTCATCTTCTCACAATAAATCCAGTTTGGTTCATCCATAATTTACCCAAAAAATGTCTACAATTCCATAACCTCAACCTATAATAATTATTCTAGGGAGAAATCTAACCAAATAATTACTTCTGGTGCAATCATGAAGAGGTTACTTGAAGAAGATGCAATGTTATTCATTGATCGTTTCTATATTATTTCTTCCCCATCCTCCTTAAATAATAATTTTTAAATTATGGTATAATAACAATAGTATATTATAGAAACTGATATGTTTTTATGTTATGATAATGAACTAAAACCATCCACCCTTCCATCTAATGGGATATGAAAAATCATTCATGAGTATAGTGGACTACCACCTTATGAATAGATGCATTCATTTTTCAATTATAAAATCTCTTGGTTTAGTATATATAAAATATATATAAATGATATTTATAAAATAATAATACCTCTCTAGTAATTATATCTTATATAATGTTTTCATTCGTTTTATCTATTTGGGGTTATGATTGGGTCACACATATATATGGGGGACTATTACCTCACGACGTAATGTGAATTTTCATTCACAAATGATTTACACAGATGTTGATAAGGATACGATTAATGAATATATTTCATATAAAAAATAAAATTTTTATATAAATAATATATTTGTCATTGTAAAAATATAATATATCATTTTATTTTTTTCATTTTCACTCACCAAATAATGATAGCGTCATTCACGTATGTTTGGACTACAGCTATAAAAAATCGATGGGAGTATATTTTGATTACCACAACATATTGATGGTATAATTTATTATAATTAAATAAAAAATTATTTATTAAATTATATTAAATTTTTGAATAAAAAATATTAGATACTCTATTTTCTTAATGATCATTAAAAAATGAAATGTTACTCATGTGTACATGCGAGCTACCATATCCATGATTGTACTGTAGCTCGTTTTTCATAAAAATATTTCATGATTGGTTTTAAAAATATTATTGAAATATAAATTTTATAAATATATTAGGACTATTATTCTTTATATATTAAAATAGTGATCTCATTAAACATATTGAAAATTTCAATGTCATTTTTGACACCTAAGAAAAACATAATCGAAACATCTAACGTAAACCTAGTTCATTATGTAACCATATTATAAATTGTAATATGGTAATTAAAATGAATAGTAAACATGAAAATGGTTCCTAATAAATTGAATAAATAATAGATGATTATTATTTGACATTATAAAGAATGTCCACGATGGGTCAGACTCAAGCTAAGGGGTTCTCATCTCACATTTACTTCAGTGAGACATACACCATATTCATCACTATTTCATTTGTGTTGTGTATATATACCCTTTTCTATATTTTATCATGATATATCATTTCCTCATGCGTTTTAGTGTTTCATTGGATGTCATTAAATTAATGTGTATTGTGATACTATTGTTACCAAAGTGATAATTGTGTATTTCACAATCTCATCATTATTCATGATTGATTTTTATTAAGTCTCCCATGGAAGAATTATTTTATATTTATCTATAAAAATAAATCTATATTCTTACCCATTAGTTATTTTTGTTTTATTGTAATAATACCATTATTCTTCATTTTTTTAATTAAAATTTCTGGGAAGTTTTTTAGAGAATAATACATTATTTATCTCATCGGTCATAAATCATTTATCCTAAATAGCCTCCAATTGTTATTTTTTACTTTGAATAAAATTTATGGGATTTCACTATTATTTTCAAAGTACATCTTGATATACGGTGGATGGTATTGATGTTTGTAAAATTGATATTACATCTATCATAGGTTTTATGTATAAAATGTATGTTTAAAAATTTATCCATGTTACATTTTGATGATAAATGTTAAAATGTAATAATATTCATTGATCCTCTTGAGGAACATAAGTGTCATGATTTAGATATGTTAATGTTTGTTTAGGAATTACTCCATGCTACATTATCATGATCGTTGAATTCTTAGTCAAGATATTCTTCGGCATGCCAATCTGAAGAATCCCATATATTTTGAACAAAATTATACTTCACTATAACATTCCATAATAATTTAAATGGATATTATAAAGTATATATACGACTCTTTATTCCTTTGTAATAGTTCAGATTATCTTGATGAACTAATCCCATAATAAACTACATGGTATGGTCCCTCCTGACCTTAAACTGCATGGTATGGTCCTGCATGACCGTAAACTTCATCTTTTTTCTACAAAACGATAAACTGAAAATTGGTCCGAGCTCTATGACCTTAAACTAATATCTCCCTTCCTCCTTACTACAAGACGTTAAACTGTAAGTCAGTCAGGCCTTCCTGACCGAGGCTCAACCTCAAGCCCCTTGGCCTCCTCAGGCCCACGGCCCCCATCTTCACTATGAGACGTTAAACCGCAAGCTGGTCAGGTCTCCTTGACCGCGGCCCAGCCCCTGGCCCCTTGGTTCTCCCTGACAGACCCTCTTGTGGGATTGTACGATGGTGTGGGACTATGTCCTCATTCACGCCAGATTACTTTTCGTACATTACATACCCTTAAATGAGATGCCTCCTCATCCCGCATGATGTTAAACCACACTTCAAGAACTACGTATGGCTTGATTCTCATCTTAATGGGATACGTAAGAACACTCGGACGCCTCATCTTGAGCCCAGCCCCAAGCTTTTCCCTTCCACTCTCCCCCTTGGGAATAGTTTACTTGGAGGATCTTTCTGTGCGAGGAGTAGGCTTTCTTAGCCCCGCTCATACAACTCCACTAACACAAGAATTGTAAGGGTTGAACCATGCACCCACTTCCTTTATTCTAACCTTCCACATCCTCACTTCACGACGCTAAACTGCATGGCCTTAAAGAACTACATATGGCTTGATTCCCATCCTAATGTGATACGTAGGAACGCACGGGCATTTCGTCCGTTGGCCCAGCCTGAAAGCCAAAATCTTCCCCTTGGGTCAAGGCATATGGAAGGGTGCACACTTTTTCCCCAACTCACATCGAGCAAGCCCCGACCCAGCTGCACGTCCCCCTGGAGACATTCTCCTCTTTCATAGATGGATACAGTTATGCTTTACCCACTCCTTGACTGGGATTCCATCATTCTTTCACACCAAGAGGGACCCCCAAGAACGGTCAGCATACTACGCATAGGGGCTCTCCTACCGATATGGGCCAACGACCCTGAGGGTTTTCAAGTAACAAGTCGATACATGTCCTGCATTGCTAATATGGTCAATGGTCGATTCTCATTTGTTGCTCCCATATCAGGTCACCATAGGAACACTGTGTTTTGAATATGGTCAACAGTGTCCTGGATCTTCAGGTCCTCCCCGAGATGTCCCAAACATCGAGTGCAATGATTCATTCTACCCAATCCCGATGTCACAAACTTCCCCCCCGGGTGATGTTAGCAGTCTGGCCCATGGCCCTGATTCCCCTATAAGCGTTGTAAGGTGTGGTGTGGGACTATGTAATTATTCACATCGGGGTCACGTACCATGCCGTACGCCTTCCCTCACGAGGCCCATCCTCAGGCCCCTTGGCCTCGTTAGGCCCATGGCCCTCGTCCTCACTGCAAGACGTTAAACTGCAAGCAGGTCAGGCCTCCTTGACCAATGTCTAAGCATCAGGCCCCTTGGCCTCCTTGGGCCCCTTGCCCTCATCCTCACAGCAAGACATTAAACTGCAAGCATGTCAGGCCTCCCTGACCAATGTCTAACCATCAGGCCCGTTGACCTACATGGGCCCCAGGTCCTCGTCCTCACTACAAGATGTTAAACTGCAAGCAGGTCAGGCCTCCCTTACCAATGTCTAACCATCAGACCCGATGGCCTCCTTGGTCCCATGGCCCTCGTCCTCACTACAAGACGTTAAACTGCAAGCTGTTCAGGCCTCCCTAACCAATGTCTAACCATCAGGACCCTTGTCCTCATTGGGCCCCTGGACATCATCCTCACTTCAATACATTAAACTGCAAGAAGGTCAGGCCTCCCTGACCAATGTCTAACCATCATCCCCCTTGGCCTTTTCGGGCCCTGGCCTATGTACTCTCTTATAAGAGTGTATGGTGTGGCGTGAGGTTATTTTCCCATTCACATCTGTTTATTTTCCGTACAATACACCTCCCTTGTTTGGGGGTATATTAAACCCCCCTTCTTCTTGTATGATGTTAAACTACATCTGGAGAACTACGTTCAACGTGATTCCCATTCTCATGGGATACGTGGGACCACCTGAATTTCTAGGATTCGGGTCTAGCCCCATATCTCTAGAATCTTCATCCCATATTGTCACCTTGGCCTACCCTTCCTCCTGGAGAGGATTATATGGTGTGGTGTGGCATTATGTCCCCATTAACGTTGATCTCGTAATGACCACACCATGTACCTCTTCCTCCGGAGCTGTTTCGTCGATCCCTTTTTGGCGGTTCACAAATGTGCCTAATAGTTCTCTGGTTTATTACCTGGAACGCCATGCTTTACTTGGACACGTCCACACCCACTTTCCAGGCATTGTATATCCCTACATCTGGGCTTCCATCATCTTTCACACCTGGAGGGACCCCCAAGAATGACCTGGATACTACGCCCAAGGTCTCTCCTACCATTACGAGCCAACTCCCCCAAGGGTTTTGGAAAACAAATCGATAAAATCCCGCGTTGCGAATATGGTCAGCGGTCGATGATCGTTTGTTGTTCCCACCTCAGGCTAAAGCGATATGGACTCTGCATTTCCACCATGGTTAATAGTTTTCCTCTATCACCACGCCAAACCATTGAGCACAAAAAGTCGGGTACACAATTCACACCATTCATCACTTCAATGTGTCCAAATAGAGTCTCGGAACTCTTGGTACATTTCCTCTGTGCACGTCTTCGCATTGGGGAAACAAGCCGCGACAAAGGTGTCCTTCGGGACTCTCTACCAACTCCCCTCTGATGGGAACCCCAGGTATTGCAATAAGGATGCCCCCCCTTGTTTCCCACACCAAGTATAACTCACGTGGGCTTAGGGATCTGGTTGACGTCTGCGCTAACATGAGAAGTTGTTACCATTCATGGTTCAAGCTCTATGACCATAAACTATGATCCTCTTAGAACTACGTTCAGTTTGACTCCCATCCTAATGGGATAAGTAGGAATGCCCAGACCCCCTGTCGTTGGGTCCATCTTGAGTTCAGCTAATTCGCCTCTCTGGTCCTCCCATCGGTACCCCGGCTACGGGACTGTGTGGTGTAGTGCAGGATTATGTCCTCATTCCCGTCGGGTTTATAATATGTGCACCATGCGCACCCCCGTTCTAAGAGATAGACCTCCTATTCCTTGTCCTTCACGACATTAAAAGACACCCCACAGAACTACGTGAGGCTTGATTCTCATCCTCATGAGATACGTAGGAGCACCCGGGCACTTCCCCGCGGGCACAACCTAACTTTCATGTTTGGTCCCTTGACCCAAAACCTCTCCCATGGGGGTCATGCGGTGTGATATGGGATTATGTCCTCATTCACATCGGGCTGTTCACCGCACCATACACACCCCCTATCCCCATTCAACCTAGGTGTTTGAGTTACTCCACCATGTGCCTCTTATGTTTCCTCCCACCCATTTGTTTGAATTCTACGACCCTAAACTAAGATATCCATATGGTAAAGGACTCTTCTCCCTCTATCTAATATGTATCATTGTCTTATTCAAATGTGTTTTGACAAAGAGCCCGAAGTGTGGGATTTTCACGGGGATATTCCCCTCGTCCAATGACCAAGCTTTGTGAGCTCGCTATTTGGATCCTCATCCTCTTCCACATACAAAAGGACCCTCGGACTACATGGTTACTAGGCTTAAGGGATCTCCATGAATGCTGGACCTAAGGGCCCTCCAATCGTTTTGGACCAATGACCCTACGGATATCTCACAACATTTGTGACATGGTCCTGTGTTTTGAACATGGTCAATGGTCGACCCTCATTTGTCTGTCCCCCATTCTAGGCTAACGCGATATGGATGCTGGGTTTCTGCCACAATCAACAGTTACCCTCCATCGTTACGCCACCATCATCGAGATCCGAATCTCGAGCACCATGGCTCACACATTTGCACTTCGTCATGTTAAAGTGGATGTCCATCATATTCGGCTATTTATCTTCGTGCATCTAGGTGCACTAAATGATCGTGTTAGTGTCATTGGGCCGGTATTCACCGAGCGTCCCTTAGCCCTAACCTCCCCCTTTCTGTGTCGGGAATGTCCCACCACTACTTCTGGTTTCCCACCCCGAGCATGACTCACATGGGCTTAGTAGTTTTGGCAGGATTTGTACCAACACGGCCGGGCTTCTCATCATCCCGCATGACATTAAACTGCATCTCCAGAACTATGTATGGTTTGATTCCCATTCTCATGGGGTATGTAGGAATTCCCAACCACTCTGCATCGGGCCCAGCCTAATCCTTACTCTAGGTCCCATGACCTAAAGAGATTCCTCCAGGTGTACGTGGTGTGATTTGGACTCCAAGTCCTCATTCACGTCGGTTTCATATCTACTGCACCACACGCTCCCTGGGATCTTCCCTTTTATTCCACGTCCTATCGTATGACGTTAAACTACAAGAGTCCATGTGTCCTCAACGCATGACACGAAACTGTGGTTCTACCCTGAACAAGTTCGGGATGCCTCATGTTAACCATGAGATGCACCAGAGCCTCTATCAGAGAAGATTTCACCTGCCAGTGTTAGCCTTTGACTGCACCGTGCTTCCAGAACTACTTAAGGCTTGATTCCCATCCACATGGGATATGTAGAGACACCCAAGCATTTCACCTAGGGTCCAGCCCCAGGGATTGCAAATTCTTGTTCCTCCCCATTCTCGGCCCTCTGGCCTGACCCCTCGGGGAGAACTATACAGCTGCAATTTTTCCCTGAAAAAGTTCATAATTCCCCAAGATTACATTGGTAAGCGACAGACCCCCTCACTAGAGAGGCCCTATTCTAAAGAAATAATTATCCATGATCAAACCAATGCACCCCATGCGGTGTACTACCACTATGGTGGTGTAACTACCTAAGTGTTGTATTCTGTTCAGACGTACCATCACTCCATATTCCACGCTTTGTGTGCCCCTTATTCGGATCTTTGTCCCCTTTCATGTCTCACATGACCCCCTAATGGCCTAGTCTCATGACACATCAGCTCACCTACCATTCCAGGACAATGTTCCGGAAGACTTATCATGTCTGGAAGGACCCCCTAACAGTATGGATGTTTGACCTATGGTCCGCCAACTGTCCTGGGACATTGTCCTAAAAGATTGGCCGACAATATTGGTGACATGGTCCCATGTTTCGAACATGGTCAACGGTTGACCCTCACTTTTTTCCCCACTACAGGCTAACGCGGTATGGATACCACTTCTCCTCCATGGGTAACAGTGGTCCCTTATTGTGACGCCATCCCCATAGCGCTCTGAATCTTTGGAATCATGATTCACGCTTCCTGTTTCTGTCTGTTCAGACTGATTCCAGTGCCCCTGGTGTTGCACCGTTGGTACAAGAGGGAATGCCGAAGAAACGGTAATTCGACTGTTCTGAAAAAGATCCTTCTCCGGCCAAACCTCCCCCATCTTTCGGGAATCCGGACTGGTAATCCGAATCCCGGATGCCCGGAGCATGGTCTCCACTCCTATGTTATGTGGGGCGAGAAGGCGACTATCTACTGTTTCTTACATCGGGCTCGACCCACGTGGGCTTGCGGAATTATCGCTGAACGTCCCACAAACATTGTCGGGGTGTAACGAGGCGATTCAAACGGTGGAAATCGTGTGTGCTACGGCATTCGAAACAATGAAGGAAGAAGTTGAAGCATGAAAGTACCAATAAAAGATTTTTTTGGTATGTTACAATACCCGGGGGTTGACTGCCCCCATGGACGGGTTGACACCATCAAAAGAGAATTGCAGCTCCGCCACCCATTGGCTTCTAGCGTCAAAGGCTTGATGTCGCTGACTCAGCTCTCGCTCCTCCTCAGCAGCAGCGGGACGCAGTTCGTCATCCTTGGCTCTGGCCCTCTCTACCTCAGCCTGAATGGCAACCATCCTTCCTGAAGCGTGCCTCATAAGCTCCTATGCATCCGCCAGCTAGGCCTTCAACCAAGAGATAAGCTCTGATTGCGCATTCAGAGAGGCTGAGTGCTCATCCACCTGGGTCTGTAGCTGTTGGACCTCGCTTTCAGCCTCCTGGAGCTTTTTGATGTTTGTCGCCTTCTTCCGCTGCCAGCCCACGCTGATCCCACAATCATGCTACCAGATCTTCTCAGCCATATGATCTCGGATGAGCATGTGAGGGCAATGGGCATCCAATCCCCCAGCGCACAGTTCGTGAAACTGCAAGTGGAGTCTATCTATTTCAGCCAGCCATAGCGCTTGGGGGGTTCCTTGATGAAGCACGTGATTAGCTTCCATGACCGGGCAGACTATGCTTCTAACTTACTCGTTGGAGGCCGTTTCGTCACAGTCTGCGCGATTGGCAGGCTCGTACGTAGGATACACCTACAGTAAGCCCTCGGCGGGATCTGCATATGGCATTGAATCTTGCGCGACATCTGGCGCCAATGTAGGTGCGACAAGACTAGAATCGGCCGACCAATCCTCTTCATTAAAGCCCACCTAAGTGACCTCAGGCACAACCCTGTTGGTGGTCCCGCCGCTGATGATGCGTGTTGCAGCATGAGGAGATGGGGGGGTTATTTCCACCATCGCCGGCATTCCCCGAGGGGGGATTCCACTAGACATCCCCACTAGCCTTGTCACAGTAGCCCACGCCAGTCGGAGAACTGTACAACAAAGGGGGACATATGCGTTAGTTGGCATGGTCTACATATGACGAAAAGAAAACCGGTAGAGGAAATATACTGAGATTGACCTCCTGGTACTCCTCTCGAGCCGATACTGACGGGATCCCGAGGCGAGGCCCTCCATATACTGTTGGAAGGTCTGGAGATTCTAGAGGAGCCACCTCGGGTTCTCTGGTCCCACCAGACGCAGAATTGGATGCCGCCAAAGGCAGGGGTTCTGAAGGTCCTGCGTCATCACCGGCCAAGGGGCGAGAACGAGGCATACGTACGAGTTCCTCCTTCATGGCTCAAACATCAGTGAGAAGTCCATAACGGCCCAATGGACCATAAGGAGAGAAGTTCGGAATGCTACCTCGAGAGCCTCCATGAAATCGTCGGAATCTGAGCCTTGATCTCCGACCTCGCCCTCCTCCAATGGGCTCTCTCCTCCAGCCTCATCCCCCCAAGAGGAGTCCTCTGACTCTTCCGGCAGGGGGAAGCGCTCCCTCAGATCGGCAGTTGACGACTGTGGGGGACCGTTCGATCTAGCAGTACCCTCACCCGGTCTGTCATTGGGCGAGGGACAACACGGGAGTGAATGTAATCCTCCAGCTCATCCAAGTATTGCTCTACCTCCGTCGGGGACGCCATGAAACCAGCCCGAACTGGGGATAATCTAGGTAACTCTATCCCAAGACGATTCAGGTGCGCCCACATCTCGGGTGGATTGAGGAATTGTCGGTTGACATCCCAAATGTCCCAGGCCTCCGGGAAGACGGCATCCTCTTCCATGTCGATGTGACGCAGTCGCTTCCCCGGAGCCTGAGTGGATATCCTACAAAATCCCCTCGGTGGCTGCCCCTATGGATGGCCCTGCTCTTCTAGAATCTCCAGATCCACCACTGTTTCCTCACCCTTGGTTGGTGAGGGTCTCACCACCATGACAGCCGCGCCACCGCGAGAGGACCTAGCTGCCCTCCGACCCTGACCTTGAGATATAGGAGGCCCACCGTCACCGACCCAAATAGATTGATGCTTCTGCATCTCCACTGGGTAAACAGCTTCTCAACTAATGGCATACTCCCTCACCAACCCGAAAGAGGCGGTGGATGGAGGCAATGCAATTCGCCTCTTCCCATCTTCCCGTGTGAACATGAGCCACATCTGCCTCATCACACATGGGTGTTCCTCGTGGTGTACCTCCCAGAAGACCTACAGGGTCAACTTTTGGAGGCACTGGAACTGCCTCGCAAACCGATGTGGGGTGTACGGTTCACAGAGGGGCTCGCGATCTACTCGGACCACAAAAACTACACCTCGAAAGGACAGGAGTTAAGCCAGATGTTCTTCTATTCCCCGGCTGTTATTAGTAAGTATCCCAGTCAGCAATGGAACAGGGTGGAATTTAAACTCATCCGCTCTCCGCACGCGATTCAGCACCATCGGCATGGTTAGTTAGAACAGGAATATCCCGACTGCATTCAGGATAGAGAGGCGGAAGTTTGACCCTGGCGGTGAAATAGGGTTTGGATACTCATAAATCCCCCTGATGTGTGTTGTGATCCACCCATACAGATGGTGGTAGGGCCCACATATCCTTGGCGGCTTCTTTCCCTCGCTAATGTGCCACAACATTCTGTACAATTTGGTGAGCATTGGAATCCCCAGATTGACCCACTGGCCCATGACCAACATGGATCCCATGATAAACGAGTTGGTCCGCACATCCATGCTTGTATCCATAACTAGTAGAATACAACTGCATATGAGAGCTGTGATGAATGCCACCAGCCTGATTATCGACTGTTATTCAGTTCTGACACTGAAACCCCATGTCTTCCACTGGTTGTCCACCAAGACCCGCCAATACAAGTGTCCCTTACCCCGTTGGGCCGCCCTATGACATGTTCGAGGCCTCAGAGGGAACTCTTGAGTTTCTGGGAAATTCAGGAAGCAATTGAACAATCTCCTAAAGTGGATGTCCCTCACTGCCTTCTTGTCCTCTCCAGGGACGAATGCCATCAGCACTGACGCCAGCCGCGAAATTTGCTCTGTATCCCCCCACGCGCTCATGACTGGGAGGAACTCATCATACATGGCCCCCATGATTGTAACCACAAAAATCTGGTGGACATCCCACATGCTGATGCCCACCTCCCCATGATACAGGTGAATGTTATTGGTCCTAGAAGACCATCGACTCAGAAATTCCGACATCAGTTGTTTTTCTTGGTAAATGTGGAATTTGGAGGCCCATGTCTCCTCATATAACGACACTCTCCTCAGCTTGGCCCCAATCTCCTCGCATGAGGCGCCTACCCAGTAGGCCCTGGCCCAGTCATCAGTAAAGTTTCCACCCTGGCGCAGGTCCCACTCATCGGACCATCCCTTCTTTGAATCCTACAGAGCCTCCTTTAGCATGGTACGGTAGAGAGGAGGGGATGTCTCCGGTTGTAGTGGCTTCCGATAAATATTGTTCACATGGTTGTAGAGACAGTCAGCGGTGACGGGTGTGAAGTCCTCCCGCTCATGACCATCGGCCGCCCTGAACCATTGGTGTTGACATGGTATGCTCCTGAACCAGCAAGCTGGTTCGCCCCTACTCACCTTAGGGATGAAGACGTCATCCCTCAACCCGAAGCAGTACAACGACAGCTTCTTACACTGTAGATAATTCTTCTGACTCTCCGATAGCAGATCTGTCAAAGAATCATGGTCCAAATGGCATCGGACCATCTCCCTAAGGCCTGGATGATTGGCCATCCCATCTTGACGAGCTTCATCGACAAGCACCCCCAACACAGCATCTTGATGGGCCATTTCAGTTTCGGCAAGGAAAATAATTTTTTCAAACTGGATTGCGAAGCTTGATCGCGAATCTCTCTTGTGATGCTCAGGCACGAAACCAAGTCTCGGAGTCTGGCCTTGGCCGGTAAACCGGAGTTCTCTGGGCAGGGTTGTGGAGTTAGAGTCCCGCGGTTCACCGCGAAGACTGATTCGCGGAGAGTAGGTGTGGAGTATGTGGAGCTTCGTGAAGTCGAGAGCACAAAAAGACAAGGATGTCATATGAAGTAAAAAGAGCTCAACCCCCTATTTATAGGCGGTGACCCCGGAGCATCGCAGCGCGCATCACCCGCGCGGAGCATCGCGACGCATCCAGATCTGTGGCCCCGGTCAGCACCGCGAGCCCTCTTCGCGAAGTCGCATCGTGAACCGCCGACAATTTTGACGATTTTCCCTTAGACATCGACCCCTCCCCTCCGTGGATCCATTTCTGAGGGGGGGAATTTGTTGGCACCAAAATATTGCACGAAAGGAAGGGATGAAAAAGAAGGTTGGCATGCTGCCTCGTGAAGCACCGACGTGAACCTCCCCGAGCATCACGGTTCCGCGAAGCTCCGGAGGCGGCAACTCTCCATGAACGAGTTTGACGTTCGCGAGCCCGTCGCGATGCTCCAGAGGCATTCCCTCTCTGCGAACTAATTTAATGTTTGCAAGCCCTCTGTGAAGCTCCGGAGGTGGTACCTCTCCACGAACGACTTTGATGATCGTGAGCGTGGCGTGAAGCACTGAAGGTGGCGCGGGAGTACTGCTTTGCGGCGCCCCTTGCCATTAAATACTGGGCTCCCCCCAAGTCCTGAGGATGGACAATCCGAATTTCGGCTTCTCTTCTCCAAAATCGTTAAGAACCCCTTTCCCCAGGGAACCATGAGTTCTGTGAGGTACTTCTACTTCGTGTGACGGATTTGCTTTGTCTCATTTTGAGCCACTCTTCCGAGAGGGATGAACTTCGCGAAGCTCAAGGGCCTTCACGAAATAAGGGGATTCCAAAGGGAACCCGGGTAGCCGCAGAGAATTTATGCTTCGTGAAACACCCAACCAGTACTAGTGATCCCTATGCTATGGCAGGATCGTTACATATCGCAAAGCACACTCCTTCGCAGCACCTTGTTTCGCGAGGAATCTCTTCTTCGCGAGGCAGTGCTCTGCGAATACTATTCTACTTCTCAAAGCACCCTCCACTCACACATATGCCCTATGGTAAGGCTAAGGCACTCCGCTTCACAAAGTACACTCCTTTACATAGAAATTCCGCTTCCCGTGCGACCCTCCAGGTATGCACGATGTGATTTTAAAGTCCCACGAACAATACCACTCATAGCTTTGCTTCGCCTAATGCTTCTTCACATAGGCACGCAAACGGCTATTTCTCCTTCGCATAGCCACGCTAACGTGGACCCCTCGATGGTCCACTCCACAACCCCCCTTGACTATGGCCTTGCCAGTAACATCCGTCCCCCAAGGACTAGAGGGTACCTGTTGTGTAAGTCCTAGGGGTATGGAGTGAACCCACCTCGTCGGAGCTGCAGGACGTTAAACTGCCAAGAACCACATCCTCAACACATGACGTTAAACTGTGACCTGACCTCTTGCCCCGCACAAAGGTTCCCCCCAGATCGAACATTTTGTTACGTCACTCATCTCTACGGGAGTGGAATCATCCATACACAAGGAATGATATCCTCCTTATTGGAGAAACGTTTGTTCTCAGGAGAAGGGAGACCCTAGTTCCCCAACGGATGGTTGCAGCCCTCCATTTCTGTACTTCCCCACCACCAAGGTCAGTGGAGAGAATGATAGGGAATGAGGCACCTCCTATCATTGGTCCCAAATCCCTCTTTCGTTGCGCTATGTTGCACTTCGGGCCACCATCCTAGAATATGTCCCAGCACCATGGGTCGCCTAACGCGTAAGCCCCTCTTCGCTTCTCACGGACGCACCCTTCGCGACGTGATCATCAGGTCCTTAATGCCTCTTGTTTGTCACACCGAGCACAACTCACGTTGGATTGGAGAGAGCATCGACCATGGCAATGCCCCCATCCAACATGACGTTAAACCGTATACCCTCATCCAGCATGACATTAAACTGCACACCTATTTGAACTACGAGGTCTTTGATCCATGTCAAGGAATGGTACATAGGAAGCCTCCATGAGGTTCAAGCCCACCCATCATATAATTCATGTAATGTTCTACCCTCATCCAGCATGACGTTAAACTGCATTCCATTTCAATGGCAAGCTGTTGTCACCACCCGAACTACGAGGACATTGATCCATTTCAAGGCATGGTACGTAGAAGGCCTCATGAGGCTCAAGCCCATCTCCCATTGGACCAAGGTCACTCATTTACGTCAGTTCACCAACACCCACCGCCTGTCGTTTATTCATGTCAGGGTTCACTCTCGTCCAACATATCGTTAAAATGTATTCCAGTCTGACGACATGCCGTTGTGACCAATCCGAACTACGAGGACTTTGATCAATGTCAAGACATGGTACGTAGGAATCCTTCACGAGGTTCAAGCCCACCACTTGTGGACCCCTGGGTCTACTTTCATTTTGGTTCACTGATGAAACCCTTTGAACTACAAGGTCATTGATCCATGTCAAGGCGTGGTACGTAGGAAGCCACCCCGAGGTTCAAGCCCATCCCTCATTGGACCAAGGTCCACTTTCACGTCGGTTCGCTGACGACGCCCATCGGACCAAGGACCACATATACGTTGGTTTGCTGATGACATATATTGGTCCATGGTCCACCTTCACGTCGGTTCACCGGCACCATCCCGAACTACGCAGAATTTGATTCCCTGCCATGTGGATACGTAGGAGGTCTCTTCGAGGCTCAAGCCCAAATTCACCATCACCCTCGCGATGGTCACATTCCATTCCCCTCTCCACTTAATCCATCCATCTTCTCCTCTCCACAGTCATCCATAGGCTGGTCCTGGTATCAGCACCCCTTCAATGGAAATCCCCTAATCTGATCCATTCTAGCTAAGGCTCTGATCGGGCTGACCCATCTCCACTGGATGTTAAACTCACGGCATACCCTGTGTTAAACACAGGAAGCTGAGGAAAACCTCAGGAATGTGTTTATGACATATAATTCCCCATGCTGGATGTGGGATGCCTCGAGTTTCCACGCCCTTGAGAATCCCTGTGATCAGGGATACTAGACATACATGCTAAGTTTCTAGTATCCAGACACGCTACTGATGGCTCAATGCGACTACCCCCCCGACTGAAGGTTGCTGCCCTGACCGAACCCTTTGGAATGTCCTGACAGAAGAAGTGTAATTAATCGGCGTCCATGGAAACATGGCCTTGGGAAGTGTTTCACGAACAACGTATTAAATCTATGAGGGAGACTCGGACATGGTGACGAGTTCTGAGGAGAAATCCACAGAAGGAAGAACCAACATCCCATCATCCCATTTAGATCAATGAGCAGACGTCCCTGAATAAGGAGGGAATGCGGCCCACCTTTGGAAAGCGGGAACTCGGGGCAACAGCAGCGCGTCCTCCACAGACGGAGGCGCGCTCCCCGGCAAAACAGTCGGAAACACATATATATGGGAAAAACTAACCATTGTGCCAACCAGCACAAGTAACAACCAAGAGAATAGATCGGGGCCAAAGGGGGTATTCATCCATCCATCCTTCCTCCATAATGTTGGGGAAAACACCCCCCCCCCACTTAGAATCCTTGGGGTGTCAGTTGCACTAACTGGCCTAATGGAGTAGCATATAGAAACAAAAAAATTACAGAACATACTATATCTCACAACCACACTATGGGAATAACCTAATCTTAGACTCCACTGTAGCTAACATCTCTTGGACTCCAGTTTTCCACTTCTATGTCTAGGTATCCTATAAGATCAAAACCATTGACAAACATAAAAACATTACATCATTCTATTTTTTTACCTTCCACTTTATGTTAATTAATTATGTAATCATTAATTACACATTAAAAATTAAACATTATATTTCATTTCCATCACAATAAAAGTCCATTGTCCCTTTCAAATGGTAACATAAACATTTTGATCCAGCAAAATCCACCCCTTGGGATAAAATCATTTATTCAATTAATCATTACATCATATCCATCCCATATTCCAAAGTATTCAAGAATAACATTATATGCTACTAAACACCATGGGGATCAACACGTAGAGTAGATGTTCTACCCATCAAGTCTTTGCTGCCTATAGAAAGAGTGTAGACACATCTTTAATTGAGAAGCTAGACACTGAAATCACGTGGCATACCCCATGTGTTTTCGCCCCTTTTAGAAGAAGGGTAAGCAAGACTAGCATCCTTATATAGTTGGAAATGTAAATCAGATAACTAATGAAGGAATCAGAAATAATTTAAACATTCACATCCAACCCATTCCTTCATCTCTAGTGTCCTCCCCAACACCCAGATGCATAAATTGATCCATCTCACCACTCATTGGTTCAACTGATACTACATCCAATAGAACTCCCTGAACCCACATATCACAATTTCTATCTAGGATCACACCACAACAGAAGCAGAAGAAAAAATTATTCATACCATACAGGATCCTAGCCCTTAAACAAATAAGAGGGTAACTCAAAACACTACAAGGAATTATCTTTTATCAGACAACCATTTAATTAATCCATCTTGGATTGTCCGATTTATTATACATTTGTTCCAAATTTGGGAAACCTACACAGGAAGCTATCATAAATATGTAATCACGCTTTCTGCACCAATTAAATTAACATCAAATTACAACAAGATTAACTAGATTAATTTACATGCCTCATTATCTATATCCAGACAATAAATTATTAATTTAGGCTTTATGTTCAATACCATATTCCCTCATGAATGAAAAGATAAACATATAAGGAATAAATGTCAAACTATCTAGCAAAACAAGAGGAAATTAAATATGATCGATATCAATTTATTTATCAAGTTAAAATATTTGTTATGTCAATTCTATTGTTATCTAGTGGGATAAATCATGCTAACTCTATCGTTTCACTTAAAAGTAAAGAGAAGTAATGAATCCCCTACCTCAGATATTTCTTAACATTCTTTATATGAGAATGATCCACACAACGGATCAAGATTTCATCCCCTCATGACAACTGTATCCATACAAGGATGTTGCGACATGACAGAACAAATCAATACATAAGAAAACTCTATTAGAATCACAGATATAACAAGGTATAACATTGAAATGTGAAAAAAGCGAAGATGAACCAAAAAACCACGATAAAACATACCATAAATCGAAGATGGATCGAACCTTGCTGTTTATAGGACATCATGGGGTGTGCATACTAGAGGAAGAAACATCAAGAGGAATAAATACAGGGATTAAGGTTCAATCACACCACTCCTATGGGAAACATAAAGGATTGAGTATCATTCACATGGTTTAACAAATAAGAAGAAAAATGGAATAAGATATCTCATCCCTTTGGATGATTTAATATAGATTCATTTTAAGATACGTTGGATTTTCCAATAAACATGGATCAAATAAAACCACACATTTTGACCAAGTAAAGACATCACATGCCATAGGAAAATAAATATTTTAAATATGGGATTTTATTTGGCTGTAAATATCTTTAAAACTCTTTGAATGTGTTGTATGTAAAGGAAACCATAAAAGGGAAAGAAATTATAGGAATATGGAAACATTGTTAAAGATAGTGAAACAAATATACACCTACCGATCCTAGAAACATTGTACAATCACGGATTCTGGACTTACCGATCCTGGAAAGACTACTCACAAAATCACTCACAGATCATGGACACACCGATCCTAGTACAGTTCACAGAATGACTCAATGATCTTGGACTCAATGATCCTAGATTCACAGATCCTGGTATTGTTCACATAATAACCCATTATTCTTGGACTCACCGTTCCTAGAAATGATCTCATAATTACCCACTGATCCTGGAATCACCAACCCTGGTACTATTAAAAGAATGACTCACTGATCTTAGACTCATCGATCCTGTTACTTTTCCCAAAATTAATCACTAATCCTGGAGTCACCGATCATGGTCTTGTTCCTAGAATAAATCACTGGTCCTGGAATCACCAATCATATTAATGTTAACAGAATGACTCGCTAATTCAAGACTCACCAATACTGGACTCACTGATCTTGGACTCACCAATCCTAGTACTATTCACAGAATGTATCACTGATCCTGGAATGACAGTTCCCGATACAGTTAACAAAACAACACACCGATCTGATTGTACAATTCATAGAACAACGGACCGATCTGATGATACTGTTTATAGAATGATATACCGATCTGATGGTACTGTTTACAGAAAGACATATCAATTTTATGGTACTATTTTGATCAGTCTCACCAATGGAACTCTTCACATCGGTATCACTGATGGAACTGATCACATCGGTCTCACCAATGGAACTGTTCACATCCGTCTCACTGATGGAACTGTTAACATCGGTCTCATGGATGGAATAGTTTACATCGGTCTCACAAATGGAACTGTTCACATCGGTCTCACTGATAAAAATATATTTAGAAATGGAAAAATTGGAAAACGTCTAGGAATAATCCACCTCGACCACCAAAACACTCCAAAAAACTAGATTTTCGCTGAGGATTTGTTCGGAGTGGGTTGGGCCGTCAGAATCATTTTCTCACATGATTTATATGATGTGAGTTATTGAGAAATTCATAATGGTAGAGTTGGGATATGTCTACACTCATACAAGACTATGTAAAAGGCTTTAAATTAATAATTATTGAAGTGGTGTGGACCAAAATGAGTTCCAATGTCCAATTAATATCGTAAATTATTTTATTTCACCAAGTACAAATATCATATTTTTTTCCACACATAGTTCATAATTATAAATAATTTTTACTGAGGTGTATATTTTATAGTGAAAATAATTTTATAAAATTTCAAATGGATTCAAATTTATATATTTTTTGAAACATATTTTGAATAATATTTCACTTTTATACATATTTGGATATGTAATAGGTATGATATAATGGATTTCAACAGTCTACATCTTATATGACATTTATTATTAGTAGTATATGCAAATATTTTCACTCCAATGGTGATAAGCCTATCAAATAATGTATAATAAATATTAAATATCTTGAAGTACATATTTCATTAATTGAATTAGTGGTTTCATGTCACAATTATATTTAAAAAAACATATCCATGAATTACATATAATATTTTAGTTCAATTCATCTTGACCTTACATGTCATGTGAATAAGAGGAAGGGGGAACATGGTAATATTTTATTGGGGTTTTATTAAACCATGGAACACATTATAGGAAACATTAATAATCCATATTTTATGGATTCCTTCTAGAAAAATGTAATATGTTTAATAGAGTATAATTAAAGGTTATCTTCTTTTAAAAACATGTTGGATCATTTTTACTTTTATTGGTGTCAACTAAGTATATGAAATGCTTTGTTGGTAACTAAATACAATGAATAAATAATATATCAATATTAATTTTCTTATTTATAAATAATTTATTGTCTAATATTAATGATCCATGATTAAAATATTGTGTTAATTATATTTTTTACTAGACATACATCATAATGAAATGGATAATCAGTATTTCAATGTTAATATCGATTGATAGATGGTAATAATAATATTATTCTTACAATTAGTATTTCTATAATATTCTATATAATGGCATGGTTTTTGGTTACCTTCTCATTAGGGAAAAATAACGACTTTTTCATAGAGGAAATTCATTTGTGAAATTTGAAAGATGATTTTAGATATTTTAATTTACAATATACTCACAATTTTTTCAAAGTAAATGTCTAGTTTAATGGAATAAAACTATTGATAGAATCATTAAATATGTTATGAATATTTTAATGTTCTCTATGGGAGTGTTAATATCTATATGAAAAATATATATTTAACAGTAAATGTTAAAAAGTTATTTCATTTCGTTGGGATATTCACCATGATATTGAAATGGTGAATTTGTTATTTTTGATGATTTTTTCTCATGTATTATAGGTGGTATGTATTAGGGCTTTCTAGAATATCAATTTCATTCCTTTCGAATATCCTATTCAGATGTGGAATATCTCCTTTTGTGGGTGGGTTTGGTATTTTGGACTCCACCTATATGAATCAAATATACATATAAAAGTTATTGATACTGATTAGGATGATCAAAATATTCTTTGATTTAAACATTATGCAATCACATAATATTTAATATATTAAATAGTAAAATATAATCGGTATATATAAAAAAGAAATTCAGAATATATATTTTTATATCCCTATTATGTATTTCTAAATTGTATTTTAAATGAACTATATATTGTGGTGGTTCCCTACATATAAGTTAAAAATGAATCATTCAATAATGATTTTATGATCCAGAAATGTTTTTTCACCACGATTTCCATCCCTCCAATATAAATGCCTTATATCTATGAATGATAATAAGAATAATTGTTGTCAAATTATCCAATTTCTAGAGTTACATGATGTGATGTGATGGAAATTTAATTGGAAATATAGTCCATTTTTTGTCATTATTATATTTAATGTTCATGTTCATATCCATGAACAGTTCATTTTATATTTTTAAAATAAAATATAATCCTGAATAATCGGATCAAATCCTTTATTCACAATGGATTCGACACTTTTTAAAGAGGAATTTTTTAACCATGTGTTAGAAGTTATTTTATTTGTGTTCATTCATACTGTATTTCTCATAATTATATCATCTCCATAATCATTAAAAAACAAATACAATATATTGTGATCTCATTTTTGGTTGTATTGTTTTACTTACTATCAATTCTACCCCACCACACTCTATAGATGTGTATTCTTTCCCATGACAATTTGGGAAAACAACACGATTCCTCAAATGTTGTTCCATATCATTCAAATATATCTTCATGAAACATAAATAGAGATGTACTATTTTCTAGTTTAATACAATATAATCCCATGACCAAGGTATAAAATAATTGGGAAAATAACCATTCATAAATCCCATGACTGCATACGTGATTGTATCATTGTTCCACACCTCATACCTATCTCAAGTTACCAAATTTCAACACTAAATTGGATTAACTACAATCATAAACAAAGGAAAATTTAATTATGATTCATAAAAGTATATATTGTAAAATAACGTAATGAGTAACATGACGAATATAGATACAATTATTAATAGAATGACATTTATATGTATATCTATACATATATACAACAATACATTAAAAACCAATAATCTATATAAATCTACTATTATCAGAAGCCAAAGAATGATTATAGAGCACTCTCATAAAAATTTTAAGAATTGAATCATAAATGGCATCCCACCTATAAAATAATAAAAGTGAATTAATAAAAAAAATGATATTGAGTTGTTATGGTTCTCAATAACATTTCCCATCAAATTTTTCATCAACTCTAGTTATAATAATCAAAAAAAATTAACATTTAATAAAATGTATAATATTCAAGCAATCCATTGATAGAATTCCTAATTCACATAGCATGCATCCTATTTATTTCAGTTATATAATTTCCTTCAGAATAACTTTGGATTATATATCCATATATCTATGGTAAAACCCCATAGATAATCCTATATGAAATCTTAAATTTGTCATGTTACAAACATATAATTTCATTATATATTCATTATTGCTATATAGAAGACATATTCTTGAATTGGATCACCATTATAACAAATGGTATCATCATATATAACAACATTTCCCACGTATAATTTGGGAATGTTCCCTTTTATATTACTAATACACAACTAAATATGATCATGTAATGATACTTATCATCCCAATTCTATCCAACCATATATGCATATTCTACCCCACATATGTTACATAATCAATATATAGATTCATAACTATGTATCAATAAACATAAAGAATATAATTTATTATTATCAAGTCTATCCATTTTAATATAATTAGTTACTGATTTATGTATTTCAACAACCAATGAATGTGTGTAAATACTTATCACGATTTAACAAATGAACTAATCTATTTTTAAAAATTCTAAAATCGATATTCAAATCAATGATGATACACCTAAAAAAAATTCTCATTGTTTCCTCACTGAATAGAAAATCATCGTGGAATAATAAAACAACAAAATAATCTATACAAAACAATTGAACTAATTGTCTCATATAAATATGGTACGACATTATAAACCCTTTTAAACCAATTAGTCATGTTACCAAATATATAATGATCAACATAAACATTTATTACATACTCAATTATTTAATGAGTAACCTTGGATTTTTTAATTATAGTGCAATTTAAAAACTTATATAATATGAAAAACAATGATAATTAGTTATAATTTTATCTAATAAAAAACACTATCATTATTATATAATAAATCGTATAAAATGATAAAAATTTATTATAAATTACATTTTATAACATTGAAATCTAAAAACATGGAAATTATTACCAATGTTTATGGGATAAGAAATAAAACTATTAACCTAAAATGTCATACATGGTAACACAAAAATAACTCATTTTGACCTAAAAAATAACTTGTAAAATCCTATGTAAATTGGATTCCAATTCACAAAAGATTAATCCAATCACATGGATATCATTCATGCCATATTCATACTTTTATTATATTGGTATAATGTTTCCCAAATTTTATAACAAATAAAATAATGTTCTAATACGTCATTGTAATGGATTTGGGTTGGGGCCACCATTAAAACACAAATAGAAGAAAAAATTCCCAATGAAAAAATTCCCTTAATCAAAAGGCTACTAACTAGACATTAGGGACTCATAAACTAAAAACACATCATATAACTGCTTATATATTCATTTGAAAACATCAGGTAAGATGAAAATTATATTTCCAGCATTCCATTAGAGTAAAATAAATGAAATTATTGTGAAAGAAAATTAATAATAACTTATTAATATTATAAAAAATTTAAATTTAATACATTGACTAATAAATATTTAATTTGTTTTATATTTTAATAATTATGTATAATATATTATTACAATTATATGAATTAAAATTATATTCACATTAATTTTAATTAGTTCCTTGGACATGTATTAATATCTACTAATAGATCAATGAAATCATCTGTTCGTAGTATGACTATTTTACTGACATGCATGTTAAACATTACATATTAAAGAATGCCAAAGAATAATTGTAGGATATAGTAAAATACCTCCTTAGGGTCAACCAATATTTATTATATGGAAAAAAATATTTATGTAAATTAATTTACTAATAAAATTTAATACATACACATCCCATGAGTACACTAGATATGTGATTTATACTAATAAGGAAACACTTATGCTTATTTCTAATTTAATTTGGACATTTTTTTGTTAGGTTCAATCAATATTATTACCTTTATTGAGTCTAGTCGGCAATATAATAAACTCATATATTTAAACTACTTATGGTTTTCCCTATAAAGTTAATGAACATACACACAATTATTATAACATATACAAGGTGAATTATCATAGTATATGATTGTACAAAAATAAAAATCAGAATCAATATATGTTATGGTATCCCACTAGAACAAAATCATATCGTAGTGCAGTATTTACCTCATAAGCTACATCTTTACAAGGGGTTATACTTATTACAAGAATAAGATTAAAGATTTTTGTTATATACATCCCAAAATTTTCATAATCAAATGGGTTATTACATGTCACCTGATATGATCATCAAGTAATGTAGTCAATATATCACAACATACCCATTTATTAGAATCACCATTATTTCAATAGAAAATTATTTATAAAAGTATGTAAATACTTTAAAACACACAATTTTGTAAGGGGTTTTCATTCCACATTATAAATGATAACTATATTGGGATTTATATCCTTAATAAAAAATATACTCACAATGGGTTTCATTATTTTACATGAACAACATACAGAATGAGGACTTAATGTCACATTCCATTATGAATACCAACAGTAGTTATAATTTTGTTTCTATAAAGTGATATGTTAACATGTTCCAATTATAGTTTCATATGGATAACATCAAATATAAGTATATATCATTTTGTTACATAGAATGTCATACATAATATCACATAACATAACATTTTTTTAAAACATAATATAACTCTTAATTGTATCCATAATTATAGGATGTAACACAAATATAGTATTATGAAAACATTTAATAGAAATAACTAATAATATTTGTAACACCCATTTTCTATAGCAAATAATGAATTATATGGATATCACCACCTCAAAATTTATTACCATGAAAGTAGGAAATGCATTCATAAATATATCAATCAAATTAAAATTAATATAACATACCATGTGGTGGGAATAATTATAATAAATAAAGAAATCCTTAAACACATATTAGATAATAAAATCAATAAAGAATAACATCACATCTGATATGGCCTATCAAGGACAATTAATAACATATCACAATATATCCCTTATAATTCATAACAAATTAACATTTTATAAAAATCATTTTATACTTTATTTTATGTTGGTTCTCATAAACCTAACCCTCTTCTACATGAATATCCAATATACAACTTATATAGAGCAATTCAAAATAATTTTTTATAAATCATAAAGCTAATTTATTGTTAGTCAATTTAATTTGTAATAATGTGACATAAATCCCATTACAAGATATATGATGACATAAAATCACATATAACAAACTAACCCTTATTAATTGGGGAAACATGAAATCAATAATTCAATAATATGATATGAATTATAAAAGGGAAAACTTGAACTGCATGAGTCTATGTCTTCCTACACAATTCATCAAAATAAATTACCATATTTAGCATATACGCCTTCACTAAATAAAATAAATTCATATATTCGACCTACCTCCACTATTGAATATTCATTTCTCACAATGAAAAGATATTCTTTATGTTTTTTTAATTCGTATAAAATTGTAAAAATTTATCCCAATTGATAATTCCTCTAGCAAATTATGGAATAAACAACAGAAGTTGGATTGATATTGTGCGTATGATAATATCATTCATGTGGACTAATCAACCATGTCACACAAACCACACCTTTTTCTCCATAATAAAATTCTCATTGTTTTATACTAGATACATCACAAATCATGGAATAATCATCATTCAGATCAGATAGGATCATGATTACTATAGTATTAAAACACATTATTAACTCTTATAAATTATTCTCAAATGTTCCATACCATCCAAACATGATCCCCACCATTGTAAAGTTTTAAAGTTGTGATTTTAGTCTTGAAAAATCCTACATAAACATATGATAATATCCAACTAACCCCATAATGATTTTTATATCAAAAATATTATTGGGATACTCCCAAGAAACCATTCCATGTACATTTTCTTGGCCCACTAAAATACATTAATTAAAGATGATGTGACCCAGAATATATACAATTACAGTCTAGAATTGAAACGAAGATATCGTGGTGTATAATTGATTTTGTCTAATTATAGCTAGGATGATGTCATGATGTGTCTCATGATAATCATGAGTCAAAGAGTACAGAACAATTACATCAAAAAAAAACTCCACAAACAATCTATGTATGAGGGGAAGATTGGTTCATTAAGGACCAAACCATCATTGTGGTATTTTTTATCCCAAAAAAATCACAATGAACACATATAAACCATAACTACTTCAGAATGAATCATATGTTATATAATAATGTCTCTCACTGATCTTATGATACCCCAATCTCATATGAACTGTATTGAAAATTAATGTTCCTCCAAACTAGTCCAATATATAATTGATACATAGAATTATATATCAGATCATTACCCTCATATGGATAAACATTTTCTACTAATCACATAAATCAAATATCTCATCAACCTTAATTGTAAAAAAATTATAGAACCCCAAGGTGACATACATCGATGGTTAAATCACTTATATATAAACTATTCTTATGATGTCAAAAGATATTAATTAATTTTTGGTTGTATATTTTATGGTGGAATGGAAACGAGATTAGCTTCATAGATGAGATCAATAAAAAAGTAGCATCCTAATTATGTGGATATCCTAAGATGTCCTCATGAAATGAGTTCTAAAACTAGTCCATTATTCCGGGAATGAAATGATGATTCAAACCAGAATCATGAGTTAAAAAACATATATCTTTGCCTGTGATATCCCCCAATTGGCAATGAAATTGACATTAACGATCGTCATGGATATCCCCGTCACCACAATGAACATAATTGTTAACCTTAGGATATTTAATGGTAACTATCCATTGGTAGATTTCAATGTTTGTGGGGAATGATACCAATAAGTGCTTACCAAAATCAATTTAAAACCTAACATGTCATGTAGGTTATAATCCAAAAGAAAATTATAATACCCAATATCATGAAAACAGACCTTGTATAAATTGACATCCCTCTACAATACACAATGTGAAATGTCGATTTTCAAAAACCCACAAAAACTCTACCTTAAAAATAATAAAAATTTCTTGAAGAGAATATATAATAGAATGCGAGTCTCATTTATAATATAATGAACTAGAATCATAGAAAACCATAGAATAGTATATTCTCTATATCCAAAAGAACATGACAAATTGCAAGAATCTACTCTTCATATCTACTGTTTTCATCTTTTTGAGTCCCCATAATAATACCACTATGCTGTTGTAGATTCTCATTCAGTGGAATACCCTATCCACTAGCATGACCATCACATCAAAAATAAATCCAACTCCACAAATGTATTGGGGTGGATGTCCCATTACAATAATCTGATTTGACATTTCTCCTTCATAATTACACATATGTCAAGGGATTATAAAATGTATATGTAAGTTAATGATCTGTTCGTATGCTCAACACTCCACTAGTAGTCATGGTAACTATCTATGAATGCGGTCTTTCCTGCACCAATGATAGCAGTATACTCTATTACACATTTGAGTAAATTGTAACTCTCTATTGATACCATGTTTTTAATTTCTCTAGTTGAAATTCTCATAGTAACACTACATAATGAATAATGACATAACAATTGGTTGTACAGTAGAAACTATATTTATTTTACTAGATGCTTTCTTCAGGTTTCATTCATATATGGGAGCCTGAATCACAACTTTAGAAAAAAATTTATTCTGAATGAAGCTCAAAAATGAATAAAACTAAACTCACATGGGAAAAAGAATTAAAATAGAGAGATTTCAAACTTATCATTTAGGTGATTTAAATATGGATAACACTAATCAGTCCTGATGAACACTAGTAAATCTATTATCAATGATATAACAGGATTCAAATCATAGGATATCACAAAAATGAAACAATAATTATTGAATAATGTACCATGAAAACATCTCATTTATTCCATTATCGTGGGTTTGTATCAATAAATTATTTCATATATTATCAAACAACCAATTGTAACAAATATATTGACACGAAATTACAGATTAAATGAAATTCACGAGACCAGAACTCAAAAATTGATGGCATCCAAAAATTATTATGATGATGATGAAAAACCATAAATAGAGTGTCTATATTTTTCATTCACTTCCTAGGATATTGAGTACACAAGTATGTATTCCATGAAAACAACTATGAATATATCCATAATATCCCTAGTCACTTAGTTCATCATCCCCAAAAACACATACAGACCATTTCTCACTTTCTACAACATAACAAAAACTCATAAGTCCCATGATGACATAATAAAGAAATATTTTTTATATATTCATCATCCACACCCAAAAAATGATATCTTGACCACAAATCGATCATCAATAATAATTAATATAATTTCTAATGATCGAGTAAATCATCAATTCATGGAAGTTGATAGTTTTACATTACTATCATATGTTTAATGTGATGATAATTGATATAAAGGCACAAACATTTCATTATCCTTCATAAAAAAACATGTACACCACAAAGTGACACTCTAAATAGAATCAAACCTAATTACAATAGATCAACGATCATTAATCACAATTATCACATCCCATAAGGCTGCAACATATATAGAGTCATCATGATATGAGAAATTAATGGTTATAGTTTGATCAAAGATCACTTTCATTATTCTAGGGATTTATAATACAATATACCTAATATTTACATTAGGTGTGAATTACAAAACACCTGAAATTATAATTGAATGATCCTACAAAAAACATTGAATCAACATTACAATCAAAAAAGTAAGGTTATGAGAATATTTCTCATAACCATTTGTGTGATCATCCCTGCTACAAATATTGCTTTCTCCCCAATAATTTATATAACACTATATGAATCTTTACAAAATCAAATTTATATTACATTTAATACAGCTATAATATAGATATTGTTATTTTTTAAAATTGAATCCCTTATAATAGGATGTTTTCTATTGTTTTTATCATTTACAATCTCATAGATTCAATATATATCATACATATAATAACAATCTCATACCGGTATAGTCAATGCCACGGGAATGTGCATCCTCTGAAACAAAATTCCCAAAAAATGGAATATGGAATAAGATATATAGGAGTGTCTCACTCCGGGATCAATAAATATATGCACCGATATATTAAAAATCAATGATTCCCACAAAAATTTCCTTGATGAGATGGTAATGGGCATGCTATAGCATCCTACTCACAACAAACTTATCAATGAACAATTTAATACCAATGACGACCACATACTTAGTTATTATATTCAATATGGTGTTAAAAATAATATCAATATTATGATATACCTTCCCCATTACCTCTATACTAACTCCAAACTGGAGAATAGTACTATAATGACCTTATAAAAAAATTATTTTATGGATGAATCTAATGTGAAAAACTATTTCACACTAACTTCTCGAAAAGGTATAAAAATTATACCATATAAGACCACCATCGATATATAATAAACAAATATCTGATCACATAGAAGTGGAATAAGAGGCACCAACCAATATATATGAAATTATGAGGGATGGTACCTGCCACATTCTAAATAAATGATTTTTTTCTTATTGAATAGGAACCAAGGACCATAGATCTTTTTCATGAAAAATCATTATTTCTACAACATTATTAATAATTGGCTATATCAATACTCCAATAAAAAACTGATATTATAATTATAATTTCATGATATTTCCACAATATATACATTCGTTCCTTAAAATGGTTCTCTAGATGAAAATCCTCTTCAAAATTATCATAAAGGACACCTAATCAGGAAACATTTATATAAATAAATGGGGTGTTTCTAAAAATGGATAACAAGAATAAACATGATTGAACTCCCCAATCGATTTTGAGTTAGATTCCATCGATTTTCAACGTTTTTATTTTATTCATAAAACTCATAGAAAAATTATTCTGGTAAATTATTCAACAATATTATCGACCCCCATGATCCTGGTGAATCATGTTCTAGCACTACCGTTCTAACCCACATGAAATTATCATAAAAATTGAACGGAGTTCTCCTTCAGAGAACTTATCAAATAATAAGAAATATATATCCCCTATAACATCTATTCTATAACAAATACTAAAAAATATCCATCATACTTCTGCATATAATAGAACTAATAATACCAAATTTTTCTCCTCATTATTTCATTGTAATTGACCTTTACTCAAGGTCGATATTTTAGCACATCCAGCAAATCAAATTCTACATTACCTAATGACTATGACAACGTTGAGCTATACTTTTATGATAAAAAACCATTCGACTACTAAAAATGTTATATTTAATAATCAAAATTAGATAATTAAATTATTTATTTAATTGTAATGTTCAATAGTATCCAAATGTAAAATAATTTGATTCATAATCATAATGAAGAGTGATTAATAATATTTTCCCAAATTTATAACCATCAATCGGTATCACTGCATCCATTTTTTCCTATAAATTTTTTTTCTAAATAATGTAAAAATGGAATAAAAAACCAATGTCTTAAGAAGTCTATCATTTTTCATACACATAATAAAAATATTTGATAGTATTTATCTTCCATCCCATGTTACATAACCAATACCTAACTCCAAAAACCATCATATAACTAAAATTGATCCTTAGTTAGTATTGTGTTATGAATACCCCCCCCCCACAAAAGAGTATGTTTCCAATGAGATTAATGAGGGATGTGTGATGGTGACAACTCATGTGATGCCTCCAATAAGACCAGGGTTATATAATTGCACTAAGGGAATAATGAATATACCAATGGGATGAATTATGATCTCAGGAAACATGAAGAAGATATATATACGATAAATACACCAATAATCACCTTATCATAAATATATAATGAAAATACTGCATAAATTTCACATTAAAAAAATTATGAACAACTGAAAATAAACTATAACATAAAAAATATAAACACAATAGTGTCCAAAAATCTAAAATATCTCCATATAACCCATGAGCTAGTGAAATACAAAAAAATGTGAATCATGATCCTACATACTTGAGAAAAAGTTTATATATATTTATATGCGTTGATAAATATAGGTATACTCAATTGGATCCTCCCAAAAGCCTCACTGAAAAAGGTTAAATACAAAAAAAATTGAGTACGTGACAAGTGAATCTACCATGTCACCATAGAATGTATACTATGTTTCATACATCTCTGTGGCTATATATCACTATGTATATCATAAAAGTTATCATAAAAATATATAAGAAATATGAGGCCCCACCTCTAAATCGTCACAATTATTTTCTCTTTATCTTAATATCACATATACATGATCATCTGTATCTAAATAATTTATCCCACATACACATTCACTATGTTTCAAAACATTATCTTCATGTATTAGTTCATTACATCGTCTCATTCCACCTCATAATATAGGCACTGATTTGTTTCAATAATATATCATTACACAAAAAACATGTAGTATTCATCATGGATTATTCCTAAATTAATCTCATCCCGTAAATACAGTAAGGAACATCATATCACCTTGATTATTCACATCAAACATACAATAATCCTTTTGATTCTATATATGGAGGTATATGTGTGGGATATAACCAGATGTCACCAAATCCCACTTTTCATATATATTTGGAGCCTAACCACCATGATAACTAGTAATAAGTATTACCAAGGGAGGATAGTGGGTATAGAGGAGGATATATAAATATAATGTCCCCATAACACTAAATATATCATAATTATGAGAGAGTTAGAGAGATGATGATGATGATATTTTTCCCTCAATCTATCGACCACATACTATAGACTCATATTATGTGTACAAAAATACCATATAATTTGATGAATTATCAACTATTAATGAAATAGGAATGAGTGATATGTTAATGGTTCAATGAACAAATCCATCATAAAATTAAAAGGACAAATAGAAATTATACCATAAAGAATGAATAAAACTATAAATGATACATATAAAAGTATACAACGTAAATTGAAATGGGTATTCCTATGGTTTTAAAAAAACTCCATATAAACTAGTAATGTCTACCTCATTCCCAAAAAAACATCTAGTAACCCATAAAACAATTTATATACCTTGTATGAGCATAATAGTTATATTCCGTAGGAACATTAACAAGGCCTCAATGTGAATGTGAAATGATCATGCTAATGATCCACTGGACAAATAATATAACAAAAGGATTATTATAAAGTTCATTAACCACACCACACCTCACCTTTTATTTATCATAATACAACACATAGAATAAAATAATATATCTTTAATATCATAACTATTAAAGGACTAGGAAGTATCATTCCCACTGTTTTCCATCTCATTCCCCAAATTTGAATATCATATGATCACATGCCATTCACACTTATCACATAACATCTCATCACATCATACAGGTAAACACATAAACCATAAATCAAAAAACATCTCATCTCATAGTCACCTGGTCAACACAGCATATCACATCATGAATGTTGACAATTGTGCAATGAATCACATCAAAACAAAAACTAGAGAACTAATGTATTACCAAAATATAGGATATCAAACCTATTCCCTCCTCCTATAATGTATGTTGGAGACATCATATCAAATTTCAAAACTTCACATCTTTCCTATAGAATCATCAGAAAACACATCACATCTCGCTCGAAGACACATGGGATAACACAAAACTTTTGAATAATGAGTGAGGAGGATGGGGATTCTATAATTTTTTCTATATACAATCTTGTATGTTAGTGAAATCCCTAAAAATAATCAAATATCATTTTTGGTATAGTTATCTAACTTAGGTGGGGAATGTATAAAATTACAAAAACATGAATTTAATATTTATAGGAAACATTACAGATACAATTTTATTAACAACCATTATATTATCTCACACGACATTAATAATATATACCCAACATCAAATATCTATTCCAATACCACCACTATATTGATATCAGCAAAACCACTACACATTCAACACAACATTTCCCACAATAGTTTTAGATTTCACATCATTTATTCATTAGACAACTCATTTCCCATTACAGTAGTCATTAATTTATTGATTTCTATTTTCCATGTACATAATATATGTTTCTGGCCCAACATGTTTGTCTAGAATAATATATTTTCTATTTAACAATAACATTCAATACTATGCATAATCAAGAAACAGTCACAATTATTCCATGATACAGCTCTCCCAACTCACACAACCTTTGGGATAACACCTCATGTACACCAATATCATCATTGTACCACTTCATTAATTCCACCTCTCAACACAACCATCATATAATTCAATCACCAAATACCACAACTAATTGATTTAGTCACAAAAACAACAATACATCCATTAACCCAAAACTATATTTCTAATGCCTCATAAATCCACATTGAAAAAATATTTACATTGTATCAATGGTAACAAGCCAGAAATACACATCAATACATACTAAGAAACCATACAGTTACAAAAATCACCACAAAATTCCCAAACCATGTAGGTAAAACACAAAAAGAACAAACATTCATCTTTAAAATAAACTGGATTACATAATTATTCAGTTGAATTATCAAATATCTTGTTCATATATCCTCATTATTGTTAAAAAATTTATACATCCATGGAAAACCAATTATTATACAAATATAAATTAATTAAAATTTTAATATGTTTCCAATCACACAAAAATTAAACAAGTTTCATTATTGAATAAAACATAGATCATAAAGAATTCCACCGACTACAAAATTTTTAGTAACTGGAAACATGTATAAATAATACCATCAACAACATATATCGAAGGAGTAAATTCTGATGTAGCACCTCATCCCCGTAAATTTTATAAATGTTAATAAATTATCCCTTTACTATACCTATAATTATTAAAAAAAATTATGAAGAGGCCTCATGATCTCAAACATGGGTTATAAAATGGGGAATATGACGATCCCCTACCTCATTAAAACATTTTGATCTTAGTACATACTGCATAAAGAAAAATAAACTACCCAAAACCCACTTATACCCATAGAAATCATGGAACAAACTATATTGGACAGGTGTATTTTCAAAAATACCTTCCATATAGACCCAAATAAAACACAACTACACCATATGGGATCAATGAAGAATAATTGAGGGAACCCCATGAGTACGAGATGATAACTCACCAAATATAAAAAACGACCATCCAGTATATCCCAGCAATCAAAGATATGTATAATAAGTAATGATGATATCCTTTGCGTACCAAGGGTTAATTTGGAATGAAAGGGAGAGGTAGTATGGATGATTTAAAATAAAACTCTTCAAATCAATATAAAATAACATTTAACATGAGACTTTGACATCATGTAACCCTTTCAAGACATTTCAATCATTAGTGTACCAAATTTTCATCATCAGATAAAATTATCATCTCCTCAACCATTAATTAATTTCATGTTGTTTAATAAATTCATGATAAGAATATATTTCATGATTTACATTATCCTTCATAGATATCAACAAATAATATTTCTACAAAAATCATTAATCAATAATTCTTATCGTCTAAACCATTCTTGACATGATCATCCTGTAGTATATAAATTTCACATCCATCAACAACGTAAAATCCTCATGTATCCTCTAAAAGAAACATATATCTCAAAACTAGATATTTAAGTGTCCTAATAGGCATGGAATGATACATTAGATGTCACTCAAATGAATATCATACTCATGAATAAAAACAAAAAACATAATTTTAAGTATTCTGAAAAACACGCTGCATGAGATACCCCTAAAGGATATCATTACTCTTCTATGTAACCACAACACCAAAATTCCATCAAAATAACCCATAATACTCCCTACATGATCACATAACCGTCTCCGACTGGTAAAAACACATTCTCAACTTGTACTATCCACAACCACCACTTCTCCACACAACCTTCTAAAAAATTAAATGTGACCAAAACCAACAACTACAATTTCTAATATAAAACACTTTTCTGAGTAATAAAATAGTTTAATTATGTCAACCATGATAATATAATATCATCTTTATGTGTAATTCAATCACCCATAATGTTTAACCATGTCAAATAATAAGAATAATTGATCTAGATTCGTGTTCTCTTGGTTTTAGTAGTAAAATAATTATAACACATCACACATTAATTAAACATAACATATCATATCATAAGAAGATGAAAACATTACATCACAAGAATAAATGTCAAATTAAAAGCTCAAAAGATCTACAGGTATTGGGGACACATATGTACCCCTCACTCACATGTCCTCTCCTCTAGGACAAAATTAACTCCTAAAATATGTACCTAGGGATTAGTACTCCCATGTAATACCTTCTCTCTATAATCCTAAAAAAACACTATCCTATCAAAGATCATTTTTACATCTCTGATATCCGACTCAGACTAGTAAATAACACTTTACTCATCATAAAGAAATCAAAAATGATGAGACTAAAGTTGTTTTTGATCTTCTATGACTACGGTATAATTTCAATCCTATATTCCACCTCAAGAAAAGTTGCCCATAACTTGACAATCCCAAAAAATGTTGATAAAGGCAACTCCACCCAAAAAAACTACAAGTTCCAACTTTTAGGGGAAAATTGCAAGATCACGTGGTCTCAAATATCAAAATATAGGCCCTATGCCTATAAGTAGCATTGTCCTTATAATGTTCAGGTGGTACCCTCATGCGATCATGAAACTAGTAGATCTTATTCTTCACACTATTCACCACAACAATACCAAGGACTACAGACACTCCAACATTCATCATGAACAATAATGAATGACATGGTCTCCTATACCAAAATTAAAATGGTTCCAAACTGATTTATGAGTGATATATATTGTTGGATTTAGACTCATCCAAATATAGGCATGATATCAAAGACCCATCAATACCCAAGAAAAATTCCCTTACAAAATCCCAAAAAATATATGGTATTTTCTATGTTTCCATATATATGATTTGGGAAAACAAATTTTGAGGCAGAACAAGTGCCAAAATCATGATTCAATTCCCATTATAATCAAATGGAAAAACAATTGTCCCAATCAGAGAAAACATTACTCTGTTCCCAATTAATCCTAAAACATATTCCACAAAAATCCTCACCAAAAAATCATGATCAATCTTCTCACGAATCTCTAAGAAGTGAACCAGTTACATCAGTCAATCCACTATCACCCAAACAGCACGACATTATCCAGGATCATGGGTATCGATGTGATGAAATTCAAAAAAAAGGTCATCCAATTTCTACATAAGGACATACAGGGAATGAAAAAACCCTCCCAAAATATGGTTCCCCACAATAACATAATGAATACATATATCACATAAATCTCTTCCAATCCATTATATTTATCTATAGACTCCCAAGACACATCATTTGGAGACATCTAATGAAATGAATCATCAACTATATAAGACCTCCCTATGGTGTATGTCATATGATAATCATAATTAGAAGGAAAATTCATCTATCTATACTATATTATATTAAGATTCCTCTTCAATAAAACATATCTTAGTATATTTTTCTCAATGAAAACCAAAAATCCATCAGGGATGTGGTAATGATATAAAGCATTACTGATACCACAAAAACAACTGGCTATGGTTCATTGGTGCTGTAGATATGGTCGTTTTGACATAAATGTGTAAATAGATAAGATATCATTGCTCTATACATCATCATCATGCATCCCATACACGTAATGGATGTTTCACAAAAACTCACAAATAGAACACCCTTCTTAAGAAAATGAATCACTATGTAACTAATAATCTTTTCCTTTTATGGATTTAAGGAGAACTAGAAATGATCTATCCAGGTAAAATCCTAGTAAATACTAGTCAACAATGTAAATATGTCCACACCTTGTAGGATATAATTGGAAACCATTGAGTAATATCATATTTTATTAGGAAAAATAAATTCCTCTACCTCATTCATTGTTTTTCCCATGAAACAATGGACTAAAAAATTGAAGGGTCCACTAACACACTATTTCGTGAAAACAAATTTATATGAAAATTCACTTTTTATGATCTGAACTCGTGTATGGAAGACTTAATATAATGATGTTGGTGTTTAGGAACTGGATAAACATGATTATCCTTCAAACATCCTACAAACTAAGACATCATGAATGAATACTTCCATATACCATTCTAGATTCTCATGAACCCTTGTTTTAATTCTCCCCATGAACATGAATATTGGGTATATAATACCAAACAGTGGAACTACAAACTCAATATTCCAATAGCATAATTTGAATCCATTCCATTTGATAATCTTATCTTTCACACTGAAATTGTCATATCCATTCCATATATCGATCAATGAGAAAAAAACTAGCCTCTCAAAATTAGTCGAATATATTATGTATATTCAATATATGGAAACCATTCATGAATATCACACAATTCAAACAATGGTAGTCCATACAAATCTCCAGACTATCATCTTGTTTTTTAGATAACAGTAATGAAGGATCACATAGTTATTTAATATGTAAAATTAATCCCCTATATATTATAACACCACATTCACCCTCAACTCATGAATATATTGGGATACAGTGTGATATAGACCAATTGAGATCATGGATTCCACTGACTATAAATCATTCCCAAAAAGGACATCCAGTCAAGTGGTAGTTTTATAACCTCCTCTAAGAAAACATATGTGACCACGTATTTTTCAAAATGATAATCCACAATATTAGCTCATAAGGACAATTAATCCATCCTTTTAAAAATATGATCCACATGCCTACCACCAAACTGATATAATCGATCATTAATGAATTCAAATCATTGGCCCCTCACAATGTAAAAACAATGTCTTCTCCCAACTAAGTTGATTAATGAAGAAGTAGAATAGACAAAATACATTCCATGGATAAAAACATATATTTTTATCATATAAATGAAAATGTCTTCTATTGACTGTTTCTTCCCCACCAACAGTCAACATCCCCGTCACACATCAAAAAAATAAGTAGGTTCTCCAACTGTTGTATATAACAGTAGGTGAAATTGAAGCATCTCCACACCCAGTAACTTAATATAGAGATATTCATTAGAGAAAATGAGTTCAATTATTAATATATAAATAAGGAAAACATATGTCTATATGATTAATGGATCATACATTGATGAACTCTTGACTTTTCTAACACTACTTCATCTATCATAGGAATCTAACAACACACACCTTCTCAGTGTCCCTACTATCAGACTACATACCACTCTCTATCCTATGTCATTATGGAAGGGGACCATTATGAGTCTTAATACATTCATATCCACCTACTAATGACTGTTTATTAAAAATTGGAGGTCCCTACAATGATAACATCCTCGGAGACACCAACTGATATTAGAAAGGAACCTACCCATTGATCTAAAAATTACCACAATGAGAAGTCAATAACTATGCTAAACGGTTCTCATTTTACCATAGATATTGAATGAAAAAAAATAACTTGATGTTTTAAAAACCCACCTATCCCAAAAGGATGGGAAAACTACCACAATCAATTAAATAATGAATGGAATAATGACTGCTTGTTCACCTGCATCCAACATTTTGATGAACTTCTCATGGAATTCCATACTAAAAACCATACTAAGGATCAAATACAACTGTTATAATACTCTCAATAAGAAAAAAACTTTTATAAACATATATAGATAATTTTGAAGTATAATATGTGTAACTTCATTTCTGATCAGGGGATAAAAATACTACCCATAACAACACATTCGAGATGCTTTATTTGGAAAACAAAATATATAAAAGATGTAGAAGGTCCATGAACCATATAGAAAAATATATCATTATAGAACTCCCCTATTAAATTTGAGGAGTTTATTCCTATTGGATTCCCTCATAAATGAGGAATGGAAATCTATCCAAAAATCCCATTGAATGATGGTCCATTACACATCAACCATCTTATTGTCACCATGAAAAAATGTCTATCAATGATGTGTAGATCCCCTACATCTGAAATGATTACAATAGAACACAATTATATTCTCAGGATTATATCACACTAATTGATATTTTTTCCTCCTTCCAGTGCTCTATATCTATATTATATATGTTCCCCACATTTTTAATAGAACTCAACCACTGAAAGTCATGTAAGGCTTGATTCCATGCCTTGTCCTCCTCTATCAAAAAAAAAACCACTCTTGATAAACATGATCCTTATTTTGATCCTCAAATTATATATATACTTTTTGATCATGAACATTATCAATTAATGAAATTATGTTAAAATCATAATACTCATAGAATATAATTTTATCTTAAATTATTTAATATATTCATTTTATTCAATTTATATATCACAAAACACACTAAATAAAACATGGAAAAATATCATAATGATTCACGTACCAAGTTAATGCATTTACACTTAAAATAAGTCTACCCAATTCGACCATTAAAAATGTGCATAGTCTATTCACATGATCAAGGTGACCCTAAAATCTCATTTACTATAATGTCTATATATCATATGTCATAAATCAAGGAAATTTAGAGCCCTATTAATACCAACCCATTCAAAACTCATCGCTACAAAATGTGAAATCCTTCCTATATGTCATCCAATCCACTAATACAAATCATTAATCGCACCATCCACAAATAATACAAAAATGTAGAGAGAGAAATGATTACCAACTGAGTCCAACTTCCAGTAGGACCTAATTTTTTTTTCTATCACTAATGATATAAAAATATAAAATTAATATAGGAATTAACCACTATAAATTAATTTTAATTGGGATATAGTAAATATAATCGACAGAAAAATAAAGATTAAAATATAATGGTGAACAAAAAACCATACCAAACGATTGTATCTATCCCTTATGATAGAGTGGATGATTGTAATTTTCCCCAAACCAAGAGATTATATTAGTTTTAATTAATTATATGAGAGTTTGTGGATCCCATATCCAGTAAGAAAAGTACCACATAATGTTTCTCCATTGTTCTATAAATTATTTTTATAATATTTATATATATTCGATTGATTTTAAACTATTATACTCAATACTAGTTGTCATATATAAATTTATTCATAGAAATATGTTATTAAGACATTCCTTTATTATATTTCATGCTGTGAAAGGAAAATCATATTTTTAATGATATTTGAATGTGTAATTTTATGCATATTTATAAAAAATTGAAATCATGATTTGATCTATTTTTTATGAAAATGTATTCTGGTGAACATTTTGATACCATTCTAAGATTTTTATATCACATCCAACCTTTTCAGTATGGTGTTTGTATGTTTCTTCTTCCCTGTTTTACTAATGGGAATGAGACTCATGGAGGAGGTGGATTTTCATAACCCATTGGGATTAGAGTGAAGATAACATTGTGATGTTTGATATTTATATTATTATACTTTTGTTAATTAACTATGTATTTCATGGGTTTTAATATTTCATTTTAATTTTAGGTAATTCCTCTAATGGAAATTTTTGTTTATCATATAGTTTTTTATTTTTTATTCCACAGTTTATGTGGAAAAGTGTTTTCGTCTTTGTTTATTATATGATGTTGTGTGATTGTTTCTAACAAATCGATATTAAAAAACCCTTTGGGATATGTGTGGATTAGATTGGAAATATAGGTACTTGGGAATCAACTCATGTTCATAAATAAATTTTATCAGAGGATCATGTCTTGAATTATTGATTGATCTTAATATGTACTTGAGACATTATCTCATAACATAACTTGTTGTTGAGAGTGAGTACCAAGATATATTACAACACAAGGATACTTAAGTAACCTTTTTATTTTTGGGATAGGACCCATGATGATTTATTATAAACATTTTGCTCATTTAAATTTTGTGGATTAGAAATATAAATCATGTTTTCTTATATAATGTGATTAATTTCCTTATCTCCCTAATTGAGTGTTTATATGAGTAATATTTTGATGTATTCAATGTTGTTCTGCTGATGTTTTGTACCAGCATGACACAGTGAATATATGAGAATATGTTCTATGAGGATTATAATAATTAATCACAGGGATCAAATCCTCCCAAGGACAAAAATATAAATGAGGTTGTTGTGTGTGATTTCTATGATTTGGAGTTGACACCAACATGCCTTACCCTTCATGCTCTAGTTGTGGAACATTGGATGGATGAATTTATAGTCATACACATGAGTTCCATCACAAAAACCAACAAGATATCCAATGTTATAATTATCCTCAATAGGATATGAATTTGTTGAGTAGGATATAACATCTTATTCAGTTCTAAGAATGTCCTTAAATGATCAAGGTGAAATTTTCCGTGGTCAAAAGATATGAACATTGTAAGAGAGGGAGGGACTCAATGGTGGTTTCGTTGAAGAATGAGGATTTTAGTAGGGGACATTCAATTTATTTTGAGTGATAAATTATATCAGGTGTCAATTGTTTTGGATAAGAAAATAGAGTTCTTAAAACTAGAGTATTGTAATTGGTTTGTGATAGATTTTGTGGAAAATTTCATGGTGATTCGGTAGTTTCCACATGAATGAGTGTTGAATTAGATAAAAGAGACTTAGGAGTTCAAGATGGATCTTTGATATAATACTTGTTCTCATGTTTTATTATTGATTCTCTCTAAATCTACTGATGTGATGCATAGAGAATTTATGCTTGAGCTATAAATGGATTATATGTCTATGTTGACAAGACCTCATTTCCCCCCAATGGATGTTATATAAATTCCATTTTATTAAAGAAAGAATTTTGATGAGTCTCATGGTGGTTCTCAATATCATGATTCTTCAAGACTACCTATAGTTCATAGACAAAACCCATCGACTATCTTAGAGTGAAGAAATCATGGTCACTCAAATGAAGTTTGCAATAAGGATCCCAAGAAATGTGGTTCATCTAGATTGGGATTTAACATGAATAAATTATGTCATGTCTATTCTACTCCACATAGTGGAATTACTAATCATGACTAAATTTACAATATTGGAATTATATTCTTTGCAATTGAAGTCTTTTTTGCAACATGTATCTAGAACATAGCTTCTTCACATAATGTAAGAGTATCCATAGATTGAAAATAAAAGACCAATGGTTTTGAGAGATTTCAAAAGTATAGATTTATCATCAAAGATTTGTTAATGTGATAAAAGTGAATCTCATTTAATTATTTCAACTCATATTATGAATCTTTTAAATATTCTGATATAACATTTATATTTAGTTGTGGATATTAATACACCCTTGGGAATGAATACAGTGTGATGTCTCCATTTTCATTATTCTGTGTTATCATTATCAATGGTAGAAATTACTCGAGATATTCTGGTTCTTGACATAAAATCCCTTAATTTCATTTTCAGAATAGATTTACTCATTTCTAATTTGGTAAAAAATTATTGTTATCCTCTCTAGGTCTCCTTTAAAGAACCTAATTGGTTGTTCTATGTCTTCCAGGGAGAATGGTACCCAAAATTGATGATGTTGTTATTTTACAATTCACTTTTCCACATCATTTTTTTATTTTTGTGTATTATTATTATCAAAACATTGTATTTTGTAAAATAATTTCCATCAATTGTCAATTTTATAATAATATTTAAAAAATAATTTCATTAAAAAATATTTATTTTATTGATTAAAATTGATATATTGAATAAACCTCAAAGTAAATAAATATTCTAAAAAAATTCAATTGTAATTATTTTGAGTTCTTTTTTAAATTATAATTTTTCATTAATTTAATTATTTAATATTTTTATGGTATAATTTTCTACAAAACGACAGTTTAATATATTCTTTATAATTCATTATCCTATTCCAATTTATTAATTATTAACTTTTTTTAATATTAATAAAATTTTATTTTATTTTATTATTCATTTTATTTAGATAGTTAATTAATTTTCATTTTATATGGAATTAGTTTTATTTTCTTCATTTAAGATTAAATAATATTTTTAATTCATTTTTCTTTCCTTTTTGTAAATAAATACATCCCATTTCTATTTTTCAGTTCATTAATTAATTAAATGTATCTTGAAAATTAAATTTCATCCATTAAATATTTTAAATTGGTATTTAAATATTAAAAATTTGATTGTAATGCTTAATTTTTCATTCTTCTGTAATGTTAATTATATTTCAATTTTTAACTAATATGAATTTATTACTTTTATTTGTAATTTAATTTATATATATATTTATTTATATATTCATGTTACTTCTACCATTAACTGCCCATGTTCGCACTCACCCACTATTTAGTACCACAAATGGTGAGTCCCATATCACTTCCAACTTCTTTGGAGGTGTGTCCTTCAGTCACTGCCATTATTTTACTTTTCCTATCATCACCCAACTCTCCAACTAACAATTTCAGTCTAGAATTCACCACTAGAAAATAAATTAGTGGTTACATGCGAGTTTGCAGTATCCCTCTCCTCCCCATTGACACCTTCTGTACATTTTATTGCACCTTCTCAAACAATGACTCCTTTGAGACACTGTTACATAAAACCAACTATCTCTAACACTACCACCTTACACTATCCATAACCCAAGCATTCTAACTTAGTACTCAACACTAGTCCCAATGGGGACTCCTTGAGTCACTATTCTAATCTGACCCACCATCACTTCTCATCTCCTCTAAAATCAGTATAATAGAAGCCCCTAAAATAAATCATCACAAAAAAAGCATCACAAAACAATTTGAGTAGCAATAGAATCATAATTAAACAGATAGTGAGAAGAATAAATTTATCAATATGAAATCGTATTCCGATATTTGAAAAAAAAATTAAAACCAACTAATAAATCAGAACCAAATCCAGATCGATACACATTAAACACTTTAGTAACCCGTGGCTAACACTGTCTCTGGCCACAACCATTGTTTGTGTTATACTATAACCTTGTTGGACTAAAATGTCTCACATAAACCAGAAGAGGTCATCTCTTGAACTGAACCCCCATGAGATCTGTTGATCCAAATCACTATCGCCTCACCATTGCAGACATACCTTCAGATTCATGATTACCCGTTATTGCAGGTGCTTCCTGCCCCACCATCCCCTGTCATGCCCTCTCCATTTCTAGGATAATGACTCCACTTTATTCCACATTCATCACTCGACATACCACTTTTTTTATTATATTTTTCTATTTTATTTTTTATATATATTATATATAATAACACATAATAAATATAATATAATATATATAATAACAATTAATTTGATTAATATAACATAATAATAAAAATAGTATATTTTATTTAAATATATTTACTATATTTGTATAAATTTTTTTTATATATATAATTATATAATTTAATTATGTAATATAATTTTTTTTGTATACATAAATATATATTCATTTATTTATATATATAAATATAATAATTTAATTAGAAAAATTATTTAGATATGTAAATATATTTTTATATTATCATAATTACAAATTTTTTAAAATATTTATAAGTAATGATATTATTATATATATATATATCTTTGTATATATTAATTTATATGTTGTTTCATATTACTAAACATTCTAACATTATATTTCTTATCTATTGTTCAACATAGGGGGAGCTATAACAAGGGATACATTGATAAAAAAGAGATCATGATGAAATTTTAATGAATAGCTAATCATAACATTATTATGTCTACAATAAATATATGGAAATAAAATTTTCATTCCACAGGCATCAGAGCACGCCAAATAGAATGGACCATACTGTTAGTAACTATTTTTATGAATTTTATTTTACTAAAGAGAGGAAGAATTCTTATCAATTTTTTGACATCCAATCCACCGGGAGTAAAAACCAACTTTATTGTTGAAGCATTGTGATGTACATATCAATGAAAACCACATAGAATGAATCTTCCAGTTATGAACTATTTTTAGTTTTAGTTGTTATGATAATAGGAGGGATTCTCTTTTAATGTTTAAAAACCCACTTCCCAAAAATAGGAATCATATTCAACATGAATATTGGAAACCTTCATCTATGATTTATTCTTATTTTTCATTGTTTTTTTCTTATTCTATAATTATTATTATAATGATCTATTTAGTTTAATATAATATGAATTGTGATGCCTGTTTCTTTCTCCTCTATTTTATTTTGTGATCTCGAATCTCCAAAAATATAAAGCTAGTTCATGGGGAAAGATTCAAAAAGTGAAACCTGAGGCCACCTAGAGATTCATCCTTCAAGTTGATTATCTTATTATTCATCACCTTAATGGATTAATACTCTGAATTTTATTGAGGAATAGAACTCCCATTAATATGAACAATCTGAAACATTATAGCTTCATTTAATTTCTAATTCCCATCTCATTTTCATGAACACATTTTTGGATTTTTTTTGCAATGTGATGAACTCAACCAAACAATTCTAGGATGTGACATCATTATATTAATGATTCTGTTGAGCTGCTAATTTTATAATTTGGTGGAATGGTTGAGTACAAAAATAGATAAGTGTTTGATTAAAAATAGTGTTGGTGATAGTGGTGTTTGATAAGAGCCATCAAAAATATATTAATGGATTTGTGAGTTTATTATTTAATTCATTTCTTTATTTATAGATATTAGTTCAAAGTGGATCTACCTGGATGAATCCTTGTTATACATTAACCTCTTTTGTGTCCTTATGTCATTTTTCTTTTACTTGAATTTTGTGGTATTTGTGATTTTCTAGTCATCTTCTCATTCTTTTTTATCATCTATTTTGGTCTTCATATTTGTAAATTTTTCACAATAACAATGTTTAATACACAATTTTGTTTATTGATACAAAATCACACAAATAATTTCATAAATAACCCATATTCAATCGACAATACTTCCATGGGATAATGCTTTATGTTGTCCACTATGCTATATCATGGTTATTTTAAATTTAATGTTGGACATACACATGATAAAGATGTCATTGGTCGAGGAGATCTATACTATATTATCCAGATATTGAGAATATAATATAAAATTTTTCATTCTATCTTGAGCATGAATCATTGAAAAATGTTCTCCCTGTAGATTTCATCCAATTCCAGATGTTATTTCTAATGAATTTATTTATTTCCCACATATAAGGTTTCTGGAATTTTCTGTTGATATTGGTACCTGAAATAAAATAATTTCAATACCATATCCTAAATAGATCGAATATAAATTATGGAGTTAATGACTTATTTAAAGGATCCTTTATTGAAAGTCTTTATACTCATGAGTGTTTCAGAATGGGCGGTACATGTTCTCTTTTCTGAGAAAGAATATGGAACCCTTTAGCTATGTGTTAATTAGAAAAAAGTCAATTGATTCAATGTAACTAATAGGTATTAGTTACTTCATAATGATGATTTGTTTGAATATTTGATTAGGGTGAATATTTTTTCAAATATTAATCTTTTATCTTGTTATCACCCCTTGAAAATAAACGAATAATCAATTTAAAAAACTAACTTTATAGGAAGGTATTTCCATTATGAGTACATTGTCATGGAGTTTGGTCCTATAAATTATCCTATAGAGTTTATGGAATTGTTGAAGAATATATTCGATGAGAACCATGATACATTCATGGTGGTAATTGTGAGTGAGGTCATAGTTTACTTTTTATTCTAGGAGGATCATGTGCATTATCCAATATTAGTTCCATAATTGTTTACAATTAAATGACCTAATTCTAAGATAACTACATGTGATTTATACAGATATTACGTGATGTATTAGGACACATGGTGTAAGACCATGGTATAATAATTGATCATGAGAATGTGAATTATGATATGGAATTGGATAAACCAAAAAAATCCCATATTTGGAATTTAATGTGATTTTTTTGGGTATTATAACCAGTTCATAAATAATTTTGTGATGTGTTATTCATTAATTACTACACAAACATCAAATATATTTTATTTTTTATTGGATATTAAATGTTAGAATTTTTCTTTTTGAAAAAAATTAATTCGTAATTTTCCATATGTGATATCACTTTTAGAGGTTGGGCATTGATCTGTGGTTTTCAATGACCCATCTAGTCACATTTTGTTTTTTCCTTATTTATATTTAACTTATAATTAACCATGTCTCTATTTATCTTATTCCACTACAGAATAAAAATCATACCCATGATCTTGAACTCATAGTAATGATTTATATGCATAATAGTTGGTGGCATTAAATTTACACAGAATGGTTTACTATTTTTTTACCAAATGATTATTTGTAATAATTTCACAAAAAAATATATTAATCCTCATTAGAGTAGTTGGGTTGTGAACATGATGTATTTTGATTTCAACATTTCATATAGCCTATAAAAATGGAATGTCATCACATATGCTATGATTAGGAAATATATATCCAATGCAAGGAAATAATTATCCAAATAATGTATCTTGATGGTTATTTATTCATATTTTAACTTTGGATTTGTTGAAATAGGGTTATAGGTTTTTTTTGAAATTATTTAGTTGACATGTACGCTTCTTGTAGTTATTTTTAGGAAGAATATCTATATGATTAATATTGTGGAATTAAGAGCTATATTTACTGTAGGGACACCTCTTATATGTGGTCATTCTCCAAGGATACTATCATATGTTTCAATAATATGTATATTTTACCTTTTCCCATAGAAAATATTTAATGGGTGAACTCCATAATTTATAATGGTATGTTCCCCTGAACAAAAAAGTGGTTTTTTGATATGAAATGTTGATTGTTTTGGCTAGGTATGAGACTTGAAATTATTGTTATTATTTTTCATTATTATACATTCTAATATTGTAAGGTAGTGATCCAGATACCTTTAAGAATTCTACATCCACATCCAGTTCCAATATTGAAGTGGGATGGGGTTTTTATTGATTTTGTGGTTGGGTTATTGTGAACCCAAATAAAGATGAATGCAATATGGGTTGTGATTGATGTTTGACCAATCCGATCAATATATAGTAATTCATGATTCAACCAAAGATGAGGGTTTGGTAAATATATACATGAGGTTGATTATTCATTTTTATGGTTTTCTATATTCTACAGTATTTTATATGGTCCCCCATTTTTAAAATTTCTTTTGGAGAGGACTTCAAGAGGAATTGAGATCCTAGGTTTATATGAGTATGCAATATCATCCACAAACACATAGGTAGATATAGAGATCTATACATATTCTTTAGGACATCCTTCATGCCTATATCCATGAATTTTGTGATGTTTTGGGATGACCAATCAGGACTGGTAATGTTTTATTTTAATTTTTTTTTTCAATTTTCAATCGTGATGGATTCTTATGAGTATTTATATGGATGATCATATATGTAGGATTGAAATAATGAATTTAGATGCTCAATATACAATAGTATAATTCACCGACCCTTATTACCCAGTTTCAGTGCATTATTACATAACATTGTAATGACAAAAACATCAATCATGTCTCAAAAACCGATCAGTTCAGTGTTATTGGAAACAAGATTCATACATATGATCCACTTTACTACTTGAAAATAAATACAAAAATAATATATTTTATTAGAATCATCCACACCTCCTAGATTATTCCTACAGGTCACTCATAACTAACATCTAAATATCCTGGGAAAATAAAACATAAGAAAGGGGTGATCTCAAATGCTCAGTAAGGGTAAGTAATACAGCAGAAAATGACATAAATATTAAGCATGGTAAATAATTGAAAACCACAGGCCTTTACCAATAATAAACATGGATAAATTTATGGAAATATTATGAGATGAGTAAATAATTCCATAATGAAACATAATCATGGGTATTCTACTAGTTGAATGCCCACATGAACCATCAATATTATTTCCATAATGAGGGAATGTATAATGTTGGACATTTTGAAACATTTTGTGAAGGCCTCGGCCAAGACGTCTAAAATGATTATGGCCTTGTCCAATACCATAAATCAAATTGGGAAAGGGCCTCGGCCAATTCTATATATAGTTGTCTCATTAGACCTACCGATGCATCAATGAGCTATAGCGGGTTCCACCAGTCACTTACTAAGTCCAATACATTCCACATATGAAAAGGTTTAAAGATGTCATAAACCTTCATATTAAAACTAGAATACTAAATATCATTACTTTAACCATAAACCATGAATGGTATAAAAATATCACATCTATAGTCAGACATATCACAACAACTTCATTACAATATGTAAGTTTTGTATCATAATAAATCAAAATCAAATAAACTTCAAATCCATCAAAGGATGTTGACATAGATGTAATCAAAACTATTTGAGAGAAATATTTGTCATTTTTTTAAATCATTTAAAGGTAACATAATTATAAAATAAAACATTTACATTGCAAATATCCTTATAAGCTTGTACGGGAAGCTTTGATGAATTTATAATGGTTTAAAATAGATGCATCCACCGTATATGTTATAAAAAGGAATTCTTACCTTAATTTTGTCGAATACGTTAAAAAGGACCTTGTTTGGAAAACGATAGAAAGATTAATTTATACAAATTATAAAATTTCAAACAAGGGTATAAATGACTTTAACCCATATTCATTAAAATAGTATAAATGTTTTGAAATATATTTTCAAGAAAAATTTATGTGGATGATGAAGAGGTCCCAATAGATAATTATGTATAAACAACCTTGGATATTGAAGAGATAGTTAATTAAACCCTTACCTTGTACTTTTACTTGGTTGATGGTAGGGTAACCTCCTGTACAATGGTGAAATAATTTTTATTAAATTATCCAATAATCATATACATTAATATGATATCATATATGATTTTTTAACATTGATTTTTTAATGACATCTTAGTATTATCGGCGTTTCTGGTGTTAATGGATTCATTTTCCGTTGTCTATTTTGTTACATAAGACATGGTTGTTATGGATTTTATGTATCTTATTCATATCCTGAATGATATCAAGTCCTTAAACATTACGTTTAATCATTAAATAAGAATTAGACTCAAATGGATATGATGGGGATTGAATCTCATCGAATTTGTGGAGACGGTAGTCTGTACGTATGCACGAGCGAAAATATCATTTTTTGATATTAAAATACTATATAATTGGATGGTATATCATATATAAAGAATTATAATCATGATATATTTATTATTTACATCAATTATACATCATTATTATACCCATCTAAATATTAATATATTGAATAACAATTACACCACAACGTGGAGACGGTTGGCCGTACATACGCACATATAGTGACATGTCATTCAAGGGATGGATAGAAAGATGAATTTGTTTGATACATTATTATAATAACATCACAATATATATAAGATACTTGAGTTATTATTTTATAATGGAAATAATAATGAATGAAAATGATGAATAAGAACGGAACATTAATGACGGTGGTTAAGACGTTACGTCTTCTTTGGGTTCATCATCTTGATTTGATCAAAATGGCTCATTAGGTTGGCTTTATGATCAGACAAAGTCCTCTAGGATTAAGTGAGGGAAGATGGAATGATATTTTGGTAGAATTTGGCTGAGCCAAATGGCTTTGAATGTGTGAATTATTTAGAAGGGGGAGTTCCCTTTTATAAGAGGGGCGAGGGGCTCTTTAGGAAAAACTTAATGTATTATTTTATAATAAAACCATATTCCTATTATAATGGATTCAAAGTTGATTATTCAAAGTCTATGGGTGGGATGGGTCAAAATAATTTCAACCAATATATTATAGATTGGTTTGCGTCATTATATAAACCTTATATTTTAGTATTAACTATTGGTTAATTAGTTTAACACTTACCATGTCACATAGTATTTTTATTTTATATAGTTAATAAACATACTATATAACTTCAAGAGACCCCATAGTGGTGAATTAATGATACAATAATAATTATATATATCATTTGGATGAACCTTATATTTTTATGAATAGAAAATAAATTAACAATATAATATTTGTTTTAAAAACTCATTTATATCAATTTTGACACTACTCAATAATTGATTTTTGTTAAAATCATAACAACATTATTAATTCGAAAAAAATTAATTTATGCAATCCTATCATTAAATTTTAACCAATAAAATTAGTGTATGTCATCAAAACCTGCAAATTATATTTATTTTAACATTTATAATACCAATTTTTTTATTCATTCATTAATAATTACAATTTGGCATCATTATTGTGTCAAATATATTTTTACTTTTTAAAAGTAAAAAAATTATAAATAAAAATTAATTAGGTAGGAAATTGTTTTATATTTATAATGAAAATTTATAATAATTTTTTTTACATATATAACCCTATGTAAAAATTGGATTGCTAAAAGATATAAGCTTATGCCATTTTTATAATTACATTAACTTAATTAAAATAATGTGTCCCTATCACCTACAAGTAGCTCCATTGGGTCCCAAAATCGACCCAAAGATGACCACGGTCTGAAATGTATCCTCCAATAAGGTTAGGAAAAGTTTTAGGGTAATTTATTATTATTATAATATTAATTTTGTACCCTTATTTACAGGATTTACCCTTTAACCATGGTAAATAAAATATTTACCGAAGTAATTATTCAAAATGTCTAAAAATAAAATTTACCTATTTACACAATTTGGAAATTTGTAATCCATATAAGGAATCAATTTTTCCAAATTCAAAACCTAGAAGTGGCAAAAATTAATTTAAAATTAATTCCCGCTGTCAAAACAAAAAGAGTGTTTTTAAGAAATAATAACTATCAAAAGATTGACACCTGTTTATGTCTGATTTAATTGTGAAATTATGTCCAATGACATACATTGTATTAAATTGTAAAAATATATTATAAATATACTTTAAAACAACTAAAATTCATAATTTATCACTATTAATTATTTTTATTAAAAATGTTGTTTTTAATTAAAATTTATTAATTTTCACTATTCATCAAAATATAAGAGTTATCCGAAAAGTACCAAAATTTCACCCAAGGTTAAATTCGATATTCCAAATCCAAAAATGAAGTCCATTTTGAATGATAAAATTTATATAATTTAAAAAAGTATGTATTACTATTCATAACAGCTAGTTTGATTGGTTGTGGTGTGTGTTAGAACACAGAGTTGTGTATAACACACGCTACTGTATTATTCATAGAGAAGCATACCGTGGAAGCTTGGGGTGTTATATTCTCCCCTCCTTCAAATAATTTCTTCCTCAAAATTTATAGAATATTAATGCATAAAAAGACTTGGGTGGTTCTTCATCAGAAGTTATCGGGTTCCCATGTTGACTTTTCCATATTATGTTTCCTCCATAAAACATTTACCAGACGAGTCATCCTATTTCTTAGCACTTGTTCCCTCATATCAAGAATCCTGATGGCCTCTTCGTAATAAGAATGATCGAGTTCCAGTTCTAATTCCTCATTGGTGAGTACATGCGTTGGGTCAGGCATATATTTTCTCAATACTGATATGTGGAACACATCGTGAACTTTGGAGAGACATGGCGGAATCGCCAAACTGTAAGCTACAACCCCAATTCATTCTATAATTTCAAAAGGTCCGATGTACCTGGAAATCAATTTACACTTCTTACCAAAATGTAAAACTCCCTTCCATGGACGTACTTCTATGAAAACATGATATCCACCCTGAAATTCCAAATCCTTCCTTTGGTTATCGACACAGCTCATTAGCCTACTTTGAGCTGCTTTAATGTGGTTTTGGATTACCTTCACCTTTTCCATAATTTCCTCCACCAGTTATGGGCCTAAATGTTTTCTTTCCACAAGGTCATCCCAACAGGTTGGTGTGCATTATCTCTTTTCATATAAGGCTTCATATGATGGCATCTGAATGCTTGAATGGAAGCTATTGTTATAGGAAAATTCGACCATAGGTAAATATCGATCCCACATACCCTGAATGACAATTGAGCATGATCTCAACATGTATTTTATGGTTTGAATAGTTCGTTCTGATTTTCCATTAGTTTTAGGGTGATTTGAAGTCCTCAAACGAAGCTCAGTATCCATGGCCTTCTGAAGACTTTTCCAGAACCTTGATGTAAAACGAGGATCACGATCTGAGACAATCGATTAGGGAACTCCAAGTAGTCTAACTACTTCATTAATATATAGTATTTCTAGACGTTCAATTGGAAGATCTTCTCTTATAGCAAAAAATTTTGCTGACTTAGTATGACGATCAACAATGTCCTATATTTCATCGTTCCTTCTAGGTGTCATTAGTAGCCACATGATGAAGTCCATCGTAATATTATCCCATTTCCACTTAGGTTTGGGAAGTGGTTGCATGACTCCTCTAGGATGTTGTCTACCAGCTTTCACTTGTTTACAAACCATACATCTTGACACAAAATCAGTGATCCCCCTATTCATGTTGTCCCACCGAAAATGTTCCTTTAAATCTCTAAACATTTTTGTGCTCCCTGGGTGTATTGAGAAATTGGAACTATTAGAATCATCCAACAATTCCCCTTTTAAATCAGGTATATTGGGAACACAATGTCTCTTCCCAAACTTCAAAATTCCATATTCATACAAAAATTCATTCAATCTCCCATCATTTATAGCTTTAATCATCCTTTGAAACTCTTTATCAATGTTCTGAGAATTCATTTTCCTTTCTAGTAAAGATGGTTTGGAATCCTTTTGAAAATGTATTGATGTTTCACCTTCCTTGGTGATTCCCATATCCATCTTTACTAGATCCATGTATATAGTATCCTTTTCTACCCTCATCTTTTTTAAAACTCTCTGATCCATTCAACTCAAAGCATCTGCCACCTTACTTTCCTTCCCTGAGAGGTAGTGTATTGTGCAATCATAATCCTTGAGTAGTTCAAGCCCTCTCCTTTGCCTCATGTTGACATCTTTCTGTGAGAAAATATATTACAAACTCTTATGATCAGTATAAATCTCACATTTTTCACTATAGAGATAGTGTCTCCAAATCTTCAAAACAAATATTACGGTAGCTAACTCAAGATCATGAGTAGGATAGTTTTTCTCATTAATTCTCAGCCGTCGTGATGCATAGGTAATAACTCTATAATTCTGCCTAAAGACACAACCAAGACCTTTCTTCAATGCAACACTATAAATAACGAACCCATCATTCCCCTATGGTAGAGTCAATATAAGATCATTTACTAATATTATCGTTATTTCATCAAATCATTCTTAATACTCGTTTCACATGTCAAATTTAACCCCAATACGTGTGATCTTTGTTAATGTGTTATCCAACCAGGCAATGTGAAGGATGAAACATCGATAATAACCTACTAAACCAATAAAACTGCGTACCTCGGTTATACTCGTCGGTGTTGGTCATTCTTGGATTGCTCTTTTCTTAGAAGGATCAACAAAGATTCCATCCATAGAGACAATATGGCCATGAAAAAAAATCTCTTGAAGCCAGAATTCACACTTGCTAAAAGTCCCATATAATTCATGTCTTCTCAGAGTATTCAATATAATGCGCAAGTGATTTTCATGATCTTTTTAGCTTTTGGCGTATACCCTGATATCAACAATAAATACCACTAAAAAGTCATCAATATATTCATTGAAAACTCTATTCATTAGATCCATGAAAACATGGGGTGCATTAGCCAGCCCAAAAAGCATTACTATAAACTCATAAGGCCCATACATGGTTTGAAATACTATCTTAGGAATGTCTTCCTTCTTCACACACAACTGAGGGTATCCAGATCAATGTTCAGTATTTGAAATGTATTGATCACCATGGAATTGGTCAAATAAATCATCAATGTGCTGTAGGGGATACTTGTTCTTTATTGTTATATCATTGATCTCCTTGTAGTCAATGAACAACCTCATATACCCATCGTTTTTCTTAACAAAAATGATAGAGGCTCCCCATGGAAAAGAACTAGTGTAAATAAATACCTTATTACTCAATTCCTCTTGTTGTTTCTTTTGTTCATCTAATTCTATAGTGGAAATTCTCTAAGGGGTATTCGATATAGGCATTGATCTAGAAATTAGATCAATGGAAAATACAACATCTTGTTCTTGAGGATGTCCATATAAATCTTCCGGAAACACATCTACATATTCTCTAACAGTAGGTACATCCTCTATTTTAACATTCCTTTAATCACCCATAGTTATTTCATTCTCTTCCTCCTCGATAATTGCATTTAGTTGAGCTACTGGGGGTGGATCTAGATAATATTTAGGTGGCAAAGTGTCTGCTCTAAAGATAAGGTGTTCCTTATCATCATAATCATGAATCATAACATCCATCTTCTTATAATATATCATTGCATCATGGTCTGAAATCTAATCCATACAGAGGATTATATCAAATTCAATCATAGGTATGATGATGAGATCAGTGGATAAAGAACATTTTGTGCTCTAATGGGGACTGATTCACAAAACTTCGATTCAATGACACTTACCTTAGGAGTTTTAACTGACTACTCCCTTGTTAAATCAAATTGGAAATATCTAATTTTCGTAGGAAACTGGGAAGATATGAAACAATGCGATGATCCAGATTCAAATAATGCATTTTCTAAACTTGAAGAAACCATTAAATTACCTTCCACCACATCTTTTGGGGCATCAACCTCAGTAGTAGTGATAACATAAGCTTGTCCTTGATCCCTTGGCCTTTTCTGAGGTATGTTCCCCTAATTATTAGGACATTCATTTGCATAATGTACCATCTCCCTACAATTGTAGCATTGAACATCGGTAGAGTCTTTCTTTACTTTACAATCACTAGATAGATGGATTTTCATTCCACATTTTTAGCATACTCTTTTTCCATTAAGACTATCACCAGGGTGCTTCCTTCCACAATTATCACAGATAGGAAATTCAATTCTAACCTTCTTCTATGTCTCCTTATTTCCTTTACAAGAGTGTTCAGTAGATCTCTTCTTCTCCTTCTTTTATTTAATGTCATAAGACTTAGAGAATTCATTTTCTGTCTTGATTGCACATGAGACAATATCTTCATATGATTAGAAGGATTGTTATACTAATTCTAGAGGGAGAAATGGTTTTAACCCATTGAATAAATGATCAATCTTTCTTCTTGTGTTACCTATTTAATCTTCAACATACCTCACTAACCTTGTAATGTTTGCCTCAACTATGCGACATTTTGATCCTCATTTTGTCTCAGACACAGAAGCTACCATTCCTTCTATGCTCGATGGTCTCGAAGAAAGTATTTTTCTAACAACATCTATTTTAACTCCTTCCATTCCATATTTTATACTTGATCATCTTCCTTTATGTTTTGTATCATTGAACACCATTGAACAGCATCTCCAGTGAGGCGATAGACTACCATGACAACGTTTTCCATTTCACCACTCCCCAAGGCATGGAATATTTTATTTAAGGAATTTATCCATTGCTCATATACTATGGGATTTTTACTCCCATTTAATGATGGTGGTTGTTACCTCATGAATCGATCTGACATTGATCTTCCATTCTGTGGATCAGAGAGCTCCATATGGGTAAGGTTATTATTCATATCCTGAGTGAGTTGTCCCAGTATGGTGATTAGAAGATCAACACCAGTTGCATCACATTCTCCACTATAATTATCTTGAGCATGAGAGAAATACCTACATGGAGTATTTTCATTGATAATGTGTCCATTCCTTCCACTAGGAACCATTTCTAAACAATTTCACAAACTATATTAGTTTATGAATTGAAATATATAATTCCAAAATACTAAAATACTTAACATAAGTTCAACATTTTATGGATATAATCCATAATCTAAAAAAAAATTATTCGCGGAATTATTTACTCAAAAACCCTTCATAATGGTTCTTAATTAAAATGAGAATTATCCTATGAATATACCCCAGGAGTGTCGTTACCAAGAGTGCAGTAAGGCCCATTGTTGTGCACTAGTTCCAATTCGAGTCTAGATGAAAGCGGTGTCTTCGAGTTTTACCCCTATGTACATCTGTCCTAGAGGAGCCTCGACCTGCTTGTATCCAAACATGGTTGTATTGTTTGGAAAACTCCAAAAATCTCTATAATACCAAAATTCTAGGAATTTCTTATATACAAAACCTCAACGTCTATTTTAGGGCTATGTGCTCTAATTAGAGTTTATCTAAATCCGGTTTCCAAGGTCTGTACTAAACATCCTCTGATACCAACTATAATGCCCCGACCCTAGTTACCCAAAGTCGGTGAATTATTACATAACATTGTCTTGATCACATGGATTTCATGTCTTTAATGATCGATGAGTTTAGTATAATTGGAAACAAGATTCATACATATGATCCACATTACACCTTGAAGAGAAATACAATAATAATATATTTCATTAGAAGCATCCAAGCCTCCTAGATTATGCATGTAGGTCACTCATAACACACTTCATCATATCCTGGGAAAATGAAACATAAGAAATGGGTGAGCTCAAATGCTCAGTAAGGGTATGTAATATAGAAAAAAAGACATTAATATTAAGCATGGAAAATAATTGAAAACCACATGCCTTTACCAATAATAAAAAAGAATAATTTTCTGGAAAGATTATGAGCTAAGTAAATAATGCCATAATAAAACATAATCATGGTTATTCTACTAGTCTAATGACCACATGAACAATAAATATTATTTCCATAATTATGGAATGTATAATGTCGGACATTCTGAAACATTTTGTAAAGGCCTCGGCCAAGACGTCTAAAATTATGAAGACCACGGGCAAAACAAGAAATCAAATTGGGAATGGGCCTTGGACAATTCCACATATAGTTGTCTCATGAGACCTACTGATGCTTCTAGGATCAATAGCGGGCTCCACCTATCTCTTACTAAGTCCAATACATTACTAATATGAAAATGATTATACATGTCATAAATATTTGTATTAAAACTAGCATAAAAAATGCCATTACTTTAACCATAAACCCTGAATGGTATAAAAATAGCACATCTACAGTCAAGCATATCACAAAAACATCATTACAATATGTATGTTTTGTATCATAATAAATCCACTTCAAATATACTTAAAATCAATCAAAGGATGTTGAAATAGATGAAATCAAAACTATTTGAGAGATATATATCATTTTTTAAAATAATTTAAAGGTCACATAATTATAAAATTAAACATTTACATTGAAAAAATCCTTATAATCTTTTAAGGCATGTTTTGATGATTTTATAATGTCCTAAAATAGACGCATCCACCGTATAAGTTAAAAAAAGACATTCTTAGCTTAATTATGTCGAAAAGGTTAAACAGGACCTTGTTTGGAAAACAACTAAAAGATTTATTTATACATATTATAAAAATTAAAACAAGAGTATAAATGAATTTAACTCATATTCTCTAAAATATTAAGAATGTTTTGAAATATATTTTTATGAAACATGGATGTGGATGTTAAAGTGCTCCCATAAGATAATTATGTATAAACAATCTCAGATAAAGAAGAGATTATGAAATAAACCCTTACCCTGTACATTTCCTTGGTTGATGGTAGGTTAACCTCCTGTATAATGGTCAAATAATTGTTATTAAATTATACATGAATCATATACTTTAATATGATATCATATATGATCTTTTAACATTGATTTGTTAATAACATCTTAGTATTATCGTCGTTTCAGGTGTAAATGGATTCATTTTCCTTTGCCTGTTTTGTTACATAATCCATGTTTGTTATGGATAGGTTGTATTTATTCATATCCAGAATGATATCAAGTCCTTAAAAATTATTTTTAATCATTAATTGAGAGTTATACTCAAATGGATATTATGGGGAATGAATCCCATCACGTTCGTGGAGACTGTAGTCCGTAGGTATGCACAAGCGACAATATCATTTTTTTGATATTAAAATAATATAAAATTCGAAGGTATATCATATAGAAAGAATAATTATCATGTTATATTTATTATTAAAATGAAGTATACATCATTATTATACCCATCTAAATAATTATATATTGAATAACAATTACACCACAATATGGAGACGGTAGGCCGTACATACGCACATATAGTGACATGTAAATCAAGGGATGGATAGAATAATGAATTTATTTGATCCATAGTTATAGTAACATCACAGTATATAGAATATACTGAAGTTATTATTTTAGAATGTAAATAAAAAGGAAATAAGAAGTTGAAGAAGAAAAAAACATTAAAGAGGGTGGTTAAGACGTTACCTCTTTTTCGGGTTCTTTCTTTTGATTTGAACAAAAGGGCTCCTTGGGTTGGCATTATGATAAAAATAAGGCCTATAGGATGAAGTGAGGGATGTTGGGAGGATATTTGGGTAGATTTTGGCCAATCCAGATGGCTTTGAATGTGTGAATTAATGAGAAGGGGGAGTGCCCTTTTATAAGAGGGGTGAGGGGCTCTTTAGGAAAACCATAAAGTATTATTTTATAATAAAACCATATTCTGTTTCTAGTGTATAAAAAGTGTATTATTCAAAGTATAAGGTGGGATGGGTCTATTTCCTATCATCCAATATATTTTATATAGGTTTTGGTCATTATATTAAACTTATCATTTAGTTTTAATTCTTGGTTAATTAGTTTAACACTTACCTTATAACATTGAATTTTTATATTATATAGTTACTAAACATACTATATACCTCCAAGAAACCCCAAAGTGGTCTATTAATGATACCCTAATAATGATATAAGTCTTTTGGCAGAACCATATATTTTTAGAAATGAATATAAAATAATAATATTATATTTGTATTAAAACTCATTTATGTCAATTTTGACACTAAGCAATAATTGATTTTTGTTAAAGTCTTAATGACTTTATTAATTCAAAAAAATCATTTAGGAAATCCTAACATGTCATATTAACCAATAAAATTCTTATATGTCATGAAAACATTCAAATTATATTTATATTATCATTTATGAAACCAATTAGTTGATTCATTCATTAATAAAGAAAATATTGCATCATCATTGTGTCATATATATTTTTACTTTCTCAAATCCTAAAAATTATAAATAAAATTTAATTATGTAGGAACTATTTTTATATTTCTAATGAATTTTTATAATTGGAAATGTTATATATATATAACCCTATTTAAAAATTGTTTTTCTAAAAGATATAAGCTTATGTCATTTTTGTATTCACATTAACATAATTAAAATAAAGTGTCCCTATCACCTACAAGTGGCTCAATGGGGTCCCAAAATAGAACCAATGCTTCCCATGGATAGAAATGTGTCCACCAATAAGGTTAAGACACGTTTTAGAGTTATTTATTATTATTATAATATTATTTGTTTACCCATATTTACCTGATTTACCCTTTCACCATGGTAAATAAAATATTTACCGAAGTAATTATTCAAAATGTCTAAAAATAAAAGTTACCTATTTACACAATTTTTAAATCCTGATTCCAAATAAGGAATCAATTTTTTCCAAATTCAAAACACAAAAGTGGTAGAAATTTATTTAATGTTAATACCTGCTGTCAAAACAAAAAGGGTGTTTTTAAGATATAATAGCTATCAAAATAATGATACTTGTTTATGTCCAGATTAATTTTGAAATTATGTCCGATGTCCTAAATTGTTTTAAATGGTATAATTATATTCTATATATTCTTTAAAACCACTAAATTTCACAATTTATCACAATTAACTATTTTGATTAGAAAAGTTGTTTTTAATTAAAATTTTGTAATTTTCACTATTCATCAAAATATAAATGTTATCTGAAAAGTACCAAAATATCACCTGAGGATAAATTCGATATTCCGAATCAAAAAATGAAGTCCATTTTGAGAGATAAAATTTATAAAATTTTAAAAATTTTGTATTACTATTCATAACGACTATTTTGATTGGTTGTGGTGTGTGTTAGAATGCAGAGTTGTGTATAACACACACTACTATATTATTCAAAGAGATTCATACTGTAGAAGCTTGGGGTGTTACATATAGGAGGTGAATTGTATAATTTAAAAATTACTTTGATCCATTAAAGTTAGTATAAAAACATTTGTTTTTAACATTAAGCAAAATTGTGTTTAACTAAGTTAAAAAAGGTAAATTCACAAGCCCTTTTAGTTCTACAGACTTGTTAGATTCCGAAAATTTAGTTCCAGAAATGAACATTCTATGATCCAAAAATATGGTTCCAGAACTGTAATATAAGAAATTTTTACAAAGAAAATATTCTACCTTAAAGCTTATATAATCTCACTAATCAGAGTATACATGAACCTGGAATTATAAGATAGTTATAATTTTTTATCAATCAAAATGTAGTGGAAAATAAATGTGACACAATACATGTAACAAGTAAAAAAAATTTAACCCATAGATAAGGGTATATGTCAACCATGGATTGAGGTCCCGTGATTTATACTGTCATGAAGGTCTATCTTACCAACACCAGGGTAAGCCCTCGATAAGAGTTTCATAATATGTATTTATACCCACACAAGCACTCGAACTTCAAGGTAGTCGACACCACGTTCTATATCAGCAAAGATGTTCTTGAACATTAAGGTAGTTGGAACCTCTGTCATCCTATCCCGGGAAGCCCTTGATTTTACACAGCAACAATTGGAGCCACACGAAGCAATACTGAACAAGAAGTTCAGTATTCTCTATGCATGAGAGTCTTTCTCTCTATAAATCACTAGAACTTCATGTAATCTCTAGTGTCATAGAATAGTTGTATTGGGCTCATTCCAATGAGATTATATATATAGGCACACCTTTAATGGTCAGATCCACCCTCCAATGGCCATATTTGTCCTTGAATCTCGTAGGGACCTGTACACCTGTCACTCAAACAATAGTTTGTTAGAATTTAAATGTACAACATCGTTTCATAACTATATCAAAGCTATGACGAATATTTTTTCATTGGAAAAACAATTTTTCAGAGTCTATGGAAAATAAATGTTTGGAGTCTTAGAAATAAAAAAATATTTGGATTCTATATCACAAGATATTCAGATTCTATTTATTTTGAAAATTCAGAGTCTAAAATCAAATGTATTCATAAACTAAATTCAGATTCTGTGTTAATATGAATTCATAACTAGACTTTGGAGTCTGAACTTATCAGAATTCGTAACTAGATTTCAATATAGGAATTCATAAGAGTTCGTATCCAGAATTCTATGTTTGAACTCATCAGAATTCATAATCAGAATTTGGATTCTGAATTCATAAGATTTCATATCCAGAATTCAGAGTTTGAACTCATCAAAATTCATAACCTGAATTCAGAGTCTGAATTCATAAGAGTTCTTTTCCTGAATTCAGAATCTGAATTCATAAGAGTTTGTATCATTAATTCAGAAGTCTCAAAGTCAGAAGTCAAAACTGTTTGGAGTCTAAATTCAGAGAACATGGAACATGTATTCGGATATTAAAACAAAATGCTCTGTTTTCATGTAATTATAGTATTCTGAGGCTTAGGATTAGAAGCCGAATTTAACACTTAGAAATAAAATGAATTAGGTTTAGATAAATTATGATATGTAAAATGAAAACATGCTAGTGATAAATTATCGATAAGAATGAGAAATTAAAATTATTAAGGTAAAATTTAGTGAGAAGTAATTTATTGTTAAGATACTGTGTTTGTGATTTTCAAAACATGAATGAATAGAAAATTTATAAGGAAACTGTATGGACTCAATAATCTCCCCCTTTTTTGAAAGCACAAACATCATTACGAAAAGAATATAAGGACTTAAAATATTTATGTACATGAAAATAAAAACATATATACCTTTACTTATGGATCAAAGTGAATACAACTAACTCTACCTTAGTGTTTGGAACCACTAAGGATCATATTCTGATTTGCAGAATGAAAATTTTCTTTTTATTTTATATGGAAATAATTATGATGAAAACTCCTCCTTAGATAAAGCTCACCTTAGGGAAAATTTCTTCTTTACTTAGTATTCTTATTGACATTCCATCCCCCCCCCCCTTTGTGATTTTCTAAAAGGATTAACTATAATGGAAAAAAATTGGTACCTGATGTATTTGTACTAGAAAACAAAATATATTGGGAGCAACCACAATTTCATTATATTTGGAAAAACATTATACAAGGAATTCAAATAAAAGATCATGTTAGATAAATTATCCATCCTTCACCTTCGTCATTAGCTTCTTCGCTATTGGTTTTATATTTTTGAGGTCCTTGTGATCTTCCTCTGCATGCTTGAGAAGTTGATCCTGATCTTCTGCTTTCTTCCCAAATGTTTTGATCAACTTTTCATGAGCCTTACAATTTTCTTCCGGAGCCTTTATAATTTCTTCCTTTTTAACCAACATTTCCTCAATCTCAATTATAATATTCCTTTATTTATTCGAACTCTGGGAAACTGAGTTTAGCTTTCCATTAAGATCATTATATTTTTTCATCTGAGAATTCTGTTCAAGAGATAGATTTTCATCAAATGATCTAGTGTTATCATTATGATTTACATATAAAATTTCAAATGAATCCTTTACATAATCTTGAAACTCATCGAACATTCTCATTTCATCAATTGTTTTCTTTAACCAACATGTCATCTTTTTTCATGATCTCTTGTGATCTTCATAGATAATAAGAAATGTCATGTATTCTACCTCGAGTTTAACACACTTTTCCATCACCATGGATACTAAATCAGATTTATGATTTAGTGTGTGTTGAATCATATGGAACACCGAGTTTATATTGAAAAATATCAGAATAGTCCAAACAATCTTATTCAATGATTCAACAACAAATTCATGTCCAAGGGATAACAATTCTGAATCTGGAATATTTGTTTTTGAGGGATATTTTTCTATTTCATCATCCTTCATCTTTGATGAACCACCAATATCATTCTATCTTATTAAAACCTTTATAGGTGTATCAAAAGTCACCTATTTTACCTTATCATGCATCTGAATGACTACTTTTTGATCTGGAGATTCATGTTCACTATTAGATATCTAAACAATTCTGTATTCATTAACCTTTTCCTCTTCAGCTCATGCCTCAGAATCCTATGGTTGAAAAACATCATGATTAGAACATTCCATTCAGAAAAATTAATCACTTTATCTTCACCTGTATCATCCTATATTCTAGGAGTACCATGTTTTGAATACTCAACATCATAATTTTGGATGTAAAGCTTCTCGGATGGACTTTCCTTCTCATGAAAATCTTTAAATTGCCTTATGAGATCTTCAGTGTCACCAATACTATCTTCTTCATCGAATTCTTCCACTACTTCTCCACTACTTGTTCTTCCTCAACAATTTTTTCTTGAACTTTTTCCAGAGTCATGAATTTCTTTCATGGAGTCTCAGGTATGGTTTCTACTGGGAAGGATTGTAGTAATAAAATGTTCTTGGATTCTTTCTCAGTTTCCTTCAAAAATAGATTTCACATTCTCTACTTCAGTCATCTTCTTCTTTTGTTTCTTTTCATTAGCATTCTTCTCAAGATCTTCAGTAGTCTATGCTTTCAAAAAGTTTTCCTTAGTCTAATCCAAACCAAAACATGGCGCCCCTACTCTCTTATTTTTCATTTATTCCCTCCACTTTTCTACTACCTCATCTAGATATGCTTTTTTCTTCTTAGTCTTTTGAGGTTCCGATTTGGTTTCCATAGTCTCGTGGATTTTTTCTTCCTCTCCTACTTCTTTATACATTATTTTCATTCCATAGTTTTTAGAAGGATAAAAAACATCAAGTTTCTTTGATAGGACTTAAAATTATTCTTTTGGAAAGTTATAGAGTTCTTCGGATTTCTTAGAAAATCCAACTTGTGTACTCTTCAAGGTATCATCACTCACAAGCATGACATTGCTATTCCTTGGCTTATAACTTCATGGAATTTTGAAAGACTCCAAATACCAGACAATTAGAATTGAATGAATAACTGGGAAAATAATAATCTGAGCACTCATATTTCCATTATTTATATTCCTAATCATTATCAAGATATTCTTTACCAAATTTAGCTTCCTTTAGTTCACCAAGAAATATAGAATGTACATATCACTGTTTTTCAATGTATCCTTGTCCCCTTTTCTCAGAATGATGAATCCTTGAACACACTACTAATGAATCCATAAATATGTAGATAGGTTTGCAATCTTAAGAGTATTCACCTCTTAAATACCTAGAAAATCCATAGATTTCTCTTTAACAAAACATCCTTGTACATAAGGTAGGTAATGAGAACAAAACTCATCTTCTCCTTCATATGATATTCAAATCAACCTATAAGTCATGGTGTATGAAAGGGCATAAGTCTTCACATAGATCATGAAAGAGATAGTATCTCTACCTTCATCATGAAAAAGGATATAGTCTCATAAAATATAACAAGTAAATCAAGAGACATCATGTCTTGAGCTCTGGGATTCATAATGAAAAGACACACCCATATATTCAGCTTAATGTTCTTTGAGATGGTTGAATCATGTTGTAGAAGATGTTTGGATACACCAACTGATATCTATAATCATTATAATACGATATTGTCTTGATAGTTGATATGTCATTCAGAGATGACTCTTCGATAAAAATTAAGATTATAGCACGATCTGAGATTTCCGGAACAAGATTTTATAGAAGGGCAGAACAACAGCAGGCGAAGGCATCAGTTTCGATATGGAACATCCAATAGGGCTCCTTTATATTATCAACTAAGATGATGGTTCATCTTCCAATATCAATGAAATGGTTGAAAAGCCTTCTAATAAGATCTGACGATTGAGATTATTGTCACAAGTAATATTTGGTAGAATAAGATATATTTGAGGTTTTTATGAAAAACGTTTGGATTTAACAAAATGAGAATATGATTATTTAATATCAAAATGAAAAATAAAACAAGAAAATGATGATTATGAAAATTTTATGAAACAAAACATAAATTTCTGATTGCTAAGGAGATTAATCATAGTAAGTAAAATTATTCATTTAGAATATTATAAAAACTACAAAGAAATTTTGAGTACAAAAATCTCCATTACGAAAAAATATAAATTAAAAATCATTCATTAATTTTTTTTTAAAATTTCTCATTACTAAAATTTTGGGAAATCTTTTTTATGAAAATTATAATTAAATTTTTTTTTGAATTTTATTAGAATATATATGGATGAAAATTCTCATTAAAAAATTTCAATTATTAAAGTTTTCATTATTAAATCTCTATTACAAAAATATCCATCATTAAAACATTGAAAATCTGACTATGAAAATATTCAATACGAAAAATTTTTAAAATCTAACTTCGAAAATGTTCACTGTGGAAAATTTTCCTTATGAAAAAAAATTTATTGGAAAATTTTTCTAACCAACAAATGGACTCCCCTTATGAAAAATAATTTATTTATGTAAGGATATAGGTTTCAACATGGGGATAATATGGATGATTACATTATGGTTATCATTTCTAACTGCTATCTTATTAATTCAAATCTATTGAAGGGTAAATTTCTTTGGAATGTATCAGCATGTTTGTCTTGCATTATGATAAATTGAAGATTAATATCTCCTTTTTTAAGTATGATCCCTTAGAAAGTGATGCCTAATATCTATGTGTTTTCCATGAGAGTGATGTGTAGAGTTTTTACTAATAGCAATGGAAATATTATTATCCCAAAAAAATTATTTTGGTAAAACTAATACTATAGTTTATGAGTGAGTGTTTCATACACAACACTTGAGAAAAACAACTTCCAGCTACTATATATTCAACATCACTAGTGGAGTTTGCTACTAATTGCCGCTTCTTGCATGACCAATAAACTAATGAATCTTCAATTAAATTACATTTTCATAATGTAATTTTTCTATCCATTCAACATCCACCAATGTCAGCATCTGAAATTCATTTTAAAAAATCATTTACAAAAGTATAGAAGAGTCCTAAATCCATGGTTCCCTTAAAGTAGCGAAGAATTATTTCGATTTCCTTTAAATGAGATTCCTTATGATTGGATTTATATCTTGCAGATAATCATACTAAAATCATTATGTCTAGGAAATTAGCTATCATATATAGTAAGCATCCTATTATACCACAAAAAGATGTTTGATCCACTGGTTTCCCAACTTCATCAAGATCTATTGAAAATTTGGGAAATGTAATTGTAAATGAGTTTTCAATTTTATTAGAAATGATTTCCCAATATTTATTGATTGATTAAAGCGAATAGGATTTTAAAATGTTAGGATGAAGTTTGTAAAAAAACTATAGCATGTTAAATCGAAATAATCATATTGATGATGGAAATATTAATTTAACATTAATAGAATTATAATTTGACATTATATTGGAGTGTAAGTTTGTAAGTTTCCCTAATGTTTGAATATATGATTGTATTTTTCTTTTATGTGGGTGTGAATATTGTTCGTGATCACAAAAATATGAGTCTTAGGATCCCATCGATAGTAACTAACACACCACATGGCATATGAATATTGTTTTATGACCTATTTATGGTTACATTGTTATATATTCACTTGATTTTGAAATTGTTTTACTCAAACCCAAAAGATTTATATAAAAATATTTTAATAAATTAATTATTTATACATTTTTTTACCAAAATTCCTTCTTTTGAAATGAAAATAATTTTCTGATTTTAATATGAAATTTTACTATCATGCATGTTTTATAAAAATTGAATGAAATATCATTTAATCTAATCATATTTTGGAATTCATGATGACACCCTATATGGATTTTATGATCTCATGAATCCTTTTCATTATGATGTGTTTATATTTTCATCTACATGGTTATATTAAAGGGAAATAACCTCTAGGATGAGGATGATTCTTTTGACCCATTGGTCTTGGAGTGTGGATTCCATTATGATGTTTTAGTTTTTTCATGTCATGATTCATTACTTTATGGATGTAATATTTTTTTGATATACATATTTGACTCCTACTACTCTCCCAGTTTTGAGTTTTCACTAATCATACTGAAATGTATATATATCATCCATTTTTTGTGTCGAAAATGTGTTCCCACTTTTTTATTTTATTATTCCATGTTCTAATTTCCATCCCATGGGGATAGTAAATCCCATCGGGATATATTAGGATCAGCATGGGTATCTAGGTACTAGGGTATTAGGGTCATTTCTTGATATAAATAATGGAGAATGATGGATATATGTTTAAGGACTATCTAGTTATTTATTAAAACGAAAAAAAACATTTTAAGAAATGGTATAAATAATGATTCTATGATCATCACCCTCCACTAGATTTCTTGAGTGATAATGAAATGTGACCCCAAAAGTGAATAAATCAAATATAGGAATGATGGTAAAAAAATTAAAAAACCGGTCAAATTTTTTTTACAATAGAACAACCACTCTATTATGTGACTAACCTACCATATCCTACACTCACAATACATATACCCTGATTACATCTTAGTAGTCATCTCTCAAACCTATAATGAGCTCAATGATCAATGCCTTTGAATTTTTATTGTGTGGAAATTCAATAATGGCTCGAAGATCACAAGTAAGAAAAACTATAATGGTGACTAACTTGGTTGTGGTTATCAACAATGTATTTTATTTTCTTCCAACATAAAATATCCATTAAAATAAAGCACAAAAAGGACATGACCTCCCTAAATCATGGAGTGAAACAACTATTTAAATAAATTGGGGATTTAGTTATGATGATCATAGGTGAACTATCCTTGGTAATGGTGTTATCAATTGAATATTGAACCGTTATATTTCTATTGGAATCAAAATAAGTAATAAATAAATAATGTTTAAAAATAATGAGAATAAATAAAATATAAATAAACTAAATAAGGTAAATCAATGGTGCCAAAAATTTAATTTTATATAAATTATTAAAAATTTCGTATTCAAAATAGATATGTAGATTAAGAATATAAAAATTGGTGTCACATTTTTTTGTTAACATTTTTTAAGTTTAAATACAAGAAATTATTTTTAAAATATATATATATATTAATTGAACTACTATATTAGAATTTTTCAAATACCTGATTTTTTATTTATATAAATAATGCAGGATTAATATTATATGACGATTTCATTTTAAATATAATTATTGAGGAAACAAAAAAAAGACATCAAGGATGGTTTTCAAAAGGTTAATATGAGGATATGCATGATTTTGTTTTGGAGGAGGTTATTATATAATTATTTCCATTTATTGTATATTTCACTCATTTTATGATGATGTATATTCTACTATAATATAATAAAAACCATGTATAAGGGTTCTAATAGGATATTCAGAACATATAAATAATATAATTTCAATTACTGAAATATAGTTAAAGGATATGAAATCACATTATTTGAATTTTTTATATAATATCGAATGAATATTTTATTTGATACATTAAAACTATAAATTTATGACACATAATAACTTTTATATACTTATTTTTCAATGAAACATATTGAAATTTTTTATTCTGTGATATAATTTTACATATAGATAATGATTATTATAACATAATAATTAAACTGGGGATGTTATCCTAAAAACCATTCATTAATATAATGGTTAAATTCAAAGGGGACATATGGTTACATGGTTCTATATGTATTTATATATATATATATACCATGTAAAAGAATAAAAAAATTTAAAATGCATATATAAAATAAAAATAAATTAATTTTTTATACAATTATAAAATATATTATTGAATAACTCATTAAACTAAGTAAAAAAATACAATTCCTATGCTGAGAGAATTGATCTCCCCAAATTTCATTAATAAAGGGACATTTTTGGATATGATATTTTACTAAAACAAGTAGTTATAGTCACAAAACAAGATACATGAGGTCTACATTCACAAAAATTTCATTCTTTGTGCCCTTTTTATTACGAAAATAAATATTGGGATTTTAAGATTTGAATATGTTTAGATATAACATAAAATTAACTAATTGCAGAAGAAAATTGTATGATAATTAACTAAATAGGATATTATAATCATTATATTCCATACCCTAGTAGGAATCCTCATCCAAATAAGGATGATTACAAGCATGTGTCTTTTTCCGATCCGTAAGAGGCATCGACCAGGATCCCATAGCGGGCTTGATTTGACAATAATGTCTATTTGGAGGTGAAATATTTATAGGAATAGATTAAAATCCATCATTTTCTTTCATATTTCAATTAATAGATACATTTATATAAGGGTTCATATATGATGGAGAATCATCCAAAAAAAATTCAATGTTTTAAGACAACTAGATGCAACACATGGTCAACTGAAACCCTCCTACCCTAACAAGTAAATTTGTTTGAGTCTCCCTATGTCCTAATGTGAACATTTTTTGACTATGTAGAGACTCGATCCTGGTCAAGTTCTGATGTAGATAAATAAATAAAACCATTTTGTACCACTAAACTAATTAATGATGTGAATATTTCAAATATTTAATATTGTACTATAGAGGATAATATATGTTTATGAACTGGCAATTAAATTATTTTTAAAATTATCCGCCATGTGATAAGATATGTGTATCAAATACCCAAAAAGAGATACTTATAATGGGTATTCATAATAATTTATTTTCTCTGGCATAAGAATAATGGAAAAAATAAGGATATTTGAATATATAACAATAAAAGGGATGATATTTTTATATGAATATGGTAATTATAATCATGCACCTGATGATGATTAATTATGGGTTAAGAATTTGAATGTCACTAAGGAAGTGTATATGGATAAACAATTCCAAATGGAATGATGTATAGTAAAAATATTATATTCTTAGATCCATATAATACAAAGAAATTATTTTTTATATTGGAGACATAAATTAATGGAAAATTATTTTAAATTTCATTGGGGATTATCCATTAATTAAGAATTCTCAACAAATTGATGGGAGTACAGCATTTATATTGTCTTATATGTTTCATGATATTATAGGTAGGATATATGAATAAATATATTGGGATCCATACCTATAATTGAATTAGAGGAAATTATAGTCCAAAAAATATGAAAAATATATCTAATAACATATTTTTTATATAATTTGTTGCGTTATAATATGATTTATTCAAATTATTATCTTTATAGAATAATATTTTTCACAACAAATTCACAAAAAAATAGTTTAAATTCTTACAAAAAATACAAATTTCATAGAAAATTATTATAATACATTCTAAATTTTTAAAATACTAGTAGCACAGAACCATTCACACGGTTAATCTATTTTTATATATGAACTTCAATAAGAATGTAAAAAAAAATAAAATTATAACTCTAAAAATTAATAATATTGGAATAATATAAATGATATATTATAAAATATTAAATATTAATAGTGGTTTTGATAAATTGAGATTATATATAATTCACTTGGCCAACATGTTTTCCCAAAAAACATATTTTTATATGTTATATTAGGTTAAGTACTAAAATAAAAGTGATTATTGATGACGGTATAGTAAATAAAATTTAGAAAATTTTTATAAATTTTTTTTGATCAATTGAATAGTGACATAATATTGTCAAATTTTCTGAAAAAATTAATACTGAAATTTTGATTTACTATTCATTTTTTGTTGTAGATTAAATTAATATAATAATGTTTCTAGAGGAAAATTTATAAATTTTTTTCAAGATATAGTAAATCATAATGTAGACACATCCTGAAAAGAAAAATATGAATTGTAATTATAAGAATTACAAATCCCTCACATGAACATGATACGTAATCATCTTACACTAGGAAAAATATGATGTTTTTCCTATATTTTCATTAGAGCTATAATTTATGGCATCATTAAATTTGGTTTTTATTTATTGAAATTAAATATAGAAATTAATTTATTCACGATTTTTATTTTTTGAATCATTAATGGAGTAATGAAATAAAAAATACATGTTTTTAAAATACAATTTCACTACAATCTCAGATAAAGAAGAGATTGTGAAAACAATCTCAGATAAAGAAGAGATTGTGAAATAAACCCTTACCCTGTACATTTCCTTGGTTGATGGTAGGTTAACCTCCTGTATAATGGTCAAATAATTGTTATTAAATTATACATGAATCATATACTTTAATATGATATCATATATGATCTTTTAACATTGATTTGTTAATAACATCTTAGTATTATCGTCGTTTCAGGTGTAAATGGATTCATTTTCCTTTGCCTGTTTTGTTACATAATCCATGTTTGTTATGGATAGGTTGTATTTATTCATATCCAGAATGATATCAAGTCCTTAAAAATTATTTTTAATCATTAATTGAGAGTTATACTCAAATGGATATTATGGGGAATGAATCCCATCACGTTCGTGGAGACTGTAGTCCGTACGTATGCACAAGCGACAATATCATTTTTTTTGATATTAAAATAATATAAAATTCAAAGGTATATCATATAGAAAGAATAATTATCATGTTATATTTATTATTAAAATGAAGTATACATCATTATTATACCCATCTAAATAATTATATATTGAATAACAATTACACCACAATATGTAGACGGTAGGCCGTACATACGCACATATAGTGACATGTAAATCAAGGGATGGATAGAATAATGAATTTATTTGATCCATAGTTATAGTAACATCACAGTATATAGAATATACTGAAGTTATTATTTTAGAATGTAAATAAAAAGGAAATAAGAAGTTGAAGAAGAAAAAAACATTAAAGAGGGTGGTTAAGACGTTACCTCTTTTTCGGGTTCTTTCTTTTGATTTGAACAAAAGGGCTCCTTGGGTTGGCATTATGATAAAAATAAGGCCTATAGGATGAAGTGAGGGATGTTGGGAGGATATTTGGGTAGTTTTTGGCCAATCCAGATGGCTTTGAATGTGTGAATTAATGAGAAGGGGGAGTGCCCTTTTATAAGAGGGGTGAGGGGCTCTTTAGGAAAACCATAAAGTATTATTTTATAATAAAACCATATTCTGTTTCTAGTGTATAAAAAGTGTATTATTCAAAGTATAAGGTGGGATGGGTCTATTTCCTTTCATCCAATATATTTTATATAGGTTTTGGTCATTATATTAAACTTATCATTTAGTTTTAATTCTTGGTTAATTAGTTTAACACTTACCTTATAACATTGTATTTTTATATTATATAGTTACTAAACATACTATATACCTCCAAGAAACCCCAAAGTGGTCTATTAATGATACCCTAATAATGATATAAGTCTTTCGGCAGAACCATATATTTTTAGAAATGAATATAAAATAATAATATTATATTTGTATTAAAACTCATTTATGTCAATTTTGACACTAAGCAATAATTGATTTTTGTTAAAGTCTTAATGACTTTATTAATTCAAAAAAATCATTTAGGAAATCCTAACATGTCATATTAACCAATAAAATTCTTATATGTCATGAAAACATTCAAATTATATTTATATTATCATTTATGAAACCAATTAGTTGATTCATTCATTAATAAAGAAAATATTGCATCATCATTGTGTCATATATATTTTTACTTTCTCAAATCCTAAAAATTATAAATAAAATTTAATTATGTAGGAACTATTTTTATATTTCTAATGAATTTTTATAATTGGAAATGTTATATATATATAACCCTATTTAAAAATTGTTTTTCTAAAAGATATAATCTTATGTCATTTTTGTATTCACATTAACATAATTAAAATAAAGTGTCCCTATCACCTACAAGTGGCTCAATGGGGTCCCAAAATAGAACCAATGCTTCCCATGGATAGAAATGTGTCCACAAATAAGGTTAAGACACGTTTTAGAGTTATTTATTATTATTATAATATTATTTGTTTACCCATATTTACCTGATTTACCCTTTCACCATGGTAAATAAAATATTTACCGAAGTAATTATTCAAAATGTCTAAAAATAAAAGTTACCTATTTACACAATTTTTAAATCCTGATTCCAAATAAGGAATCAATTTTTTCCAAATTCAAAACACAAAAGTGGTAGAAATTTATTTAATGTTAATACCTGCTGTCAAAACAAAAAGGGTGTTTTTAAGATATAATAGCTATCAAAATAATGATACTTGTTTATGTCCAGATTAATTTTGAAATTATGTCCGATGTCCTAAATTGTTTTAAATGGTATAATTATATTCTATATATTCTTTAAAACCACTAAATTTCACAATTTATCACAATTAACTATTTTGATTAGAAAAGTTGTTTTTAATTAAAATTTTGTAATTTTCACTATTCATCAAAATATAAATGTTATCTGAAAAGTACCAAAATATCACCTGAGGATAAATTCGATATTCCGAATCAAAAAATGAAGTCCATTTTGAGAGACAAAATTTATAAAATTTTAAAAAGTTTGTATTACTATTCATAACGACTATTTTGATTGGTTGTGGTGTGTGTTAGAATGCAGAGTTGTGTATAACACACACTACTATATTATTCAAAGAGATTCATACTGTAGAAGCTTGGGGTGTTACATATAGGAGGTGAATTGTATAATTTAAAAATTACTTTGATCCATTAAAGTTAGTATAAAAACATTTGTTTTTAACATTAAGGAAAATTGTGTTTAACTAAGTTAAAAAAGGTAAATTCACAAGCCCTTTTAGTTCTACAGACTTGCTAGATTCCGAAAATTTAGTTCCAGAAATGAACATTCTATGATCCAAAAATATGGTTCCAGAACTGTAATATAAGAAATGTTTACAAAGAAAATATTCTACCTTAAAGCTTATATAATCTCACTAATCAGAGTATACATGAACCTGGAATTATAAGATAGTTATAATTTTTTATCAATCAAAATGTAGTGGAAAATAAATGTGAAACAATACATGTAACAAGTAAAAAAAATTTAACCCATAGATAAGGGTATATGTCAACCATGGATTGAGGTCCTGTGATTTATACTGTCATGAAGGTCTATCTTACCAACACCAGGGTAAGCCCTCGATAAGAGTTTCATAATATGTATTTTTACCCACACAAGCACTCGAACTTCAAGGTAGTCGACACCACGTTCTATATCAGAAAAGATGTTCTTGAACATTAAGGTAGTTGGAACCTCTGTCATCCTATCCCGGGAAGCCCTTGATTGTACACAGCAACAATTGGAGCCACACGAAGCAATACTGAACAAGAAGTTCAGTATTCTCTATGCATGAGAGTCTTTCTCTCTATAAATCACTAGAACTTCATGTAATCTCTAGTGTCATAGAATAGTTGTATTGGGCTCATTCCAATGAGATTATATATATAGGCACACCTTTAATGGTCAGATCCATCCTCCAATGGCCATATTTGTCCTTGAATCTCGTAGGGACCTGTACACCTGTAACTCAAACAATAGTTTGTTAGAATTTAAATGTACAACATCGTTTCATAACTATATCAAAGCTATGAAGAATATTTTTTCATTGGAAAAACAATTTTTCAGAGTCTATGGAAAATAAATGTTTGGAGTCTTAGAAATAAAAAAATATTTGGATTCTATATCACAAGATATTCAGATTCTATTTATTTTGAAAATTCAGAGTCTAAAATCAAATGTATTCATAAACTAAATTCAGATTCTGTGTTAATATGAATTCATAACTAGACTTTGGAGTCTGAACATATCAGAATTCGTAACTAGATTTCAATATAGGAATTCATAAGAGTTCGTATCCAGAATTCTATGTTTGAACTCATCAGAATTCATAATAAGAATTTGGATTCTGAATTCATAAGATTTCATATCCAGAATTCAGAGTTTGAACTCATCAAAATTCATAACCTGAATTCAGAGTCTGAATTCATAAGAGTTCTTTTCCTGAATTCAGAATCTGAATTCATAAGAGTTTGTATCATTAATTCAGAAGTCTCAATGTCAGAAGTCAAAACTGTTTGGAGTCTAAATTCAGAGAACATGGAACATGTATTCGGATATTAAAACAAAATGCTCTGTTTTCATGTAATTATAGTATTCTGAGGCATAGGATTAGAAGCCGAATTTAACACTTAGAAATAAAATGAATTAGGTTTAGATAAATTATGATATGTAAAATGAAAACATGCTAGTGATAAATTATCGATAAGAATGAGAAATTAAAATTATTAAGGTAAAATTTAGTGAGAAGTAATTTATTGTTAAGATACTGTGTTTGTGATTTTCAAAACATGAATGAATAGAAAATTTATAAGGAAACTATATGGACTCAATAATCTCCCCCTTTTTTGAAAGCACAAACATCATTACGAAAAGAATATAAGGACTTAAAATATTTATGTACATGAAAATAAAAACATATATACCTTTACTTATGGATCAAAGTGAATACAAATAACTCTACCTTAGTGATTGGAACCACTAAGGATCATATTCTGATTTGCAGAATGAAAATTTTCTTTTTATTTTATATGGAAATAATTATGATGAAAACACCTCCTTAGATAAAGCTCACCTTAGGGAAAATTTCTTCTTTACTTAGTATTCTTATTGACATTCCATCCCCCCCCCCTTTGTGATTTTCTAAAAGGATTAACTATAATGGAAAAAAATTGGTACCTGATGTATTTGTACTAGAAAAAAAAATATATTGGGAGCAACCACAATTTCATTATATTTGGAAAAACATTATACAAGGAATTCAAATAAAAGATCAAGTTAGTAAATTATCCATCCTTCACCTTCGTCATTAGCTTCTTCGCTATTGGTTTTATATTTTTGAGGTCCTTGTGATCTTCCTCTGCATGCTTGAGAAGTTGATCCTGATCTTCTGCTTTCTTCCCAAATGTTTTGATCAACTTTTCATGAGCCTTACAATTTTCTTCCGGAGCCTTTATAATTTCTTCCTTTTTAACCAACATTCCCTCAATCTCAATTATAATATTCCTTTATTTATTCGAACTCTGGGAAACTGAGTTTAGCTTTCCATTAAGATCATTATATTTTTTCATCTGAGAATTCTGTTCAAGAGATAGATTTTCATCAAATGATCTAGTGTTATCATTATGATTTACATATAAAATTTCAAATGAATCCTTTACATAATCTTGAAACTCATCGAACATACTCATTTCATCAATTGTTTTCTTTAACCAACATGTCATCTTTTTTCATGATCTCTTGTGATCTTCATAGATAATAAGAAATGTCATGTATTCTACCTCGAGTTTAACACACTTTTCCATCACCATGGATACTAAATCAGATTTATGATTTAGTGTGTGTTGAATCATATGGAACACCGAGTTTATATTGAAAAATATCAGAATAGTCCAAACAATCTTATTCAATGATTCGACAACAAAGTCATGTCCAAGGGATAACAATTCTGAATCTGGAATATTTGTTTTTGAGGGATATTTTTCTATTTCATCATCCTTCATCTTTGATGAACCACCAATATCATTCTATCTTATTAAAACCTTTATAGGTGTATCAAAAGTCACCTATTTTACCTTATCATGCATCTGAATAACTACTTTTTGATCTGGAGATTCATGTTCACTATTAGATATCTGAACAATTCTGTATTCATTAACCTTTTCCACTTCAGCTCATGCCTCAGAATCCTATGGTTGAAAAACATCATGATTAGAACATTCCATTCAGAAAAATTAATCACTTTATCTTCACCTGTATCATCCTATATTCTAGGAGTACCATGTTTTGAAGACTCAACATCATAATTTTGGATGTAAAGCTTCTCGGATGGACTTTCCTTCTCATGAAAATCTTTAAATTGCCTTATGAGATCTTCAGTGTCACCAATACTATCTTCTTCATCGAATTCTTCCACTACTTCTCCACTACTTGTTCTTCCTCAACAATTTTTTCTTGAACTTTTTCCAGAGTCATGAATTTCTTTCATGGAGTCTCAGGTATGGTTTCTACTGGGAAGGATTGTAGTAATAAAATGTTCTTGGATTCTTTCTCAGTTTCCTTCAAAAATAGATTTCACATTCTCTACTTCAGTCATCTTCTTCTTTTGTTTCTTTTAATTAGCATTCTTCTCAAGATCTTCAGTAGTCTATGCTTTCAAAAAGTTTTCCTTAGTCTGATCCAAACCAAAACATGGCGCCCCTACTCTCTTATTTTTGATTTATTCCCTCCACTTTTCTACTACCTCATCTGGATATGCTTTTTTCTTCTTAGTCTTTTGAGGTTCCGATTGGGTTTCCATAGTCTCGTGGATTTTTTCTTCCTCTCCTACTTCTTTATACATTATTTTCATTCCATTGTTTTTAGAAGGATAAAAAACATCAAGTTTCTTTGATAGGACTTAAAATTATTCTTTTGGAAAGTCATAGATTTCTTCGGATTTCTTAGAAAATCCATCTTGTGTACTCTTCAAGGTATCATCACTCACAAGCATGACATTGCAATTCCTTGGCTTATAACTTCATGGAATTTTGAAAGACTCCAAATACCAGACAATTAGAATTGAATGAATAACTGGGAAAATAATAATCTGAGCACTCATATTTCCATTATTTATATTCCTAATCATTATCAAGATATTCTTTACCAAATTTAGCTTCCTTTAGTTCACCAAGAAATATAGAATGTACATATCACTGTTTTTCAATGTATCCTTGTCCCCTTTTCTCAGAATGATGAATCCTTGAACACACTACTAATGAATCCATAAATATGTAGACAGGTTTGCAATCTTAAGAGTATTCACCTCTTAAATACCTAGAAAATCCATAGATTTCTCTTTAACAAAACATCCTTGTACATAAGGTAGGTAATGAGAACAAAACTCATCTTCTCCTTCATATGATATTCAAATCAACCTATAAGTCATGGTGTATGAAAGGGCATAAGTCTTCACATAGATCATGAAAGAGATAGTATCTCTACCTTCATCATGAAAAAGGATATTGTCTCATAAAATATAACAAGTAAATCAAGAGACATCATGTCTTGAGCTCTGGGATTCAATATGAAAAGACACACCCATATATTCACCTTAATGTTCTTTGAGATGGTTGAATCATGTTGTAAAAGATGTTTGGATACACCAACTGATATCTATAATCATTATAATACGATATTGTCTTGATAGTTGATATGTCATTCAGAGATGACTCTTCGATAAAAATTAAGATTATAGCACGATCTGAGATTTCCGGAACAAGATTTTATAGAAGGGCAGAACAACAGCAGGCGAAGGTATCAGTTTCGATATGGAACATCCAATAGGGCTCCTTTATATTATCAACTAAGATGATGGTTCATCTTCCAATATCAATGAAATGGTTGAAAAGCCTTCTAATAAGATCTGACGATTGAGATTATTGTCACAAGTAATATTTGGTAGAATAAGATATATTTGAGTTTTTTATGAAAAACGTTTGGATTTAACAAAATGAGAATATGATTATTTAATATCAAAATGAAAAATAAAACAAGAAAATGATGATTATGAAAATTTTATGAAACAAAACATAAATTTCTGATTGCTAAGGAGATTAATCATAGTAAGTAAAATTCTTCATTTAGAATATTATAAAAACTACAAAGAAATTTTGAGTACAAAAATCTCCATTACGAAAAAATATAAATTAAAAATCATTCATTAATTTTTTTTTAAAATTTCTCATTACTAAAATTTTGGGAAATCTTTATTATGAAAATTATAATTACAAATTTTTTTGAATTTTATTAGAATATATATGGATGAAAATTCTCATTAAAAAATTTCAATTATGAAAGTTTTCATTATTAAATCTCTGTTACAAAAATATCCATCATTAAAACATTGAAAATCTGACTATGAAAATATTCAATACGAAAAATTTTTAAAATCTAACTTCGAAAATGTTCACTGTGGAAAATTTTCCTTATGAAAAAAAATTTATTGGAAAATTTTTCTAACCAACAAATGGACTCCCCTTATGAAAAATAATTTATTTATGTAAGGATATAGGTTTCAACATGGGTATAATATGGATGATTACATTATGGTTATCATTTCTAACTACTATCTTATTAATTCAAATCTATCGAAGGGTAAATTTCTTTGGAATGTATCAGCATATTTGTCTTGCATTATGATAAATTGAAGATTAATATCTCCTTTTTTAAGTATGATCCCTTAGAAAGTGATGCCTAATATCTATGTGTTTTCCATGAGAGTGATGTGTAGAGTTTTTACTAATAGCAATGGAAATATTATTATCCCAAAAAAATTATTTTGGTAAAACTAATACTATAGTTTATGAGTGAGTGTTTCATACACAACACTTGAGAAAAACAACTTCCAGCTACTATATATTCAACATCACTAGTGGAGTTTGCTACTAATTTCCGCTTCTTGCATTACCAATAAACTAATGAATCTTCAATTAAATTACATTTTCATAATGTAATTTTTCTATCCATTCAACATCCACCAATGTCAGCATCTGAAATTCATTTTAAAAAATCATTTACAAAAGTATAGAAGAGTCCTAAATCCATGGTTCCCTTAAAGTAGCGAAGAATTATTTCGATTTCCTTTAAATGAGATTCCTTATGATTGGATTTATATCTTGCAGATAATCATACTAAAATCATTATGTCTAGGAAATTAGCTATCATATATAGTAAGCATCCTATTATACCACAAAAAGATGTTTGATCCACTGGTTTCCCAACTTCATCAAGATCTATTGAAAATTTGGGAAATGTAATTGTAAATGAGTTTTCAATTTTATTAGAAATGATTTCCCAATATTTATTGATTGATTAAAGCGAATAGGATTTTAAAATGTTAGGATGAAGTTTGTAAAAAGACTATAGCATGTTAAATCGAAATAATCATATTGATGATGGAAATATTAATTTAACATTAATAGAATTATAATTTGACATTATATTGGAGTGTAAGTTTGTAAGTTTCCCTAATGTTTGAATATATGATTGTATTTTTCTTTTATGTGGGTGTGAATATTGTTCGTGATCACAAAAATATGAGTCTTAGGATCCCATCGATAGTAACTAACACACCACATGGCATATGAAGATTGTTTTATGACCTATTTGTGGTTACATTGTTATATATTCACTTGATTTTGAAATTGTTTTACTCAAACCCAGAAGATTTATATAAAAATATTTTAATAAATTAATTATTTATACATTTTTTTACCAAAATTCCTTCTTTTGAAATGAAAATAATTTTCTGATTTTAATATGAAATTTTACTATCATGCATGTTTTCTAAAAATTGAATGAAATATCATTTAATCTAATCATATTTTGGAATTCATGATGACACCCTATATGGATTTTATGATCTCATAAATCCTTTTCATTATGATGTGTTTATATTTTCATCTACATGGTTATATTAAAGGGAAATAACCTCTAGGATGAGGATGATTCTTTTGACCCATTGGTCTTGGAGTGTGGATTCCATTATGATGTTTGAGTTTTTTCATGTCATGATTCATTACTTTATGGATGTAATATTTTTTTGATATACATATTTGACTCCTACTACTCTCCCCGTTTTGAGTTTTCACTGATCATACTGAAATGTATATATATCATCCATTTTTTGTGTCGAAAACGTGTTCCCACTTTTTTATTTTATTATTCCATGTTCTAATTTCCATCCCATGGGGATAGAAAATCCCATCGGGATATATTAGGATCAGCATGGGTATCTAGGTACTAGGGTATTAGGGTCATTTCTTGATATAAATAATGGAGAATGATGGATATATGTTTAAGGACTATCTAGTTATTTATTAAAACGAAAAAAAAACATTTTAAGAAAGGGTATAAATAATGATTCTATGATCATCACCCTCCACTAGATTTCTTGAGTGATAATGAAATGTGACCCCAAAAGTGAATAAATCAAATATAGGAATGATGGTAAAAAAATTAAAAAACCGGTCAATTTTTTTTTACAATAGAACAACCACTCTATTATGTGACTAACCTACCATATCCTACACTCACAATACATATACCCTGATTACATCTTAGTAGTCATCTCTCAAACCTATAATGAGTTCAAGGATCAATGCCTTTGAATTTTTATTGTGTGGAAATTCAATAATGGCTCGAAGATCACAAGTAAGAAAAACAATAATGGTGACTAACTTGGTTGTGGTTATCAACAATGTATTTTATTTTCTTCCAACATAAAATATCCATTAAAATAAAGCACAAAAAGGACATGACCTCCCTAAATCATGGAGTGAAACAACTATTTAAATAAATTGGGGATTTAGTTATGATGATCATAGGTGAACTATCCTTGGTAATGGTGTTATCAATTGAATATTGAACCGTTATATTTCTATTGGAATCAAAATAAGTAATAAATAAATAATGTTTAAAAATAATGAGAATAAATAAAATATAAATAAACTAAATAAGGTAAATCAATGGTGCCAAAAATTTAATTTTATATAAATTATTAAAAATTTCGTATTCAAAATAGATATGTAGATTAAGAATATAAAAATTGGTGTCACATTTTTTTGTTAACATTTTTTAAGTTTAAATACAAGAAATTATTTTTAAAATATATATATATATTAATTGAACTACTATATTAGAATTTTTCAAATACCTGATTTTTTATTTATATAAATAATGCAGGATTAATATTATATGACGATTTCATTTTAAATATAATTATTGAGGAAACAAAAAAAAGACATCAAGGATGGTTTTCAAAAGGTTAATATGAGGATATGCATGATTTTGTTTTGGAGGAGGTTATAATATAATTATTTCCATTTATTGTATATTTCACTCATTTTATGATGATGTATATTCTAATATAATATAATAAAAACCATGTATAAGGGTTCTAATAGGATATTCAGAACATATAAATAATATAATTTCAATTACTGAAATATAGTTAAAGGATATGAAATCACATTATTTGAATTTTCTATATAATATCGAATGAATATTTTATTTGATACATTAAAACTATAAATTTATGACACATAATAACTTTTATATACTTATTTTTCAATGAAACATATTGAAATTTTTTATTCTGTGATATAATTTTACATATAGATAATGATTATTATAACATAATAATTAAACTGGGGATGTTATCCTAAAAACCATTCATTAATATAATGGTTAAATTCAAAGGGGACATATGGTTACATGGTTCTATATGTATTTATATATATATATACCATGTAAAAGAATAAAAAAATTTAAAATGCATATATAAAATAAAAATAAATTAATTTTTTATACAATTATAAAATATATTATTGAATAACTCATTAAACTAAGTAAAAAAATACAATTCCTATGCTGAGAGAATTGATCTCCCCAAATTTCATTAATAAAGGGACATTTTTGGATATGATATTTTACTAAAACAAGTAGTTATAGTCACAAAACAAGATACATGAGGTCTACATTCACAAAAATTTCATTCTTTGTGCCCTTTTTATTACGAAAATAAATATTGGGATTTTAAGATTTGAATATGTTTAGATATAACATAAAATTAACTAATTGCAGAAGAAAATTGTATGATAATTCACTAAATAGGATATTATAATCATTATATTACATACCCTAGTAGGAATCCTCATCCAAATAAGGATGATTACAAGCATGTGTCTTATTCCGATCAGTAAGAGGCATTGACCAGGATCCCATAGCGGGCTTGATTTGACAATAATGTCTATTTGGAGGTGAAATATTTATAGGAATAGATTAAAATCCATCATTTTCTTTCATATTTCAATTAATAGATACATTTATATAAGGGTTCATATATGATGGAGAATCATCCAAAAAATATTCAATGTTTTAAGACAACTAGATGCAACACATGGTCAACTGAAACCCTCCTACCCTAACAAGTAAATTTGTTTGAGTCTCCCTATGTCCTAATGTGAACATTTTTTGACTATTTAGAGACTCGATCCTGGTCAAGTTCTGATGTAGATAAATAAATAAAACCATTTTGTACCACTAAACTAATTAATGATGTGAATATTTCAAATATTTAATATTGTACTATAGAGGATAATATATGTTTATGAACTGGCAATTAAATTATTTTTAAAATTATCCGCCATGTGATAAGATATGTATATCAAATACCCAAAAAGAGATACTTATAATGGGTATTCATAATAATTTATTTTCTCTGGCATAAGAATAATGGAAAAAATAAGGATATTTGAATATATAACAATAAAAGGGATGATATTTTTATATGAATATGGTAATTATAATCATGCACCTGATGATGATTAATTATGGGTTAAGAATTTGAATGTCACTAAGGAAGTGTATATGGATAAACAATTCCAAATGGAATGATATATAGTAAAAATATTATATTCTTAGATCCATATAATACAAAGAAATTATTTTTTATATTGGAGACATAAATTAATGGAAAATTATTTTAAATTTCATTGGGGATTATCCATTAATTAAGAATTCTCAACAAATTGATGGGAGTACAGCATTTATATTGTCTTATATGTTTCATGATATTATAGGTAGGATATATGAATAAATATATTGGGATCCATACCTATAATTGAATTAGAGGAAATTATAGTCCAAAAAATATGAAAAATATATCTAATAACATATTTTTTATATAATTTGTTGCGTTATAATATGATTTATTCAAATTATTATCTTTATAGAATAATATATTTCACAACAAATTCACAAAAAAATAGTTTAAATTCTTACAAAAAATACAAATTTCATAGAAAATTATTATAATACATAATAAATTTTTAAAATACTAGTAGCACAGAACCATTCACACGGTTAATCTATTTTTATATATGAACTTCAATAAGAATGTAAAAATAAATAAAATTATAACTCTAAAAATTAATAATATTGGAATAATATAAATGATATATTATAAAATATTAAATATTAATAGTGGTTTTGATAAATTGAGATTATATATAATTCACTTGGCCAACATGTTTTCCCAAAAAACCTATTTTTATATGTTATATTAGGTTAAGTACTAAAATAAAAGTGATTATTGATGACGGTATAGTAAATAAAATTTAGAAAATTTTTATAAATTTTTTTTGATCAATTGAATAGTGACATAATATTGTCAAATTTTTTGAAAAAATTAATACTGAAATTTTGATTTACTATTCATTTTTTGTTGTTGATTAAATTAATATAATAATGTTTCTAGAGGAAAATTTATAAATTTTTTTCAAGATATAGTAAATCATAATGTAGACACATCCTGAAAAGAAAAATATGAATTGTAATTATAAGAATTACAAATCCCTCACATGAACATGATACACAATCATCTTACACTAGGAAAAATATGATGTTTTTCCTATATTTTCATTAGAGCTATAATTTATGGCATCATTAAATTTGGTTTTTATTTATTGACATTAAATATAGAAATTAATTTATTCACGATTTTTATTTTTTGAATCATTAATGGAGTAATGAAATAAAAAATACATGTTTTTAAAATACAATTTCACTACAATAAAGAATGGATAGTGTATTAACCACTTAAAAACATATTTCATTTATTTTAAATCTATATATAAAAGATGATGTTGTATAAAAATAATATATATTTATGTTTATTTTTTAATATATCGTATTATCATTTGTATTATCATTCCATGTCCATCCAATTTATTTTTATATTGGTGGATGCTTGTGTACTTTAAAAGTGAAGAAAACTAGATGAAAACGTATAGAATTTATTAGAATGTTTAGTTGGTGTGATGTAATTTATATTTACTCAATTTTGTATATATCAAATTTTCAACTTAGTATACTGTAATCATATCCAATGTAGACTAATGATACATAATCTACCATTATGGAACACGTTTGTTCAATAGTGATTAAGACACCATAATAATATAGCCCTGAAAAAGGTGTATGTTTTAATATCTCTATATGAAAATAGATTAGTAATACATGAGTAGATACAATATGTGAGAATGGAAAATAAATATATGTGATGAGAGATTAATATTTCCTTTTATGTATTTCACATCAATATTAAATATCATATAAATAAATTTATTAATCTATTTATACACCCATGCATATAACATTAAAATCAATATGTAAATTTTTATTTCATTTGACTTTGTCTATATGTATAGATAATTTAGTAATATATTTATTAATAATAAATTATAATAAAATCTAGTTCTTCCATTTCATGAATCTTATCTATATTATATATGTTATATTTATTTTCATTGTATTATATAAAATTTATAGATATTCTAATGTATTATCTTATAACTGTTATTTATTATTGGGAAAATATAATTTAATTGAAGGTTGTAAAAACTATATTAGATGTATTTGTATAATAAAACTACTAAAAAATTGTAAAAAAAATTTTTGGGTAAAAAAATATATATTCAACATGATGATGTTAAATCTTCAAATTTTTTTGGTACTTGATAAAAAATATTACAACTACAATATAAAATTGAATTATTTTGTTTATACGAAAAAAAATTTTAATGATAATAATCATCATTGATTAAAACCATTTGTAAATATGATGTGTAATTAATTCATTACATGTTCATCACATCAATTTCATCAATTTATTTTATTTCTTTATAGACTATTTCATTATTCATAATTAAATATATACTTCATTTATTTTTAGTGATAAATGTTATTTGTTTAAAATATGAGTACAACTGATTAATTTCATTTCATTTTTATAAATATTTTATTTATAAATTAATTCCTTCATTAAATTATTAAATGGTTTTCTAATTGAATTTATTTTATTTAATATTCATTTACATTTTTTCCAAATGAAATTTATTGAAGTAATTATTAATTATTAATTTTAAATTATAATTATTATGTGAATTTAAATTTAATGATCAAATTTATATAATGAAATTTTATGAACAAATTACTGGAATTTGATTGAATTTAAATATAATTTTTTTCATTTTTAAATATATTTTTCTGAAATTGTTATATTAAATACATACATAATTGAATATGATGTTGTATTTTTGGCTACGTATGAAAATTTGCAATCTTCCATGCAAAAAAAATGAATTTCCATGTACAAATTTTCATTGACATCCATTCATCATGATTATTAAAACTCAATAATCACCATGTTCCGAAAATTCAATGTAGCGAGATTGAAATGTAGAATAATTCCTAATGATAAAATATATCAAAAAAATTCACATTGGAATAGTAGATAATGATTCAAATGAGCTTCATATAATCATTTCCATCAATGATGATGTAATATTTACACTTCATGTGTATTAAAAAAAGTAGTCAAGAATCATTTGATGATTATGATAAAAAAAATAAACTTCTTTCAGAAAAATAAATCCTTTGATCCATTTTTGGAAAAATGTAGAATTGAAAACAAAGGTAATGTTGTTTAATATGGAATAAATGGATAAAATTATAAAATTAATGATGATTTTGATGATGATGGAACTAGAATGATATTTTATCAAACAATTATATATTCCAACAATCAATCCATGTTAAGAAGGATACCCCTGAGCTCTAAGATAAATAATACCATCCTAAATCTGCCAATAAATTTCCATGAGTTTGAGGAAGGAACTTTTTTTAGTGATGATAAAATATATCTATCATTGATCAATTCTAAATTGATTTTTTGTTTTTTGAAACTGATGATGATAAAAATATATAAATTTTAATATCCAGTAATATTCTGATTAAGATCAATGTAATTGTTTTTATCCATATTGTTAGGGCATATGAATATATTTGATAATGTTAAATAGCACATGGATCACATTATGTTATTAATTACATTATCAAATATTAGGAGAAGATTATTGGTCTTCCATCATTCTCACATTATGATTGAGGGTGTCAATTAGTTTCACAACACATGTTATACTTATTTATTATTAATGAGAAAGTGTAATGGAATATTAAAATAAAGAATATATATGACATTTTTTACACTGAGTGTTGTTGAATTGATGATTACTTAATATCAATCTCAAAATATATAGTTAAAGGCGAATATAATTTTTCTATGAAAATATTTAATTATAGAAATAATGAAGAGAATGGCGATGGATTGATATTTCGGTAATGTTCAATTTGGAAATGAATATTATGAATATGAATGATTACCAATTCATATATATTTGTATAACTATGAACTAATCATAATATTTTAGGAAAATAAAACTACTATAATAGTTGAGTAATGTATTTTTTACAATCATATAAAATTATTTTGAGTTGATTACTAGTGCATTAAATTTCATTTGGAAAAGAATGAGCAGATAGAGTATCTTTGTATGAGTAATAGGATCTATTGAAATGAAATGAAGATAAATTAATGATTATCGACACCTAAACATGTGAATATATTATATTTATGTATGTTTAATGATTCATTTTTAATGTGGAGAAACCAAATTTTATGATATGTTAGAACATTACCAGAAGACCATATAATCAGGGAGATACGTAGTTCACCATACATAAGTGATCTCGAGGTTATCCATGGGATGTATGAATTTATTTTGATAATGTGGTAAAGTATTGATGGGGGATAGATTATAGGTCAATCATAGTCGGATGGACATCGACTTAAGAGATATGATTTCCCATTGAATGTTTCCTAATAATTTTTAAAAATATTTTCTATAATTGTTCTACATTTTTTGGTTTTTTGAACATTCTATTTAAATAATTTCAAGAGGGTTACTTTTTATCATGTCCATTTTATTCATTTCATGATAATTTTTAATTATTCTTTAGTTATTCGACTCACATTTCTTCAACTTCATTTTTTCAATTTTTTTATTGATTTTTCATTAAGAATCAATATATAAAGTGTAACATTATGATAATTTGGATTATTTTCCAATGATAACAAATCAAAATATTGACTTGTCGGAATCGTTTTATAACCATTAAGTAGTAAAAATGATTTTATTATTTGAATTTTTTTTAGATTGGATATTCATTCAATTTCAAGTATTAATGAGACTAATCATTTCTTTAATCAATGTTTAATTGAATTTTATCCCAATAACTATTCATATTAACTCCCATGAAATTATCATGTCTCTAACTCCACATATAATTATTTTTTACTTTATCATTAATTATGAATCAATTTTCTTACATATTTAACCATTTAGTAATATTTTTCAAAATTATATGAAATTTAATAATATCATTGAACATCTCACCCACCTTACTTATATATCAATCCTATTTTAGGTTATCTAGTATATGGTAGGAATTTATAAATCAAAATTGGATATTTGTGAAAAACACTGATCCCTATAAATCATGATACATATTAGAAGGATTGGGTAGAGTATCATGAGTTCAGTGAGAAAATAAATAAATCAAAACCATCAAATTAGTAAATAAAATAATAAAAGAAATAATATATTACCACCTCTATAATGAGATACACTATTAGAATCTGATGTCTCTATGTGTGTCTGATAATACATATTTACATTATTTATGTGGTTTGTTTTTGTACCGTTAAAAATTCTTTTGTGTGTACTTTATATTCAAATTTTCAATTTAGTGATATGAATTATCTTAATGAGAGAAAATATGTTTATTTTGGGTTTTATGGGAACAATTAACGGTACTATTTATATAACCCCACATTATAGAATTATCAAAATTAATGAATATTTGAATGTTATGATTCCTAACATGAAGACAAATATACTATGAAAAAATTATTTGGAATTTATAAATCCACTAAAACAATATTAGGAAACCAAAAATGTCATGAATTTACAAAATTTCATCTAAAATATTAGATCATTGAAACTAAATTAAAATTCAAGAACAATTTTATTTTACATGATATGAAAAAAAATTATTTAAATATGAGAATGAAAAATTTTGGGAAATGAGAATTTGAGAAAAACTTAGCATTCTTGGAACTTAATTTGACAAAATATTTAGTCTACGAACTATATTAATAAATAATTCATCATATATAGGTGGATTTATAATAATGTAAAAATTTAACAAAATTCAACCTAAACATGGTTAATAAACTATTATTAATCATTGGAGGATGGTTTGATGAGATAATGAAAAATTGATCTTAAACTCTTAAAATACATCCACGTATTTTACTAAACTAATATAAAATGAACATGACATGGATTTTTATGATAATTTAGAGAAAACATAAAAATTAGATTGTCTACATTGGAAAATCATGTAATGTTTAATAAATGCAAGCATCCATTTTTCAATTAATTAATCAAAACATCCTTAGGATAAAATTCTATTATATTGTTAGAGTTAGTGGGTTTCTAATTAAAAAACTCAAAATAATTTATAACATCTAATCCATTCATCATTGACAATACAATTTTTGAATTAATGGTTCAGTTGAAAAAAAAGTGTTCCAACATTTTATGTTTGAAATTAATCTACAACTTTGATGTTTTATTTTTAATCAAACATAATTGGTGTTATGTTTACATATATTTGACATCAAAATCACAATGTTTGTTATATTCATGATATGAATGGTATTTTTCTAAAACTAGTGTAAGTAGAATAATTGAAAAAAATTATTATTAACAAAGAATAGACATATTTTCAAAATAATTTTCACGTGGATATATCTTTATAGTTGAGAATGATTTAAACCAAAATTGTATGTAGACATAATTGGAAGAAGAATTTTTTTATGATACTTCATTCTAGATTCTTGGTATTTAATTTTTTAAAATGGTATACTTTTCGTTTTTACAACAATAATTATGAGTATATTAAATAATATGGGAGATTATTTTTAACTATGAATTAATTAAAAACAATTACTAGAACCATTAAAACCCCACTAATTTAATCTAATTTTAAAAAATCGTTCATGAATTTTTTAAAATATCATTTTTGAATTATGTGGATAAGAGATAATTAAGGAAAATGTATCACACATATGATCAATCCATTTAATGCGTTCCCAAAACTAATTATGAAAATTATATAAATATGGTAAAATTCTCTATATGTAAATATATCATTCTACTGATACACATTTTTATTGTTGTGATATTTTCTTGTTTGGAGGAGATTTTGTTATTTGTGGATGCTTAAAAGCTACAAAATCAATTCCATCAAAAAAAGTTGAAATTAACATGTTTTTTCTCATAAATTGGAATCCACATCCTATTTGTGAATACATTATGTTTCTAGAGTTTTATGGCTGGGGATATTGAATCTAGAAACACTATAGAAGAATCCTAAGGTTTCAATTATTTTATGTTTGATTAATTTTTATAGAAAGGCATCTAAATATTTATCTATGAAATTATATTATTTATCCTCTATTTTATAAAACCATATAAATAAACATGAAAATATGTATTCAGTGGTGGGAACATTTATTTTACATAATCTATCATTTTCTTAATCTCATAATTTTGAACATTACTGTTTAGATATAATGTATTTTATTTTTTCCTCTACATTCATTAAGAGAACATGTATTTTTTTGTATGGGATGTATGATAGTAAAGATATAATAGAATCAAAACAACAAGCATTTGAGAATTACTATTTATTTATAATGTTATAAATTTTTAAATCAAGATATATTATTCTTTTATAGAGGTTTTTATGTATATGGAATTTTAATTTCTACACAGTTTTTCTTATTTAATGCTTTTAATAAACTATGGTTTCTGGTTAATTAGTTTCAATAAATTACAATATTTAGTAAGACTATTTGAAAATTTTGGATGGCTATATTTATATAATCTACATTGATGAAAATTCCTTTGATGCAATTTTGTAAAAACTATTTTTCAACCAAAATAATATTTTCAGTTGAAGATATATTTTATGTGATGAAATTAATTAACATGCCTATTTCGGAGATAGTGAAATGTTATTTAACTTATTTTTACAAATAAAAATCATCAAAATTTTATAATCTATTTTGTAAACGTTATATAAATTGTAGAAAATTTTATTTATTTTTCATTATGAGTATTGAGCATAGCATTTAAATATTTATTTCGATTTTTTAACATATATAAATTTTAAATGTTTATCATTCACTATAATAATAAAAATTGGGGAGACTTTTGGGCTTTATGTGTGTGGTATTTTTATATTTAAATGATCTTTACTATGTATTAATGAATAACCAACAACAGAACAATTAATATTTTTTAAAAAAACGTATTTTTTTAGAAACATTTTAAAAATTTATATTGGGTCAATTTTTCAAAATACTTATATATGTGATTCCACATTTATTTATTTATAGTATCATACCACTCGTTCAATTGGGTTGATTAATTTCCTTCTATCTTCAAATTATTTCATCGAATTGAAATTTTTATTGAATTTTATTTAATAATCTTTTAAATATTAATCATTGAATTTGAATAAAATTTTTATGATATGATTTAAATTGGGATAACATATTAAAATCTAGTTTACAATGTGCATTGATTCCATCACTCATTAATTCTTATATTCCTTAACATAATAAATGTTTATTTGGTATTTATATGTTTTTAAAATATTTATCACAGATAACAATACAGTTGTGTCTCAATGCTTGTCTCTGAAAATGTTTGTGGCTTATCACATGGAGTTAAAGAGCCATTTGTATGTTTCATATAAATTTATATTTCTATTTTAATAATTAAGTTCAAATAATTTTACCATTTTTTTAAAAAGTAATAAATTTGTGAACTAAAATGATATTTTTAGAAGGTATAATTCAACCATTCTTCTTAAGGATATCCATGAGGGAATAAAATTTTCAAATTTATTAGTTATGACTTTTCTTTATTTATATATATATTTCAATTTTAATTCATTTAATATGAAAATTGTATTTATGAGGATAATATATGAAATTTATTTAGGTGAATTATAGGTATCCATAAAAATTATTTTTAGTGTGCAATAATTAAACCCCCGCCAAAACCCTAATGATTGAACAAAAAAATGATCTTGTTAACAATGTTTTGATATTTTTGGATTTTTAATCTATTATTCGTTTTGAAAAAATTATATTAATAATTTCATAATTTTATTCTCTAAGCTAAAATATTTGGATGATTTATTTTTGTCACATTGTAAATATTGAAATTACTCATCCACGTAGTTGTGTCACCATATTAAAGAGATAAAATAGGTTTATCTTCTCAAATGGAATAAATTATAATATATTATTTATCAAATATATATATATATATTAATTTTACATTAATACATTAAATAAAAATTCAAATGAAATTAAATTTTTAAAAATAATAATTATACCAAGAACTAATCAAATTTATTTTAAATGATCATTATTACATTATTTTTAAGATGGACATAGGGGGAAATTCATTTTTGTAATTTTATTCCTTATGGAAGGTTAGTTTTTCAAATCTGTAGTTTAATTTTTAGAAATTGAGTTTGAATAAATGTTTGACTGAGTAAATTCAATTTCATATGTTTGAAAACATTAGTGGTTTTTCTTAAATGAGTATATTTTTTATTTAATGTAATACCCATAGAAAAACACCTTATGTTTTTTCCGATATTATTATTATTTTTGATTCATTTATGATTTTTAGGGGTAAGAATATTTCAAAAATTTAGAGTGTTGTGAAACAAAACTGATTATGTTACTTTAATGCATTAATGTGTTCAAGTGGGTTTATTATATTCCAACCCTAAATGAATTATTTTTTCTATGTAAAATTTTGAGAGATTGTTACACAATTATCATTGAATATGAAACTCTTTCTTTTTGTTCAAAGTTATAAAATATTATTTAAAATGGGATTTCAAATAAAATTACAAATCCTTGTTGAGCCTACATTCCATTACTTATTCATCATTTTTTGGTTAAGATGACAATTTTGGATATTTAATTTATATCTCTTGTAAATAATTATTCATGTAAATAAATTAATTTTTGTAAACATATTTTAGTGTTAAAATGGGAATTTCTACAATCCTATTGGAAAAAAGAAGATTAGAAATATCAGTACAATATATATTGATGTTTTTAGTCTACTAATACTTTCTTAAAGAAATAAATTTTCATAAAAGATACATTCAATCCATAGAATTAATTCATATAATTTTAGGATACAAATCACAATATATACTAAATAAGATACATGGGGGGTTAATCATTTTTAAAAGTAATTATATATGGAATATAATTTTCTTATTTATAGACATTCTAACTGAAAAAAATATTTTATGAGGAAAATCATGTGGCATTAAATATTGATTAATTATTTCATTATAGGATATATAATCCAATATATTGAATTTATAATCATTTATGGAAAAAAAATTCTTAATGGATAAAGTTTGACTTTTTAGTATATTGGATGAAAAACATTATTCATTCAATATTTGATGATAAATGATGGTTTAAGCTACTCATTTATGAATATTTCTATATCTAAATTAAATTTTATTGTTATTTTGGAAAATTGGCTTCAAATGAGAATAGATAAATTAATATTACAATGAATTTAGATAATAACTGAAATTTTTTGAAACCAATTATAAATATTAATTTAAGTGTTTTTTAAATTAGAAATGTAAATTTATTGTTAAAACATAATCATTTAAATTAATGAGATAAAACTAATTAAAATAATAATGTATTAATATAAATTATTAATGCGTATTTTAATCTATATATAGAATTTTTTATTTATCAATATTTGGCTAACTAAATTTTTATGTACAGTTATAGCTATATATGGGAATTAAATTGTTGTTTAGTATTGTAACTTAATTTCCATGTATCTAATTTTCTACCATGCCTATGTAAATAATTTTATGAGTGCAGAATCCTCACATTTACATATATTTATATTTATTTGTTCATATAAATCATATTCATAATGTTATGTTGTATTAAAATGTTAACTATTGCATAATCGGAAATGACTAACCCATGAACGATGTAATCAAGTTCATTGAATCAAAAGTCCAATTTTGGAATCAAGAGTTCTGAATGAAACTTAATTTACAATTTTGATATGTCCATAGATAATAAAATATATTTTTTTAAAAGACCTAATAATTCAAACCAAAGAGAAACCAATATGGATTTGATGTTTGATGGCGATATTTTTTGTAAGGGCTTATTTAAGAAATATTTATGGGGAGGAAAGATGATGAAAATTGTGCTATAATGTTGTTTTTTCAAACATGAACATATTTTAATCACAAATTCATGTCAGTTATATTACCAGTGAGACACCAATATTGTCAAATCCCAAATTCAATCAAATTTTATTCGAAATGATTCCATGTCATGCTATGTGTTCAAAGGGGTATTTTGATGCTTATGAGAAAAATAAATGTTATCTAAAATATGAAAATATTCCTTAAGTTACATTTTTTTGTGAAATTTATGAAGTTAAATTTATAAAAATAATGATGTTCACTATATGTTAGAAAAAGTTTTAATTAAATTCTATGATCCTTATTATTGGTGTTTATTATGATTTGTGGTCAAGTTAAAGATTGGTTTTATCACTTTTATTTAATGTATTTTGGATCTCATTATTGAGTTTGATATCGTGTCATAGGAAATATAATTTCATAAAATAATGGTTGTGATTTGTTTCATTTATTTTTGGATTTTTTCTTTTTTATTGATTTAGTTTAATGAAATTTGTGGGGAAGGTGTAAATAAGATGGATTGACTTAGAGTGGGATGATGGGATTACGAATTGATATGAATCAAAATGACAATTGAGATATGAGGTTTACTATATATGGGACCCTACATGTTAAACTGATTGAAGTAGAAACAATGTTGGATGTGTAAGGAATTTGGAAGTATAGACAACTAGATCTGGGATATTATAAATATGTGGTTACAGTTATGTAGATATGTGATTGATGCCCAATGTAGAAGGGGAACCATGATTAATTTTTTATATACACCATGGATAATTAATACTCTATTTAAATTAATGGAATGTGACACAAGGTAGTATTAATTACCCATTTATGTGTACGGGTATATTGAGTGTCGTTGATAATACTATATGAGTAGTGATAAAGGGATAATGATAAAAAATGTTGTATAAAGTGAGACAAATATGTTATTTTAGAATAGTTTTGTGTGTGGGATGATTTATCTTTAAAAATTATATCAATTATTCTAATTATGATTTATAATACAATGAATAACACAACTTTAGAGAAAAAATAATATATCTAACACTCAGGATCCATAGAAGAGTTGTGATTATAATGATTATTTTGGAATCACATGAGACAATTTTAATTAGGGATAAAATTTAAGATCAAGAAAAGTGGGATAGACATTGAAAAAAGTAAAAACTCATTAATAAATTCATTTACATAATCATTCAATAAATATATAATTTAATATTACTATGATATATGCATCAGTTTTATGAACATTCTCAGCATAAAATTTATAGATTGATTGATTTTTTTATAGTTTTGTTAATCAATTATTGTTAATGTTTACTTTCTCATGAATTATGATACTCACTCTTCTTCTACAAATTATTTTTAAATCTATTCGTGATTTTTCATGAATTATCGATATGTGAATCACAAAATTATGGATATTAGGACTAGTTTCAATTTATAATAAATTGAGATATTGATTCATAGGTCTAGTTTAGTTATAATTTCACATTGATAGTCATTTTATCATTTGAATGATTTTTTTTATGTTCAGCTGATTTCATATTTTCATAATCATTAATTATTTGATGTGAGATTGATATAATTTTGTTTATATATTTTATTTAGTCCTGTTTTTTTAATCATATTATCATATAATCATCTAACGCATCTTTTTTGATTCATATGTCATTTTCTATAACTTTTAATCCATATTTAACCATTTACACTACTAAAAAATTTCGTCTATCCATTGTTAGGTCATTAATACCAAAATCTAAATGTACTATTAATGATCCATGTTCACATAACTAGAAAAATTGATTTTAATGGGGGTTTATGAAAACACTTTTTATCATGCTTAATGGGGACTATTAAAAGTGCAATACAAATTGTGTTAAAACGATCACATTATGAGCTCTGGTAAAAAATCACAAATAAAGGACCCAACTTTTTAGTACTACTAAAACAAAAATGATAGAGGAAGGCCTTTTATCAGAAATATAAAAAATGCAATGATAATGGGATGCCTTTTTCAAAACATAATAAAAGGTACAATTAAAGTGGTGGTCTATAATGTAATAATTTATGAAGTGCATATAAACACCCCCTTATCAGCCTTTTTTTACTAGCACAAATAAATGGTATATTTTTTAAAACATTAATATAATTATAACTAATAATAAAAATTAAATATATTTATATTGATATAAATTATATATATATATATTAAATAGGTTTTAGATATACCAAAATATAACTTTACACATAATATATATAAATTTATTGAAAATGGATTATAAAAAATGTAATAATTAATAAATACTAATTTGAAAACAATTATCGAGAAATTGTAATATAATAGATATTTGTAGAAAAAGATTATAAATGATCTAAATTAAAAAGATTTTTTAACTCAAACATCAATTAATCAAAACTTTTTATACAGGTATCTGTTTGGGAACTACGACATATATAACTGACACTTGTAATGATTTATTCTCTCTAATGACTCATTGAATCCTGGCTCACATTTTTTTAATCCTATAATTTCTAATAAGGCCTCTAAAACAATTTTTTAGACAGGTTCCCATATTTTATTGTCATTTGATGAAATTTCATGCTCATTTATGTGGGTATTATTCCCAAATTTAGTAGGGGATGAATTTTTAACCAAGGATTACATTCATATTGATATTAATGAATATTTTTTTTTTCATTTTTTCACAATGCAATTTTATATATAATTAAATACATTAATATTTTTCTCAGATTGACTAATAATAAATCACATGTATAAATATATATAAAAATATGAAAATAAAAAAATAAATATTTAAATATATAAAATAAATAATTAATATTCATTTTATTTACAGTAAAATATTATGAATATAAATTACCATATAAAAATAAAATTATATGTATATATAGTTTCTATATATTCATATGTGTGTTTTAGTAAACTTATATATATATATATATATTCTAATTTATATAAATGAATTTTAAAATATAATATATTTAAATAAATACTATTATAAATGTGTATAAAACATTTCAAAATATATACCAATACTTTTATGACATATTAAATATATAAGAAAACACACATAACATAGTGGTATTGAGTATTCAATCAGATCAGGTTGGTCCTGGGATCAAAACCCATCATGCAAAAGTATTTTGGCTCCACATGTAGTGTTGAGGATGGGGAGGGATGCATGATGTGGTATGGGTAGTGAAATGTTCTATGAATGGGGTTTTAAGCTATAACATCCTAAGTATATAATAAATAATACATTTACATATTTATTAATATTTTTGAATTACATTTTAATTTTAGTTTATTCAGGTTTCTATAGTCGATGTCTTACCTAATACACAACAACAAATTTCTTTGTAATCTTACATTGTACAAAAATAATATAATAATATTAATTTAAAAGGTAGTTAACACATAGTCATTGTATTGGTGAGAATGAATATAAATAACTAAATTTTTATTATATATGTTTGTTAAATGTTTTTACATTTATCCAATAAATTTTAGAGGCTTAAATTGCGAATGAATAAAATTTAAATCATAAATACTCTAATATTCACTAAAAGGTCGATTTATTGCCTATTGATGGAGAACTATATTTAAATGTAGTTTATGATAGTCTTATATGTTCTATTGGAACAAATAAAATTATTTTCTATATAGTGACATTAAAATTTACTTTGTGTATGTTTTTGTTATTTTTCCGATAATGTTCATTTTTTAATGAATAGTGAAAAATGCTATTTTTTAGTTCAAAAATTCTTTTTAATATAATTTATTTATATGGTTATATTAGCTTTTTAATTTTTTTAAAGTTTAATTGGAATATATTTTTACCATTTAATCTAATGGTTGTCATTGAAATTAATTTCACTTGGACATTAGACTTAAACAAATGTCAATCTTTTGATAGATATTGTTTCTTATAAAACAAGCTATTTGTTTTGACAATGGGAATTAATTATAAAATTAATTAATGCGACATATATTTTTTGAATTTTTTAAAATAGAATTTTTTTTAATTATGAATATATAATATATCCTAGGGTGAATTTTTGGTATCTTTTCCAAAAAAAATTCAATTTTTAATGAATAGTGAAACAATTAAGTGGTATTTAAAAAAATTAATTTTTAGTTTAAATGAAATTTTACCACGTCTATGATTTTAATTTAAAAAATCTTGCATACATTGTTGCAATTTTTATGTAATGTGTGGTTCAATGGGATGAAAATTATAAGGCCCCAGCCTTAAACCTTACTTAATCTTGAGTTATTACAAGATTACACAATGAGGATCTTTTCGGGTTTAGAGTTTAAGAGAATTAGATCATAAAACTTGCATTGCATTCCACATATAAACAAAGTGGATACATAAAGATAGTATTCTTCTTTCCCGTCAATGGAAACATATTTAAAATAAAACATGGATTCTTTCTTGGCACTTCCTTGACACTATCATCATATCATGTACCTTTCCCTTGAAATGTGAAAAAAATTTCAAAAAACATGGGATGAGCATAAAAAGCTCAGTAAGGGATATAGAAATATGGAAAGGAAACATGGGTACATATATACATAAGAATTAAATCATATTTTACCCATAAAACATAAGCACTTTAACATACCTCATCAAATCATGAATAAATCATAGAAATCATAAGACATAAAGGTAACTTGATGCATTCATAACATTCTTACATAGGGAGTAACCCTCTTGGTTACGTTTGGAATACCCATCACAGTATATTCCCTAAATCTCTTCGGTGAAACCTTAATGCTTCACTGCTTCACGTTACCTAATGCATTGGAGAGCTATATCGGGCTCACCCACCCTTAGTCTATCACGAAACCACCTGTCTTCATAATAATTCCCAAGAACCTCAACATAATCGTATCACATAAAACATGCATAAAGGAAATATAAAATTTCCACCTTTCAATCACAAGATATCAATACAACACATTGATATAAAAACATTATGAAAACAATTTTTAATACCAAAATTAATGAAAAGTAAAACATGTTATTTATTTTTCTTTTAAATAGAAGGTATGGCTTGTAGAGGAAGCAGAAACTCAAATAATGGTCACGGCGGCGGAGAATTCATTGTCGCCGCATACGTACGATAAAAACATTCCCTTTTGTCATTTAGTAAATGCTTCGTATAAAAAATATTTCTTTTGGATAAACGTAAATGTAAAAGTGGTTTATACACTGTATAAAACAATGTTGTGTATATAATAAAATATGCCTCAATAAAAGGAGATTGAGACGAAGTCCCATACCTCAAGTCCGACTTGACTCGATCATTTTTTAATGTCTTGAATAATAAACATGAGTTATTTTATACTTTCTAAAGAACCTTCTTCAATTTCATTTTTCTTTTTATATCACTTCATACCATGTCATGAACACTATGTAATTATTTTAGTTTATAACAGTCGTTTTAACGATCATTGGTACTTGAGTCAAAATATGCTCTTTATAATTACAAGTTGTTCATGTATCCATTATATCCAGATTTATAATCATGATGCATATATCATATATATCATATATATCCAGTATATATATTCATTTATAATATTACATAATCATTTAGAGGTAAGAAAAGAAATGCACCGTTCATGGAGACGGTAAGCAGTACGGACGCATGAACGATACTTTGATTTATATTTCGTATTTTATAGAATGGAATCATAATTATATAAAGTTATATTATAATTATAGTATAATATCATATATAATATCATTGTTCCATCCTTTATACATCCCACATATGGTATTTAATGAATCAAATCACTTTGAGGGGGCGGTAGTCCGCACTTCCTCAAATGAAGATATCGCGTTTACCCATAATGGGAATCATAATGGTATGTCCAAAATGAAAAATACAGAAGCTTAAGGAAAACATAAACATATTATATATTATATATAAATACATTTTCATATTAATGGCCACCTTTGAAGGTGTTAATAGAATGTTGAACAATCATCGTTTCGGGAGGCATAAATTCACCATCCACGGAAACAGTATGTATTTTAACCATTAGATGTATGTGTGTGTAAGTGTAGTTGAATCATTCGTATAACAACATCCTATTATATTGAAGATACTGGAGTTGTTACAAAAGAAATGAATAGAAAGAGTATAGGGGGTTGGAGAAGCAAAATAATACAAAAGGGCTCAAGTGAAGACATTACCTTAAATTCAGGTAACTCCCATTGGTTTGATCTCAAAGGCTTCCTTGGGAAGACTTCTGCCCAAAGTGAGGATTCAAGAAGTAAGAGAGGGATGTGGAGAGACAAAATTGGAAGGGGTTGGCCGATTCAATGGCTTTGGGAGTGTGGGTAAGGAGGTAGAGGTGGCAGCCTTTTATAAGAGGAGAAGAGGGTCACTCTTGGAAAGTAAAGAAATGTTACTTTATTTTCAAATGGGATACAGATTTTAAAGGCCCCACATTGATATAATTCGAGGATAATGTGATAATAGTTCGAAATATACCCACACAATTGGTTTTGGACATGTGTAGGTATTTGAGTTTACATTTTCTATCAATTTTATTTAAATCGTCAAATAATGAGGTAATCGCTGCATCATTATGATGTCATAAATAATTTAATAAATTTAATGTCTAAAAATTATAAAAATATTCTATGATGTAGAAAATGTTTTTATATTTCGAATGTCTATTTATAGTCCAAAATATCCTTTATGTAGACAAAATTAAAAATATTTTACTTAGGTGATACATTCTTTGTTACATTTAACATTCATTAAAAATAAAAAGATAAAAAGTCACTTTCTCACAAAAGTGATTCCATGGGGTCCCCCAATTTGGCAGAAGGCATCAAATAGTCTGCCATGAGACAACCAGTATCCTTAGGACACATTTGGGTGTCATTTTTTATTATTATGATATTATTTTATTATCCTTAACTACCAGATTACTCATTAATCAAGATAATTAAAGATAAAGACTGTCGTTACTATTAATAATGTCCAAAAACAAAAGAATCTTAATTACATAATTTGGACCTTCTGATTCCAAATATGTAATCCATTTTACCAAATTACAAACACATTAATTTCAATAATTTATTGAAAAATAATTCCCGTTGTCAAAACAAATAGCGGGTTTTTTTAAACAATATCTATGAAAAGATTGGCATTACTTTATGACCAATTTTAAAGTGAAATTAATAATAATGACCACCATTGGATTAAATAGTAAACATATATTCAGATTACACTTTAATACCAATTAAAAATATAATTTAACCATATAATTAAATTATATGGAAAAGCAGTTTTGATGTAAAATGCAGTATTTTTCACTATTCATTAAAAAATGTAAATTGTCAGAAAAATACCAAACATTTATCCAATGTAAATTTCAATGTCCCAATAATAATGAATATTTTTATTTTGACATATATTGATTATAAAAATGTCAAAAGTTTTATTTAATAAGGGTTTTCCATCAAAAGGATGTAAAACAATCTTTTAAGAATATTAGTGTATTCCATGCTTAAGATTGGATTTATTTTCATTTAAGCCTCAAAACACTATCTAATTCATTAATAGACATAGATAATAATATCTATTATTCATTACTTACTTGGGATGTTACATCCTTCCCCCCTTTAGAAAATTGCACCCAGTAATTTATTTACTTATCGAATAAATGGGGGTACTTATCCCTCATTGCATTTTCAAATTCCAATGTTGCCTCCTCCATCATGTGGTTTTTTCACAAAACCTTTACCTGATTAATCACCTTATTCTGTAACACTTGATCCCTGTGGTCAAGAATCTGGACCGGTTGTTCCTCATAAGATAGGTTCTCTTCCAGCTGACCTACCTCTGGACACAAAACATGAGATGGATCTAGAATATAATTTCTCAGCATTGAAACATGAAAAACATTGCGTACCTGAGATAAACTCGGAGGTAAATCCACTCGGTAAGCAACTGATCCAACTATCTCCAGAATTTCATATGGTCCAATGAACCTTGGACACAACATTCCTTTCTTACCAAATCGAATCACACTTTTCCACGGTGGTACTTTGAGAAAAACATGATCACTTACCTCAAAAGAGAGATCCTTCCTCTTGTTGTCCGCATAACTCTTCTGCCTACTCTGAGCTTTTATCATGTGTTTCTGTATCAGCTGAACTTTTCTGCAAACTCTTCTACCAATTCTGGTCCCATCAACTTCCTTTCACCCACTTTATCCTAGAAACCAGAAGTTCGACACCGCTTCCCATATAATTCCTGAAATGGTTCCATCTGTATACTAGAATGAAAACTGTTATTATATGAAAATTCAACCAAAGAAAGATGTTGGTCCCAACTTCCCTGATAATCCATCTAACATGCACGTAGCATATCTTCCTATGTCTGAATTGTTCTTTCTGACAGCCCATCTGATTGAGGATGAAAAGCTGTTCTAAAATTTAATTCAGTACACAACGACTTCTGAAGGCCCTTACAAAAGTTAGAAGTCAACCTGGGAACATGATCGGATATAATGGATAGAGTAACTCCATGCAACCTGACTATCTCGTTAAGGTACAATCGATAAAGTTCATCTAGGGAAAAAATGTCTCGTATAGAAAGGAAATGAGCAGATTTGGTTAAGTGATCAACAATAACCAAGATTGCATTATTACCACGATATGTATTTAGTAATCCCACATCAATGTCCATGGATATATTCTCCCATTTCCACTCTGGTACTGGTAAAGGCTGAAGCATCCCTTTTGGTAACTGCTACTCTGCTTTAACCTGCTGACAAGTCAAATACTTCACAGTAAAATCAGCAATATCTCATTTCACTCCATCCCACCGGTAATACTCCAACAGATATCTATACATCTTAGTACTGACAGGATGAACTGAAAATGGAGAACAATGAGCTTCACATAACAACACTCTCTTCAACTGTGAATCACAAGGCACACACAATCTCTTCCCAAATCACAAAACGCAATCATTTTCAATGTTGAATTCAGGAAACTTACCTTTCTAAACAAGCTCTACATTTTTCTGCAACTCACTGTCTTGCTTCTGTGCTTGCTTGATTCTATCTGATAGAGATGATCTCACTGATACCTGAAACAAAACAGAAGAAATTCCTACACCAACAACATATATGCCAAAGTTCATCAAAACCTTAACAAAAGGATCACGTTCCAAACGCAACATTGTTAATGAAGCATTACTATTTCGACTGAAAGCATCAGCCACTTTATTTGCTTTTCCCGGAAGGAAATGAATTGTAAAATCATAATCCTTGATTAATTATATCCATCTCCTCTATATCATGTTCAAATCTTTCTGAGTGAATATATACTTTAATTTTTTTTGATTTGTATATATTTCACACTTTACTCCATACAAATGATGCCTCCAAATTTTTAAAGTGAAAACAACACCAGCTACTTCCAAATCATGTTTAGGGTAATTTACCTCATGAGTTTTCAACTGACGTGAAGCATAAGTAATTAACTAATCATTCTGCATTAGGACACAACCAAGTTCATTCAATGAAGCATCACTGTATATTACAAACTCACCATTCCAGGAAGGTAGTGCCAAAACTGGAGCATTCACCAATCTTCTTTTCAATTCCTGAAAACAATCATCACATTCTTTTGTCCAAATAAACATAACACCCTTCCGAGTTAGCTTAGTCATTGGACTAGATAATTGTGAAAAATTTCTGACAAACCTTCAGTAATATCCTGCCAAACCAAGGAAGCTACGAATCTCAGTTACATTTTTGGGTCTTGGCCAGTCTCCCACAACTTTAGTTTTTGAAGGATCAACATTTATCCCATATTTAGAAACAATGTGACCAAGGAAAGAAATTTGTTGCAACCAAAACTCACTCTTGCTGAATTTTCCATACAGGTTGTTTTCTTTTAAGGTTTGCAAGATAATCTTTAAATGTCTTTCATGATACTCTTTACATTTATAAAACACCAAAATATCATCAATGAATACCACCAAAAACATATCCACAAACTCATGGAAAATTGTATTCCTTATGTTGATGAATATTACAGGTGCATTGGTTAGCCCAAAAGGCATTACTACAAATTCATAATGGAAATATCTTGTACGGAACGTGGTCTTCGGAACATCTACTTCCTTTACCTTCAGCTGATGGTACCCCAATATCAAGTCAATCTTTGAAAAATACTGAGCTCCCTGGAGCTGATCAAACAAATCATCGATATGAGGCAAAGGATAGTTGTTCTTAACAGTGATGTTATTCAAGGATCTATAATCAACGCAAAGTCTCATTGAGCCATCTTTCTTTTTAACACACATAAAAAGAGCACCCCATGGTGATGTGCTAGGTCTAATGAAACCTTTCTCTAAAAAATCTTGCAATTCCTCCTTCAACTCTAAAAGTTCAACTTGGGCCATTCGATAAGGGGTTTTTGAAATTGGCATAGCATCAGGAACTAAGTCAACAGTAAACTCAACATCCCGATCTAGTATTATTCCAGGTAACCCATCAAGAAAAACATCAGGATACTCATTTACCACTAGCACATCATTAATCTGAACAGTTCCTTTATTTTCAACGATGTGTGCAAAGTAACATTCATTTCCATCTTTTACCAGTTTCTTGGCCTCTGGATTAGTTATCAACTGTAAGGGTCCATTCTTGTACACAAACTGAATGTGTTTCTGAAAATAATCTTTTTTAGCCCTACAGTCAATCTAAGCATCGTAAATAGAGAGTCAACCCATACCCAGGATAACATCAAACTATACTAGAGGTAGAACAATTAACTTTGCAAGTAGGTTCTTTCCACATGTAAGGATAGGAAGATACTTATAAATTCTTTTTGCCAAATCATTTCCCCCAGGTGTTTTTATCACATGTTTAGGAGTCATTTATTGAGATGGTATTCCCATTTTACTAGAAAATTTTTCAGAGATGAAAGAATGCGTAGACCCCGAATCAAACAACACACTGGCATAATCTGAAAAAACAAACAATGTACCTGATACAACATCATTTGATGGCCCCACATCTACTGAAGTAGTTGCAAAGGATTTCACACCCCTTTCTGCTTGTAGTCTAACTGCTTCCCATCACTCAAGATCTTTGTCGGACACTCGTTTTCATAGTGACCCATCTCATTTCACTTAAAACAGTTCACTAACTTTAAATAAAATTTAGTCTTACCTTCACCTTGATCTTTTTTTAGTGCAATCACGAGCCTTATGTCACATATTACCACATCGGTAGCACTTTCTAGAATTCATAAGTCATTCCCCATCATGCCTTTTGCCACATTTATCACAAACTGGAACCTTAGTTTTCTTACCATCAGACTTTTTTGATGAATTCTTACCTTTCTCTTGCCACCATGGTCTCTTCTTCTGTTAGTTGTTATAGAACACTTGATAATTGAAAAACTATATTTCCACCTTCTTAGCACATCGTACAAGGTTTTCATAACTTTTGAACTCACAAGAAGCTAAAGCCCTTCGATATTTTGGCTTTAATCCAGAGTAAAACGATTGATTTTACTGTCAAGGTGTCGGATAAAATTTGGAGCATACCTTGCCAATCGAGTGAACCATTCTTCATAGGCGGCCACTGAGTCTTACTGTTACCTAAATTCCCAGAATTTATTTTCCATCCTAAGTCAAACAGCCTTAGGAAAATAATTATCATGAAACATACCTTTTAATTCATCCCAGTCAAGATCATCAATCTCATCAGCGTCCCTGATATTTTTAACCATCGACCACCACTGATCTGTTTCACTCTCCAAACGGTAAATAGAAATACTAACCTTTTGATTGTCTGAACACCCCATGACATCGAAAATCTCTTCCAGATCTTTAATCCACCCTTCAGCTAACATAGGGTCAGATGATACTCTGAATGATGGTGGATGATGCCTCATGAAATGTTCCACCACTGACATGTTCCTCTGCAGTTGATTTGGATGATCTCGTGCATGGATACCACCACTATTTATCGATTGAGTCAACTGCACCATTACTACAACAAACTATTCAGTTCCAATTCCGACCATCTCAGGATGCTGATTCGGAAGGTTATTTCCTACTTCATGACTTCCTAGCACTGCTTCCATGTTTCCTCTGCGGAAAACCATTCTGAACAAACATGTCTTAGATGAAACCACATGGTAATCTTCAAATGCTATATCATTTCAAAAAAATAATTGTATAATCATTTAATAGAATTCTAACTCCTAATGTTTTCTAAACCGACCTCTGATACCAACTATAAAGCCCCAACCTTAAAACATACATAATCTTGAGTTATTACAAGATTAAAAATTGAGGATCTTTTCAGGTTTAGAGTTTTAGAGAATTAGATCATAAAACATGCATTACAATCCACATATAAACAAAGTGGTAACATAAAGATAGTATTCGTCTTTCCCATCAATGCAAACATATTTAAAATATAACATGTATTCTTTCTTGACACTTCCTTGACACTATCATCATATCATGTACCGTTCCCTTGACCTGTGAAAAACATTTCTAAAATAATGGGATGACCATAAAAAGCTCAGTAAGGGATATAAAAATATGTAAAGGAAACATGGGTACATATATACATAATAATGAAATCATACATTACCCATAAAACATATTCACTTTAACATACCTCATCAAATCATGAATAAATCATAGAAATCATAAGACATAAAGGTAACTTGAGGCATTTATAATATTCTTACGTAGAGATTAACCCTCTTGGTTATGTTTGGAATACCCCTCACAGTATATTCCCTAAATCTCTTCGGATAAACCTTAACGTTTCCCTGCTTCGCGTTACCTAATGCATTGGTGAGCTATATCGGGGTCACCTGCACTTAGTCTATCACAGAACAACCGGTCTTCATAATAATGCCCAAAAAGCTCAACATAATTATATCACATAAAACATGCATAAAAGAAACATAACATTTACACCTTTCAATCACAAGATATCAATACAACACATTTATATAAAAACATTATGAAAACCATTTTCAATACCAAAATAAAAGAAAAGTAAAACATGGTATTTATTTTTCTTTTAAAAAGAAGTTATGGCTTGTAGAGGAAGCCGAAACTCAAATAATGGTCATAGCGGTGGAGAAGTCGTTGTCGTTGCATACGTATGACAAAAACATTTCCTTTTTTAGTTTAGTAAACGCTTCATATAAAAAATATTCCTTTTGGATAAACGTAAAAGTAAAAGGGGTTTATACACTGTATAAAATAAAGTTTTGTATAAAATAAAATATGCCTCAATGAATGTAGATTGAGACAAAGTCCCATACCTCAGGTCCGACATGACTCGATCGTTCTTTAATGTCCTGAATAATAAATGTGAGTTTATTTCTACTTTCTTAAGAACCTTCTTCAAGTTAATTATTCCTTTTATATCATTTATTACCATTTCATGAACACTATGTAATTATTTTAGTTAATAACGGTCGTTTTAACGATCAATGGTACTTGAGTCAAAATATGCTCTTTATAATTACAAGTTTTTCATGTATCCATTATATCTAGAGTTATAATCATGATGTATGTATAATATATAACATATATATCCCGTATATATATGCATTGATAATATTACATAATCATTTATAGGTAATAAATTAAATGCACCATTCATGGAGACGGTAAGCCGTACGTACACATTAACGCTACTTTCATTTATATTTCGTATTTTATAGAATGGAATCATAATTATATAAAAGTATATTATAATTCCAATATAATATCATATATAATATCATATTTCCATCCTTTATATGTCCCACATATGTTATTTAACGAATCAAATCACTTTGAGCGGTCGGTAGTCCGCACTTCCTTAAATGAAGATATCGCGTTTACCCATAATGGGAACCATAAAGGTATGCCCAAAATAAAAAATACAGAAGCTTAAGGAAATAATAAACATATTATATATCATATATAATTATATTTTAATCTTAATGGCCACCTTTTAATGTGTTAAAAGAATTTTGAACAATCATCGTTTCGGGAGGCATAAAATCACCATCCACGGAAACAGTATGTCCTTTAACCATTAGAAGCTGGTGTGTGTAAGTGTAGCTCGAATCTTTCTTATAAAAACATCCTATTATATTTAAGATACTGTAGTTGTTACAAAATAAATTAATAAAAAGATTTTAGGGTGTTGGAGAAGAAAAATTAAACAAAAGGACTCAAGTGAAGACATTAACATAAAATCGGGTAACTCCCTTTGGTTTGAGCTCAAAGGCTTCCTTGGGAAGACTTCTACCCAAAGTGAGGCTTCTAGGAGTAAGAGAGGTATGTCCAGAGACAAAATTGTCAGGTTTTGGCTGTGACAAAGTCTTTGGGAGTGTGGGTAAGGAGGTAGAGGTGGGGGCCTTTTATAAGAGGAGAGGAAAGGCACTCTTGAAAAGTAAAGAAATGTTACTTTATTTTCAGATGGGTTTCGGATTTTAAAGGTCCCAAATTGATATAATTCTAGTATAAGGTAATAAGGGTTCGAGCAATACCCACCCAATAGGTTTTGGACATGTGTAGTTCTTATATTTTACATTATCGTTCCATTTTATTTAAATCGTCAAATAATGAGGTCATCGCTGCATTATTATAATGTCATAAATAAATTAATAAATTTAATGTCTAAAAATTATAAAAAAATACTATGATTTAGAAAATCTTTTTATCTTTCCAATGACTATTTATAGTTCAAAATATCATTTATTTAGGAAAAATTAAAAATATTTTACTTAGGTGATACATTCTTTGTTACATTTAACATTCTTTAAAAATAAAAAGATAAAAAGTCACTTTCTCAAAAAAGTGATTCCATGGGTCCCCAAGTTCGGCACAAGACATCCCATGGTCGGACATGAGACAACCAGTAGCCTTAGGACACATTTTGGTGTCATTTTTTATTATTATGATATTATTTTATTATCCTTAACTACCCGATTACTCATTAATCAAGATAATTAAGGATAATTACCGTCGTTACTATTCTTAATGTCCAAAAACAAAAGATTCTTAATTACATAATTTGGACCTTCTGAGTAAAAATATGTAATACATCTTACCAAATTCCAAACACATAAATTTCAATAATTTATTGAAAAATAATTCCCGTTGTCAAAACAAATAGCGGGATTTTTTGAAACAATATCCATGAAAAGTATGGCATTAGTTTATGACCAATTTCAAAGTGAAATTAATCCTAATGACCACCATTGGATTAAATGGTAAAAATAAATTCAGATTACACTTTGATACCAATTTAAACTATAATCTATCTAAATAATTAAATTAAATGAAAAAGCAGTTTTGATGTAAAATGCAGTATTTTTCACTATTCATTTAAAAATGAACATTGTTAGAAAAAAACCAAAAATTTATCCAATGTAAATTTCAATGTCCCAATCATAATTAATATTTTTATTTTGAAAAATATAGATTATAAAATTTTCAAAATTTTGATTTAAAAAGGGTTTTCCATTAAAAGGCAGTAAAACAATCTTTTAAGAATATTAGTTTATTCCATGATTAAGATTGGATTTATTTTCATTTTAAGCCTCTAAAACACTGTCTAATTAATTAATAGACATAGAAAAAATATCTATTATTCATTACTTACTTGTTATGTTACAAAAATATTTTGTTTTGAATAGTATCTTTTATGTTTTATTTACCGCATTTAAAGATAATTAGTGCAATTAAAATCAAAAAAAAAATGTTATAATAATATGAAATTACCATTACACTTTTACCACCATTATTGGATGAGTCATGAACTACCATGACAATCCGTGGGTCAATTTTTGGGACACCATGGAGGATCTTGGGTAAGATAATGACATTAATACCTTTTATTTAAAGTACAAATAAAATTGTCACAAACAAGTATTTTTTTACTAAAATAATTTTTACATGGGGTTATATAACTTATAATTTGGAATAAAAATATATATTAAAATGATAAAACGATTTCCTACATCAATGATATTTATTTATAATTTTTATTCATCATATAAATAAAATTATTTATGAATCAATGATGAATCATTATTTAAGTCATTAATGAATGTTTAAAATAAATAAGAAGATAAAATTTAAAATATTATCCAATACATTTTCCATTTCTTATTGGATGATTTTATTTAAAAAATGGGACATCTTATATTAGAATTTAAGGATTTTTTGACCTATTGAAATCGAAAATCATTATATAATAAAATAATATTTTTAAACATTCAAAAAGAGCCCCTCCTCTCACTTATAAAAAGACCCCACTTCCTACCCCTTTATGACACTTCTCAAAAGCTTTGCCTCATCAAAACTGTACGAAAATATTCTCCCACGATCTCTCTCTTCACCCTAAAAGCCTTACCTTAGGTAGAAATCATTAAAAGATTCCCATTTGGTACAATCCAAGGGGAGTTACCTGATTTAAAGGTTATGTATTATCTTATGTTCGATTGAATTATTTTGTCTCTACAACCCCCTAAAATCTATTTATTATTTCATTTTGTAACAACAACAAAATCTTCAATATACTGGGATGTTATGAGAATTATTTGAGCTACACATACACACAACTCCATTTAATGGGTGAAAAAACATACTATTTCTGTGGACGGTGAACTACTGGCTCATGAAATTATGATTGTTTAATTATCTCCTACAGCCTATCATAGTGTCCATTAAGATGTCACTGTATTTATATATGATATATATCATTTTTATGTTTTTATTATTCTAATGTATTTTTTATTTATGTCATACCTTTATGGTTTCTATAATAGGTAATCGTCAAAATTTCAATTTAGGTAGTGTGGACATCCGCCCCCTGAATGTGATATGACTCATTCATGCAATATATAGGATGTATAAAGATAGATTTAATGATATAATATATGATATAATAATGTAATTATAATATAACTTTATATAATTTTGATTTTATTCAATTAAATACATACTAGAAATGAAAGTAGCGTTCATGCGTACGTATGTCGTACCGTCTCCATGAATGATGCATTTCATTTCATACCTTTAAATGTTATGTAATATTATAAATGAATGTATATACTGGATATATTAGATATATTTGATATCAAATTCATGAATATAATTATAGAGATAATGGATATTTTACCACACGAACAACTTGTAATTTTAAGAAGTTTATTTTTTACTCAAGTAAAAAATATCGACAAAATGACGGTTATTAACTTAAATTATTACATAATGATTAAAACATTGTAATAAATTATCAAAAATGAATAACTAACTTGAAAAATATTCTAAAGCAAGTAGAAATTAACTCTACTTTATTATTCAGGAGATTGAAAAATGGTTGAGCCAAGTTAAACCTGAGGTGATGGACTTCATCTCAATCTCCTTTTATTGAGGATTATTTTGTTTTAATACAACAAATTCATTTATACGTTGTACGAACACCATTTAATTTTTATTTCACTCAATGATAATCATATTCTATGAAGCTTTTTACTAAACAAAAAAAGTTAATGTTTATTTTAATGTACGCGATGATAATGAACTTTCTGCCATCGCGATTATTAATTGATCACTGGCTTCCTTAACAATCCGTAATGTTTTTTAAAAGGATAAATAAATACTATATATTCTATTAAGTATTTTTGTATTGAAAATTGTTTTGATAATGGATTTTTTATACCAATATATTTAAGTGATATATTGTGATTGAAATTTTTAAATATTTTCATTCCTTTATATTTGTTGTATTTGTTATGATATTATAATGGTACTTGGTCTTTTGACAGGTGTTTATGTGATAAACCAAATAACGAGTGGTTCCGTGATAAACTAGGATGAGTGGTTACGTTTTAACCTCCACTGCATTGGGTATGGAAGTCAGTCGTATGACTGTTCCATTTAGTGACATATGTGGAAGTTGACCGTATGGTTATTCCATTTAACTATGTTATTGTTCCAAGTAAAATTTATATGTTATGTGTTATTTATATGGGTTCTATGTTGATCATTTGGATATTAAATGGGTAATCAATGATAATTTATTAAGTGGAATGTATTTTCTACTTTATTATGTTAAAATGTATTACTTATGATTATGTAATCATGGTTTACTTGTAATTTTGAAAAACAAACAGTTTCTTTCTTATTTTGTCCCTTAATTAGTTTTTTACACTCATCCAATGTTTTTGAAATTTTTTTCACATGACATAAAGTGGAATAGGGTCATGGATGGGATCATGGATAGTCATGTTGTCTGAAACATTGAAATGGACATGACTCTTTTTTTCAAGAGTTTTTATTTTATGTGAAAAAATCAAAAATGAGTAGAAGTGTCAACTTTTTAGCATTTGAGATGAAATAGTTATGGACTAATTCCCTACAACCCTAAACATTAAAATATCATCAATGTTAATTATTCATTTAATTCAATATTATGTAATGTTTTAAGGCTGGGTCCATATAGTTGGAATCAACGTTCTATTTTGATAACTTTAGGAGTTAGACTATTGTTAATTTCATGTCCATAAATTAATTTATGATATGATTGAAATGATATATAATTTAAATATTACCATGTTGATTCACCTAGAATATTTATATGTTCAGAATGGATTTCCACAGAGGAAGCAAGGAACTAATGTTGGGATGAAATCATGAGGAAAACTACCTTCTAAATCTGCAACCTGTGATGGTCGGAATAGGAACATACCCATTTGTTGCAGTGATGGCACATTTGACTCAGGATATAAGTGGTGTTGGTATCCATAAACAAGATTATCTAGATCAACCATAGAAGAACATGTCTGTAGTGGATCATTTTATGAGTCAACATCCCCCATCAATCAAAGGATCGTCTGACCCTATTCTAGCAGATGGGTTTATTAAAGCACTGGAGAATATTTTTTATGTCATGGGGTGTTTGGAACACCAAAAGGATATTCTCGTTGATTACTATTTTGAAGCTTAAGTTGATTAGTGGTGGTCGATGGTGAAACATATTAGGGATAGCGAGGAGATTTGTAAACTTGACTGGGAGGAATTCTACGGTATGTATCTTGAGATATATTCTCATAATGTGGTTTGTCTTAGGTTGGAAAAAAAAAATCCTATAATTGAGGCAGGATGATGACTCGGTGGCTGCTTATGAATAATGGTTCACATGAATGAAAATGTGTGCTCTAAATTTCATAAGAGATATTTATAGTAAAATCAACTATTTTACACTGGGTTAAAGCCATAGTATCAAAGGGATTTAGCATCCCGTGAGTACAAAATTCATGAAAAACTTGTTCAATGTGTGGTGAAGATAGAAATTGTGTTTGTCGCTAATCAGTTGTTCTTTGAAAAACAACAGAATTAACGGTCTACTTAGTAGGTAAAGGGAATGAAATCATCAAATAAGCATCAAGGAAAGAAAACCAAATACCCATCCTATGTTAAGTGTGGTAAAATAAATCTTAGATAATGTTTATCCAAATCTTTAATGGGCTTCTGGTGTGGTATGTATGGACATATAGCCCGTAACTATAAGGTAGATGATCAAGCAGGAAAAGATAGGCCACCAGCAAGATGTTTTATATGTAACGAAATAGGTAATTATGAAAATGAGTGCCAATCTATGAACTCAACTGAGAGAAAACAAATAGACTACAAGCGGAAAGGGGTGGTGAAATTCTTTGTTAATGCTTCCGTAAATTTTGTGCCATCAAATGAAGTGGTATCTATTACACATTTTTTTATTAGATTATACCAATGTATTGTTTGATTCAGGTTCTACACATTAATTCATTTCTGAGAATTATTCTAGAAAATTTTGAATTCAATCTCATGATATTAATCCTAAAAATATGATAAAAACAAATAGAGAAAATGTTGAGGCAAAAAGAAATCTTAAAAACCATTATGTCCTTGTGTGCAGAAATAATCTACATGCAAAACTTATTGTTTTTCCTCTAGTATAGTTTGGTTTTAATTTGGGCCTAGATTGGATTTTGTTTTATCATGATATGATTGACTGCAGAGTTAAAGTGGTTTCTTTTCATAAAGATTTTCAGTTTGTGTACATGAATGAACCCATGATTTTGATAACATATCAAGAAGCTGGGAAGCTGGTAAAAGTTGGAAATGAATGTTACCTTGCTCATATTCTTAAACACAAAAGAACTATTTAGATTAATGATGTGCCCATGGTAAATGAGTATTTTTATTTTTTCCCTAATGATTCACCTCGTATTATACCTGATCGAGAAGTGAAAATTACTTTTGAATTAAATCGTTATTTTAATCCAATTTCAAAGCGCCCTTATCAAATTACTCAAGTTGAACATTTAGAGATAAAGAAGAAATTTCAGGAGTTATTAGATAATGGTTTCATTCGTCCTAGAACTACACCATGGGGTGCTCCTATCTTGTTTATTAAAATTTAATATAGTTCAATGAGACTTTCCCTTGATTATAGAGAATTGAATAACATCACTGTTAAGATCACATAACTTTTTCCTCATATTGATAATTTGTTTGACCAGCTCCAGGGAGCTCAATATTTTTTGAATATTGACTTGAGGTCAGGATACCATCTGTTGAATGTAAATGAAGAAGGGGTTCAGATGACCAAATTCTGAACTCTATATGGCCACTATGAATTTTAATTATGCCTTTTGGGTAATCCAATGAACCTGCTATATTCAATGATCTAATGAACAGAATTTTCAATGAGTTCTTTGATATGTTTGTGGTTGTGTTCATTGATGATATTTTTGTTTATTCTAAATGTAAAGAAGAATATTAAATTCATTTAAGGGTTATCGTGGAATCCTTTAATAAAATAATACTGTATGGAAAATTCATCATGTACGTGTTTTTGTTACAATAAATTTCATTCCTTGGTCACATTTTTCAAAAAATATAATAATTGTTGATCCTGCTAAAACAAAAGTTGTTGAAGAATGGACATGACCCACAATTATAATAGAGATACGAAGTTTCCTTATTTTGTCATGTTATTAATAGAGGTTTGTTGAAATATTTTCATGGTTATCTTGTCCAATGACTAAGTTAGCTCGAAAAGGTTTTATGTTTATTTGGACAAAATAATGTGTTGATTGTTTTCTTTAATTGAATTGAAGATTGTTGAATGCTCCAGTTTTGGCATTTCCTTCTAGAAATGGTGAGTTTATTCTCTACAGTGATGCTTCGTTGAAAGTATTGGGTTGTGTCCTTGTACAGAATGATTAGGTAATTGCTTATGCATCACGTCAGTTGAAAACTCTGGAGTTAAATTACCCAACACATGATTTGGAATTTGCTTCTGTTGTTTTTTATTAAAAATTTGGAGGCATCATTTGTATGGGGTAAAGTGTGAAATATATACCGATCACAAAAGTTTAAAGTATATATTCACACAGAAATAATTGGACATGAGATATACGAGATGGATGGAATTAATCAAGGATTATGACTGTACAATTCATTACCAACGAGGAAATAATAATAATGTGGTTGATGCTTTGACTAAAAAAAATTAATGCTTCATTAACCATGCTACATTTGGAATGAGATCCTTTGGTTTTCGATTTTATAAACATTTTCATAGAAGATGTTGGTGCATGAAGATCTTCTATTTTATTTCAGGTATCAGTGAGATCATCTCTATCAAATAGAATCATGCAAGCTCAGAAGAAAGATAGTGAGTTGCAGAAAAAGGTAGATATTTTTCGAAGGGTATGTTTCCTGAATTTAACATTGATAATGATTATTTTTTGAGGTTGGGGTAAAGGTTTTCTGTGCCCTGTGATTCATAGTTTAAGAATGAGTGGTTATGTGAGGCTCATAGTTCCATGTTTTCAGTTCATCCTGGAAGTACTATGATTTATAGATATTTTCAAGAGCATTACTAGTGTGTTCTAATAAAAAGATATATTTCTAATTTTATAGTGAAGTGTTTCACTTGACTGTAGGTTAAATCAATGTGACAATAACCTAATGGGATACTTCTATCATTCCTAGTGCTAGAGTGGAAATGGGAAAATATATTCGTGGACATTGTTGTGGATTACTGAAGACATATCGAGGTAATAATGCAATATGGGTTATTGTTGATCGATTGACTAGATCTACTCATTTCCTTCCTGTTCAAGAAATATTATCTCAAGATCAGCTATCTCAAATTTATGTTAAAGAGATTTTCAATTTTAATAGAGTTCCTCTCTCCATCGTATCTCATCGTGATCCCAGGTTAACTTCTAACTTTTGAAGAGGCCTTCAATAGTCGTTGGGTACTGAAATAAATTTTTCTACAGCTTTTCAAATGCAATCAGATGGGCAGTCATAACGTAACATTCATACATTGGAGGATACGTCATGTGATTCCATGATGAATTACTAGGGATGTTGGTACTAACAACATTCTTTGGTTGTATTTACATATAATAAAAGTTTTCATTCTACTATACAGATTGCTCCGTTTGAGGCATTACATAGAAAACGTTGTCGAACTGAATCTTTTTTGTATGATGTAGGTTAATGAAAAATGATGCAGCCAAAATTACTAAAAGATATGGCAGAAAAAGCTTAGTTGATTCAGAATAGAATGAGAACATCTCAGAGCAGGCATAATAGTTATGCAGATAGTAGCAGGAAGGATCTACCTTTTGAGGTTGGTGACAATGTCTTGCTCATATTTTCACTATTGAAAAGCGTGATGCATTTTGGTAAGAAGGGAAAGTTGAGTCTGAGGTAAATAAGACCTTATGAAATATTGGATAATGTTGGATCAGCTGCGTACAGAGTGGATTTACCACCATGTTTGTCCCAGGTACACAATTATTTTCATGTTTCAATGTTGAGAATTTATATGCTAGATCCATCACATGTTTTGAGCCCAAAAATAGTTTAGTTGGAATAGAATCTCTCTTATGAGGAACAACCGGTCCAGATTCTTGACCATAGAGAGAAGTGTTTTCCAATAAGATAATTCATCAGGTGACAGTTTTGTGGAAAAAAACAAATGGTTGAAGAGGGAACATGGGAATATGAAAATCCCATGAGAGATAAATGCCACCATTTATTTGATACGTGAATAAAATTGTGAGGATGCAATTCCCAAAATGGGGGAAGGTGTTAACTTCCGATATAAATCAAGAATAATACATCTTCATATTTATTAAAATTTGTGAATTAAATATTAAGTTTACTTTAATTTTATTTCTATGTTAGATGGCATACCTGATACGCAATAATGGATTTTTTGAAATCTTATGTTGCTCACAGGTAATATAATAATAGTTTTTTAAAGGACAGTTAACACATATTCATTGATTTGGTAGTAATGAATATAAACAACTAAAATATGATTATATATGTTTGTTAAATGTTTTTACAATTATCCAATAAATCATTGGGGATTTAAATGAGAAAGAATACAATTTTAAGCATAAATACTCTTATATTCACTAAAAGTTTGATTTATCACATTTTGATGGCGAACCCTCATTAAATATAGTTTTGGTCACTATTATACATTCTATTGGACCATATAAAATTCATCTTTAGAACCGGGGAATAAAAAATTACTTTGTTTATTTTTTTGTTATTTTTCCAATAAAGTTCATTTTTTAATGAATAGTGAAAAATGATGTATTATATTTCAAAAATTACTTTTAATCTAATTTATTTATATGTTTAGATTATCTTTTTTATTTTTTTAAAGTGTAATTAGAATATATTTTTACCATTTAATCAAATGGTGTTCATTTAAATAAATTTCACATTGAAATTGGACTTAAACAAGTGTTAGTCTTTTGATAGACATTGTTTCTTAAAAACACACTATTTGTTTTGACTGGGAATTAATTATAAAATTAATTCATGCAAATTATATGTCTTGAATTTTGTAAAATAGACATAATTTTTTAATTTGGAATATCAAATATTGATTTGGGTGAATTTTTGGTATTTTTCTGAAAAACTTCTATTTTTGTTGAATAGTGAAACCACTAAGTGGTAGTTTAAAAAAACTTATTTTTTTGATTAAATGAAATTTTACCACATATGTGATTTGAATTTCAAAAATACAACATAAATGGTTTCCATTAGTATGTAAAATGTGGATAAGTTGGATGAATGTCATTTCAGGTGAATATTTACATCTGAGTGTTATTAACCACAATTATGGTTAAATAGTTTAATTAAAGGTTTAAATATGATATAATAATATGAAATTACATTTACACATTTCCTAACTTTAATATAATTTATATAAAGTAAAAATAAAAATGTCGAAAACATGTATTGTTTTACTAAAATAATTATTACGTGGGATTATATAATTTATCTTCTTGACCATAAATATTCATTAGAAAGATAAAACTATTAACTAAATCATGGTAATTTATTTATAATTTTTAGACATCATATAAATAAATTTATTTATGACACAATGATGATATAGTATTTTCGTCATTAATTACTGATTTAAATAAATAACAAGATAGTGTTTAAAGTAACAACCAAAACTTGTCAAATTATTATTGGATGATTTTTTTTAAACATGGGAAAACATATCCTCTATTGTAATGATTTTTGGACCATTATAAACTGAAATGCATTATATAATAAAATAATATGTTCAAGCTTTCCAAATGTGCCCCTCCTCTACCTTATAAAAAGACCACATTTCCTACCACATCATCACACATATCAAGCCCCTTGGATCATCCAACCATGACTCAAATAAGGTCCCAATATCTCTATCGTCACCCAAGAAGCCTTAATTTAGTCAGAAATCACTTCAAGAAAACTTTTTGGTCCAATCCATGGGGAGTTACCCGATATAAAGGTAAATTTTTATCTAATGTTCTTTTGTATTATTTCACTTATCCAAACCCCAAATCTCTTTTTATTAATTTCTTTTGTAACAAAACAAAAATCATAGTTATACTAGGATGTTTTTAGGAGAAGTATTCGAGCTAAACATACACATAACTCTGTCTAATAGGTGAAGAACATATTGTTTTTGTGGACGGTGAACTACTACCTCACGAAAGGATGATTGTTCAGTTATCTTCTACCACCTCTCATGGTGGCCATAAAAGAATTCAATATATTTATATATGGTATATATTATGTTTATGTTTTTCTAATGCTTCTTTATGTTTCATTTATGTCATACCTTTATTGTTTCCATAATAGGAAAACACAATAATTTCATTTTAGGAAGTGCGTACTACCACCCCCTCAAATTGATATGACTTGTTCAGGCCATATGTGGGATGTATAAAGGATGAATTTAATGATATTATATAATATATTATACTAGAATTATAATATACCTTTATATAATTATTATTTCTTTTCATTAAAAAAAAATAGATATGATAGTTGTGTTCATGTGTATGCACGACATACCGTCTTCATGAACGTTGCATTTCATTTATTATCTCTAAATATTATGTAATATTATAAATTCATGTATATACTCGAGTTCTATGATATATATGATATCAACAAAATGAAATCAATACTGGTGATAAGGGATATTTTACCACCTGATAAACATTTAATTATAATAAGTTTATTATTGACTCAATTACCAAATATCAATAAAACTACCGTTATTAACTTAAATCATTACATAATGTTCATAACATGGTAATAAATGATATAATAGAAAAAATGAACTTGAAAACGTTTCTTAATGAAGTTGAAATTAACTCTAGTTTATTATTAAGGATATTAATGAACGATCGAGTCATGTCAGTCATGAGGTAAGGGACTTTGTCTCAATCTCCTTTCATTAAGGAATATTTTGTTTTAATACAAGACATTATTATATATTCTATATAAAAACCATTGAATTTTTGTCTCATTCAAATGGAATCCTTTTCTATGATACGTTTTACTAAATGAAAAAAAGGAATGTTTCTTTTAATGTTCTCGGGGACAATGTCCTTTCTGTCACCTCAAGTATTACTTGATCTTTGGATTCCATTACAAGACATAATTTTATTTACACAGAAAAATAATTTCCATATATTCTATTATGTATTTTCGTATTGAAAAATGTTTTGATAAAGGATTTATTATATAAATATATTTAAGTGATATATTGTGACTGAAATGTGGAAATGTTTTCTTTCTTTTATATTTGTTGTATCTGTTATGATTTTATAATGGTACATGGAAATTTAACGGGTGGTTACATGATAAAAAAAATGACAGGTTGTTTCATGATAAACTAGGATGGGTGGTTACATTATAAACTCCAATTCATTGGGTATGGAAGTCAGTTGTATGGCTATTCCTTTTAGTGACATGTGTGGACGTTGACAATATTGTTATTCCATTTTAGTATGTTTATGTTCCATGTTACCTTTATATGTTATGTGTTCTTTATATGGGTTTTATCGAGATATTTTGGATTTCAAAAGAGTATGAAATGATATATTAGTTAGTGAATAGTATTTTCTACTTCATAAAGGAGAAATGTATTACTTATGATTAATTAATCATGGTTTAATTTTTATTTAAAAAACTAATAGTTTATTTCTTTGTGTATCCCTTACTGAGCTTTTTATGCTCATCCCAAGTTTATGAATTTTTTTTCAAAGGATATAAAGTGGAATAGGGTCATATATTGGATCATGGAAAGTCATGCTATCTATACCATGGAACTAAACATGACTTTTTTTAATGATTTATTTTTTTATGAATAAAATGGAAACTGAGTAGAATTTTCAACATTGTAAATTTTGAGATGTAATAGTTACGGCCTAATTCTTTAAAACTATATCCTTGAAAAGATCGTCAATGAGAATAATACGTTTAATTCAATATTATGTACTGTTTTTAGGTTGGGTCCTTATATAAATTATGATATATAGGGTGTTCTTGTCCCATTAGAAATTTATTTTTTCTCCATATATTCTAATGAAAAAATTAATTTCAGTAATAAATGTCTAGACATTAACATAAGTCTCAATATTAGTGCTTTTAATGTTCTGATAAAATCATTTTACTAGCACAATTAGTTTACCAATTTAAAGTGGTGTTTGTTCTTTTTTCATTATTTTAGCATATTTAATGATCCCTTATAAAATATTTTGTCCCTTCAGTGTGGCTCAACCCTGATTTCGGCTATCTAATATTTAGTTGTGTTTTATAAAAGTGAATTCGTTTATTGTGATAACTTCCAAACCAATCAAATTTTAGAGTAGTAATGAGTTAAGTAATAACATGGGTGTATAGTGTTTTGAACAATAAAAAATAAAATAAAACACATTAAAATTGATAGTAAAATTATATATAAACTATAAATTTTTGCTATTTGTTATTGTAAAACTAGAATATACATTCTATTTATATGTTTAATCTTATTTAATACTATTTTTATAGAGGCTTCTTTATTTTATTACGATTATTTTCATAATATCAGTATTAGAATTGTTGAATTAGGTGAGTAGAATCAGCCTAATTAAATGAAATTTATTTTTTATTATTGTTATGGGAATAGTACATGGTACTGCATTCATGACCATTCATGACATCTTTATGACAATGAAGAGACCATTTCATGATAAATCACAAACTAATAGTTTTTCTAATCATTCATTTTTTTATAGTGATATTTAATAATCCATATGAACATATAACCTACCTTACATGTGAAAGAAATATGGCTGTCATTATGTAGTACATGGTTGGGTTTTATAAATAGTTAATTTATGGTGCTGATGACCTTTAGTCCATTAATGATTATATTAAATGAGGATAATTTATATGAAAACTATTAATGATAAAAAAATTCTTGATAAATTGAATGGGTTTCAAATTTCCCATGAAATATTATTTTTTTATTAAAAATATTTTATAAGGATGAATAGTTATAGAAATATTTAATATATATATTTATGTGGTATGGTATATTTCATCTACAATACATATGATCCAATATAATTCTCTATGTGTATGTTTTGTTCCAAGTATTAATATTATTATGATGTAGTATTGATATTTTGTATAAATTTTTTTATTAATATAATTCATCATCATCATTCAAATAAAAGTGTCCACTAATATTTTTTTTTCATTTTTCTAAATGTTTTTAATATTTTATTATTCATATTAAAAAGGGACATTTTTTTAAAATATATCTGACATTATTAAAACTAATAATTGGAGTTTAATATAACATGATACTATAATTATAGAATCAAAAATACCATTATGGTCTACAGAAATTAACCACAAATCAGACTAATATATTGAGTGGAAAGAATTGTTGAATGTTAATATTTTTAATTTTAACATTATAATGTACTAAAAAATTAACTTCCACTTTATCAAAACTATAAAAACATTATTATTTTTTCATTTATGTGTATAATGTTTCATGATTCATTTATGTCCTATTGAAATTGATTGCACAACATTATGACATATATAATAGTCAATATGCATGATCATGTGTGATTTTATGTTAATAGAAGATTTCATTTTATCAAAATGAGTGTCAGGTAGTAAAAATAAGAAAACATATTTTTATTTTTGGGATACTCAATATGAATGGTCACTGATTCGTTATTAATATATGGGAATTATCAGAATATACATTCAATATTCATTTAATATATTAGTAATTATTATATTTTTATTCAATTTAAATTTATATATTATTTTAAAACAAGTATCACATACTTAATATATGTGAAAAATTAATATATTAATTTAATATTATGGGATATTGATCAATTATTAATTTTTTTATGTAATTTTCTTTATTTCATTATAATTATTTTGGTATCCTGTATCAATAAAAGTGAGTGTTTTCAATTGTAAATATACATTGTAAATAAAATATGTATTACATACACGAACTCTAGAAAACCCATTTCATGAGATTTTCTACTCAATGAAAATGATCAATTATTTACTTCTAATGTGTAACAATTAACTATGTATCATCAATGTTATATGATTAGCATGAAGAAATAATGATTATTGAAATTAACATTTATAATTTAGATGAAAACATGTATCACATCCTCAAGACATTGTTAATTCTATAAAATAGTATAATTTAAAAAAAACCAAGTGATTATACATTTTAATCTATAAGAACTATGTATGCATTATTTTAATTTTTGGGAAATCTACTAAAACTAAGAATATATTTTTTTAAATTAAAATGAATCACTAGAATAGAAAAATTACATCATACAATCAATATATTGATAATGTTTAGAATGTGAGGAAAATGTATCACATAATCAAAATTTTGTAATGGTGATGAACTTATTGTGATATTCCAAAAAAATGTTTATTGTTTCATTTATCACAAGTAATCACTAATTGAATCAATGTTTTATAAGTAATGCTTCTCTTATGACTATGTGTTTATGGTTTATGATTGAAGTTAAATTTTTTATGTAACATGTGACACATTTTCAAATCTATGAATAAACATTTTTATTATGTTGATATAAAATGAAAATAACAATTAATTTATTTGTGACCTATAAGAATATATTTTTTATAATTTTGATGTGTACATTGTCTAATAAGAGTAAATGTTTGTTTTTTTAATGTAATAGTAAATATTATATTCCAAACTTTCCATGAATATTTATAATTATAAAAATAGAATAACATTACTGAGATACAATATTTAAAGGATTGAATATTTATCTATTAACTATTAGATTTGTATTTAAATAATTCTAATTTTTGATGTTTCTAATATAATAGATTGTTTTTTATTAATTTTAACAAGTATGTTTTTCCAAGCATGATTCACCACTCAATTCTAATGAAACATATTTTTATTTTCTACATTATTTTAATAATAATTGAATTAGTAGATAAATTTAGAAACCTCGAACACATCATTAAACATTCATTATTATAATAATTATAAAATGTGTCTCTTTACATTTTAGGTATTAATTTTTTTAAATTTTCACATCATATCATAAGTAATAAGTTGTTGTGTTTTTAATTATATATAAACCATAGTAAATATTTTTTATTCATTTCTGGCATGTATAAATTATCATGAGATGGTTTCCTATTGGATTTTTTGTTGGTATAAAATAATTCTTCTATTTTCAATTTAGAAAATATATTTCTTATCATTAAAATCATTATATAATAAACACAATGAATTCAATTTGTTATTTATAAATAATTTAGGACGATTATAACTGATGTGGCCTTATTTTTAATCAGTTTTCCACATCTTTTTATTAAATTTTATATAATTTATTTAATTAATTTAATACTTTTTAATAAATAAATGCACTTTTGTATTTTTATAAATAAATTCATCAATTATTCACTTTTTATAACATTTTATTTAATTTTTGAACAATAAATAGTTAATTTATACCTTCTTTATTTTAAATGTAATTAATTTTAAATTTGTTTATTTAATCTTTATTTGTTTATTTTATTTAATTTGTCTTTATTAATAATTATTGTGTTTGATATTTAATTTACTTTTAAATTTTTATGTTTATATAATTTAGTCGCGGCTTGCCAGACTATCGGTAGCTAAGCTACCGATAGCTGGGGTCCTTTTTCTCTTCCGGTAGGTAGGTTACCGGTGCTGTTTATCGGTGACCATTGTCACCGATACTCTTTCCTACCAGTACCTCTTTTTCATATCTTATCGGTAGACTTTGATTTTCTACCAGTGAGCCCTTCAATTTTATAAACAACGGTGAGTATTTAGTTAGGTTAATTTAATTCTGCTCGAATTTTAATAAGATAATTTCTAATTAAACAATTATTTAATTAACATAATTCTAATTAATTAATTTAGACTTTGTTTTTATTATTTATTCTTTCAATTATGTTACATTAGAATAGGTTAATTTTATTATTTTATGAGTTTAGTCTTCCTGCTCGTCGTTTAAATAAATAATTTTTCTTTTTAAATTAAATTAAATGGTTCGCCCTTATTTATTTGTGTGCAATTAGTTAATTAATCAATTAATTAATAGTCTTTAGTCAATAGTTATATGATTTTAAATATGCAGATTATCTATTAAGTCACCAAATTCTGATTTAAATCTACCGGTGAGGTAGACTATTACCAGCGGTGACTTATTTGGGTCACTGATGTTTTTTTTATTTATTGCTATTCTTTGTAACTAATTTGTTTAGTTATCTTAATTTTAAGTATTTTATTAATTTAGTTTAATAATTATTTAGTTTTTAATTCTAGTGTTGTCAATTAAAAATTTTCATTTTTTAAAGGTTAAATAATATTTATGTTTCAAATTAATGGTGTTTAGATTTTGTTTCTTTGTAATTAATTATTTTTATTATTTTTATTTTTATTTAGTTTTAATTTATCTTCAATTATTATTTTTTTAAGGTCACAGTTAGTTTTTATTTAACTGAGATTTTTTATATTAGCGGTGAGTATTTTTTTTATTATACCAGTGACTTCTTATTTTCCCATTTCAGTGACCCCATGCCGCACTGCCTCACCGATGTCATCTACCTCACTGGTAGCTTCCCCTCACCGATAGGCTGTTCCTATCCTCACCGATACAGTCTTTTCATTTTCCTCACTGTTAGCCAGCATTTTTTTTCTCTCCCCTGTTTAGTTACTGATACCCTCTATCGGTAGCTCCCTTACCGATGATAGATCTTCAACCTCCCGCTGGCCGCCGTAGGAGATGAAGCCGTTGTTGAGTCATGTTGGTACTAGAAGGTACGCTATTACGCCATCTCTGAAGGGAGGAGCCGAGCCACCACTTTGGTCCTCTACAGGAAGGATAAGGGGAGGTTGCAAATGATCTGCAGAAATACAATGGGTTTCTGCTGCTGTTTGGTGGTCGAAATGGAGGTGTAGTTGCGCTGTAGAGAAGGAGGGTTGCCAATTTCGGTTGTGAAAAAGGCTCACCGATGTCTGCTGGAGTTGATACGAGTTGAGAGAGGCGCCGAAGCTGCCACTAGCCGATACCGAGATTGTTTCTCTACTAGAGAGGAGGGACGTCGTGGGTTTGCCCTGCACAAGAGGAGGTGTCGTTGGACTGTCTTGCTGAATTGAATCTGACGCTTCTCTATTGCGGCGTGGAGAAGAAGAATGCCGGAAACCCTTCTCCCCTTACTGCGCATGAAATGAGGGAGGAATAATAAGATGAATAATAATAATAATAATAAGTATAAATAAATAATAACAATATTATTATAAAAAAAAAGAAAAAAATAAAAGTATAATAAAGTAAAGTATAAAGAAGAAGACAAAAAAATAATGTAAGGTTGATGTTAGGGTTAACTTTAATAAGTCAAAAGTATAAAGTTGTTTTTATTTAAAAGATTTAAAAGTAATTAAAAATTTAAAGCTAAGTTAAATTATAAATTAAAATATAAAACATATTTAATAATAAATGATAATAATAAATTAATTCAGTTTTTATAGAATAATTTTAGGTAATTATAATTAACTATAAAATATACTTACTAATTTAAGAAATATTTAAAACTTAAGTATTAATATTAATTACATAATTTAAATTAACTAAATAATATATTAATTTAGAAATTTAATTTATTTAATAGTAATAATTAAATTATCAATACAATCTTAAATATAATCTTATTTATTTATTTATTTATATTGTAATTTTTAATAACTTAGTTAAAAATAATTAAATTAATAACTTAGTAATTATTATATTAACTTAATTAAATTAATAACTTTTTAATAAATTATGTTTTACCATAGTTTTATTAAGTAATTATAAATTAACTAAAGTTAATTTGTGATGAGTAATATAACAATTTACATAAAAGATAGTAATTATTTTTCTTTGCATCTCTTTTATTTATTTGTATTTTCTATTTTATTTGCAGGTTCATTCAAGGGACTTAAACATGTCCAGGTTCATCCAACTAACTCATCTGGAGTTAGTTACGAGGAAAAAATTCGTGCGACGTGTCGGTCGCGAAAAAACGCACATTTTGCGGTGCGTGGGTAAAGAACTTTTGAAGTCGGTGGAGATTGAGCAGTGACGTGCAGCAGATGACTGATGGTAGTTAAAGCAGAGCAGCAGCAGAATTTTTGGGGGACTCTCATTTGACAATCCACGACAACACCAATTCGAGAGTGGAGACTCCCGGGAGCAACACTGGAAACGAGCAGGAGACCAAGGAGCCCGAGTTCAGAGCATTACTTGGGGAGTACATCTTCCCTCTGTCCTTATTTTTTTGTACTATGTTCTTGGTTGTTTTACACTTCATGAATCAATATGATCATAGATTGAACTTTCTAAACTCGGGAGTTTTAAAACCTTCTGGTTATGATTTTTTTAAATCTTCATATGCTTATCTTTTTATGAAATTAGAATCAGTTGGCGAGAATGATTCTGTTTTTAATCTTTGATCATTCACACTTCAATATTTTCAATTTCATTATTCAATTTCAACTGGCGAGGTAGTTTTTGAATGCATTTTTCAGAACTTAAATATCATTAACTTTGGAGATTTATGGTGAGATTATTTCCAAAATTTAACTTTTAAAACTACTTTGCAGTTTGGTTGAGTTTTGGTGTGGCGAACTCCAAGACTTAGTCATCTTCCTGTTGATTTTCCTAGCGAGGGAAATTCTTCAGATTTTCTAGAAGTGTGATTTGATTGTAAGCTGTGGAGAGATCATCCATTCGAACTAGTTGTTTAGAATTCCTGAGTACTTGGTTGATCTCACTTCCTTGTCTTGCTGCTTTATACTAGTTTACTGTATTACTCTTAGTTTAACAGTACTTAGTATAACTTTAGTTTCTTTGTTATAAAATCTAGTTTCCCCATTCTGTTTCTATATAATCAGTAAACTAAAAAAAATTATAAAAAGTAAAAAGATGGATCCCACACTACTGACAACAGTGAGGTTTTTGTTTTAAAACCTTAGAATTTTCGTCTGCCTTCTCTGTGGATCGACCCTGCACCACTGTGCTAGTGTAGGAGTAAAAAATGTAATTTTGAGGGCTGTGACGACCTCCGGCCTCTTCAATAACAGATTTAAATGTTCCCAAAAAACAATAACACATATCCTTCTGACATATTTTTTTTCGTGAATAAATTGTATAAATTAAATAAAAAATCAGTTGAAAACATGTTTCACAAATAAAAAATGATGAGAAATCCACTGTATTAACATAATACATTAATAAAATATTCATATTTTCCATTTATATATAAAAAATATATACCATAAATGTTAATATTTTTCTTAATTGTAACGACCTATGTGTATTTTTTTGCATTAATAGAATTCATAAATGCGCATGACTTAGAAAAATACCACCATGATATTGTGTCCTCCAATATAGACCATTAAAATATTTTCATTAATATTTCTATATTGTGTATCTAATATGGTATAAATTTAAAATTATTTGTTCTCCCAAATATCGGACTCTATTTTGGAATTGTAATCTCTATATGGTTTCTATTAGATTTATTGTTGAAATCGGAAACACCTGATAGTCTTATATCCATGGGTACCTTCCTTCTAAAGTCAAGCGTTTGTCACATAGAATGGCTAAAAATTCTCAAAAACTTGCATTGGTTGATAGAAGCATATGTCGTTCTCATCGTCCCCTTTGGGGGAGAATTATGACTAATATGAAACTCCCCGATAGATTTATGATATGATCATGGGGCGTTATTAATTATAAAGTATGAAATATGTTTCTCTTATAATTTTTAAATCAATGATTAACATGTATATATTTTGAGAATTAACTCTATGTATTTTATGTTCTTCATCAATGGATACATATATCTATATCCCAGGTTTTCCATCAATGGTATATTATGGTATTCTATATAGATATTCAATTGTTGTCCTTAATACAACAATAGTTTTTAAGAAACTCAGTGGGGAACATTGGAATTTATTATCAATCATGTAGAATATATGATTACTCTGTAATTTTTTGACATCTAGGTAGATTGAAGGTTACTCTGGATTTTATAGTTATAATGTAATATATTAGGGGTTTTGATTTTGGGATCGATTACACCGGAGGGATAACAACATATCCTTGGTAATGGAATTAGAGACCATATATTTTTGTGTAGTTTAATTGGACACATCATACCATTTAGTAAATGTTGTAAGGACATCTATGAAGAAGGTTCCTTGTAATTGTTTAATGTGGGACATGTGTCAAAGAAGCCTAATGAACCTGGATGGGATATGTTCTTCCATGTTGGATTATACCCTCATTGTAACGACCCCAAATTTTGAATAAATCATGTTTCCTAATTTTCTGTTTCATTTTATATTATTTTTATACTCAAAAAATGTTTTATTTGATAAACATGATTATAATTAAAATGAGACCATTGGGTTTTGACTATTACATAACCATTGTTCAATATGACCACTAGAAACTAAATGTTTCGATTATTGTCTCTAAATACAAGTGATCTTGGTTAATTAATATAGAAAGAAGATTTGATGGCCTCACCCAGTATTCTTGGACCGATCGAAGCCCATCTAACAGGACTTGGGAAGGAGGTAGCACGATTGGGATTTTCTCCGGACCAAACCGAAGCCGAACTTCATCATGTGAAGCTAGAACGGAATCGCCTCCACGAGAAGTTCAAACTGATAGAAATTACTACTCGGGCAATGTTGACCGAGCCGCCCCACGATTCTATCACCCTAACACACCTTACTCTTAGGTCCTATGATGGTATTATAAGGGGCTATGTAACGAGACAGTACCTACCTTATGTAATCCTTGTTTTAAATAAAAATTTTGGATTCCTTCTTATAATGAAGTTTATGAATTTTGAAATGACTGGATAAAAATAGTATTCATATTTTTGATGAATTTTAAAAAGGATATTTTAAAAAAAAGTTTATGTAAATCTTAAAAAATAAAAAATGTGTAATGATTTTCAAAAAATGGTCTTCTACAATTATGTTCATTACAAAATTTAGAGTCTAATAAGATCAACATGAATTTTAATGAATAGTAAATGATGAATAGTGATTTTACACTTAGGATTAGTAATGTGACCAAATGGATTAGTAATATCACTTGAAGAGAGTTTTAAAATAATCTAGGCACCCTGATTAAGTAATGTGATTCAATAAAAATGGTTAAATAACAGTTTCATAAAATATTATTCAAGTATTAGTTTTTTCAGGTGAATAGTGTTTTTTAATTAAAAATTAAAGTAAAAATATTTAGAAAATTACTTTTATAAAATGGATTTCATTTTTGAACTCAGAGCATCGATATTATATTAAGGTAAATTTTGGGGATTTTTCTGAAAAAAATGAATTTTCAGTGAATAAAGCTTTTATTTAAAAAATAAATCAAAAATATTTAGAAAATTATTTTTATACAATGGAGTTCATTTTTGAAATCAGAGAATTTATATTTGGTTTAAGGTGAAATTTTGGGATTTTTCTTAGAAAGAAGAATTTTCGATGAATAGTGAAAATACAATTTTTATGTTACGGGTGTTTAATGACATCATTAAATGATGTATTAAGTATGTAATCAATATGGTCAACATATGAATATTAAGATAAGGTATGAGGTGTCCCATGTGGCCAATACCAAGGGAAAATACCATGGTCAAGCCCATGGTTTTTCCAAAACCACTTGTGTGGTGTCCCTTGGCCATTAATGCCTTGTCCCCTCACTTTCCCTATAAATATCAAGCCATCCTATCATCCATTCTACTCCCCACACTCCCCAAACGAATTTATAGTCTCATTGACACCCATGGAGTCCTCCCAAGGTGCCCCCAAGCCCTCAAGGTCCCATCCATTGAATTTTAAGAGTTACATTTTAAGGTAAGGGATCAGACCACTCTCTTTCTTTTCAAGTGATCTCTTTTATGTCAATTCATTTATACTCCATGTTATTATGTTGGATTATGTTCTTTAATATGCATAATACTGTCCATTTTATTTTCATATGATGATATACCCCCTTTTACTCTCATCATTTCATTTTTTGAAGTTTTATGTGGCACCGTTAGGCTGTCGAAGTTTTAAGGGATTCTTTCACCCTTCTCTTTTTCAATGTTCTACTTTCATGTCAAGTATTTCAAGTTCCTTTATATTTTTTTGGGGTATGATATCTAAATTTATCATACTGATCTTTTATTGTTATATGATGAGAGACCCAATCTGATCTTTTCAATTCAGTATTTTGAAGTTTTACGTGGCACCATTAGGCTGTGGAATTTTTAAGTGGTTCCTCACCCTTCTCGTTTTGAAGTTCTACTTTCATGTCAATTATTTCAAGTTCCTTTTTTTATGTTGGGTTATGATCTATAAATATATCATACTTATCTTTTACGTTCATATGATGAGAGACCCTATTTGATCTCTTCAATTCAGTATTTTGATGTTTTATGTGGCGTCATTAGGTTGCCGAGTTTTAAGGTTGTTCTTCACCCTTCTCTTTTTGATGTTCTACATTCATGTCAATTCATTCAAGATCATTTTATTATGTTAGGGTATGATATATAAATCTACCGTACTTATATTTTATGTTCATATTATGAGAGAACCTATTTTATCTCTTCAATTCAGTATTTTGATGTTTTACGTGGCGCTGTTAGGCTGCCGAATTTTTAACTGGTTCTTCACCCTTCTCGTTTGGATGTTCTACTTTCATGTCAATTCATTCAAGTTCCTATTATTATGTTGGGGTATGATTTCTAAATCTATAATACTGATATTTTATCTTCATATGATGAGATACCCCATTTTATCTCTTCAAGTTAGTATTTTCAAGTTTTATGTGACGTCGTTAGGCTGCCGAATGTTAAAGTGGTTCTTCACCCTTCTCATTTTGAAGTTATAATTTCATGTCAATTATTTCAAGTTCCTTTTATTATTTTGGTGTATGATCTCTAAATCTATCATACTGATCTTTTATGTTCATATGATGAGAGACCCTATTTGATCTCTTCAATTCATTTTTATTGAAGTTTATGTGCCGCCCTTAGGCTGCCGAATTTTCATAAGAGAAATCTTATTTTGTCTTCATTTCATGTTCTTCATTTCATATGGTACATCTTCCAAATATCATTACTGTGTTCATAAATCCTTCATATTATTTCCCTCTACTACTTTATGGGTCATTTATGAATGTTTGACCCATGTCCCCTCTCTTTCAATGTTTTATAAAACCCTGAAACATAGTCGTTATGCTGCAGGACTTTCGTCTCAAAATGCCTCTATCTTTTCTCAACAATATTTTATGTTATTAAGTGAATACTCAAAGATCTTATTTCTAAAGGGGTATTAACATATATATTAAAAATTTTCTATTTTAAATTCTGGGATTTACATACATGAAACCCGCTTTCCCTTTTCGTGGGTTTAAAGTGACATAAAGATCATTTCTTTAAAGCAGTTTTTAAAATGTTATGATTATGAAATGAAACCCATTTATTTTATGATATATGGGTTGTTTATGAAATTATTGATGATGATATATTTGGCCCACATGATAATAAAGACATTTCAAGGGTGCACCCAGATAGCGCTCCAATGCATTGGGTAACGGCTTAATCTCTAGAGATGACTTTTTAGACTGATACCTTCGTGAATAACCTTGTAATTTTTAATGTCACCTTGGGGATATACCATGGTGAAACGAAATTATTTTCAGTATTAAATGTTGCAACCACATCTTCAAGCTATGAAAAATTTAATTTTTTTTATTATGATATATATCATGATTTCATTCTTATGCCTTAAAGTTTTTTTCATGTCCTTATTGAAGTATCTCAAGTTCACATGTAAAAATATTTTCTTGTATCCCTTACTGGGCCTTCTTCTCACCCTTTCTTTTGATGTATGTCCCCAAGTTATGAGATGAAGTAATGAACCTAGGATGAAATTAAGGAGAATCCTTTCAAGTGTTTAAGTAGAATGTTTTATGTTGTTTTCATATAATATATTCCTGTTTTCCAAGACACAAAACCTTAAATATCCTCAGTTTTGTGTAATGTAATGAATGTTTATGTTATAGAAAGGAGGTATGCTATAGTTTGTATCAAAGGATGTTTTAGTTATTTGTGTAAATTATGATATTAAAACTGTAGGAAGAACCCAATAGAAAATTTTAAATATAGGAAATCTTCCTGGTATTTTTGTGAGTATTGAGTAAAGGGGTTTCCAAGAAAATACATCCCTGTCTGGATACGAGCAGGTAGAGGTGGCTCTGGCACAGATGTACATAGTGGTAAAACCTGAAAAACCCGCATTGAGCTATACTCGAATGGGAACTGGAACACGACAACAGGCATTGCTGCACTCTAGTTTATGACACTCCCGGGTTATATGCTTTGGTAAATTCATAATATTAGTATGAACCATTGTTAAAGGAACAATGATAAAATTAAATAAAGATTCACATAAGAATATATGATCATGGATAACCTAGTTTGAAACCAAGGGGACAGAAGATACGGTATAAGTTTCTTCTCCAGGTTATCCTTATATTCTTTAAGCTCCTTTTCATGATTATTGGTTATGTATTTAATCCTCTAATTATAATCTCTCTTCATAGTTAATGGTGGGAAATGGAAGAACATGTCCCAATAACCAATGTGATAGGAAATGCAATGATTTCCAGATTAATATGAAATATATGATTAGGGGATTAAAAGATGGTTATTATTTTGGAAGACGTTCACTATTATGGGGACCCTATATGATTGAGGTAAATAGATTACAATAGTATTTTCATTGAGGAGTAAGGTTGACTTATATTTTTAGGAATCAGTGAATTTAAGGTGGACTTATAGTAATTTAGGTTACTTATGGGAATGATTGGGTAAAATATGTTTAGGTTAGATACTTTTTTAATAAGATGTTAGGAGTGGTTGATGTTTTTTGGAGATGAACAATGAAGTTTATTTTGGAAGACTATGTTATCAAATCCTAATTTTATTTGGGGTTCAATCATAGATTGGTTTATTTTGAGGAATCTTAAGGACCATTATTTATGGAATGGTCTATGATGAACTTTGGTAGTACCGTGGAACATTGAAGATTTAAAAGTATTTTCCATTCCTATGGGATTATTTCTTTTTGAAGAGTTGTTTTACATTACCTTTTATGTTATTGGGATAATGTTTAAAGATAGAAGAAATAGATAGTTAATCTTTTATAGATTATGTGATTCTCTAGAAGATGATTCTTGTGATTTTTATGAGACCATGTAGTTTTGAATGCTCATCATTTGGAGAAAAGATTAGTTTTTGTAAAAACTTATTAAAGGATGAAACTCTACATGAAGGTAGATATATTTCCTTATGTTTTAGATATATGTTGTAAATTAATTCCGCAAAATTATGAAAAGGAACGTAAAACAAAAACATTGTTGTTTTACGTTTCCTACTAGGTAATCAAATACCACTTACACATATCATAATTTTGGGATTTTCTGGTGGTTAAATTCCTCCTAATCATGTTTTCTATCACTCTCCTTTAGAATGTGACCCATTGTTTTCTCCTCCATGTCCATGTTTCCTACATGGAATCCTAGTATGAGTAAACTCAGGTGGCCTTTGTACTTCCTTTTCTTTCTTTTAAAGTAATAGTGTTAATGAATCTTTTTCCGATATGGGACTCTCAATGAAATTTCAATACCCAATTTTAAAAATTGCGACGAAGAAATTTCTTAGGGGGGGAGATTGTAACCACCCGAAATTTTGAATAAATCATGTTTTCTAATTTTATGTGTTATTTTATTTTATTTTTATACTCAATAAAAATGTTTTATTTGATAATCATGATTATAATTAAAATGAGAACTTTGGGTTTTGACTGTTACATTACCATTGTTCAATATGACCACTAGAAACTAAATGTTTCGATTATTGTCTCTATATACAAGTGATCTTGGTTAATTAATATAGAAAAAAGATTTGATGGCCTCACCCAGTAGTCTTGGACCGATCAAATCCCATCTAACAGGACTTGGGAAGGAGGGAGCACCATTGGGCTTTGTTCTGGACCAAACCCAAGCTGAACTTCATCATGTAAAGCTAGAACGATATCACCTCTGCTAGAAGTTAAAACTGATATAAATTACAACTCGGGCAATGTTGATCGAGCCGCCCCAAGATTCTATCACCATAGCACACCTTACTATTAGGTCATATGCTTTATTATATGGGGCTATGTAACAAGGACGTAACCGCCTTGTGTAATCCTTGTTTTAAATAAAAATTTTGGATTTCTTCTTATGATGAAGTTTATGAATTTTCAAATGAACGAATAAAAATACTATGCATATTTTTGATGAATTTTAAAAAGGATATATAAAAAAATGTTTATGTAAACCATAAATAATTAAAAATGTCTAATGATTTTCAAAAAATGGTCTTCTATAATTATGTTCAGTACGAAATTTAGAGTCTAATAAGATCAACTTGATTTTTGATGAATAGAAAATTATGAATAGTGATTTTACGCTTAGGATTAGTAATGTGACCAAATGGATTAGTAATCTCACTTAAAGAAAGTTTTAAAATAATCTAGGCACCTTGATTAAGTAATGTGATTCAATAAAATGACTAAATAACGGTTTCATAAAATATTATTCAAGTTTTATTTTTTTTGGGTGAATAGTGTTTTTAATTAAAAATTAAATTAAAAATATTTATAAAATTCTTTTTATAAAATGGATTTCATTTTTGAACTCAGAGCATCAATATTATGTTAAGGTAAATTTTGGGGATTTTTCTGAAAAAAATGAATTTTCGGTGAAGAGTGCTTTTATTTAAAAAATAAATTAAAAATATTTAGAACTTTTTTTTTATAAAATTGAGTTCAATTTTGAAATCAGAGCATTTAAATTTGGAGAAGGTGATGTTTTTGGATTTTTCTGAGAAAGTTGAATTCTCGATGAATAGTGAAAATACAGTTCTTAAGTTACGTGTGTTTAATGACATCATTTAATGATGTATTAAGTATGTAATCAATATGGTCGACTTATGAATAGTAATAGAAGGTATGAGGTGTCCAAAGTGGCCAATACCATGGGAAAATACCATGGGAAAACCCATGGTTTTGCCAAAACCACTAGTGAGGTGTCCCTTGGCCATTAATGCCTTGTCCCCTCACTTTCCCTATAAATACCACGCCATCCTCTCATCCATTCGACTCCCCACTCTTCACCAACGAAGTTATGGTCTAATTACCTCCCAAGGAGTCCTCCCAAGGATCCCCCAAGCCCTCAAGGTCCCAACCATTGAGTTTTAAGAGTTACATTTTAAGGTAAGGGATCTGACCCCTCTCTTTCTTTTCAAGTGATCTCTTTTATGTCAATTGTTTTATACTCCATGTTCTTTTAAGTGGTTCTTCACCCTTCTCGTTTTGAAATTCTACTTTCATGTCAATTATTTCCTGTTCCTTTTATTATTTTGGGGTATGATCTATAAATCTATCATAATGATATTTTATTTTCATGTGATGAGAGACCTTATTTGATCTCTTCTGTAAAGACCCGGAAATTTCAATGAATTTTTTTTCTTAATTTTCTTTGAAATTTTACAAGAACGCAGTTTCTGACGGCGCCTGATTCCGAGGCCCGGTGTGCCCGGAATTAATTTCCATAGTTTGGCTCGGGTTCATTCTGTGTACGAGTGAGCGGTAATTTCTAACTTTCGAACCGGTGCCTGGAATCGAATTCCAAGGGCACCGATGAACTCGCAGCGCCGATTTTCGCTTAAGGTGACCTTTTCCGAAGTTGCGTTTTATGCGGGTAGAGAGTTAGTTTTGGGAGAATTAGAATGAAGTTAGATAAAATGTGGTAACACATTTTATTTTTTTTAACCATGTTGGTCATATCCTCCCAAAGGGAGTCAAAGGTGTGACCCACATCCACTTAACCCCCCTTGAGAGGATTAAGTGTGGTGGGGCCCACACGAAGCCTAACTCCTCAACTCCCCTCAAAACTCACTTTAACCCCTCTTTAATTAATGTTTGACAACTTGGGTTAATTAATTGAGTTGAGTTGTTTTAATTTCAAACTTTTGAAATTCAAGTTGTTTAATTGTGTAAATAAAATAAGCTTTAAGCTTATTTTATTTTGGTTGGTTTTCTTTGCCACTTGAGAGGATTTGGGAAGTTCTCTCCATCTTCTTCAACCTTGAACGAAGAACACGAAGAACACTCAAGCTCCGATGAAGAACGTCGTTTCACTTCTTTGAATCTGGTGTGTTTCCGAAGATCGACGATGCCACATCTTCGATCTTCTTCCCATGTCAACGAAAGGAGACGCCGCTTCCTCCTTGGACTTTCTTCGTCATCTTACGAAGCTTCTCCAACGATGTACCTCTTCGTCAACGGAATTGACGAACGATTACCATGACGCCCGACCACTGCGGCGCTTGTCTTCCGCGGTTTGTTGACGTGCTCCACACATGAAACCGAGGTAGGTGAATGAATTTATTTTTTTGGTATTCTATTATCTTTTGAGAAAAGAACGACGAGCGCGGACCAACCAATTCTAGGTTGATCGGAAGATCGTTCGTTCATGCGGATTGATGTTGATTTTTATTATTTAATTATTTTGTTTGTGAATTCTATCTTGTCATGCTTCGTGATTTTACAACCAGTTGTTATCGGATTAAAGAGAGGGGGCCGGACTGCACAAACACGGCCGACCCTCCTCCATTATTGATATTGTTTCTAATATGGATGGAACGGGATGGCGTGGTTCCGTCGCACCACGCGAGAATCGCTCGGTAGAATTATGTGACGCCATTGCGCCACACCGAGAAGTCGAACAAGAACGTGATGCCGTCGCGCCGCATCGAAGAAATCCGAAGACACTGCGGCCGGAGCGAGGCCACGGCAGATGTGCGTGGCACCGTCACGCTGCACCAAAAAACCACGAAGAAGCCTCTAATTAATTTTTTGATATTTGAGCGCAGATTGACGGGCGATGAAAAACGAGGCCGCAAGGAAATTTTTTAGGCCTCGGCAGTGAAGTTTGGGTCCCGGGAGGACCAATGGAGAAGACCACAAGAGTAACGGACCACCAGAGTGCGTCCGGTGGTCCGCGGAAGTCGGTGGTGGTGCGCCGCCGGAAGAGGGGCGGTCGGCCAAACGCCGGCCTCAATTAAAGGCGAAGGTTGGCAGCCGCGCACGCCCCGGCCGCTCCGCGGCGCCCGCCAGGCCACGGCCGGCCGGCCGGTCGGGCCGGACCGGACCAAGCCGGGCCGGGACGGGCCCAGCCGGGTCGGACCCTGGTCGGGTCGACCTGGTTCGGGTCGACCCAGTTCGGTCGACCCATGGGGGGGGGGGGGGTCGGGCCGGGTCGCCCCGGGCCCAGACCCCCCGTTTTCGTATCGACTTCGGTCTTTTTCCCATAACATGAGCTACGGACCTCCAATTAAAGAACCGTCTGCGGCAACGCTATACTTGGATCGAGATGGTCGTTTTGGTATATTACACTAACGGTTTCAAAGAACATTGCGTTCGGCTGGGTTGGTTCGTACACGAAGCTAACCGGGCCCTCGGAGCGGAAACGCTCATATCTTGACCTACGGACGTCCGATTGACGTGCCGTCAGCTTTGTTGAGTTCCTCTTAGTGAGACAGATCTTTTGGCTTACTCCACTCGAGGTTTGGATGTCATCGGAGTGCAGATGGTTTGGTTCTCTCACGGAACAAACCGGGCCCCTGGAACGAAAAAGCAAATAACTCACAGACCGAGCGTCCGATTGACGCGCCGTCTGTCTCGTTGTGTTCCTGTTGACGATACAGAACTTTTGGCATCCTCTGCCCATGTTTTTGACATATTTGTATTTTGGCCGGGTTGGATCGTACCGAAATCCAACCAGGCCCCTGGAACGGAAAAACTGATATCTTTCAGACTGGACGTCCGTTTGACGAACCGTCAGCGGCGTTGCTGATCACGTTGAGAAACGGTCCCTATGAGCATACCCTATGAGATTTCGGGGTACAGTTGAGATACGGTCGGGATTGGTTCGCTCGCGAAACCAACCAGGCTCCTGGGACGAAAAGGCTAATAACTCATAGACCGGGCGTCCGATTGACGTGACATCTGTTGCGATGAGACCCATATAATGAGGCGGTACTTTGAGATACTTATTCATGGGACATTGAGATACTTATTGTATCGACCTGTAGCTCGTGGAGCGGACCCTTCCAGTGACGAGCGTGTGGAGTACGGAGACCGTGTAGTTGGTTGAGACCCGATGACTGTTGATCGAACGACTCGGTGTGTTACAGAGGTGCGCTTGGTTGTAGCGGCACATGGGAGTGCTTGGTTGTTTCGGGAGACCCACGAAAGAGGTGTGTCTGGTTGTAGCAGCACATGGGAGCGCTTGGTTATTGCGGCAGACCCATGACAGAGGTGCACTTGGTTGTAGTAGCACATGGGAGCGCTTGGTTGTAGCAGCTGGCCCACAGTACTCGATGTGTGGAGTTCTTCAGCAGTCTTAGGTTAGTGAGAAGTACCTCCGAGTTATCACAGGACCACTGCACATTCTAGAGACGGAGCTCTTCAGTAGTTACAGTTTCGATAATGAAAATCCTGGTTTGAGCTGAGACTTTTGACCTTGTGGTTATCTCATGATTGAGATGGGTCACTTGCTAACTTAGATATATGTATGGGCATATACCTGGGTAGTGGTTATCTGTTGATTTCACAATCCATGTGTTTCCTCATGATTGAGATGGGTTACTTGATAACATTGGTATATGTATGGGCATATACCTAAGTAAAGGTTATCTGTTGATATCTTCTTTGTGGTTATCCTTGTTGGTTTAGTGAGACCTTGAGGGTATTGGGGTCCCTACTGAGTATCGTTATACTCACCCCTGCACGGGCTATGCCCACACCTCGTTGTGTTGGTCGCAGACGACGAGAAGTGCTAATGGAGGCCGAGTGTTCGAGGACTGGACGGTACTCGGAGGTGGACTACAAAACGAGTCAGTACCCGGAGGTAGACTACACGACGTGACGACTCACAGAGGAGGTTGACGGATGAGAGCACGAAGGTGGCTATCTGTACCTACCCTTCACGTAGGATTCGTGGTGGACGACCAGGAGATGCGCTATCTGTACCTACACTTCAGGTAGGATTGTGGTGGACGACCAGGAGCTGCGCTATCTCTGCCTACCCTTCAGGTAGGATCCGAGGAGGATGACCCAGGAGCTGCTTCCTTCTTTCAGCTATTTGTCTTTTTGCTGTTGTACCTTGTTCGGTTGTATTCGTACTTTCTTTTGGGTTTGTATTATGGCCCATTTACTTTTCATGTTTTCTTTTGTACTTAGTGTTATGCTTCCGCTTGTACTCTTTGGTGCTTGTTTTCTTTTATAAAGGCAATTCCATCCCAGTTATCTAGATTTTATGCCTTTGGTGCTAGTCTCCAGCCCCTGGCCTATGGAAGGCGGGCATGGGGTAGTCATGGCACGATCCCCGAGGACGGGTCGTGACAAATTGGTATCAAAGGAGTTTGGTTCTGCCGCAGAACTTATAACTCTGATGTTTCTTCTGTGAAGCAATAGTGTTAAGAGTACCGAGTGTGGTTTTCAGTTCAGGGAGTCCAGTGTTTGTGCGGGCGGCCAACGTATCCATACACCAGGACCCTGACAACTGAATTCCAACTGTGTGCACGAAAACACTGATTGCGTGTGTGTTTTCAAAGGTTTCCCCCTTAAAACAGCTCAAACCAGGTCAGCTCACCAAGTATAATCGTTTGAACATGTTACATTGTTTCTTTTAGGATGCCTTTTCTCGGACGACCAGCTAGAGCCCAGAGGGATGTGTTTGCTGACAGCCTATCGAGCGACGAGGCATCGGTACATGGCCCTCTTGCAGTTGAGGCACCAGCGGTACTACCCGTTGGGCCACCGATGTCACCAGCCCCAAAAGTAAGCGATGCACGATGCTTGACCGCGCTGCACGGGTTCTAACACCAGAGGCCACCCAGGTTTCGGGGAGAGACGGACCCGCAGGCGGCTATGGTTTGGCTGGAGGCTGTGGTGAGAGTCTTCAGGCTAGTGGGGATGCCAGCAGACTTCATGGTGATATTTGCTGCCAGCGTCCTTTAGGCAGCAACAGGAAAGTGGTGGAGCCACTTGTTTCAGTTATGCGACGGGATGTCCCTCGCATGTGAAGACTTCAAGACCTTCTTCAGGGTGGAGTTTGTGCCAGTAGCCCTACACCCCGAGCGTGTACAGGATCTTCTGCCTTTGCCGCCTATTTTTCGATCGGTAGCTGAGTCATCTATGGGCAGTAGACAGATGATGCAGAGGTCCAGGAGGACCAGACTAGCGGTTGGACGATCTCGGGTTTTAGGACCGGTGGTGTGGGGCACCCGGGGTGGGAACAGAGTTAGGCGTTCCAGAAACAGACTGTGTTACTCATGCGAAGGGAAGGGTCACCAAGCACGTGACTCTCCGACTCCTCATACAGTTTATCCCGAGACGTTGGAGGAGCCACCGTGGTAGAAGCAGCGACGAGTGCTTGAGAAACAGTCGAGTAGTGGACAAGGCAGTAGAGCTCCGGGAGCAGGTGGACAGGAGCGGAACTAGTGGATACGTCCCTTGTACTTCTATTTCCATGTTGTTGTTGTATTAGTGTCTTTATACTATGAGCTGCAATAATAAAAAGACACTTCTCTTTGTTTGCTTTCCTGTATTTTTGATTGGTTGATACTGAGTGGTCCTGGTTAAAGACTGTTGACTTGACCCTCACTTTTGAGATTTCTACTAGAGGAGACCTAGTAACCTCACACTGATGCCGACAGTGTGACTCGACCCTTGGAGGCGAGAGTGACAGTCGGATCTCTTGGTAGTTACGTCGAGGCCTTACGACGTCCTCCATGGCACGAATGCATCATTCATGTCAGGATTGACTATATTAGGCAACGAATGTGGTTCATCCAGGGGATGAGACCAGATTTCTCTTATCGGCAAGGAAGAAATCATAGCATATATTGTGAGACTAAAGAAGGTCCAGTTCATCCAGGAGCGGATGAAGACTGCACAGTGCAGTAAGAAACAGGAAACTGGTGCCAGTCATAGAGACTCGGGCGTGTTAAATGTTTCAAAAAGAGGAAGCTTTAAATAGAGATTAGTCTGCGAGGCGGAAGATGTTGAGGAAGAGCTAGGAGAGCAGCATGGGGTGTGTACATGTTAACATGGTACAACCACCCACCTTAGTTATTCCCACCAGGCTCAAGGAGCTGGAGGGCGGAGGAAGAGTGCGGCTGCATGCGGTCAAAGAGTGTGACCCAATGGCTCTAGAAATGATTCAAGAGACTATCTGTGTCCACTACTAGCTGCTGTAGTAACGGACATCGATATGAATCATTCCTTTCTTTCAAAATCTTGTTCCAGACCTAGAGTTTCCGGTATGCCGTGGACTTGACCCTCACATCTGGAGATACCTTGGAAGGAGACTCGATAATCACACTTACGCCAACGGTGTGGTCAGACCCTCGAGGCGAGAGTTCCAGTGGGAATCTCTTGGTGGCAGCGTCGAGGCCTTACGACGTTAGTTTGAGTATGGAATGGGAAATAACTGTTCATACTCAAATTTAAGGTTTTAGGCAAACGTCGGGATGGGTTTTCCTTTGTCGGTGAAAAGGAAACCCCAGGCAGCACATGATAAACTCTTTCACAGGAGGGTGCGACCGATCACTCTTGAGTCGGTCAACCTTACCCTCATAGCGAAAGTCGTTTCGAGTTCCAGTTCTAACAAAAAATGCAGACCTATGGAGTTTGAGGATGACGATCACGTCTTTATACGGGTCTCACCTCAACGACGTTTACGGTGATGTGGCCAAGACGACAAGTTATCTCCGAGGGTCAACATACCTTATTAGGTGCTCAGCTGGGTAGGCGGGGTGGTTTACCGCTTGACCCATTCACCGCAGTTGCACCAGGTGCACGACGACTTCCACGTATCTCAACTGAGGAGATACGTGCTCGACCCTTTACATATCATCGACCTTGTGGAGCTGGACGATGGCGATGGGGTGTCTTTCACGGAGGTTCTTGTGGGGATCGAGGATCAACAGGGGTAGATCCTATGAGGACGATCGATTCCTCAGGTACACTTTCTTTGGTAGTACGGAACCTCCAGGTAAGCACATGGGAGCAGAAGGCTCAGATGCGTGCTCTGTACCGCTTTTGTGACCCTAGTTTGTGTTGAAGCTTTACGGGGACGTAAAGCCCTGAGGTGGGAGTAATTTAAAGACCCAGAAATTTCAAGGAAATGTTTTTCTTAATTTTCTTTGAAATTTTAATAGAACGCAGTTTCTGACGGCGCCTGATTCCGAGGCCTGGTGTGCCCGGAATTAATTTCCGAAGTTTGGATTGGGTACGTTCAGTGATCAAGCGAGCGGGGATTTATATCTTCTGAACCGGTGCCAGGAATCGATTTCTTAGGGCACCGATGAACTCGCAGCGCTGATTTTCGCTTATTGTGACCTTTTCCGATGTTACGTTTTATGCGGGTTGAGAGTTAGTTTTGGGAGAATTAGAATGAAGTTAGATAAAATGTGGTAACACATTTTATTTTTTTTAACCATGTTGGTTATATCCTCCCAAAGGGAGTTAGAGGTGGGACCCACATACACTTAACATCCCTTGAGAGGATTAAGTGTGGTGGGGCCCAAACGAAGCCTAACTCCTCAACTCCCCTCAAAACTCCCTTTAACCCCTATTTAATTAATGTTTGACAACTTGGGTTAATTAATTGAGTTGAGTTGTTTTAATTTCAAACTTTTGAAATTCATGTGGTTTATTTGTGTAAATAAAATAAGCTTTATGCTTATTTTGTTTTGGTTGGTTTTCTTTGCCACTTGAGAGGATTTGGGATGTTCTCTCCATCTTGTTCATCCTTGAATGAAGAAAACGAAGAACACTCAAGCTCCGACGAAGAACGCCACTTCTCTTCTTCGTAGCCGGGTTGTTTCCGAAGACCGACGACGCCGAATCTTCGATCTTCTTCCCGTGTCAACGAAAGGAGACACCGCTTCCTCCTCGGACTTTCTCCGTCATCTTACGAAGCATCTCCAACAACGTACCTCTTCGTCAATGTAATCGACCAACGATTACAGTGACACCCGACCTCTGCGGCGCTTGTCTTCCGCGGTTTGTTGACGTGCTCCGCACTTGAAACCGAGTTAGGGGAATGAATTTATTTTTTTGGTATTCTCTTATATTCTGAGAAATGAATGACGAGCGCGGACCAACCAATTCCAGGTTGATCCGCTGATCGTTCATTCATGCGGATTGATGTTGAAGTTTATTATTTAATTATTTTGTTCGTGAATTCTATCTTGTCATCCTTCGTGATTTTACAACCAGTTGTTATCGGATTAATGAGAGGGGGCCGAACCACACAAACACGGCCGACCCTCCTCCATTATTGATATTGTTTCTAATATAGATGGAATGGGATGGCGTGGTGCCGTCGCACCACGTGAGAATCGCTCGGTAGAATTACGCAACGCCATCGCGCCACACCGAGAAGCCAAACAAGAATGCGATGTCATCGCGCCGCGTCGAAGATAACTGAAGACACCGTGGCCTGAGCGAGGCCGCGACGGAAGTGCGCGGCGCCGTCGCGCCGCACCGGAAAACCACGAAGAAGACTCTAATTAATTATTTTATCTTTGAGCGCAGATTGAAGGTCGATGAAAAACTAGGCCTCAAGGAAATTTTTGAGGCCTCCGTAGTAATGTTCGGGTCTCGGGAGGACCATTTTCGAAGACGGCAAGAGGAACGGACCACCGGAGCGCGTCCGGTGGTCCGCGGAAGTTGGCAGCGGCGCGCCGTCGGAAGAGGGGCGGCCGTCGAAACGCCGACCTCAATTAGCGGCGAAGGGTGGCAGCAGCGCGCACCCCCGCCGCTCCGCGGCGACCGCCGGGCCGGGACCAGCCCGGTCGGACCTGGGTCGGGTCGACCCGGTTCGGCCGACCCCTGGGTGGGTCAGGCCGGGTCGCCCCGGGCCCACACCCCCCGTTTTCGGATCGAATTCGGTCTTTTGCCCATAACGTGAGCTAAGGAACTCTGATTGATGAACCGTCTGCGGAAACGCGATCCTTGGATCGATATGGTCGTTTCGGTATATTACACTCAAGGTTTCGGAGAACTTTGTGTTCGGCCGGGTTTGTTCGTACACGAAGCCAATCGGACCCTCGGAGCGGAAATGCTCATATCATGAGCTACGGATGTCCGATTGACGTTCCGTCAGCTCTGTTAAGTTCCTCTTAGTGAGACAGATCTTTTGGCTTACTCCACTCTAGGTTTGGATGCCGTTGGAGTGCGGTCGGGTTGGTTCGCTCACGGAACCAACAGGGCCCCTGGAACGAAAAAGCCAATAACTCACAGACCGAGCGTCCGATTGACGCGCCGTCTGTCTCGTTGCATTCATGTTGACGATACGGAACTTTTGGCATCCTCCTCCCGAGTTTTGGACACAGATGGATTTTGGTCGGGTTGGATCGTACCGAAATCCAATCGGGCACCTAGACCAGAAAAGCTGATATCTTTCAGACTGGACGTCCGTTTGACGAACCGTCAGCGGCGTTGGTGATCAAGTTGAGAAACGTTCCCTATGAGCATACCCTATGAGAGTTCGGGTTACAGTTGAGATATGGCCAGGATTGGTTCGCTCACGAAACCAACCGGGCGCCTGGGACGAAAAGTCTAATAACTCACAGACCGAGAGTCCTATTGATGCGCCGTCTGTTGTGATGATACCCCTATGATGAGGCGGTCCTTTGAGATACTTATTCATGGGACTTTTAGATACTTGGAGTATCGACCTGTAGCTTGTGGAGAGGACCCTCCCAGTGACGAGCGTGCGGAGTACGGAGACCGTATAGCTTGCTGAGACCCGACGACTGCTGATCGAACGACTCGGTGTGTTACAGAGGTGCGCTTGGTTGTAGCGGCACATGAGAGATCTTGGATGTAGAAGGAAGACCCACGACAGAGGTGTGATTGGTAGTAGCGGCACATGGGAGCGCTTGGTTGTAGCGATAGACCCACGACAGAGGTGTGCTTGGTTGTAGCGGCACATGGGAGTGCTTGGTTGTAGCAGCTGGCCCGCAGTACTCGATGGGTGGAGTTCATCAGCAATCTTAGGTTAGTGAGAAGTACCTCAGATTCGTGATAGGACCACTGCACACTCTAGAGATGGAGCTCTTCAGTAGTTACGGTTTCGATAATGAAAATCCTGGTTTGAGCTGAGACTTTTGACCTTGTGTTTATCTCAGGATTGAGATGGGTCACTTGCTAACTTAAGTATATGTATGGGCATATACCTGGGTAGTGGTTATCTGTTGATTTCACAATCCATGTGTTTCCTCATGATTGAGATGGGTTACTTGATAACTTTGGTATATTTATGGGCATACTCCTAAGTAATGGATATCTGTTGAGATCTTCTTTGTGGTTATCCTTATTGGTTTAGTGAGACCTTGAGGGTATCGGGGTCCCTAATGAGTATCATTATACTCACCCCTGCACGGGCTATTCCCGCACCTCGTTGTGTTGGTTGCAGATGACGGGTAGTGCTGATGGAGGCCGAGTGTTCGAGGACTGGACGGTACCCAGATGTGGACTACACGACGAGTCAGTACCCGGAGGTAGACTATACGACGTGACAACTCACAGAGGAGGTTGACGGACGAGAGCGTGGAGGAGGCTATCTGTACCTACCCTTTAGGTAGAATTCATGGTGGACGACCAGGAGCTACGCTATCTGTACCTACCCTTCAGGTAGGATTCGTGGTGGACGACCAGGAGCTGCACTATCTATGCCTACCCTTCAGGTAGGATCCGAGGAGGACGACCCAGGAGCTGCTTCCTTCTTTCAGCTGTATGTATTTTTGTTGTTGTTCCTTGTTCGGTTATAGTCATACTTTCTTTTTGGTTTGTATTCTGGCCCATTTTATTTTCATCTTTTCTTTTGTACTTAGTGTTATGCATCCGCTTGTACTCTGTGGTGCTTGTTTTCTTTTATAAAGGGAATGCCTTCCAAGTTATCGGGATTTTAGGCCTTTGGTGCCAGTCGCCAGCCCCTGGCCAATGGAAGGCAGGCATGGGGTAGTCAAAGCACGGTCCCTGAGGACGGTTCATGACATCTTCAATTCAGTATTTTGAAGTTTTAAGTGGAGCCGTTAGGCAACAAAATTTTTAAGTGGTTCTTCACCCATCTCATTTTGAAGTTCTACTTTCATGTAAATTCTTTCAAGTTCCTTTTATTATGTTGGGGTATGATATCTAAATCTATCATACTGATCTTTTATGTTCATATGATGAAAGACCCTATTTTATCTCTTCAATTCAGTATTTTGATGTTTTATGTGGCGCCGTTAGGCTACCGAATTTTTAATTGGTTCTTCACCCTTCTCGTTTTGAAGTTCTACTTTAATGTCAATTCTTTCAAGTTACTTTTATTATGTTGGGGAATGATCTCTAAATCTATCATAATGATCTTTTATGTTAATATGATGAGAGACCCCATTTGATCTCTTCAATTCAGTATTTTGAAGTTTAAAGTGAAGTTGTTAGGCTGCCGAATTTTTAAGTGGTTCTTCACCCTTCTCATTTTGAAATTCTACTTTCATGTCAATTCTTTCATGTTCCTTTTATTTTGTTGGTGTTTGATCTCTAAATCTATCATACTGATCTTTTATGTTCATATTATTAGAGACCCTATTTGGTCTCATCAATTCATTTTTATTGAAGTTTATGTGCCACCGTTAGGCTGCCGAATTTTCATAAGAGAAACCTTATTTTGTCTTCATTTCATGTTCTTCATTTCATATGGTACATCTTCCAAAGCTCATTACCATGTTCATAAATACTTCATATTCTATCCCTCTACTGTTTTATGGGTCATTTATGAATGTTTGACCCACGTCCCCTCTCTTTCAATGTTTTCGAAAACCCCAAAACGTAGCCATTATGCTGTAGGACTTTCATCTCAAAATGCATCTATCTTTTCTCAAAATTATTTTATTTTATTAAGTGAATACTCAAAGATCTTATTTCTGCATGAGTATTCACATATATATCAAAATTTTCTATTTTAAATTATGTGATTTACATACATGAAACCCCCTTTCCCTTTTCGTGGGTTTAAAATAACATAAAGATGTTGTCTTTAAAGCAGTTTTTAAAACATTATGATTATGAATTGAAACCCATTTATTTTATTCTATATGGGTTGTTTATGAAATGATTGATGATGATATATGTGGATCATGTGATAATAAAGACATGTCAAGGGTGTGCCCAGATAGCGCTCCATTGCATTGTGTAAAGGCTTAATCTTTAGAGATGACTTTTTAGACTGATACGTTGGTGAATAACCTTGGTAATTTTTAATGACAACTTAGGGATGGACCATGGTGAAATGAAATGATTTTAAATATTAAATTTTTCGGCCACATCTTCATGTTATGAAAAAGGATATTTTTTTATTATGATATATATCATGATTTCTTTCTAATGCCTTAAAGTTCTCTTCATGTCCTTATTGAAGTATCTCAAGTTCACATGTAAAATGTTTCTCTTGTTTCCCTTACCGGGCCTTCTTCTCACCCTTTCTTTTGATGTATGTCCCCAGGTTATGAGATTCAGTAATGAACATAGGATGAACTTAAGGATAAGCCTTTCAATTGTTTAAGAAGAATGTTTTATGTTGTTTTCATGTATTATGTTCCTGGTTTCCAAGACACTAATCCTTAAAGATCCTCAGTTTTGTGTAATGTAATGAAAGTTTATGTTATAAAAAGAAGGGATGATATAATCATGGGAGTGTGGCCTAGAATGAAGAGGGTTGATTTTGGGTGTTGGGTTTAAATTGTTTGGAGACTTTCTACATATCCCATTTAGAAGGCAATCAAAGACCATGTAGTTTGGTACGACTCAAAGAGGGATATAGTGCTTTGATATTAATGAGTTGAAGATTACTCCTAAGGTTGATGTTATGTAACACGGTCCACGATGTATTTTTTAACTCATTTAGATTTTGGGGATCAACTAAAATATTAATTCTAAATAGGATTACCATTTTAAGGTAATTTGGATTACTACATACACCATATAGGAGGCCTATTGATAAGTACTATGTGCAATGTGTTAACTCATGATGGTCTGGGGTTTTAATTTGGGAATTATTCCTAAGGAATTTTCCTAAATTTAGGGAATTAGGATTCAGATTATTCTTGTGAAGGATTATAAATAATAGGGGTATGATTTCTCATTATATGGATGAGATTATATTGAGATCAATAATTAATAATTATTCTAACGTATCATAATTATGATGGGAATTAGACTTCTCATAGTTGACATAATTAGGGGGATTGTGAAATTGTTCCGATCATTAAAAAACTATAAGCCTACTTGATTAATTCATAGTGTGATAAAAAAGAGGATGTGATAGATTCTATAATGTATCACATTTTTTCATCCTTCGATAAAGAAAATGGATGAGCCTATGATAGAAGATGTCTTGGATATGGTGGAAGAGGCTGAAGCAATGATCATTCCCTCTCATCACTTTACACTAGAAATGGTTCCAAATGTATGGAATGATTTAAGGTGGAGAAGCTAGAGAGGAGAAATACTAAATCCTCCAATATAAAAGGATAGGGTATTACACTAGGATGTTTCCCTAAATATTGTACCATATTTTGGAGGGAGAGATCTCCATTGTTCAAAAGTAAAATAAATTATGAATTTTTCCCTCCCTATTAGGGACTATAGGCTCTAGGTTTTAGATATGAGACTGGGAGAACTGATTCATATCCTTATGTCCCAATACTGAGGACTCACCCACAATTTCCCTCGGGTTAGAGTCCATGTGACCATAGATATATAAACATACATATATCTTGATGATCATTACACCCTTAGAATAAAATTTTGGTTTATTCTGAACATAGGAATATAAAACCAATTGGGAGAGATGTTTATGTTACTTTCACAAAGGATTCATAAAACTGGAGGTCTTGGTGTAGGTTTCAATATTATCCATTTCTGATAAGGGAGCCACTTAATGAGAATACTTCTAATGAGTGGCTTTGAATGAGGCTTCCTGAAAGGATCGAGGAGGATGAAGGGGTTATGTTAACCATTGTGGGTCACTCAAGTATTTGGAACATTAGTATGGGGTGTGCATGGTTGATTGTGTAAATTGATGTCAAATTATGTGATGAACAACCAATATTACTAGACATGACTGAGACATGGCTTTGTTCGCCACAAGTCCTCACAGGTATTTTGGGAAGTTGGGAGCTCATGATCCTTTTTAATGAAGGGATGGATATCAATTATTTTAATTGAATCAAGGGGTTTTGGTTCTTGGTTCGTGCATTTTTTATTTATTTCAAACACTTAATGGAGTTATGTATCAGTATATCCATATAATTCCAATTCTTTAGGTGTCATGGAACTGCATTTGAGGATTCATAGGACATATATGAATCACATGGCTGACAATCGCAGCAATCAGGATTCATGGAAATTCACCCCCCCCCCCCCCAATGATGACATCATGGGTCTAGTTGTAGAAAATAGGGTATCCTGAGTGAAGGATACTTTACAAGAATGTGATGGGTGGAACATAAGTGGAAGGCGTATTAGTAGTTCAGTGCCTCAGGTAAATTTTCCTAACTTGTGGGATACATTTTTTACCCTTTAAAAAATCATGAAATTCATTTTCTATTTTCTACTCATTTTTCTATTTCATATCCCATTGTCACATTTCCATCCATGTGATTAAATGAATTGTCAAACCCCTCACACCCCACCTGATTAGATCTGAATGAAAAGTGGGTATAATGATAAGTGAAATGGAATGAAAAAGGAAATGATCCATGAATGTTTTGGGTGTCTCACATGCTAGTGGTGTGTAAGTCCTCCTCCTCATAATATATATATTATGGTTTCACATCAACAAAAATCAAAAAAGATTAATAACTCTTGGATCTCCAAACGCAAGTCTTTTCTGCACATGTTCTTTTCCTTACTGATGATTTTGATCACCTAGAACTGTATGTATTTTGAGTTGGATAATCAATGATTAGTGAAACACTTAGGCATCATTATTTTACTTGTGTTCCTTAATCCCATTATCGAATTTTATTTATTTTTTTCGAAAAAAGTAAAAAATGAACCAACTCATAAATGAATTTTATATCTCATAGAAGGTTCATTGGGTACTCATATAATCAATACTACCTAAGAGATTTATATAAAGAGAATTTATTATATGATAAAAATCATAGGGAATGACTATAATGATGTTTGTGTCTCCACATTTTTTGATCTGGTGAAGTATATGAATAATTGTCACCCTAAAATTCCAAGTAGTAATTATCTCCCAATGTATGGCTACTGTCATCTATAGGAATCCAACATACTAGATCTTAATACCTATCTTCTAGTATCTTGGTTTATAAAACATAAAAACTTCTAATATGACCACATTATCGTTATGTGGCCACATATTAATGTTTGGATGGAAGCCATGGACTATTTTATATATCATAGCCCAAGTGCTCTAGATTTGAAATAACATACACCTAGGCTATTTCCATATTGTTATTCATCCATTTTTCAAGATTCATTATTATATCAATTGATCAGTGTGATGAAAAATCGGACATTCACATAGGATGGGGTTTTAATGCCACATGGATGTTGGTGTACTTGGTGTGAAAAACATGTGCAGAGTTCACAGATTATTTTAAATTTGTTATAATTTTAAAGAATTGTGGTTACGAAAATTGAACATATATAGGAATGAATATTTTATACTTGATTTGTTGAGATTATTGAGTATATAGATTAAAACATTTCATTTGATGCTTTGAGAATTTGGCATCAGCTTGTGGGATTGCAAGAGGATCTATGGTGCTTAGATCCTTGGAGATATGTATGGTAAATTTATTCCTCCAAATGAAACATAGAATGATTTAGAAAGACACCAAACATGGAATGTAAATTACTAATGATATCTCACAAGATCAATAATGAAAAGACTCAATCAAGAGGAGAGATTCATCTAATGTAAATTGATGGAAATAATCCTCATGAAGAACAAGGAGAATGGTCCCACTTTAACATGTCTAATCAGTTGTCCCAATGTGGAAAAAAAGTGAAACTGGCACATTCTGGGAAACACCAATGATGTGAGAGTTTGAAATGTGGGTGTATGATTTCAACTAAAAAATACCTACCAAGAAATGTCTTGGGGGTTTCATGGCCATGTGGCCCAATGTATATCTATTTCTTATTCATGATTTCAATGGAAGTGTAAGGAATTGAACAATAAACATAGGATATAATATTTCAGAGAAGAAAAAGGTGGGATTGTCAACCACTATTATAGGGAAGTTTTACAAGATCATGTTTCATATCAAAATAGGGAAGTCTCTATTTAGAATAAAAGGGGCATTCCATGTTTTTTGGGGATGGATCATAGATCATTTCAGAACATATGCTATGCAGAGTGGGATCAAATCCCTCAAAAGATTGATCCATCCATTTTTTCAAACATTATATGATATTCCACATTTCATTGACACATTATGACATTATGATATGTTTGAGTATGATCAATGGGATTTATTTGTTTTCTTATAGGAATCTGACAATAGGAATATTTCTTGATGATGGGATAGGAAACATAGAGATGACGTCGTATATGTTAGCTTGCAGGGATGGTGTATTGGCCACCATGATTGAAGGTGAAATAATATGTGAGGGCTATCATCCTTACATATTTTCACATCAATCCAAATACTTGAAATAAAATATTGTTTCTCTTACATCTAATGATAGTATATGGAAACATCTTTTGATGGCTCAATATTTATGTTTGTTATCAACCGTGGAGAAGACAAGGGAAGTGTTTAATTTACATGTCACTAATATAGAATTTAGGATGACCATCTTGTATATTGAAACATGTATTGCATCATTCATAGAATGGGTTTTATAAATGACATCCCTCGTGGAAGTGGAAATAGAGGGAAAGGGTGATTAGGATACTAGATCACCAAATTTTTATTGGACAAGATGCAATCCACGCACTAGAGTCATGAGGGATACACCAAAATCCGCAACTAACGTTACCCTATGGAGGTCCATTTATCATCACTAAGAAGACAATCCATTTCCATTTCCTCGTCATCCATATATGATGGAAGGGATTCGGAATCCCATAAAATCTAAAACTTTAGGATCATATTCATGTCAATCTAGAACATATTCTGAATATATGTTACTAGAGATAATTAAAACATGGAAGTTATAGTATTTTGATACCGAAACCATGTGGGTGATTGTTTTGATGGGTTTCATATTCCTAGAATAAGAAATATTTGATCCACATATGATATTATCATTGAGGGTAATTCTATTGAAATAGAAATGTATATATAGGTATGGGAGATGCTTATATTCAAAACTAAAAATTCAATCCCCTCAAAAAAATATGTGAATTAAAAGATATATCATGGAGTAATAGAAGGTATTGACATGTAATAAATTGAAGAATATCGAGGTTTTTTAGAACCTAATGATGTATTATTTATCCTTATCAAATTATATTTTTCTTTTAATTTTGAATTTATTCAATGAATTATTACTCCTGGAAATATCATCTCAAATTACATATAACAATTGTAAAATTAACTGATGTTATATCTCTACAGTATAACCATGGTGGTACCATGTGTTGGTCTGCTGAATCACACCTCAATTCGTGAGAAATCTCTCTTGGAAAACAGGACCTGGATTATGATATGGAAGGTTTCTTGTGGCCCCCAATACAAGTTTTTTGAGATGGTGATTCTTTTCCTCAGAAGAAGAAATAATAGAGGCATAGACACTTAAGAAAGTGTGTTTTGGATAAATATTTTTTTTGGAGTAGTCAAACTTCTTATTATCATTAATAATTGATTAATTTATCTAATGTGTTTAGAATTTTTTTGAATTGATGAAAATTAATCTATTTCATCCATTATGAAAATTAATAATGAGCTGCTAGGAATCGTAGTGGTCACTTCTGATCAAGTGTAGATCCCAACCAATGAAAAATAACTTTTGACTGAAGTGGAATCAAGGAAATTGAAAGAAATATTTTCTCTTAGAAATTCACTTATCACTGTTATTGTGAGAATAGTGTTATCTTTTATTTTATATGTGTTACATGAGAAACTATTTATATTAAAATATAACATGCATTTCTAAAATATTTTATGTTTTTCAAATGCACCCTAAAATAAGGTGTTGATTATTTCTAACCCGATGACAATCACTGAAGGCTATTTGAAAAATATAGTCAACAAAAGAGGGTCATGACCCAACCAGTCAATTTGATCCAATGGTTGAGATTAAAATAGGGTTTGGGATGTCATTAAAATTATGATGAGTATTTCAATTTCTTTTAATAAATCAATAGAACATGTTAATATGAATACTACCCTAAAATAATTTGGTTTATTATACATTACAAAATGGACATGAGTTGTTTTTTATTCAATCATTCTTATTATTCCTGATTTTATAAACATAAATGTTTGGAATATGTAGCTCCACTAATATATGTTTCTACAATGATGATGAATAGAAGAGACACCGACATCATCATCAGACGCACTTTTGAGGAGGAGGTTCTGACATTGTTGTACCTTTAAATGGAAAATTATCTAGATGTTCCTCTGGAGAATACTAAGAAGGATTAACAAACTATACCCACCATGACTTCCAAACAAAATCTACTGAGGTGGGGAATTTTGGGGAGGAGTCTTCTCAATATGCCAAATTGCTTTTGGGTAAGGGATACCATTCATAATGATTATGCCTAGTTATTTCATTATTTTGATGCCAAATATGAATATGATTTATCAAATATAATTACCAACATATATGGATAGGACTAAGGGACAAACATTTACATCATCTCGGCCGACATCAAGAAATAAGGGACCCACATTTAGGGAATGAGTAGAACCTAGAACTTCTTTAAGTAAATTAATATAAGAGTACATCCCTCCTTATGATTGTGAATTTGAATCACATTCAGAGCTCCAAAACTCTCATATGCTTACATGTATTAAGACTGGTTAAAATTTATGGTATATAATCTCTAACATTCCCTGTAAGGAATTACGTTTTATAATCCCACATCTTCCAAAACTATTCATCATTTTGGGATTTGAAGGTTGTGAATACAATGAAAACCACACCATGGTAATGTATACCATTAAAATGTGGTATTAATTGCAGAAACATTGGAATGATCAGATGAAATCTATGTTGATTACTAACATTGAATATTTCAAAGCATCATTACCAAAATATGAGTCTAGTCATTCTGCATATTTGGAAACATTCATCTAAAATGTTATAGAGAAGATTTTTAAAATGTCATTTCTTCTATTGTAATTGGATAATGTTATAATAGAACTTAAAAAACATCATTTCATTATAGATGATTCACATAAAAGGGTGTGAAATCCCTTGAAAACTCTAAGGAAGAACTTAATCATGATAAGGAAACTGATGATGGTCAGCTGATTGAACTTCAATAGGAAAAAAACGGGGCAAAAGAGTAAATTCAATAAATTAAAAGGTATATCATGTTCCTCTTGTGTTTTATTATAGAGAGACTATAATTTTTGGATGTTCTTCTATGTACTTTTTAGTTTTCTCATAAATGAAATTAATTTCATTTATAATCATTTATTTACTAATCCCTATTTTTTATAATAGTAATGATTGAAATATTTTCCATAACATGACATTTTCATACTGGAAAATCATAATTTCAAGGATGTAGATGAAATTCACTATAATTTTTACATAGTCCAATGAGATTATTGAGATTATTTTGACTGCTGGTAGGGTCATATTTAAAAACCTATCATCTTTGTGCCTTTTGTGTCATCACCAATTATTTTTTGTAAACTAAATATGAAGGTGACTTAACAGGTGAGAATTGGATTCGTCATAGGCTTCCATTTTTGGTTTTTAGCCTAAAATTTATGGTAACATTTATGATTTATCTCTTGGTAATTTCTAAACCTTACAGTGTGTAGTTCTAGAGAGCATAGACTCAACTATTGTCCATATTTCCCTTTGTATGCATTCAACCTAGTGAGTACCCTGTATGTTTTTGTGGGTAGTTTAATATAATTCATGTTAGGCTAGTAAGGCCAGTTTTTTACTGAATATATTTGACCATAAATTTATAGATTATAATCCCAAAATGCTTTATGGTTGGGAAATGTCCCAATAATCCTCAAATATTTTCAAGGGGAATCTTCAGTCATGATTTTTATTGTTGGAAAATGTCCTGATATTCCACATATAATTTCAATGGGAATCATGAGTAATGATTTTTGTGATCAAAAAATCTAAAACATGATGTATATATAAAAAATGAACTTTTGAAAGAATAATGTTACCACTATTTGACAAACCCATTATAGGAGATATATTAAATATGAATTACTAGGGTATGTTCAGCATAGTGAATAATGGAATCATTATGATGAAAAACACGTTTTGTGGGTGATTTATTCATGGAAAACTTGGGAACGTAATACATAGTTAGTTAAAGAATATCTCAAAAATTCTAACATTATATTGATGATAAAAAAAGTGAAATAGGATTTGGATGCTTCCAGATCACAATGTGTGGATTCTCCAAGGAAATAGATGGAAGAATAAAGGGTCCATATGTTCTGTCCTAGGCAGTGAGTGAGGAACCACACCCTTTAAAATTTTGTATGTGAATGTTGTTTCATTTCATCAAAAATAGGATTCTTGATATTTTGAGGTGCAGTTTAATGTCTTTTAGTAAAGACATTATGATGTTCAATTTAATTTTACGGAATAAGGACATTAGGGGAATGTGTAGTTTAATGTACTTCAACAAAGACATTATGGGATTTAATTAAAGGATTTTATCATCGACCAACGATTTGATGGTTCTCCAAATTTTGATAATTTGATAGGAAATGTGATACCTTATTTTGTTATGGATGGGGGAATTATAAGCTGTTATTTAGGGATTCTTGAATCTCAATAGGGATATGGAAAAAAGATAATGAAATTAGAGTAGGTCTCTTCCAATAATGAAGTTACAACTATTTTAAAAACCCATTATGGGGCCATTATAATGAAAGGCCAGCTAGGGAATGTGATGCATTTCTAAACAGTGGCATCCTTAGTATGAATGTCCAATAATGATTGAAAATATTATCCAAGTACAATTATGGAGTGTACTACATAGTCAGGTAATGGATCAATCAATAATTTGAAATTATATTACTAAAATACAATAAATTTTTATACAGATTTTTATTTCCCCACGCAAAGAGTATGGTTTAAAGAGAAAAGTTCCTATATACAGAAGGATTATTTTTTGTCCTGATTTACAAATAATCTTAGGAATAGGCACTCTATGATGTTTTGACCCAAATATAAGAATTATGAATCTTGTAGTGTTTGTTCATTTGATCAGGAGCATATTATTATGGAATCAATGGATGATATATGTGGTTTACTGGTTAATGATAGTTATAATATACTTCAAACATATGAATGGGGAAAATAAAATCCATGTTTTTAAAAACATTATGGTTTGAAGGATGGTTATGGGACAAATATTCAAATGATTCCCACATTAAATTTTAGGTTTCAACATCAATTCATTAATGAATGAATGGAAAAAATAGTTTTTTCCATAGAACAATGTTACCTAAATTTGACAAACATGTTTGGGGGTTTCATTATACATGGCTAGTAAGGGAATGTATTGCATAACCAAAAAGTGGAATATTGTTGTAGACATGCCTATTATGTGAGAAACTGATGTAAGCCCAAATTGGGTTTCTTGACATAGTCATGCAAATGATCTCCCAGTTATCAGACATTCTGCCACCAGTAACTAAAGAATGATGATGAAAATATGAATGTTATTAATATTAGAACAATGACATGCGAAAGTGGAAATTTAAAATTTATTAATGAATTTATTTGATTAATATCATAAATAATATAGGAGTCCATTACATATATTTTTCTCTTATATATAAAATGAGACATTATTTGTTTCATGGATGGGTTCTCTATGAAGAGATCCCAAAAAAAAATCTCCTACATTGATTTGTGGTTGTATGTAAGATATAAGGAATATTATTTTAACTCATTGCTGGGACAAGTATCAAATTGTTATATTCCACTATGTATCTCAAATGGGATTAGAATCAAGACATAGGTTTTTCTCCTAGTATCATTAATTTTAATGAATTGTTGTACTTAAATTATCCATGCAGTTTAACATCTTTTTGTAATGATGATAGATTACATAATTTGAAAGGGATGTGTAGATGTGCATCCATGCAGTTTTATTTCATGTAGTAAAGACATTAACCATGAATTTTAACATTATACGGGAAGGAAAAATGGTTTCTTAACATTAACATTCATAAGACAATGTGGATGAACCTTGGCATAAGGCCCAATCATCACTACCTATCTTGATGGAGCAAGAATAATTCCACATGTAGTTCAAAAAGATATAGGCTCATGTGTAATGTGAGAAATCATAAAGAACATACTCAATTATATATGAATCATACATTATATATTAATGGCCTTTTCATATATTGATGTGGTTGGTCCCATGAATTAATATATGGTTGTCACTATGTATCTCATTGGGTTGATAATCATTCAACGTATAGTGGTTGATGGTCCATGCAGATTATCGACATGAGGTAAAGATGTGGGTGATTCCAACGTGAAAAAATAATATTATTTATAGATCATAGAATAAAACCCATGTTTCAATATGTATCATAATAGAGGAAAAGTAATTCCATTTGTAGTTCGTGAATAAATATCCCCCACTCTAATTGAGATTACATGTTTGGGAAACTGTTGTTTTGAATATGGATCTCATATATATAATTATCGGAACTATTATTAAATTTTCATACAGAGATCCGACTCATATTAGGGATAAAAGAGGCATTAATTGCATCATGTTGTAGTTGGGACCAAAATGGATTGTTTGGACACCACTACATATCTCATATTGGTGATAATCAAGCCACATGTATGCAGGTATGAACTGTACATAAGAAATGAATGATTTTAAAATTGTGGCTGAACTCGAGATATGAGGTCTGGGTACCACTACATATCTCAAATAAATGAGAATATTGTCACACATACTTCATGGAATTCCTTTCAGTTTAAAATCATGTGGTAAGGATGTAGGTGAACTTTCATGAAGATATTAAATTATTATAAATTCGATCTATGAATGATAATATTGATGTAACAACATATCTCTTGGAAATGAGATTCGAATCATACATAGTTCTTCAAAATTTTCCCCTTATCAATTAAGTTTTTTTGTGTGGAAGTGGGATATTTATAATTTTAAGGCTAATGGTTGGGCCTAAAAAATGAATTTTTTGTATCATTATATAACCCATTGTGATGAGAGTCAATATACACATCATAGAAGTGGTCCTTATTAATACATGATTTGTGCATGGGTAAAATAATGGGAGGTTTATTTTTCTAAAATCATTGTTGGACCCATGATTGAAGATTCGGGCATCACTACATATCATGAGGAGGCATGTATCAAGCCACATGATGTTCTTGAAAATTTTCTTCTACTGGTTTGATGCATACACAAATAGAATAAATGGGTTTTTTATTTTCATCTGGGCCAATGATAATAAATATAAGCATCACTATTTATCACATATGATCTAAAATGAAGCCTCATATAGTTCTCATACTCCTATGTAGCTTAACGTCATGTGGTATGGGTAATTGTGGAATGACGTGAAATTATATATAATTTGTTTAGGAAAAGGATGATAATGTGGCATCACTACTTATCTGGTTGGGGAAAAAATCAATCCACACATAGTTATTGAAACATTTTGTATTGAGTATTGATTCGTACACATAGGAAATGTATGGTTTTTTAATTTTTTTGGGATGGGTCCAACATTGGATATATGGGTGTATATACATATATAATTTGAATGAGAATAAATCAATATATATTTCTTCAATATATTCCCCATATCAACTAGGGTATTATGTGGGGATCGGATAATTTTTATTTAATGGATAGACCCATCATTGGAGATTTGTGAATCACTACGTATATCATAGAGATGATATTCAATCCATGCATAATTCATGAAAATATCTCTCCCCAAACCAAATTAGATTGATGTGAGAAAAATTGGATTCCAATATATTCTAGAATAACGGTTAATCTGATGAAACATTGAGGTATGAGAATCAAATGATATATTTTAGTAGATTTTTCCATATAGGGTTTGTTTTTATATAGAAAACTGGGAAATAAATTTAATTATAGTTTCAGTTGTGCCTAACATTTTAATTTGTGTGTCACTATATATCACATTGGAATGATAATCAAGAGACAAGTAATTCTAAAAAATGATATTCCCTATGAATATTTGGCAAACACACAAAATGAATAAGGGAGTTATTTATTATCATTGATGAACTAAAAATAAAATATATGGGCATCACAATGTATCTCATTGGAATGAGAATCAATCCATACATAGTTCATTACGAACCATTAAGTTTAACATACCGTGTTATGGACGTATGTCCCTTTACATGAATGAAACATTATGGCTATATTATAGAATAAAACATAGGTTTCACCACATATCGTTCTTGGGGAATGAATCAAGCCACACATAGTTCATAAAAAGGGGTCCCTTTGTAGATCATATTCAAACAAAGCGGGAAATGGGGATCATGTTCCCCTTGGGAGTGGAAATGATATGAGTAATGAATATGCATGGAAGTTACTCAACTTTTATTGGAAAAAAATAATTAAAATTGGGGGTATCATCGGAGGCTTTCTTAACGCCAAATCAATGAGATGTTAATTATACAATTTAATGTCATGTAGTAAGGAAAAATTATGTCGTGCAATTTAATGTCATGGGACAAGGTAGAAAATAACACATATTTTAATGATATGTAGAAAATATGTATATGGTTTTATGAAGTTTAACATTCTATGGATAAGATATTGGTTTTTATGATGTTTAATGTCATGAAACATGAATATGGGCTAATACCCAGTTTTAAATCCCCAAAATAGGATATTGTTTCTTACGTAGTTTTATAACATGCAAACATGACATGGTTTGTTATGTAGCTTTACATTGTGAAACTAGGACTTCAGTTGTTACAAATACTAACATCATGAAACTATTACATGGGTTGTTACAATGTTTTTCATCCTAAATCTAGGTCATACAGTGTATAATTACACAAATAATTTCATCAGGAACCTCGCAATGTTTGGATTTGTGATGAGTTCTCCATCCATTACGATTAAGCAATATTTCCCATTATATGAGACTATATTTATGGAGTATGTTCATTCCCACAATTTTTCATGCTTTGGAAGCCTTTTTCCTGGTATCATTGGAGTCCAAAGGACTAAAACAAATTCAACATGGAGGAATGGACGGAGGTGAAAATTCTAGTTGAAAGATGATGATATTCTATTCTAATATACTTCTAGGTGATTTATGGAATGATATCAATTTTCATATTATCAAACCAAATCATCTAGAAACATAATATACAACTCATTTGTAGATAACTTATCCTACACAACAACGCAGAGCAATGGGAAATGAACATCAATGTGAAAGACCACTTCTCTTACATATACCTAGGAGCACAATGTTTCTCATGTTTTAGTATGGGAAAAAGTCTTATAATCCCAAAAGGAATTCACCATTTTATGAAGATATAAATTTTTATATCAATCTACCTTCTTCGGGAGGATAATTTATATTGTCTTTTTAAAACATATTTCTGTCCATTGGCTGCCTCATGATTGTAGGATGAATGGTTGAACATTATATTGTGCACTTATTAATGCTTCTTTACCTTAGTAGAATAGAAATTGGTGTACTTTTATATAAATATGAAATTAGAGAAACCAATAATGGTAACGATAATAGATCTTACAATGATGTCAATTCATTTGGACCCTCTTCATTGAGAGGTGTTTACTCAATCCATTTGGAGTAAAATTCGATAGCATTAATGATGTGGTTAAACTAATTTACCATTGATGGAGGATAATTTCCAACTATATCTGTTCCCCATATAGAAAATCAACAGGAGTATTTTGATTTATATAGAAACACCAGTGGTTGAAAAATTAAAATTTCTTGCACATGGCAGAGAGGACACTTCTTAATGAAATCTAGGAAACTGAGCATCATTAATGGAACAAAGTATCCATTACATTTTATTTAATAAAAAAATACTATTCCTATGTTTGTGGGAACCACATGCTCATTTATGTATATATTTCATGACAGATGTAGTCTCATATCCATCAATACAAATGAAGGGTATTTTTTCAAAGTCTTATTTGGAGTGGAGCTTTTGGGGATCTGGGATATTATAAAGAGTGAAATTGAACATTAGTCATCAGAAATGCTATTTTCTAGGTCTATATAGTTGAATTACACCATTTTAGAGATATTACATGAATGGTGTCATCTATCATATGGTATGAGCTTATCGCTCAGAAATGGGACTACTTTCATTTATTTCCTCTATTCAGATTTGAACAAAAGGTGAAACCACATGACGATGGGAAAATATTAATGATTGTTTTCTCATGATATAGATATTTTAGGGTTGGGGAAACATTGTCCTATTTATAAATGTGGGTGTTTTGTGATCTTGGGACAGAATAAAATGTTTGTTTTGAGGGATATTTATACATTAACCCTCAGACATAAAAAACATGGGTTTATCTCTACTTTTCAAATAGAATAAATCCCTCGAAATGTTTGATTACGAATTATATCTCAGAAATCACTTTCTGGTGGTTCACTGGTCCTATGAGTTACTACACTAGGCCTATAATGAGAGACTGGTATTATACCTCATTTTTTGTACAACTTCTGATAACAAGATTGTATTTGGAAACACTTCGTTCTCTGTGATGATAAGAACAATTCCAAACAAAACATTGTTGAGTTTAAGGTCTTCCATTCTCATCCATATAGGACATCAACATGCACCGTAAAAATAAATTAACCATGTTTGGAATCTATACATAATATAATTGAATTTTTCATCCGGAAGATCAGCATATAGTGAAGTTTAGTCCATAGATTGATTCATAAAATGGAAGTCATCTGAGGCTTCGTATTTTAATACTATTGGAGGCACGAACTATATATTGAGATGCTTCATTATAACTACCCATCGTGGATGACAAAATTTCATCATAGGATGAAACAAGATAAATTTGAGCAGCAGTAGTTGGGGTTTGGCTTAGTGGTAAGCACCCCATAATTCTACATAAAAAATGGGTGTTCAAAACCCATGGGTTGTAGGTATTGTAGCAGCACTGTAGCAACTAAGATACTGTTGCAATAGTGACACTATAGTGGCGTCAGGGAAACTTTAGCGGTGGTAGGTACTGTGTGGTACTGTAGCTGTGTGGTTACTGTAGCAGTACTATTCACATAATGGGTATTGGGGCTATAATTTGGGCCTACGGTCGATTTAATGGGCTAAATGCCCACTAGGCCTACGGGAAATGTAATGTGTCTTCCTATACCTAGTTAAAGAGGTCATTGCTTTGCATTAATAATAAAAATGTGGATTCGGCTCCAACCTTAAAAAAAATATAAATTTGAGCAGGTTATTACGAGAGACCAAGCAGACCTTGTGATTTGGAAGATAGTATCTTAGATTCAAAACTAAAAATATTAATGCCAAGAAAAAACTCTCAATATGTGAATATCGAGTCTCAGTGTTTATCATTGTTCAATATAGATATTAGTGCTAGATAACATTTTTGTTATCCTTATTTTGTGAAAGGAAGGAGCCCATGGATCACTCCAAATATATCACATAAATAATGAGGGGAATTTCTTTATCATGTTAGATATATATAAACGGACTCATGAGCTTTTTATTGAGGGTATAAAATTCCACTTGTTATCTTTTGGTCCAATGATATGTGTCCCACTTCTTTATAAATTTTTTTAATTGTAAAAATGTACATTCAATATTGGCTATGAAGTGTCATATTTAGTCCATGATTACATGATTTCCTCTGAATTCTATTATGTTTCACGGTGGAAACATGCCATGAATGGATATTTTATTCTATGGATCAATATGGACGATGTTATTTTCTACCAAAAAACATGATTTTTTTTGAGGTTACCCTAAAAGAATATATCACAGGGTTAATCATTATATTAAGCTCTCGAAGAATACAGAATATAGTCTCCAGATCATCCAGTTGATCAAGGGGTAGAATAAATTTCACCATAAGACCATCCAAATATAATTGAAAAAATAAAATGAAGAAGTGTTTCAGTATGTAATTCATATAATGTGGATATGTCACTCTACGTTCTACAAGTGAAAGGGTGTTACAGGGTAAAATAATACGCCTTGAGGGGCTATAAAGTTTATAGATTCTTCATCTTCTGGAGAAATCAGAATTTTTATGTACCTAGAGTAGTCATTCATGAAGGATAGAGCCTTATAGTTAGTTATTACATCAATTGAAATCTTTATAATCAAAACAGTGAAGTCATATTTTGGAATATAATAGTGTGATATCTCAAATCAAATCAATCTATCATTTTCCCATTCATATATTTCCCTGGGAAAATATGATATAGAATGTTTGAGGTATTTCACCCCTCACGTGATTAATATTTGATAAGATTCTTGAGTTCAACATCAATTTTAGATGTGTGAGTTTGGTGTGTTCTTCTTAATTATTTATTATAACCCCAATGTTCTTCTATAATACCCAAATGATTTGCGTCCACGTTAGGGTTAAGTCCTACAATTTCTGTATAATTATCAGAAAAAAGTTATTGATGTTTATTTAGAATGAATGTATATTTTTCTTTCATTTTAGTATTCATGACCAAAGTAAACAATGTAGATCGTGGGACATCCTCTATACAAGGATTTATTTCTCTCGGTTCATCCATAATGGTGGATACAACATCCTTAAATGATGGAGTGGTTTCTCTGAGTTCATACTCTTCTTCCTCTTCCTCATGTCTTACATATTCTACATATACTCAGAGAATGGATCATAGGATAATTATTGAAGAGATATTATCAGAGCTACAGGAGGAGTTTGTATTTTGTAATCCTTATGATGTGTCAATAATTTCTTAGCCAACTATTCGAGGAATATTTTCATAATTGTCTACAAGAAAAATTACGTGTTGAGAATCGGTATCCCTATAGTTTTCCATTAACATGACTACTTATTCCATCCAAACTAAAAAATCCAAGTCTTTTTGATGTTCAAGGATTGAATGATGTTTTTTTATTCATCCATTATTACATCATTTCATATTTAATTAGTTTCATCATCAATGAATTCATATATAATTTCCAAAATTGATAAAATTGAAGTCACTGAATGTGCTCGTTATGGAATTGGCCCAAACCATTCAATTTGACTGATGAGAAGAACATAATCCACACAAAGATGTTGTAATGGGTTTAGATGGATCTTTTACACCCCATTTATAGAATTTATTCTGGTAACATAATTTTTCATGGACCATTTTCCACTTGTGTGATAGGACTCTACATCAATATAATTTGATTCACAATTTTTGAATGAGGCCTTATCTCCAAGTAATGTCCCAATTTGATTATTGATACAATAATTTAGACGATGATGGTATGAATAAGGGACGGTGTCATGTTGATGTAACCAGGGTCTATCCAACTAAATGTTGAACGATGTGTCATTTAGTAAAACCATGAAAAATCAATCATATACATGATCCCCAAACATAGTTCTCTGCATAATTTCCCATATAAGATCTTTCTTATTAATTTCATAATCTGGTAACATCAGGTTGGATAGAGACATGATGGATTAATCAAGGCCTAATATATGAGGCTTTCAAATTGGAATAATATTTAATCTAAATCCATTCTCAATTAGGATCATCAGATATCAACATAAATAATTTTTTCATACATTTACATGGGTCATAAGTGTCCTTGTACGACATTATCATCATCCTGTTCTATTAATGAAATGTCTGCATGGAATTTTGTAGGATAATTCTACATTTTGTAGAGATAAGATATAGAAACCCCAATTTCAAACTCTTGAGAGCGTGACAAATCCTAAATAAGTGCATCGTGGAGAATTTTTTACAAATTCAAATCATCCTGGATTGATAATGTGGATGGTACTTTGGCCAGTTTCATCAATACAACATACTTCTTGTCTACAGATATGTTCTTTCCTACATGAAAATTCTATTTCAGGGATTACTCTTGATCTAATGTCCTTGATGTGAATGATTTTTCCCTTGAAGTAGGAGATGGAAGTTGAGTTTCTTGTGGTGGATTTGGTCGACTAGGCCTAGCCACATTCCCTTGTGGTGGTAATGTATCCTACAACCAGTCTTCCAAGTTGAATATATTAGGGAAGAAACTTTCACATGTAGGGGAGTACGCTTATTCCTACTAAACCTTCTAGGGGGTTTCTCATGAATTTCTTCCATATAAATTGTTCGAGGTTGGATATGGTTGATGTAATGACATCTATCATGACCACATCTTCCCCCATATCTTTGACCAAGATGAACCATTCCATTATTTTTCCCAATAAAGTGTAGGGAAAAAATATTCATTACCCTAATATTCATTTGAAAAGTTGTAGGTTAACTGAATATAATTAATTTAACTACAGAAAATATCTTCTTCTGATGACGATTATTCTTGATAGGTTGAATCCTGTTGTGCCATTTTGTGGGGTGGTGCCCATGATTTTAATAAATTTCACATGGAATATACAAAATTAAATGATAATTTTGTACTTGAAATGAATCCATATTCTTATAATATCAAATTATCCTTCAGACCATATTTTTCTTTGAGGATTATAATTTACAAGACTAAGGCTTTGATTTACATGGCTTTACTATAGTGTTTATAGAAGGAGGCACCAAAAAGTGTTTCAACTATGGTTGTAGAATTGAATGAGTGTGGTTGATTGGTTTCATAACCATGAAATAATAAAATATATATGACATCATTTCTGTACATTCCACATTTTCTTTTGGATTAGTAGAAGAAACTGATTCTACCTAAGATGATGAACTTTTCATGTTCACATTCAATGTGTCTACAATCGTTAGTAGTTAGACATTAAAAATAAAATCATTGATGGTTGGCCCCAACAAATAATTAATGGGATATATGTTGGGAGATCTTGTCTTCTTATTTATATAACATCATGGGCTTTTGAAACAAGACTATGTTTTTTTCGGATGACGAATTTTAGTAGTTGAGAACTTTTTTATTCCGATAGTAATTGAACTTGTTCTTTAACTCTTCAAACTATTTTTACCATTGATATATTTGATCACCTTGAAAATGAATTCATTGTTGATGATGCTAAAGAGATAAATACATTTTTTATGATGAGGTATTTTCAATGGGATTTGGTAAAAGTATCTTCATGAGCATATCTATAAAAGCCTCATCTTTTCTTGCACATATTCTCAGAATTTATGGGAAGAATATGGAATTGGCCACGGTATATACGATGGAATTCTCCACCTATTTAGAAATTTAATTATGGTTCTAAAACCCTCTTGTGAATTTCATAGTGATTATTGGGGTGAAATTTTTTTCAAGAAGAAAGGATAAAAAAATAGGCAAAAACATGTCTTTATGGAGTGGTATATTTAATGAATATTTTATTAATATGAAACAAGAAATGAAATTTGAAACACTTTCATTTTCCATTTTCTTTCAGTTCATAGGCGAAAGACTATTTTTATTTACAGCATTGAGAAGACCTATATGAAGAACGTCAGATAGAGATCTTCACATCCATTGATCAATTTAGACCACTAACTTGTATGCTAGAAAAATTTGGCCCCCTATAGTGAATGGACAAAGCATCTCAATTTAACGGCTTTTTGTTTTTTAGGGTCACCCTCATGTTATCTTAGTGATATATGAAATGTTTTTAGTGATTAGTTGTATCTCCTAATTCATTAATGATTGGATGTGTGGGATTCCATATGTTTGTAAAGGTAGGATTCAGATCTATACATTCTAAGTAAGACTTTTATTCTAGTTGTATCAGTGCAAGCCATCCATCCATAGTTTCTAATAATTTTGTTAATGACTCAATAGTATTCATAATTATCTAGTAGACATCTCATTGATATGGTACCTGAATAAGAGTGGTTTATGGGGACTAAATGGTTATAAAAACCACTAATACCACTCATGGTGGCACTGCTAAAATCAATTGTATGTAAGACATAGTGATAGGCCTTTGAGGCTATGCCTATTATGGATGGAATTCTTGATCATTCTTGGTTCTTTTAGGGATTTCACTCAATTGACGTGTGAAAACATGATGTTACAATTGGGGATTTCTTGTGGATCATATCTAGTGGGGACACTAACTCCCAGTAACTATGATTTTAGTCTACGTAAGACCTTCTATAATTCCTCCAACAATAAAAATAATTCTTCCATCAAAATGGATTGACCATATTCAGGGAGAAGGTGAGATGTATTCTGACTCTTACACCTTCCTCTATAAGGTTCTTATTGAAAATGTGGAAGTGAATTATCAGAGGTTATGTCTTTATTCCCTTAAAACCATTGATTTCTAGTGTACACACCTCCTTCATTTTCCTTTATGTCGCACATATCATAAATAGGAACTCCATGATCTGATTCCCCTGAGATGCATTCATGTTTTGGAGGACCGGTAGTGACTCAATTGATGACATCCACTTATGTGTAATGATTTTCTTTTTTTATTTTAATGTCTTTGTTAGATCATCTTATTCTGAATCCTCCATGAGTTTTGGTCCTCCTATTGGTTGATTCCCTTAGAATATCATTGAAAACAGTAACTCGATGGAAAACCTATGATTGATAAGTTTCACATTAATTTATTCTTCATTCATGATTGATATAAAACTATGTTTCACCGAGTTGGGGATTACGAATGTTAAAAATTCTCCCATCCTGATAGGATAGGATGGCTCCTAAATTTCTTTGGATGAAATTTCTTCAATTGTTTCTCTAATTTTATATTGCTTGGTCAAAACATTAGTAAGATTTATTTTCATACTCACATATAAATCTATTATTTTAAATTAATGTCATTCTATTTCAGACATTTTCATTTTATAATTATTTACATACTCTAAATGGGAGGCATACTCAATATTTTAAGATTCTTGATTAAAAAATCCCTCAATATCATTCTCTCTGTGGGCCTGATTTTTGAAAGAGTTAATTAGAGTATGTTCATACAAACAATATCTTCGATTTTGGATAGAATATGTCTATTTTAGTTGTTCATGGGAAATAACATTTTATAATACCACATTTTGTGTCCATTACTATATTTATAGTGAAGCTAAATAAAATTATCCATGTGCGATCATACCCTAATATAAACACCATATGGGGTTTCTGTAATTAATTGCTGCATCCTCTTCAGTGTATCAATGTATGCATAATGAAGGTCTCCCTACTTCATCACAATCTTTTGATGTATGAAAATCAAGATAGATTCTATGTCAATTTGGTGATGTAACCCTTCTATTACCTTTACATAAATTTGATATTTGTTATAAGGTAATACATTTTCCAATTGATGATGAATAATATTCCACATGTTGATCTGGATGTCACAAACATGGACAACCACCATAATATCTGGATTATCATATTGAGAGGAGTACAATGTATTAAAATTAACTGGTATTTCATATTATTCCAATTGTTTCCTCATATTCAGCATTACATTGTTGAATTTTTCTATTAGAAACTCAACTTGGTCAAACAGTAGTGGACAATTCATAATTGTTTAATTGAATACTTTGGGACTAGTTGTTATTTCCTCTACTATGTTAGATGGTGAATTTCCCAAGGTTATGTCAGAGAATGACTATCACCATAGACTATCATCAGGAAGTGAAATTATTCTATCTTCTTGTGTTAAGGCATCATACATGAATGGAATTATATTTTCAAGTGCCTCAAGATAATAGGGCATTCCCATCATTATATTTTCCGTTGTATAACATTCATAGAAATGTGAATTACTACTATAGAGTGGACTTCCATATCGAAATACATCACAGGGAGGACCATCATGGTGTATTATTGAAAGGGGTAAAACATCATGTTCCCTTTTCCTCTAGCAACATGCAGGGTGGTTTTGGATCACATCATGATATAGGCTCTCGAGAATGATCTTATTATCATGAATCAATCCAAAATGATGAATCATATGAAAATAACATTCATATTTAATGCTACAAATCCCATTTTTTTAATGGGAGAGTAGGATCTTAAGCTACAATCGATAAATGTATGAGGAATTCATGAACTCAATCATTAAGTGGAGAAAAATCGCATAACAGATCTACGTTTTTCAATATATTTTATTATTCATATAAATAGATGTAATCTTACTAGAAATTGAGTCTAATTTTTGGGATAATTTGTTATCATTAACAATTGTATGTGACTACTTGGGAGTGAATATTATAATATGATAATTATCTTCAGTTAGAGTGGGTGTACGTCTCTGATTAGTTTTTATATATGATATGGGGTAGTGTGTAACATAACCCTACTGAACTGAATAGATTTGTGTATCTAATTCTCGATAGCATGCTGATGATTAACCATAGGTTTGAGGACATAATTATGTATCCATCCCACTGGAACTAATGATGTTGTCATCAAGATGTTCTGAAAAGATTCTAGGTTATGGGTAGGAAGTTGTGTCATCCATTTCAAAATTTCCAAAATTTGATTAGTGACATCAGTGGGCAGAATAGGGAATATACATCCATTTTATATATATAGGAGGTGTATGTTCATACTCATAACCTCCCTTTCCTTTTTTGGAGACTTACAATACTCATGTGTGGGGGAAGTGAGTTCATTCATCCCAAGGTTTACCATAGGAGCTATCTTATTGACTTCCTCGGGTGATACTAAATGACACTATTGGAGGACTTGATAGATGTTGGCATGTGAATATACCACATGTATTTTTTCCACAAAAAATGTATAATATTCTTCCTTTACTGTTATAATATGAGACTACTGGAAGGCTTGTTGGGTGTGGGAATGTGTATGATCCTACATGCATATTTCCACCACATTTGGATAGTGGGATTCGATGAATGATTCCAGGTTATTCTTTTGAAATGTTATAGTATTACAAGTAGGTTTATGTGTATACATAGAATAACTCTAATGGATTTCGACGGCAGTATTGATTATGTGTTTTAATACAAGTCTTTGGGTGGGCAGAATTATTTTGAATGGGCGTATGTTCCCACATATAGTTTTCCACAAACTAGGTTGATGGGATTCTCTGGTGGGGGAAAATGAAGTAAACTCCTCCTTATTAGAATTTTTTATCCCATGTGGCCCATCATTCATGTTTGGGTTAGAGGGACATGGACCGGACATTAATAGATAACACCCTCAACATGTTATGGTTTTACTACCACACGATGTTGGCATCAATAGATTTTGGTTTGATCCAATGAGAAGGACATCTGGTACATTGGGGTGAGGCAAAGAGTGACCTCCTGATAAACCTACCAGATGTATGGGTGGGATTGTTTATTGAATTTTGGGGATAAACTCCTAAAATAAAAAATGATTATTGTTGTAATCATCTCCTTATGAAACATCAGTCATCATTAACTAGATGATCAAAAGATGTTATTGATATGATGGTCTTACATGGATACCTCGAGGTCTATAATTGTACCATGTTGATGGTAGTATCAGCACAATTATTTAGAGACCCAATATTTAATTCATTGAGTTGGAGATGACGCCCATTGAGCAGATGAGGATCTAGCATGAGCTACAGCTTTGGAAATCACAGGTTAAAACATTATGTAATCCATTTGGATTTACTATTGTTCATGTAAAGGAGTAACTATTGATATATGATATACATAATAATGATAATCCTAGTGAGTTAAAATCATTGTAATGAACATATGAATGATTTATTTCCTTTTTATACCTCCTATATTTAATGGTTCATGATAGATGTATAACATCATTAACATTTTTAATGTTCACATTGGGTTCATCATTTTTTCCCTAAAAATGATAATTTTTTTGGGAATAATTATCACCAGATGGTTTCCATTGGAATTATTTATGGAATAAGAAACACCCAATAGTAATGTATTCTTGGGTACCTTCTTTCCCAAGGGATACATTAATCAAGTAGTTTGGTCGACGATTACTGAAAACATGCATTGGTCGAGAGCATGGGAGGTCGGGCTCATAACACCCTTTTAGAGGGAATTATTTTTTAATCTGGTAATCTCCGATCGATTTATTATATATTCATGAATCCTTTATAATTTATCAAGTATGACTTTTTTTGCCCTTATAATTCATCAATCAATGATTATCATGTATCAAATTTGACAATAATCATTATTTATATGAGGTACTTCATCAATATTGACAATTGAGTATATCCTAGATTCTACATCAACGATATTATCTGGTACACTACATAGCGATTATTTAGTTTTTATTATAATTAATATAGTTATTAAGACACATAATGTGGTGCTATGTTCTTTATTGTCATACTGGTAGAAAAAGTGATAACACATGAGTTTATCCTTATATTGAGAGATAGAAGGTTTCTCTTGATTTTAACATCATCCATAGGTACATAATGTGTTTTGATATTGGGATGAAACCTATATATGGGATACCTATGTATCTATGTGAAAGGAATTATAACCCATGTAGTTTGGTGCTAGTTAATGAATCACGTCATATAATTTAAGGTCATGTGATATGGACCTCTAGGAAGAAGGTTCGAAATCATGGATTAATTTGTGACTTAGGCTGAAGTATCTCAAAAATCATAAAAGGGATATGTGCATCATATGGGATTATAAACTGGTGGTAATGTGGCCAAGAAAGGACACAATAGATTTTTGTTGTATCGTCTGAACTTTAGGATGTATTCCTACACATCCCGTTTATATGTGAATCAATGTACAGATAGTTCAGTATGTCTCACTGGAGAAAATTTTTTATTGAGATATATTCGATGAAGATTACACTTATGTAATATTTCCAATAAAATGTTCCATGGAGGATGTTTGATCTCATAAGGATTTTGGCGATTAAATCAGGGGTTACTCCAAAGAGGATGCCTGATTTAATAGAATTACGATTGGGGCTTAAACCAAAGAAGATTCCCATTGATAGGTACTATGAGTGATGTATTAACACATGATAGATTGTTGTTTAATTTGGTGCTTATTACTAAGGTGGATGTCCACATTAATGTAATTTTCATTGTCCTTATTCATATGAAGGATTCCCAATAAGAAGGTTATGATTTCTCATTTTATTGATTATATGATATGGAAATCATGCCTTAAAAAGGATTCTAAACATTGCAATTATTAAGGGAATCTGATTTTTCATAGTTCACTAAATTAAAGGGGGTTGTGAAGATGTTGTGATAAATAAAAACCTCTAATACCATGTGATTAGTTCACAGAATGAGAAAAATGTTGACGTGAATTATTCTATATAGTAAAGACAATTTTCCTCCTCCATTGATTGAAGAGGATGATACTGTGAGGGAAGAGGCTAATGTAAAAAACCTTCCTTCTATTCACATTGCTATTTTCGTGGTTAAAAATGTATGTAATGATTTAATGAGTATGTGGTATAGTGGAGAAATACTAAAACATCCTATATAAAATTATAGGGGCTTATATGAGGATGGTTTTCCAAAAATGGGTCCTGTATTGCTGAGGGAGACATCTCTATTGTTCAAAAGGAAAATTAAGTTTGACCTACATCCCCCCTACTAGGGACCAGAGGCTCTAGTTATTAGAGATGATAAGGGGAGGACCAATTCCAATCCCTATAATATAGGATACTGAACTCCCCAACACTATCCATGGGGTATGGGTCAATGGGACCATATATATATAAACATATAGACATCCTGAGGATCCTGAACCCCATATAAGACAAATTTGGGGAACCAATATCCATAGAAATATAAACCCAAATGTGGTACATGATGATGTTGCATCCCCAAAGATGTCATAAATTTGGAGGTCTTGGTTGATGAATCAATATTTTCAACATTTGATTAGTTTTATAGAGTTGTATTACCCTAATTATTTCCATCAATACTCTATAGTAATCAGTAGTGGGATTCTATGATTGAGTTGTGAGTGAAGGCATCCATGGTAGGAAAATCATCACACACACACACTCTCTCTCTTAATATATTTATCTCTATCAATCACTCAAATTATATATCTCCCTATAATTATCTCTTTCCATTTTCACTATTTCAACTAATCATAGCGGTGTGGAGGAATATAATTGAATTGTTTTATATGATCATTATGGATAGTAGGGGATTCTCAATGATAGTGTAGATAAGGTGGTGTGTGATGGTGGGATATGAAATAAGATGAATGGATGATCAGGACAAATTGAATATGGTTTTTTAGATGAATAAATTTCATGAGATGGGGAAAATGAATTAACAATATTAGTGACTAGATGGGGCTTCGAATGGTGACCACTAAATCCACCACGATGCATGAATATTTGAAAACTATGTGGCTAGGGATCATCACCTGGTTATCCAAAACTCTTTGATTGAGTTTTTACCAGTATTCCACAATGGTAATTAGAGTCTTTAAATTCATTTTTCCTCTCCATTGATCAAATATTCAAATAACAGTTTAAATAACATAGAGAAATAAAATAGTCATTCACATAAGAAGATGATGATCTAAACATAAATAAATTTAAATAAGACACATTATTAATAACCATAATGTAATTAATGGATGAAATTTATTTTTTTAAAAAAAAATATATGTTAGTGATTTTAAATGATATAATGTTGTGCTTATATGTGATAGGTTATATGAATAGTAGAAGGGTTAGCTGGATGATTGAATATGACCCCTTAAAATTAGAATATTATATCAATCCATAACATTATGAAAATTCAAATAGAAAATTTACCCTTCAATATAAATGTTTATAATATAAATAAATAAAACAATTTATTAATATTTTTTATTAATAATTTATATTTTTTGAAAAATAATATAATTATATTCATGATCCTAAAAAATTATTTTTAAATTTTTAGTGAAAACTGCATGTCAATAATATAAATAAATTGTTTTATTTGAAAATAAACATCAAATAAAAAATGATTATTTATTTCTAAAAATGTTATTTAATTTTAAAATATACACAATTAAACATGTAAAGCGTGAATTTTCAATAATCTTAAGATATAGTTGGTTTCTTGGTAGACACCAACATATATTATGTTTATATAATTATTATTAAGACTACATAAATTCCTAAACTGATTTAATAAATTATATAAATTCTCAATAAAACATTATTTTTTTATAAAATAAATTAATTATTTTTAAATTTAATAAAATTAATTTTCCAATCCTATGATGATGTTTTCAAATCAATAAATATATTATATAATTTCATAAATACGTTTTTGTGAATAAATATGTTTTCAAAATCCAATGTAATATAATATGATTTATTTACGAACTGAATTGTATATATGTCTAAATCCTAGCACAAAATATCAAAAAACTACTGTCTGAAACATTGGTAAGGATAATGGTTTTTAACGTTTCCACACCCTGAAGTATACAGCCAATCATTTTTATATTAATAAATAAATACCCAAAAATATTTCTAAATAGTAACCAGTTCAATAGTTCATATCCACTATAACACTATACGGAGTAGTTTTTATCACATTTTCCAACTCAAGAAGAATTGGTAGGAGAAATATATATATGTATTTATATATACATATAAGATTATAAAACTCTCCGCATTTATCTCTAAATGATGTTCTGAAGATTTTTTTCTCATAAAATGTGATAGGGTATGGATTCCTGGACCCATATCCATGTATCTATTTCAAGATAACAAATTCAATAGATCAACATAGAAGATTCTAATTACTTTATAACAGACTAATCAAGGAATGTTTTTCCATAATTTTTTTTCAATTCTATTTTGAATTACTTTTTCTTCTATTAAATTTCAATATGTATTGTTGTAAAGTATCATAAAAGAACATCCATGAGGTTCTTTTCATATAGATATTTATATTTCATGTTATATAATTTCCTAAAAAATATTTCTCTATTTTCTAGGCATCTTTTAAAATTGGTTTATATTAGATGTTTTCATAGGCCATTAACAAAAACATTTAATAATAATTATTAATAGTTCACTAATAGAATTAAATTATTCCAATCCACTACACCGTTAATATAAATAATTTCTAACTAAATTTTAAAATAATATTCCCCCTATATGATTTAATATTTTTAACTATATTGAAATATATTTAAATTTATTTTTTGGACATTTAAAATGTATATACGCTTTACTATAATATAGACAATTTTTTATTATTAATAAATGTGTATGTTAATAGTTCATTTTTATCATTGCGTATTGGAAGAAAAATTATTTCCTATCACAAATGAATTTTATATATCATATCATAGATTGGTCAAGATATTTTATATCACATATATGTGTTATTTGTTATCCGGATAATTCAATTATGAATAACTATCTTGGATAGAGAACATGGTACAAAACATCACGCTTAATCTAGCAAATAAATATTATCATTTAAATGTCCACAACTGTGAATTATAATAATCACTAATAAAATAATTATTATTTTGTTATGTTATGAAATATATATATATATATGATATACTAAATATAATGATTAAATTTATCATATTCTTTTTGTATAAATTATATAAAAATAAATCCAATTTTACAAAGATGAATTTTTCTAATGAAAGATTCTCTACCATTCAATGGAAGACATGTTTTAGAACTAGATTTTGGAACTATTATAAATTTTATTTAGAAAAATGGACTTCATTATTGAGATAAAACTATAACTATTTTCATTGGTTGATTCTTTGTTATGTCTCAAATGTGATACATTTTATAATGAATTTTTAATAAATATAGAATATTAACTGAAAACAAACTCTTCATCAAAGAGATTTAAAATGACAAATTATTTTTTAAACATCTTTAAATATAAAATTAGATCAATTATAAATAAATTAATGCAATTTATTCCATCTTAATTTATTTAAAATTGAAATTCGATGTCAACAAATTTTAATATTTTAAACATTTTTACATTAAAAACTCGTTGTTTCATCCCGTGTGCATTATTAATTTGAAATTAATATTTGAAAGCTCTATTAATTGAAATTTGAAAATTGTATTCCACATTTTTAATCAAAATGTCCATATTTATTTAATTTTTAATTTTAATTATTTTTAAAAATATGTATAATAAGTTTTAACTTTTTTACCACTATATAGAAAAGAATTTGGTAAAAGACTAGTGATAAAGGGTATACATAATATTATATGTATTATAAAATTACCCATAAACAGGACTCAGTAATATTGAATTATAGAATTTATTTAAATAATAAATTAAATTTTTATTATATATCCATTTATTACCATTAATATGTTATTATGTCATTTATAATATTTTTTAGGAAAAGGCAAATATGTCACTATAATATTGTTTATAAATAAAATATTTTTTAATAAGGTGTTATCTAGAGGATATTATCCACTAAAAATATTAAATTAAATTCTAAAACATTAATATTTATCATGTATACATAATTTTTAGTTTTATTTATGATATAATTACAATAAATTTTATCAAAACATTAATATAGTAATTAAATTTTTAATATAAATATAAACGAAATGTTAATATAAATATTAAAATAAATATTATTTCATATAAATAATGTGATCAAAAATTTTTTTACATTACATTATGATGTTAAGGGTGTAATAAATTATTTTATTCTATGTTATATATTTTATGGTATTTATTATTAATTGAATGTATATTGAATAACATGAAAATCAACGTTAATGATTTTGGAAAATAATTAATATTTTATTAAATGTTATAAATTTCCTAAAAATCCACAAAAATATATAAATGATCGAAATAATTTTAAAATTTTCATACATTTTCAATATAGGGTTTCTTTTGAAATTTATTGTACCAATATTAACCTATAATGAGTAAATATTCATATTATCAGAGTTATAAATAATGTAGTTAAATACGTGTTAAAATTTAATAATATAGGTAATAATGTGGTATAAAAATGTCCAAAAACACTTTTATGAAATAATCATGACTCATTATCATCCTAAATTTTACAGAAATATTTTTTAATATAAAATAAATTTAAATTAATATAATATTTTGTGAAATAATAATAGTGGCCTTATTCTCTCTAATAAACGAGTGAAACTTATTCTTTTTTCATCAAAATTTAAAACCACTTTTTATTCCATGATCATTCCATATCTATTCTTATATTTTATTTTATATTTATTATATTATTATTATAAAGAAATTATTCATACCTTATTTACACAATGATCATTTAAAAATGAAAACGTTAGTCATAAGTATATACGGCATGCCATCTCAATTATTGCAACATAGTTCATTTTTTATATCCATATTTAAGAGATGGATTTAAAAGATTAATAATGTTATTTTGGACTAAATTATCAAATATCGTCAAAACAATCGACATGATCCAAAATAATTACGAAATTATTATAATATGTTATTTAATGATATAAATATATTAATAATATATTATTTTTCCCCATGAATGTATATAATTGAAATAACATTATCATTAGGGTTGATACATAACATATGTTATGAGTCCTGCTTAAGGTAAGGGACTATATAATTTAAAATACTTATTTTTAATCATATAATGATTTACATTTATTAATATTTCACATTATGGTTCATGATATTAAAATACATATAATGAATGTATTTATATTATATTTAATTTTTCAATTTATAAAAAAAATCAAAATATTATGTTTTAATGTTTTATGTAAATCATAGCCTTTTAAAAATAATATTTTATAGTTCATATTTATAAATTTATAAATCAATAAAATTAATTTTTTTAACATATATATCATGAATATAATTTCCCACTTCATTAAGCTCTAATTAATTTTTTCATTGTTCTTCTCAAAAAAAAATCAATCAATATTATGTGCACATTTTTAGATTATAGTTTTTTTTAAGAAAATGTATATTTTGATATCCAAAAGGTTTTTACACATGGTGTTTTCATATATTTCAAGGTATTTATTAATTATTTTTCCCTTGGGAATTATATAAGATGGTTTAGGCACTATTATAGCATATGGGAGACCTAATATAGCTTATTAAAATGGTTGATCCCCATTTTAGCTCCTTGAATAATGGGTGTGCCAGATATAGTTTATATGACGGGTGATACTAAATATAGATATCTAATTCATTGGGAACTATAAAGATGGATGTTTACCATATTATTATTCAATACGTAATGTGTTTTTAAGGGTTTTATGATAATTATGTACCTTGGGACCTACATGAATTTTCTATGTTTTATAATTAGTTATCATGAAAATTGTTTTCATCCAAAAGGTATGATAGTGATTATTTTTATCAAGAAATGATTATCTGTTTTGAAGAAAATGTATGTATTTTAAAACTGTTTTTATTGTTTATTTATATAGGTCATTAGAGTTAAAAATTCCATTTATTATTATCCATTACTTACTTTTTATTCATATCCCACATTTGAAAATGTTTTCCATATGTTTGAGAAATATTAAGAACAAGGATGATAACAAAGAGTAAATCATAAATATTTTACATAAATAGAAACATTGTTACATGTTCAAAATTAGTAAATTGGTTTGAAAAAATGGATACTCATAATAAGTGACAACTTATAATGTATGGGATTACTATGTAATCATTTTTCATATTTCCCTAAAACCATAAACCTAAATTATATTTTGGAATATAATGATCTTTCAGGTTTTAATATAACTATAATACCAATTTTCTATTGTATATTCATGGTATTTTGTCAGTTAACTATAAAAAAATGATTCAGTATTTGTTTTCTAAATTAGCTAATTATTAATGCTGTATAATTTTATGATGATTAAGGTTAGTTTAAGATATTCATCATTATGAATTACATCTCCTTGAACTCATTTCTTATTATTAATGTGATAATTTAATATTACGTATTGTGTGGATATATTTCAATCTATAAATATAATTTATAAGGATTTATGTTATTTTTATTTATTCTCTTATTATTAATTATTGATTTTTTATATCCTGTAAGATTCCACTAACTTTATTCATTACATTTCATCATATATCCCCATAATATATATATATCAGTTTTTCCAATGAAACATGTATATTTTTTTCAATGATAAATAAAAATTTTTGATGAAAAAAATTAATTTTTCTTAAATTTATGATGTATTTATTATCTCCAAATGTAATTCCAACATATACAGTATCAAGATTTTATTATTATATTGGATTAAATGTTAGATTTATTAATGTATTGTTGAATAATTTTGAAAAATAATTAGATCCTATATTATAATTGATTAATGTTGTTTCATGATTGAGAAGAAAACCTCTTATGTTATAAATAAAAAAAGAGAACTAGAAACGTGTTCATGTCCCCATGTACAACTTTAATTGTTCATCCTATCTATGATTCCATGTTTCATCATCGAATTAATGTCAAGGGGGTGAAAAAAAATTTACAGATGACATTAAATAAAAATTTCATGTATTACAGATAATAATATAATTTATTGTAATATTGTGACTTTTTATGTGATTCCATAATTTAGGTCGAAAATACATTCCATGACACATAATAAATAAATGAGTTAATGTAAAATAAAAAATTATAATTACTTTTAAAAATATCAATGTTTTGGATAACATTTTATCGACAATAAACATGATATTAAATATCCAAAACATATTAGAATATAATTATCAAAACACAATATTGTAATAAATTTGAAATTATGTTCATTAGTGGAAATTTTTTACATACAAGTAAAAATTATATCATATCTTTCTAGAAATACTTGTATAAAATAAATTATTTTTTTCCATTAGAATATAATTTTTTTATTTTTATCCTTCTATTCATATATAATACTACCCAGTTGTAATTTTATCATACATAAATTATAATTGTTGGATTTATTTGAATATTTATAAAATATTTTTTTTTCGTAAAATAGAAAAAATTTCTGATTTTTTATTTATCATCAATAATATGGAGATTTTGTGTTTAAGAAAAAGCATTAATATTAAAATTAAATTATTTTAAAATTAAAATATTAAATTTAAGAATACAATTTTGAATTTATAAAGCTAATTCTTGTCATTTTATAAAATAATGTTATATTTTGATAGATGAATTTTCCATCAGTTTCATTAATTAAATTTGGGAATGTGTATGTTAGGATTAGAAATTATTTAAATATAAAATAAATAATCATTAAACAATAATAATCATTATTAACACATTATAATTAATATAATTATTATATTTTCCAAATAAAATAAAGTTGTTATTAAAAATAAAATTTGCAGAGAAATTGATTTTTATGCATTCAATGTGCTAATGTTGACATTAAATACCCAATTCAAATTCTTAGATAATTATATTGAAATAAATATTTCTATTTTTAATATATTTAAAATATATTATTTTAAAATACCAAACATTATTTTAGTTTCAAAAATTATATAATTAAAATTATCAGTAAATGATATGATAATGGTGAATTACACAATTTAATTAAATATTTCTTTAAAAATATCACAATTTTTTTAAATCTATTATATTTAAAAATATAAATAATGAATCTTTTTTTATGTATAAGAATGTATATAAATATTTTATGACATATTTAGTTGTAAACAAATAATAATTAAAAATAAGATTTCCTAATGATGAAAATGAAAATTTTCAAGGAGAACTTATTTTCTACAAATTATATGAAAACTAGTTACAGAAAAATTTAAAATTATAATAAATGTATTTTTAAAACATTTAATGTAATGTTTTATCTATTAAACATAATTTTGGTTATATGTCATATTTTATATTTTTGATAAATCCTAAAATCATTTAGTTAAAAAATAGTTACCATGTTGAAATGTCAAATACTGAAATGTAAAAATATAACGTCAAAAACCCAATAATATGGTTAAAAAAATATTATGAATAAAAATTTGAATATTTATCATCCAAAATACTCCCCAAATCCTATTATTAAGAATCATTTTATCTATTAACATACAAAATGATTCATTATATTTATGAAAAACTATTAATACTTCATAATTTTTCATATTCTACTCATGATAAAGAATACCACTACCTCAATTCAAATATCCATTTTCCCTCAAATTACTCATTGAATCTATGATATTATAGCATATTAATAAACATATTCTACTAAAATATTCCCATTATCACACAAATCTATCATATTTTAATAAAATTCAATGATACTACCAAGTATGAATCATGTATTTTATTTAGTTGTTATCTCGTTCTTAGGTTTTTCATATTATTATTTGTCACATCCAGTTTTTCATGTATTGGTTTTGAATTTTTCCATAGAAATCTGAATCCATTAATTTGATTTTGGGTGAGATGAATGTTTAGTTTTGAATTCTCATCTTTGAGTAAACATCCAAAAATTGGTTTCCTGTAGATTTTTTTTGTGTCTTTTGAGAAAAGGGTTCTCACTTCATGATTTTGGCGAAACTGTGTGTGGATTTCTAGATAAAAAAATATATGATTCCTTTATACCTCCTTTTTTTCAATGTTTCTCACCCATTCCACATCCCATATTTCATCCCCTATCATATCAAAACCTCCATATCCATTTTTAACAATAAAACATTATAATTATTCTGTACATGGATTATTAATCTAGGTAATGGGGAAGCAGATGAGCCGATTTACCGTTTAAAAAAAATACTCTGTTTATTTTATATCTTATTCATTAGTTAATGTTTTTCAGTATTTCCCCTATCAATAGACCCCAAAACCCCTATATAAACCACCAATTTACATTTCTTATCAGTGGACATATTCTTTATCAGAAATTATGGCCAAATTCCTCAAGATTTATCAAATCATCTAGATTTTAAGAGGTAATTTTTTTCATTAATAAATCATTCTTTTTATATATTTCCCACAAAATATCATTTCCCTATTGCTTCGAGGGATAATTATACTATAAATAATGTCACAAGAAATTACCTCTCACCTAAGGCTATGGATATAAATTAATATGAAGTGTTCTCTAGTTGCCATGGTGAGTTTCTTTCTTCATTCTGCTCCTTCCTCCTACACCTTACATAATTTCATGTATCTCTCTTCTTCTATAGTCATGAAAGACCTAGGGTAATCTTCTCTTATGACTTTTTATCAGGATTTGTCTCATTTGGGGATTTTATTCATATGTTTTGGGTTTTTAAACACTGTAATGGTTTAATTGAGTGAGTATTTCTATTCCTCTAATGATTTGAAGTGGGTTCCCAACATAAAATTTAATTTTTATTTATGATTCCACTTTTTCATGGTTTTTTCACACATTAAAAATTATAATTATTATATTATAATAAATCAATAATTATATTTTTTGTGAAAGGTGGTGTTAAGCCTTATTTTGAGAAAAATATGGTGGGTTTGATATAAATATACACACCAAGTGTTTGTGTAAATGTTATATCATCTTTCTCCCCTGTGTTGTGATTTTTAGAACTTTTTTCCACATTAAAATAATTTTTATGCATGAAAAATATATTTTATGACCTTTTTATTGTATAATATAATTGGTTTCATTGAATGATTCTTGCACACATTTTTTAAAAAGTTCTCGGTTGGATTTTGTGTTTCAAGGTCGTATATAATAAATATTTTAGTATATGGAAAATATTTTCATCATGTGAATAAGGGGTTTTGGGGTCCTTATATGGCTTTGCAATGTAGATTTTGTTTTATAAACAAATGGGTTTAGATTTCTAAAACGTTTCTTCCTAAGATGATGGAAAATGGCCTATTTGTGATCCCTATAAAAATTCTTGAGCATTGAATGAGTAACCCAAACGTTTTAAAGTGTTTATGAAAATTTCAGTCTACATCTAATGGTGTGTGTAAACTACTTATGTGTAGTGAAGTCTGTGTTTTGATATACGTTGGTTGGGTAAATTGATAAAAGTCTTATTTGGAATTTTTTTTAAGGAAAATTGTTTTAATTTTCATTCTATGTGGCACCATATCGTGTCATTTTTTGATTCATGATATTTTTTTATTGAATAGTGTTTGAGATGAAAAATTTGGTTTGATATGGTTTCCGTGGTAATTTGGATTCGAAAGAGAATCATAGAATGAATTTAATGTGTAAATCCTTGTTATACTTCTTGAAACTATTGTATGATATTTTTAAGTGATTTATTGATTTGTCAATGAGATTTGGAATGTATGTAAAGGATTTTTTGTATGAGCGTTATTTGGAATTATATTATTCATGCGAATAGTTTATTCAATAACATGTGGAATATACTGAGCATAATGATGAAATCCCAAATATCATGATGGGTGGATATGTACTAGAATACTAGTGATACTGACTGGTTTCATCCATGTTTCACATAGCATGGTTGAGGAAGACAACAATAACTAATCTATGATGATGATTCTGTGGAACACTAGTGTATGGGGATTTTCCCTACTAGTGGCTCATTCATGGAAATAGATATATTTTATGGTTACATGTATTCTGAGAAATGTGGTACCTGGGTCCCACAAATACCTAGTTCATAAGCGTGTTCCCATTACTAGTGCTCATTGAATATTTTGTACTCACCATTATAATATGGTGTGTTTTTTTGGTAAATTAAATAGTTTGTGTATTCTAATTAAAAGTGTAAATTCATTAAAGAAGACCTCTTGAAAATTCATTTCATTTTTATGTTTCAACTCTTGAAATTGGTTACCAGATTTTCATGTTTATGAAAAAATGAAATAAACATAATTTATCATGATAATATCATGGAACGCTATTTAGAAAACAAAATTTTATATATTGCGTTTCAAACATAATTTTTATGATTCATTTGTTATAAAGAATTTAAATATGGAATTGAATATTGGGATATCCTACTGAGTCTTAATACTAATGCTTATAGAATTATTTTATTTTTAACCATTGTAAGGGTTTAAACTTGAGTTTTATCACCTTGGGTGATGTGTTATCATTGTGTTTTAGAGATAGAAGTGGTTTCACATAGTGATAGTTGGTTGTATGGTCTGTTTGGTTGAGTTTTCTAATTTAGTTGTTCATTTAGTTTCATATAAAAATGATTTTTATTTCAATATTATATAAAAGTATTTTGGAATGTCCATTTCATTCCTCATTTTATTTAATTATTTATATTTTGGTGAAATAATCCTTTTTCACTCTATTGATTCCCTTAGTGCTTGTCGCTATCCCTGGAGTATCTGGTATGCCTCTAAGTACATTCCACAGAGCAGCCATGGTGATCTGTTCAGGGTTCAATCGGGTTGGTTCACGAAAAAATAGTATCACAAGCCGTAGGCTCTTAAAATACTATGTTGTTTATAATTCCATTGTAATATGGGGGATGTCAAGGAAGATGGAGTATGATTTTTAGCACTTGAGGTTCAAGTTTGGTATTATCATCATTAACTCTTGTTCATTTTGATTCCCAAGTGTCAATCGAATTTTTTGTTTTATTAGTGTCTTTGGATCTTGTGGTTTTGTTGTTGTCAGGATAAATCAAGGGTAGTTAGAATAATGGTCTCCGTAAGATCATATGGCCTGGAAAGCCCTGTGCATTCGAGGAATGGTCCTAAGATGGCTCCCCATTATGGTGGTTTGTTTAACATATGGCTTCCAACCATTTTTTGAAGATATCAACCAATAGTAGTCACCTATTATGGGTCTCATAGACATTTCATAAATTCTGAATTTTTTTTGAAAACCCTTGTGTGAGAATTATGAAAATGATTTTTCTATGGAATAGTTGATATTTGAGACGGGGGAAGTGTGTTTTCAATATTTAATATTAGAATGGTTTTGTAATATTTGGTTTTGTGAATTAAATCTTGGGGATAACGTGAAAACGATTTAACGGTATTGAATTTCTATAATCTAAACTTGTGCATTGTTGAAACAAAATTGTTTTGAACATAGGGATTATTTTGAATTGGTTCTAAAACATTGTTCTAAATGGGTTATTTTGGGATTTGGATGAGTTTTTAAATCTTATGATTTGGTATTGGAATTTATTTTATCAGTCGGTGTATTTATGAATATGGTTTTGGACATTGTGGTTTTCAGATCATGATAATAGACCTTGTTGAATTTTTTAAAATAGACAGGGCTAGTTTAAATGTTATGTTTATTTTTGAATATGTATTAAATTAAATGGAAATGTTTTTTTAATAAAGTTGTTCTTATTGAGGTGTGGGATATTTTTTGAAAACATATAATTGTTTTTAATTGGTGAATAGTGTTCCTTTGGAAGGTGTATGATTTTTGAATTGGGTTGAATAATTTTTCTTTTAATGATGTTGTATTGTTTTATCCATTGGTGTTTTCATGTGTTCTCACATGCATGGTATTATGGATATAAGTATTGATGGCTAGTATGGCATGGTGGTTTAGTTACTCGGGTTGCATTGAAATGTTCATGCGAATGTGATTTATGAAACAACATTGGTGAATGTTAAAAATTACGAAGATATATCTTTTTCAAAAGTGTTTGTTTCTGAATAGTTTTTTAAGTTGTTTATAAAACTATGGCTGTGTGGCTAGTTATTCATATTTACAAAACTAGTTATTTATTTTCTATACTTAAATGTGATATGTGAGTCATACTATTGATGTTTCTTGAGATGGTATCAACATGGTGGATTTGTTTTGGAGAAATGTTCAGTGAGTTTCCAAAGATGTATTGGATGTTGTGATATGGCCACAAATAGTTCTATATTGGCAAGATTTCTAGTAATTCAATATAACGATTCATCTTCATTATTCGAATGCTATATCCATCACATTGAATAATTATTCGGACTGTTTTATGATATAGAGATGTATATGGGATTGATTTATATTACCATCCTGTTAGGATTATTCTCTTACTTATAGTAGTTGTGTTCGATGATGATTGGTTTAGTTCACTATGTTTCTAGTTCATTTCACTCCTCATTTAATATAAGCTAGAGTGGTGGTGTTTATCCCTCGCCACTATTGGGTATTGAGTTTAGTTTATGAAACTTTTTTTAATTAGGTATTCTGATTTGAAGCTCTTGACTGTGGTACATCATATGCTTCAATCATTAGGGTGCTAGCCATATGCCTAAGAGATAATTTTTCGCTCTATGAGGAAATTGCCAAAGGGGTGGGGAGCATGAACAAGATACTGCATCTACCATTTTGGTGAGTTAGTTTCTATGTTTCTATTGTGTTTTCTTATCACAATGAACTTCCTCTTATTGTATTTAGTGTGGTTGATTTACCCCTCATGTAGTTTCTATGGTTATGCCTTCTCAAATGTGGGTTCCTGATCAATGTCCCTCTGTGGACCACTAATGTGAATTAGTTGCGGTCATTGATTTACCTATTCATTGGTTGAGAGTTTTGGATGGTTAATCAATTTTCTATGGTTTTAGTGGCCCAAGTATTTTCTTCCCCTTCCCTCACATTCTCAAAATGGGGGGTTTCTGATTCCATTGAAAAGTGTTGGCCCATTTAATTTCCCCTCCATTTTAGAGTGGGTGGTATAAATGTTCATGTTGTAAACCTCATAACATGGGTTTTTATGTTATTGTGGGATAGTTTTTGTGGTCCTAAGCAGGTGAGGCACGATTCTATTTTATTTTTAATTCTTTTTTGTTTATTTCTAGTTGGTCTCTAATGGTAGAGAGACCCACTAAGGGTCTTGAATATTTTCCATTATGTATTTGTTGGATGTTAGTTGTCATTTCTTGGTGGGGTTCTGATTCCACCCCCCCCCCCATGTGCTCAGATTTTTCTAGTGAAAATTGGTTTAAATGATAGTTTTTTACATTGGGAGAAGGTCCATCAATATAGTTCATGGATTGGTTATAAAAGTGGAGGAATGGTCATTCAATTAATGATCAGAAAGTTATTATGAGTTGGTGGTTGGATTAAGAATGAGGCATATAATCTGTCGATGGTGAAGGATATTTCCTTGAACTGAGTTGTCAGACCATGTTGATAATGAATCACTAGCTTTTGTTTATTTATTAGAAAATTGTTATATCATTCTAGGGGTAGAAAGCATTAAAGGATGGTATAATTGTCGAACCTAGTTTTTCATGTCTTGTTTTTTATTCGGTTTGTGGAAATCAAGATAATTTTCATCAGTTTTGGGTAATATGAATTTTTTTGTTTTGAAGTTCTATATTTTTGGAATCATCCTTCCATGTGTGTATAACATATTTTTTAGATATTTTGTTTTGATAATATGGTTGTTACTTCAAATTTGGGCTAAACCGTGAGCTGATTTCTAAATTTAAAAGCAATATATGTTTATATTATAACAACGTATTCTTTTCAAAAATAATTTAACCATAAAAATTCACACTTCACCTCATATGTCCTACTAAAAATTTCATATCCATTTTGACCCCATAGGATACCATAATCATATTGGATTTGTGTTATTTATTCTAGTATTTCAACAGCTTGTGCGCCAATTTCCATTTTGAAAAAAATAATTTCTTTCGTTTATATAATAAACATTTTTTATTAATTTTAATTCATTAAAATTTTTACTTGAGACCCAAAAAAGTACGGGAACCCCCAAATTTTCCATTTTCCATTTTTTGATCTCATATTTATTGTGAATTAGGGAGAACATCTACTTAGTTTTTAAAATTGACATGATATGTGGAGGTAATTTCTTTCTTTTAGAATTCATTATTTTTTTACAGTTCTCCCCAAAAATATGATTTCCATTGTTCATCCAGACCTCAGGATACTTTATGTTGACTTCTGTTCTATTCCATATCCTCTATTGCTGTGGATCGAAGGAAATATAATGGGTATCCTACTTATCAAGGTGTGTTTTCAGTCCTTTCTCTTTCTTCCTCGTCCACCTTCGATTATTCTGTGGCTCTATCTACCTCTATGGTAATTTATGAAATATTTTTATGTTATTCCATGATTTTTAAGGGGTATTCTCATTATGGACTGGTATTCAAAAGGATAGGGTTCATAAACCCAAAGAAGGTGTTTTGGGGTGTGTATTTCTATTCTGTCATGATTTTGTGGTAGGTTCATAATTGAATATGTTTCTTTATTTACTATTCATCTATAAAATGGTATTTTAAACATATAAATATTATTTTTTTTAAAAATCCTTCAATAATTTTATCTGTTATTCAATGTGGTGTTTAAGACTTCTTTTGTAAAAAATAGTGATGTTTACTTTATAAATGTACACATCATGTGTTTTATTAAATGTTCATTTATCTTTCGCACATATATTATGAAATTTTGAACATGTTTATTGCTTTTGAATAAATTATTGTCATGAAAATTTAGATTTATGACCATTTTAGTGTTATCTAGAATTGGATTCATTGAAATGTTCCTGAAACATTTTCATGAAAGTACTAGGTTCAATTTTGTGTGATCAAGTTGGAATAAAATGATTTTTTTGGAATATGAAAATTTTATTTAGTATGGAAATAAATGTGTTTGGGGTTATTATATATTAGTATAGTGTGGAATTTTTTTAAAACCAAATGGTTTTTATTTTATAACATGGTATGGCCCGAGTTTCAAGAAAATGGATCATTTGGCATCCTTAATAAAATTGTTATGAACTGTATGTGTAACCCAATTGTTCTAAAGGCATTACTCAAATGTTTCAGTAGTGGTAATTGTGGGTATTAAGCAATTTATGAATGTTTAAATTTTCCTCATTGATATATGATGGTCAGGTAAAACACTTAATGTCCCTTTTTCATTTTTCATAAGAAAATGTTTTTAATGTCTGTTCCATGTGACACCATGTGGCTTTATTTTATGATTCTTGAAAATGATTTATTAAATATTTTTGGGGATTAAAAATATGGTTGATAGGTTTTTGGGGGTATTTTGTATTCAAAATATAATATTTGAATAGATTTTTTTTCTATTCCTTGTTATACTTTATGAAATATTTTTATGAATATTTTATGTGGTTTATTGATTTGTGAATGATATGTGGAAAATGTTTTTAGTATTTTCTATGTGTATTATTTGGGAATGAAGTTTTCATGTTCATAGTGTATTTTAAATCATGTGGTACATGATAGAGCACAATGTGAGAATCTTATGTATCTTGGTGGGAGGACGTGTACTAGTATACTAGAGATCTATAGTGGTTTCATCCATATATCACGTAGAAATTTTGATGAATACAAAAAAAACTAAACTATCATGATGATGTTGGGGACCACTAGCTTATAATGATTATTCCCAAATAGTGGCTCATGCATGATAAAGAATATTTTTATGGTTACTTTTACACTCAAATACGAGGTACCAAGGGACTGTAATGAACTAGTTCTTATAGCTGTTCCTGCGAATAGTGATCAATGGATATTTTGCACTCCCCATTGGAATACAGTGAATTTTGTTAATAAATTCAAAAGTTTTTGGGTTCTATTTAAAGTTGTATATTGTTTTGAACATCCCTCTGGAAAACTATTTCATTTTGAATTTAAATCCCTTGAAATTGGTTACTATGATTTCAAGTTTATAAAAACTTTCCAGCATTTTACATTATAATGTTTATAGTATGGAACCTTTTTTGGAATAAAACATATATTTATATTTCACTTAAAACATAAAATTTATGTTTCAGATTTTATAATGTGAGTACATTGGGATAAGAATATTGGGATTGCCAATTGATTCTTAATACACATGCCTATAGTATTTATCTATTTTTTAGCCCTTGTTTAGGTTTCAACATGAGTTTTTTCAACTTGGGAGAAGTGTGATCATTTTGTTGAAGATTGACCAGCGTGACCACATGGAGTTTGTTGGTTGTTATGTTTGGTCGGTTGAGATTTATAAATTATTTTTAATTTCCGTATCAAGAATAAATGATTTTCATCTCAATTTTATATAAATTGATATTGGGCTCTCCATTTATTTCATATATTTATGAAAATTTTTTTATTTCTGGAAAATAATTCTATATTCCCTCTATTGATTTCCTTGGGCTTGTCGCTTACCTGAGAGGAACTTTAATGCCTTTTGAGACTTGTTGAAGAGTGGTCTAGGTGACCGGTTCAGGTTTGACCTGGGATGGTTTGTGACATTATTTCTTAAAAAATTATAATCACCATGATAATATTATTAATTAGGAATCATTAGTATAATTAAATTATTTTAATATTAATTTTTCCTTTTGTTACTCATTATCATCTACATTGAACAAAATGATCATCTATTGTACATGAGAGACGACTATATCCTCCGTATAAAATAACTTTTTTATTTTTAGAATTATTCATTAATTACAAAAATATAAAAAAACTATTTCATCATGTTAAATACATCATAAAAAATATTATTTTTCATTTTATATTGATTTATTTTCCAAATAAACACCTCCTTAAACATAGTCACCAATCATGTAAAACCTTATTCATGTTTGATTTATATTAACCACATATATAATTATTTTTCAAAATCAAATCATGGATGGATATGAGGAACTAAATAAAGATATAATTATTGATTATTTATAATGTTATGATTATTTTATTTTTTTATGATAAATAAGATACATTATTTCTTATTATTAAATAGTCCTCATGAAACAAAAAAATCAACATATGTTGTCATCAATTTAGTTTAGACATAATGTTATCAAAATACACATGGAAATAAATATAAAATATTTAATTCAATATATAGTAATATATTATATAATATGAAATTATAAATAAATAATTAAAACGTTATCAAACGATTGGTAAAAATATAATAAATATTAAACATCCCCAATATATGTAATGAAATTAACACCTGATGGTAATAATAATCTATAAATTTTTAATGTAATCTATATACAAATTAATAATAAGAATTATAAAAGCTTAATATTAATCATTTGGTTCAAATATATAATATTATGTGAGTTGTTATAGTTTTATAGGAGAATAAAGTTTGATCAACTATGAACAGATACAAGATTTTTCCTTTCTTATAAAATTACTCCCTGTGAGACATTTTTTTTATTATATACCAATTATAAATTATATGGAATATATAATGACTATTTTTTATATAATATAATCAACTATATTATATAAATAATATTTTTTCATCTATTATAATCATTTTTTTTCAATGCATTTTTCAGAAAAAATTACTCATGCAGTAGAATTGTTGTTGCTCACATTTCATATTCATTGATATATGAAAGATATTAATAAATTCTTATCCATTGAATGGATTAATAAATTATAATAGTGAAAATTTTAATATAATGTATTAATTTAATTGGATTTTCCTTGTATTGAAAGTCAGCTTATTCACGTTTCTATTAATACAATTGATTACAAATATATAAGAATTTTGGTAACATAAATTCCCTTCATTGAGTTATAATCTTTTATCTTGATCATTGATTTACTATTCATCATTTCCCACACACTAATATTTTATATTATATTAATATATTGTATAGGAAAACAGTTTTTTAATTTATATTAGTTGTTATTATTCATTTAATATTTGATTTTTAAAAAATCCATTTTTGAAATTTTTTATTTTTTTTCATTTGTATTATTATACTTTGTCATCAAATGCACACATCTCACTGAATAAAACAGTATTCCTTTATGAGGTTTTATTATTGAATATATTTTTCAATATAATTATTTTAAATTTTTTTCTTAGAAACTTTTGAAAAATAAAATATCAACTTATATATTACGTCCCCTTTTAGGTCATTTTATAAAATGGTTTCTTTATATTCATTTATGTATTTAGAAGAACTTGCCAAATAATTTTAAAAAGAATTTATCCTAATAGGGATAGTTTTTTCATAAATAGTACTATAATATATATATATATTGAAAAATTACCTTAGGATATTATAAAAAAATATTTTTGACCGATTTTAGGGTGGTATCATTCAGTCATTCTTTTGAAAGTACGTTTTTAATGTATTTGAATTACATAAAGGTTTCCATTATTGCAACAGGGATACATTCCATTCAAATATCCAATTATTTACCCTGAATTTTTGTTATATTTTTATTTAGGTGTCTATTCAATATTATACTATGTTACCTATATGAGGTGATTATAACTTTTTATATAATTTAGAATGGATGATGTTCACCAAGAAAAAGTAATATTGTATTTTCACGGGGAAAAGTATTAACATTATATTTGAAGTTATTAAAGTATGGACTATTATAGTATTTTCAAATATATATTATTTTACAATCTTTAATCTTTATAAATATGTTTTATAATAATTTTATTACATATATTTATATTGGAAATAGTATTTATAGTATATATTTTTTTCTAATAGATAATAATATTAGATGTTTTAATACATATTAATTGACCATCAAAATTCAAAATATGGATGGATTATGATCATATTATTCTATTCAATAAAGTGGTAATATTATTTGAATTCAGGATGATTATTATGTCCAATTATGGGATAATTATATATATTATATACATATTTCACATTCATTGGATTGACATGTTTCAATGATTATGTGGTTCTTCAGGGAATGGTATAAATGTTCTCAATGAATAATTTATTAAATGAATTATGAATAATCAGGTGATGGGTGGGGCATATAATTTAATATCCCCTTCATTCATTGATAGTTCAAATGAAATTAGAAAAAAAAATCATATTTTTTATACCTTACCAAATAAAAAAGTTCTATTTATTATGGTCTTGAAGATAAGGGGTGTTTATTCATACATTGAATTGGATGTCTGATTTTGAAGTCCAATATTTTGAATTCCATCAGAATGAGATCTGTATTACTGATATTAATGTTTTAGTATACTTTTGTGAATATATAATTTTATTAATTTCATTTGGAATAAGGATAAATATTCCATCACAATTCTTTCTATAATAATTTTTTAATGATCGCATTACTTATATATATCCATTACCAAGAATTTAATTTCATCCAATCACATGAATCCATTACATAAGTAATGTAAAAAACTGATACACATAATTTTTTTTAGAAATATAATTTATGTGAAATAGAGTCTATGATAAATTAAATGAATTTCATGAATTATCTAGTATCATATATAATAATATATATCTTAACACATATAAAATGGGATTTATTGGTTTTCATTGTCTCATAATTCCCTAAATTTGTAAAAAATTAATTACACATTTTATGTAATAGAATGAAGAATTATTAATTTATTTTTATTACATATGGTTATTTCTCAGCATTTATATCTGGTATCATTCCTAGTATTCAATATAAGTGTCTTTGAGAGTATGATCTTTGTGTGTGGGTTTGGGGTGTTGAGTTGGTCTCAAATGAATGGTACGTAAAATATTAGGGATTAGGTTGTCAGGTTTGGATAATTTATTGATTCATAAGGTAGGGTTTATCAAAAGATTAAATGTATAGATAACCCTTTGGAATAATTAAATGATTTAATTTTACGGTGATAATGTATAATAGGTATTTGGATTAACATAAGGAAGCATCTATAGAAACACTTGGAATTTGTATATATATAGGATTATATCCTAATGTTTTTTTAAAGTCATGTATATGTGGATTTTTATAAAAATATATCATTTTTTTCATACGAGAATGTTGATATAGTTGTTTTATAGAATAACCTTAGTGTAATCAGTAATGAAATTATAGGTTAATAATTAACTCAATCATCACTCTAATGTTTAATTAGTTTTACAAAGATTACATGTTTGTGGAGAAAATAAAAAGGTAAATGTAGTAGTTACTTGCATATTCATTTCAAATGACATTTATATAATTAATATCGTTTTTAATAAATTAGTAAAGTGAAATCAAATAAGAAAATTACTATGTATAACAATTTATTTCTCAAGGGATAAATTTTGTTCTCTAAAACTATCTTTTATGGAATTAAGACTCATAAATGAAGTCATATTTCAACTATTTTTTGGTATAATATTTTTAATATTATAAAATCCATTGGTATTTTTTATATTATTGAAACATGATTGTCAAATTGAAGCTGGGAATGGTATGATTCAATAAATAGCTATGTCTCATAACCTAATAAGGGAGTATAGATAAATTGTTGAGAATGATATTATATGCCATATTTGAAGGAATGTTTACTTTTTTATTCCCTCCAAATGAACTAAACATTATATATTAATTGAAATTAAATCATGATACATTTATGTATCCTCACTAGTTATCGATATTTATATATTATATTATTTTTATATTCTATGTTCTCTTAATGAATATGTGATACATCAAAGGATAATTACATATTAGTTTTTCATTAATTTATTTAAATCATACATTAAACGGTATCTATAACTGTGAGAAATGGTTTTATGGGAAGGCTATATTTTATGGGAAATTATTTTTAGATCATATGTTTGAGTTATGGATAACTCATAGGATTAGATTACACATGTTTTTTAATAATAATGGGTGATTTATTTTGAATATGTATCTTAATTTGTATTGTTTATATTTGGGAGTGATATTTTATTATTGGTGATTTAATATAATATTATATAATTTTGGTATTATGATATATGGTGACTGGTGTGTCATGTTATGATCTACATCTTTATAAGAAATTTTAGAATTTTATTGCATTCATTTTTTAGTATTATAAAATACATCTAATGTTTTTCTTCATTGAGAATCAATTAGTTTTTTTGAAAGTTAATTTTATTTAGAGTAAGTAATCGTGGAATAAACATTCTTGTATATATAACAGTTGGATTTATTGTATTTTTTTGAGAAAGGATATCATGGATTTTAATAGCATTGGTGTCAATGATTATTTGTTTTTGAGAAATTTCCTTAAATTATTGGTAATATTTTATATTAATTATTTTGTTTAGGTTAGCAGGTTTGAGAGATACCAGCACAAATTATTCTAGTTTTAGATAATAATGATTTTGGTTAAACTAATATAATTGGAGCTCAAACAAAAACTATTATAAGAAAACTGGGGATTTCGGTAAAATATGTTAAGTATGAATCCCCTTGGATTTTTTGATTATAATATTTAACTTGTACTATTAATGTTTTATCAGTCATTTCAACCATTTTGGTTATTTAATTTTTTTTAATTTGAAATCATAATGGGTATTATAGATAATTTAGAGAACAAATTGACAATGTATCCTTTAAAATGGGATATAGTGTGAAAATCCTTGTGATATTTCAAAAAAAGTTAGGAAATTTTTCTGACAATGTTAAAATAGTAATTTTCAAATACATTTTAATGATGATAATGATATAGAATCATGAATGATAAAATGATTAAATTGAAAATAGTCATCAGACACACTTTTTTTTAGAGTGATAATCTACAAATATAACCAGTACCTTAATTTCCTGAGAGTTGAGAATTATATGAAACAATATAATAATCTCAGGTTCATTAAGGCAGATAGTCCCTAACAACCATTTAAACAATGACAATCCAGTGAAACAAAATGTAATGGATAAAGTTGAAAAATATTCGCTCTTAATTTTATATTAGTCAATGTATGAATTATTTCACAAACTATCAGATATTGAGTTTGAAATAAATACCACTAGTTTAATTATTTAAATATAAATAACATACAAGATTTATCATAAGTTATTTCATATAGACCGAGATAAAACATTCATTGTAGAATTATATGTAAAATAAGGAATGGGTTAACTCACATTATAAAGGGTATATAATGATTTACTATACTAATAAATATCATTACACATCATAAATAAACCGATAATTACATAAAGATGTATGGTTATTTATATGATACCTATATCAATTAATCTGATTTTATTAGTTATATATTGAGCATATAATTAATATATGGGGTAGAATTTAATAACATAAACAAATAATTATTTTGAAATAAGTAAATGTTTTTTGTAGGTAGTCTTTCAAAAAACCCCAGATGTAAATGAAAAAAATATAATATAATAACATTTTTAATCAATATAATATAATAATAACAAAAAAAATATACCATTAAAATATAATTAGTTTCTATGATATAATGTCAAAAAATGATGTTTCTAATAAAATATTATTTCGTTATATTATTTAATTTCATTTAAAATATAAATTTTAAACTTTATAATTTTATTTTAATAAAATAAAATAAATTTCTTAATTAATCATATCAAAAAAACAATTGGATGAATTTTTCATTGTTTTCTGGAATTATTGATTTTCAGGAGAATAGTGAAATATATATATTTTTCTAATACTTTCATATTTATATGACATATTTGATATTGAAGTCTTACTGTTTTAAATATATAAAAAATTTAGGATAAAAAATGAAGTAAAAAAAATATGTTCAACTTATACAACTAGTGATATTAATTTAAAAAATTATTTAATATTTAGTAAAAAAATACTTTTGATATATTTCTTAAATTATATTTCAGAGCAAGCATAATTTTATTTTAATATAACATAATATCATATAAAAATTAAATTGAAATTATATGTATAATTAATAAAATTTCAGTAAATATAATTAAAAATATTATCCTTATAGAAATACTTAATGTATAAAAGTAAAATTTTAATAAAAAATTATTTTTGGGTGTTACATGTGATTATATTAAAATTAACATTTAAAAACGTACATTGAATATTTAAAAAAATTTAAATTTTTTATATAAGCATTTCATTACTATTTCATATGAAAAATATAATTTTGTGGAAAACTATATTATTTGGATAAATTATAATTAAATTGATAATTGTGAAATAATTATTAATAAATAATAGTTTTATTACTATAATGAAATATTAGTCAAAAAATAGATCCATTATTGAATGAATATGGTATTGTTTATCAATTAATTAATAAATATATGAATTCAACTTTATTTTGTAATCAGTAATATATAATATTAATAATATATAATGATCAAACTAACATTTTTTTAATAAAACTAACTCTATATAAATTATATTCATTAATTAAGTTATAATTATATTATTTTTTGCAAATAATTTTTTTTAAATTTATAATAGTTATACTACCATAGAAATATTATTTTGTTAAATTTGTTTTTATATATATTTAATAAAACATAAAATATATTATTTAATATTTAATTAAATATATTAAATGTAAACAATTAATATTTGAAAACATATTGGGAGAAACTGAATATAATATTTAAATGTTTTTGAAATCATTTTTCGTGTCTTTATAATTCCAAATACACCACACAATAAATTTTTTCAAATTATTGGATCAATTTTTATTGGAATATGATTAATATTTCCATTTTTTCAAATTTACTTCTATTATAAAATTATAAAACATACACCATTAATGGATACACATAATAATTTAATTACTCTTCAAAACACATATATTTTACTCTCCCAACATCCCCCCATCTAATATAATCCCCAATTCTCTCATATTTATCATGTGATATTTATTTTGAACGAAACATCCAAATTAAAGAATACTTCAAGACATTGTTTTATCCCCTTTATATGATTATATTATTAATCTAACTGTCCCTAATATCAATCTATAAATTAATATCAATACATCAGTATCATTAGAATTTCAATGTATGGTTATTTCATTGTTCCAAACCAAATTTTTTCATTTCATTCAACATATAAAATAAATATGAATTATATTTCTGTGTTAGAACATACTATTACCTCCAAGAATAATATTTTTTCCATTTTTATTGTAATTCTCCATTTATAAATAATTAATCCCATTATATTGAAAAACCTGAAATTTAAATCACCATAATAACATTATGATTCATTTTAATTTATATTAAATCAAAGTATACTTTATTCAATATACTCACTAATTGAGTTAAAGCGTGTTCATGTTTGGGTCAGTTTAACCTCAAACAAGACTGTTGATTTCAAATACGATGATGTATGAATACGAAAAATAGTATTTAATTATAATATTCTATGATGAAAAAAATGACCATTTAATACTATTAAATTCATATATAAGACATATTTTTTATTATTAATAAATTGACATCAACCACATATATTAATTAAGTATGTCACTATAATTTATATTTTTGAATTACTTAACGAAACAGATGAAATGAATAAAATACATTCTAAAAATAATAATTTATTTAATATATAAAGTCAAATGATTTATAAATATTTATTTTTTTAAATATGTGTAATGATATCAAATTTACTAATTTCTTACAAAATAATTAAATTAATCAAGACCAGGTGTTCAAAAAATGCAATAACTAGTTAATTTAAACATGATTAAAATATATAATATTGATTAAAAACTATGAATATTTATGATATTTATTCAAAATAGTATACAAATTATGTAACTTTTTGAATAGGATGATACAGTGTGATTATATATGTAAGGAATTATGAAGTGAGATTTCTTCACAAATTCCTCTCATTCAGTTAAATTTTTTTTATAAATATAATTTTATATTTAGTTTATAAAAATATATGATTGTAATATTATCATTAATTATCATTTTATAATTTTATTTTATGATAAATGGAGGACCACCCTTTTAATTTGAATTTGACAATGTTTTACCAGAAATGTAATATTTTTCATTGTCTCAACTATGATTAATAAAACCATTATACATATTAAGCATAATATGTCATTTTTTGTTGAATTATAATCCAGAAGGTATTTTTTTATACTCTATGAATCTGAAGGTATTATATAGGCAAATTACGTACCTTTATTCAACTATCTGCTGATATAGATGCTTCTATTGTAGTACAGATAATTTGTAAATTAAATCACCTTCATTTAGGTATAATGTTCTATATTGAACATTATTCTCCCATTATTGGGTTTCCAAATCATAATATTCTATGTTATATAGTAATCATATTTAATAAATAATTTTTCTTGAAAATCAATAATTATTTATTAACCGTTGCAAAATGTGAGATTCAATTTTTTTTAATGATGACATAGTGTTTTCCAATTCACATTCAAATTCATTGACATCATCCCAACTTATCTCCATGAAAAACATATGTATTTGAATAGACATATTATTTATTTATTTTTATAAAGTAACTACATTAAAATATTTTTGAAATCATATTTTTAAAAATTCATTTTTATATGAATTGTGATGTCCCCTTTTGCAATAATCTTAAAAGTGTTTTCAAATGGCTCTTTTATGTTTTCTCTCCAATTTCCAATTTAATTTTTGAAACGATTTACGCTAAAAGGGTTTATGATTAAATATGTGTACTCTAATATATATATATATATATATATATATATATATAATAGGGGAAGGAAGCAAAAAATAAAAAACAAATACAATTCATGATCACTTCTTAGGTTGTATCACAAATTCTTTTATATGTCAGAATATTTCTCATCAATATCAGAGTCCCTCAAGGTTTACATTATTAAAAAATGTGATATAATATTTTTTAAAAATAAAAATTATTCCGATTTATATCTTATCATCATTTTATACATGATTTTACTTATCTATATACACATTTATTCAATATGGAGTGATCAGTACATTTTCATAATTCATATATGATGTTGTTTACAATAAATGAATGTTATTCAATTATCATTGTGATATTTATTGCCTTTCCAAATCTTTATATTATAATATGGAAAAATATTAGGTTTTTGAATTTGTTTTTTACAATATGTGATCTTTCAATTGATTATTTATGATTATTTAATCTATTTAATTGATATTCAGTAATTATTTTGAATTCTTTATGTGGTTTATCCAATACATATTATTATTATAATGTTGAATATGTAATATTTTAACACTAAAATCCATTCACTATATGTCTTAAAATTATTATATCATTATAATTGAATGGGGATTAGTATAATAATTCTCATTGAATATCTACTTCTAATGTAGGATCAATATGTATTTGATTACTATATTTCATACATTACTAGAAACATTGTTTAATTTAGTAATATGCTACTTATGGAATTGTATTAATAGTAATGATTACAATTAGAATTAATACATTGGACTTTACAAAGTACTGAGTTGGGGATGATATAATATATCCACTCTGACATATCCCTTCCAAATAATGGTACCTCATTGAGTTGTGGATGATAATTACCCCTAATTACCTCCCAAAGTAGGATCTAGTTTGGATACTAACACCAGGGGAATAATAATCAAATAAATTGATAAAATTTTTATTTAAGAGAACATGAAAAGTGAATGATATAAAGTTTACAACAATCATCTCTTGATCAAAAATATAAATTAATCTAGTTTTCATATATGAAATTACACATATTTAAAGAACAATTGAAATTAATCTACATGTACAAAAATCTAAAAATGGTTGTTTCATAAAAAAAATAACTCCTACAAAATCACGTGCTAGTATTAACAAATCCAATTTCCATACTACTCATGATGATCTGAATAAGACATTTAATATATAAATGGTGTGAGAATAACAACATACTCATTAGGATCCTCCCTATAGAATATTGTGAAAATGATAGGGAACTCATCCTAAATCACATAAAACTCCATTTAAACTAACTTGTAATCTATAAAAATATACTATGTCCTAAGACTATTCATAGATATCTATCACCATGAAACAAATAAAATATATGATGTATTATAAAAATATAACATCAAGTTTATTCATACACCACTTCCTCACTAGTTTGATGCTACTTTTCAAAATCGCATGTCTTGATCCATCTCTCTACAAAATATAAGTTATCTCCAAAACACTTGGGCACAGAATCTCATTATAAAAATATGAATAGTTGAAGAAGAGGAATGGTAGTTTTTTAAGCTCGTCCATCATTCCAATGAAGAAATACTTGAAAAAGAGGTGGAATTCAATGACTCAAATTAGAAAATCTAAAGAATATATAAAATAAGTTTGTCAGTTGAGGCCAATGAGTATAAAGATATGTGGATAGAAAATCAAGATACAATTATTTCTGAGGATTCATCCAAGGTAAAATGAACATGCAGGAATTCATACAGTCAATGGACAGAATGACTACCCACCTCAGAGAGCATATCATCAAGAATCTTGACACACATGTTAGTACCCTCCACTAGGAATTATTTAGGGTGTCTAACTCTAAAAATAATAGTTTAGCGATAATCATTTTTTCAGTACTTCCAGAATGCAGTGATAACTGTTCATTGTGGACTTTGGTTCCCCAATTTTCCTTTATGTGGATTAATAAAAAATATATTTATTTGTGGTAGTAACCTCTTATATCAAATAACCACATCATCACTTTATCTCATCCATATATTAACAAGTTATTTATCTAATTGAACCACATCATACATGATGCGAATCACACATCAGGTATTTTGACTCAATACAACACACCCCATACATCAAGTAAGAAACATCAAACCATTATAGCCAATTCACAAAATACCAGTAATTCATATTATGATACTATATATAGAGATACATTCATTATATACAACCAAAATCCATAATATCCTTCTACAAAAATACATTGGAAAACACTAGGTTTTAGTTTCCCTATAGAACCTCCTCCATGAATACACTAGGTTTTAGTTTCCCTATATACATGAGATGAGAAAATATAAAATTACAAAATTTGAGGGTTATAATATATAATATATCGAAATTAAGTGTATAACCGAGATCAAGGATCAACTACATATATCATCACACACATGAATTCCACTACTAGGGACTAGAATTCATATAATATAACAAACCAGAAGGGATAACACCAATTATAGATTTTAATTTTAAACATTGATATGTTTTTTCATTAATTCATTGATAATTAATTAACTATTATAGTTATTATATTTTTGTTCATTAATAAAGAACATGAATTCCATGCACTATGTGTATATGAAACAGATTCCATAGTTTCACAAGATAAAAAAACAATTTCATCCAAATAAGAATAAACCCCATGGGTAAAAACAATTTTTAAACATTTTTATCCTTCCATATTTCTAAGTACTCTAGATAGACAACTTATGATACCAATCAAGGTGTGCATAGCCATGCACAACTGTCTATATAATACATTGGGGAACATAATGCTAAAGAATAACCAACATGGCCATCCAACATTTCAATTGAATCATAACGAGAATTAATATATCTTATCATCCTATACAGGTATGTCCAAATTCATCCCACTAGTACTCTCTATTTCCCAGTCCAATACCTATATGCATATCCTGATTCATCTTAGTGTCAGATGTGTTAATTTTTACCAAAACATCTACGATTCCCCTCCCATATATCATATCATCCATCCTAGGCTAATCCCTCTCAATATCACATCACATTTCAATGAAATGATCGCAATCATACTATATGATATGGGAATAAACAAAAAATCATAGTCAACAAGACAACATTCCTCCAAATTATGGAAAATAGAAGTGACAAAAAATGTTCTATCACAACCACATCATGAGGTATAAAACCATAATTGTTTTTGAGCATGTCTTTCCCACTGAAATTATCTCTGTCAAAATAAAACTACTACATATTCAAGAATGAATTACATTATAGATTATTCAAAGGATCCATCTATGGCAAACATACGACATCAACATTCAACATGTTAATAAAATAATTAATTAAATAACTTATACATGCCTCGAATCATATATTATAGTGTAAAAAACATGTAGAAATAACTTTCTTTTACCAAGATTTTTATTCTGTTCATTAACAAGTATTAACTGGATTCAAATAATTTATTTTAATTATATTATCTCAAGGAATAATACATTCAATTAATCATGACCATGGTAATAATATGATTATATCAATTTACTAGAAACACTAATTTATATAAATTCCTAATATTTATTTAATATTCAAATACTAAATTAATTATATTTTTTCATCATGATAATTCGATCGTTAAAAAATATAACAAAACCTAGAATATACATAAAATTATCTTGAAAACCATACAGAAAATAGTTGTCCCAATATAATTAATTACTGTCTGATCTATATGCAATTTTCTCATTTAATCTAATTCAATGTTAATGAGATTCTTTCCATTTATATATATATTGGGGAGAACATAAAATATATACAATTGGATATAAATAAACTAGATTAAATAATCACATAGATCAACTGTTTAAACATTCATCACATGTGAATGAATTTTTTTTTCATATCATTGATCACATTTATGATGAGGAAAAATTGATCACTTCAAGATAATATTAAATTAAAACATTGAAACAGACAAAAAATCACCATAATAATAATGGTGATAAAATAAAAAATAAATAAAATACTATATAAGAGTACAAAATTATAAAATGATGGAAACTGGTAAAGGTAAATGGTGGAAATCACTATGGATCACCTTTTATAGATCACGTCTTGTAGGGATAAATCCTTGTTGAATTGTATTCATAGAGTGTAAGGGAAATACTTGGACAAACAGTTTATGATGTTGAGAAGGGGTAAATAATGGTGGTTTGTTTGTATTGATTTATTGTTAGAAAAAATAAAAAATGATACCCTATCACATCCTCATGGACCACACCATAACACAAGATGACATATTGGATTCTAAGGAAATTCACAATGAACCATAACATATTTTATCACAATCAAGCCCCCTTAGATTATCTTACAAATATAATTTATAGTAAGATTTTGTAATAATGATACAGTGTCAATCACCATAATAAAGTTCTAAATTTTCCCTGAAAGCGACTACTCTATAGTCGACTACCTATAGTGTAGATTATTATAAAATTTTAGTAACCATGGAAACCACTATATTATTTCCCAGACCATAACCTATACTCCATTATAATAATGGTTATCTAGAATACACTGCAACCACATTCACTATTACATATCAATAATAACAATACAATAAAATTCATCATAATGATGAAACCCTGCCTAAAATTATGGTGGATCTTTTCTTTTAACAAAAACTCCCATGAGACTCATTGCATCATCCTTCCTATCCATCCAACTCCTGAATGTATGCTTCACTAGGATCTATCCTCATACATTTAATTCCTCTAAATACATTACCATGCTCAATAATCAATTACCAAAAAATAATTGGAATAAAAGTAATGTGGTTTTCTGAAATACCACCCTATGAGATATATATTTTTGCATCTCTTGCATAGGATATCAACACCCAAAGTAAGAAAAAACATGATAAGAAACCACACCACATCCAAAACTAGTCCCTAAACACTAACATGGATGATACATATCTAATGAGAGTAAATGCATAAAATGAATCAATAGATACTAGCTCCGAAACCATTAAAGGACATCATCCACAAGTGAAAAACATTAAAAAAAATAAAAAAAAAATAAAAAAATATATTTACTAAGATAATATCTGTGACTAAAATTCCATGGTACTCTCCTTTACTCCATCGTTCTGGAAAGTGGCATAAATAATTTATGGAAATCCCTGAATTACACCTTCTCTAGGAGGTCATAGGTCTTTAGATTTTTCCCCTCAATTTCTGCATCATCCTAAAAATCAATCTTGCACCAATAAATGATGAGATAGTCATCTGGAATATATCATTAGAGTTGTGACAAATTTAAGGAATTTTTTATATGGATAATCAATAATGGTAGATCTATCTAATTATATGGATCAAATATTATTTAAAATATCAAATGGACTAAAAATAATATGAGGTATCATAGAATAAAATTAAATCAACCACATCTTAGAAAGACGAGTAATCTTTCAGAACATATGATCCTAAATGATGAACTCTATATATCAAATAGGGATCATCATTAGACTTATCATGATAATGTACTGCCTTCATCCTTTCACAAATTATCAAAACCATCTCATTAGTGTTTGGTTATAGCACGCATAGAAAAGTTTCATAAATTCCTGACCAACTCCATAATAATAGTTAAAATCCAAGTCTTCCATAAAAAGATTTAAATGGAAAAATACTGATGGTGAAGTGGAAAATATTATATTATAATGAAAAAACAATATCACTTCCATTCATATGAACCTCTAAAATACATGAACAATAAAAAATAATGTATTCAATTTTATGGGTGGTCTAGTCTCTCTGATTGTCTTCTTATAGTTTAAAAAATTTATTAACAATCATTTTTGAACAAAAAAACTGCTAATGTCCCAGCGACACCCTAGAGGTAAAACGAGTTTCATTATAAAAATTATAATCCTTAGGAATCTGTGAATTATCACCACCTTATTTATATAAATAATTGACATAACCCCTTCTATGCTTGAATCGGTGATTTCTGTGAAATTAGATGATTTTTAAAAATTTACATTATCACTCGTATAACATTATAGCCTCTCCAAAATTAAGGTAAATTTTGATCAATGGCTGTTGTGAATTCCTTCCACATCGAGTAATGAAAATATAAATTGTGGAACAAACCATTAGGAACACAGAGCCTAGTCTTTACCTTTTAGAACATCTAAAATAAAGACAAAATATCTTAGACTATATGATTCAATTAAGGCCATAAAATCATTTATTTCATGGACATGGGTATCATATTCACACAATAATATAACACTAATGGATATCTATATAAATCATTGAGAAAAATCTCACTCAGCACCATATACATGAAAATACATCCTTAAAAAAATACTCATAACTATTCGTTCCAAGTCCACCCTTAAGGGTAGAACCCAAAATAACTCAATCTATCCCAAACTCCTCCTTTAAATAATCTATCTGGGACGACTCTACTTAAAAAAATAAATATCAATGTGAAATTATTTTTAAAAGAAAACATTTTCCTTCAACAACGCTCACATCTTTATAATTCATTAAACCTCATCCATTACACTACATGAATATGTAGACAGACACATAGAATCACTATGTGACATCCTACATTACACATCTACCAAAAAATTAACCAATCCTAGTTGAAAAAAGTTATGAAAGTTGTAATCAAATATTTATTTTATCCTCAAGCATATACTCAGTTTATAGACACACATGATGAATTCATACCTCAGGATTTTATTTTAGGAAAAAATAATAAAACACTCTTTTTAAGGTAATATCTCCAAAACATCATAGAAGATTGAGTATAAAATAACATGAGATAATTGGTTTTGTAGTTTTGATTATGAGGTTGTAACATATGAGACCCTTAATAAAAAAAGATCACTAATACATCAGAACATAACTGAAACCCAAAAGAGACGCATCATAAAAATAATCAAATAGACCTACATCTACTGGATAATAATTAAATGGATATTTGATAATATTATCCATTACGTATTAAAAAAATTATATGCATTGGTAATTCATTAATAATTACTGATATTTTTTGATCAAGGATTTCAGAGGAGTCACAACAATAGAGAAATCATCCATGAACCTCCTAAATTATCAGATATAACCATGGAAATTTCTCAAATAAAAATTAATCATGGGTGATTCCAAAGAAATTCAAAACAATATATTAGAAGGACCATAGAAAACCCCTAAATAGACTTGAAATTCACTTTAAAAACAAAACTCCCATGTCTAGAAATCAATAATTGAAACCATTATGAACATATTCTAGAAATAGTGATCTCAAAAATTGGAACATAGATTCTCTATATGCTCTACCTAATAAGTAGAATACATAATAATTTAATTGATGAAGACCTTAAATAAATTGTCTTGGGAATTCTATAAGAATTTTTTAATAAGGGATTTGAATGATGATAGATAATTCATCTCATCTAATTATATCAAAAAAACTTATATTTCAGATGACACATCTGAAATCCATTTCCAGAATATCTTTATCTTTTAATTGTATCTGAGGATTTTCTGGCCTTATTTACAACATCAATAACTAATATATTCTCTTCAATAGATGGAATAAATAAAAAATAAATTGTAGATTATTAAGATTATTCAATGTCAAATGGTTTGTATGATGATAATCGATAAAAACAAAAAAATGGCCATCATCCTAATTCATAAAAAAATTGGTGAACAAAACACTGACACACATAACCAAACAAAACATTACTAAAATATATTATCAAGGTATATCAGTAGCCATTATAACTAAAAATATATCCCCTTATATATAGATATCATGATAGGGTATAAACATGGATTTATCTGAATAATAAAATTATATATTATTAAGTGGGTAATGCACCACCCTATTAACTAAATACATCAATGTGCTCTTCCAAAATCTTGAGAAACACTGCCTATCTGGTATTTGAAGAACTCATCATCAACCTGGACACTGAGGATAATAATGATGGATTGCATCTCTGACCCATCCATGTGTCCATCTTCTCATGGAACACCCCACGAACACCATAAGAACTATAGAACACAAACTATATTCATAATCAATAAAAAATCACGTGCACTAAATGAAACCCATTTATAATAGGGATAATGACATATGGATATATACATAAAAATTGGAATCCTACCAAAATTTCTTGTTTCCCCAATACTACCTCATATTTCCCATATACATTATACAAGTATTCTTGTGGTCCAACTAGCATTTCAATTGTCATAGTAACTGGAGGACTCCATTCCTAATGTCCCAAATTGTGGACTACGGTAGGTGATATGAAAGACTGAAAAATTACCAAATCAAAAAATAATGAACCCATTTAGAAAAAAACTAAGTGAACTATGAATGATGTTTGGATTTCTTAGCACTAGCAATGATATAATATGAAATTCACTACAAATTAATATAATTCCTCTCTAACCATGCTGAAAAAACCACAAGGACAACACACTTATCCCATGATATATAGAAAATATATATAATTTCTTCTATCTTCCCCATACCATCATTACCTATTCAAATATAGATAACTATTATTCCATTTCCACACCTAAAACTGCCTCAATAGAAGAACCTGATGTGGAAAACCAGGAACACACATGCCACTCAATATATTTGGCCACTCTGGAAATTGATTACCTATTTCTCAATAATAAGAACATGATACTGATGTCTTAGAATATTTTTGGGAGTTTCCACCCTTATATAAATGGTATTTATTGGGATATAACATGAAACTATTAGAATGAAAATGCATCTATCCTATTAACTAGAAACATCAAACCATATATGCCCTTCATGATAAATCGGGAAAAATATCATCTAGTGGTGATTCAGTTATGTATATCATCCTATAATGAGAATTTACTCATTATTTCCCATTGAGATACATCAACTAAAAAAATTAGCTAACCTTAATATGGATATCTTCATGAAAATTCTCATAAAAATGACTCATCCTAGACTCCTCATCATTCAACTGGTCAAAGTCATATCTATATTGGGTCTAGAAACAAAAAACACCTCCCACATGTTGGAACTCCTTTAGTGATCCTACTATGAATGGATCAGAAGTAATGATATCTAAACATACTATAACAAGTGTTGTATAACTATATCTATGATGGAATCCTCATACTTCGATACACATTGGATCTGAAAATCTATTAGATTTCTCCATGATTCAATATCATCGACCTCTACCTCATGAAGATCTATTAGTGATACATTCATAAAATACTCTATACAATCTAGAGGATATCATCCACCTAGATACATACCACTAAATGAATAAATTATATTTAACACAAAAAAACAATACGAGATACAGAAAATTAAATAAAATTTTATTTATTTTAGGTTATCCTAATCACCTGGTCAAACAATTCAATCATAGGTGAAAGAATGATTATTCATGATTAATTTCATGTTCTCTTCCAATAAACCATTATAAATTCATTTATCAGCCCATTTAATGAAAATATTTCATAAATAAAATCTTATCGAGAACTAAACACACGTTCCTCATCTAATCTTCAATTTTTTCATCACTTACTAAACTTATGTTACACCATTTTCATATCATCAAATGTAATCCTCACATATTCCTAACTACAAAAACCCATCCTATAGCTCATCCAAAACATATTATACAACTATATTATGATCCCCACCGCCAAAATACACCACAATGTTATCATAGAGATAATAAAAAATGATTTCCACCTCCATTTGGCACAGGGTCATGATAAGAACCCATGACATTATAACTATTAAAATGGATAGAATTTCACACAATTTCATAATGAGAAAAATGAATATTAAAAATATACTCCAATAAAATCCTTCAAAAATTTAAAAAATTAACCCATGTTTTTGCATGAAACAAGATACATAAATACCACTACTAAAAACATAATATTTGAAACAAAAGGTAAAAATGGCAGTGAGCACAAAGAAAAAATTGCTCCTACAAAAATCCAAATCTTGTAATAAATATCATGATCAAAAAACATATATATATGAACTATAAAAAATAATGTATAAATGGGGGGATCATAAAATTATAATCTATAATTTCATCCTTATATATTCTCAGGGAAAATATAATGAATGAATAATATAATATAATGTACTATAGTGAAATTAAATCATCACCTAAACATGTATAACATATTCCAATCATTACAATGGATATCTCCTAGAAATTAGTACATATATAATTTCATGTATTATAATAATTTCACATCAAGTGTACCACTCAACCTTTTTCTCATATGGTTTCATCTTCACCTGAACACTACACATCATAATATATCTCACCCCTTAAAAAATTCATACCTTTAGGAATCTACAAGAAACATATAATCACCCACCTCATGTAAAAAATCACAACATCATGCCATTCATATAGTAAGTAGGTAGTATATATAATAAAACATAAACCATATAACGTTTATTATAAAACATGAATTTTATATCAATCAATCACATCCCATACACAGAATGAGAAACTTCATGCCATCACATCCTATACATGGAATACCTTTTACAATAGATAGGGTGGAATATTTGGTGATACAGGTGTGTGAAATAACTACAAGAAATGTATCCATATACACATACATATGATAAAAATAATCATCATGCATAATAGTATAATGTTCTACAATGGGATCAAAGTGATAATTTATAGAGAAGACGGCCATCCATGTTACCATTAGGATGTTGAGGATAACACCCTCCTAAAGTCTAATGATTGTCAGTATCCCATTCTGCATGGGTGGGGTATGATATGAAATTAAAAATGTTGAAGTATCAAATAAATATAACCATAATAATAAAGACATAAACTAGACTTATACTCAACTAAAACTATTTAAAATTAGATACATGGATGAAACTAATAGGGACAAGATGTCCTATAATCACAACATCATATATAAGAGATACATTAAATGATAAAATTTTATTTTTAAACATAAATCCTTTTTAATTATTTCAATAAAAAATAATTAATATTTATCACTATTCTATTATAAATTCATTAATAAACAACATGATGTCCATGACCCATATGTATAAGAAAATTGAGTACATGATTTCTCAGTATCAACATCTGTAGCATTGTATACCAACAAGATCGAACATGATAGATTAAATAAATTCCTAAAAATTATTACCCTACATTAATTATATGTACTCTAATAAAAAACAAAATCTAGTAAAATAATATACATATATACATGAAGAATCAGCTACCTCAAAATGTGGGGAAATAAATTCTAAAAAACCAACAACTTTACATTCTCAAATTTTATGAGATTCATAACAAGAAAGAATCCAGTATATGCACATAGACTAATATGTTTATCATAATCACAATTCATCATATCGAGTTTCATACCCATCATCCATATACATATCCCAATGTATCTTTCAAACAAATTCATTAACATATTCCCCATCATCTAGGAATCTACTAAAATATCATATCATTCATCGCTAGATTAACCAACCCAGGATCACATCACAGTGTTTAAAATGGATAAAAACTAGATCAAATTAGATGTAAAAAAACATTCATAGTATTAATGGCCCGGACCGTTCCAACCTATTCCTTTGACAAAAAGTAGGTCATGAAGTGTTCTGGAGGTAAAATGGACTTTCCCCACACTTTCCAGAATTTTGAAACTACACGTAGTGTAGATTGCGTACACACCGTGTACCAACATGCTAGGTGTACTCCGTGTCGAAGGTTGTGTCCTTGCTGTGTGAAATAATGGGTGCACGCCATGTGTCCAGTACTACACGTCGTGTAGTCCCTCCCCGCGTACGGGTTACCAGTCAATGATCGTGTTCCATGTTGGAGAAGTTTCATTGCCATGTGCAAAAAATGGGTACACATCATGTTTCCAAACTACACGCCGTATAGTCTCTTCCTGTGTATGCATTACCTTCAAACTGTGTGTTGACTAGTCAGCAGCCGTAAATCCGTGTTGGAAGTCACGTGATGACCGTGTGAAATGGATGAGCACACACCATGTACCATAATGTACATTCCATGTACTTTTTCTTTTCGTGACTATAAGAAGAGGGGTCCCCACTTCCTTTTCAACTCATACCTCTCCTCCCCTCTCCTCTGAGTAGAGCTCTCCAAAGAGATTCAAAGTCTCTTTCTTTCCATAACCTCTCCGTCCGAGCTCCGATTTACGATCCGTCAGTGGCCACGGAATCATAATGATGAGGTGGAACATCCGAGCTTGGATCTGTTGTCTTTACTTTGGCCTTTCCATTACGAATTCCACCCAATGAGGTTTTTCTCGGACGCGACAAAAGAGGCGGAAGCCGACGGATGCCTTCTAAGGTTGATCTGGGGGGAGCTTTGTGATCAGAACCTATTAAGGTAAGGATATTAACCTCGTCTCTCTAATTTGTGCATCATGAGGGGTGGGATTCCTCTTGTTTACGTGAAAAAACTTTTGAACTGGTTTAATGAAGATAAAAATTGTCATATATAACTAGGATGGGATGTTTGTGATTTATGTTACATTACTTTTTATATCCTGTGATATTATGTTGAATGAGCTTCTGCGTAATAAAAATCACAGTCGATGGGGGATTTTCTTGAGAAATTAAATGTTTCCCTATCATTCTAGACTGTTTTTGTGGATGGAACATTGTGGAATGTGGAATTTGGATAATAAAGTAAAGTTGGCTGATTTAAAATTTGTAATCCTTGTGTGATCATACCTGTTGAACAAAATGAAATAATGAACATATGGGTGTTGTCTTGGATATGTGGTATGTGATGGGGGTGTATTGTGGGTTGTTCTGGATCGGGTGAGCAGTGGGGCTGCGGTTGACTTTGTTGTGGGTTGGTGTGAATGATATGTTGGTGACGGGCAGCGGGGCTGGGATAAATGGTATTACAGGGATGATGATGTATAGTGTGGTTATGGTTATGGTCGTTGGCAGTGGGGCCGCATGGATGGATTTAAATGTGAACGGGCTATGAGTTGTGAATAATAAATAAAATTCGGAGAGTTAATGAATGGTGGGTCATGGTAATGGAATAGAAATAATAATCAATGGGTTGGTTGGTTAATAAGAAGGACTTGGTTGTGTTGCTTGTGTTTTCCTAAGATGATTTTGTGGATAGCAGGGAAATGTTTTATGAATGATCGATGTGGTTGAATGTGGATAATTTCCCAGTAGTTAAGGATCTAAAAAACTAATTCTTCTAAAACATGAAAACATAAATGGGGTTGGGGTTGTTTGTGGTATGCATTCTCTGTGGTAGTAGTGCCAAGGCATGTGCCCGGTTTCTCGGTTTAGAAGCCATAGGTTGGGCTGAGTGGTTGCTATATATATATATATATTTGTATCTTGTGTGTTTTATCGCACCCCACCCATGTTGAGCACTTACTGTTGAACACTCCCATTTCATGGGAGACGGTGTTTTTCCCTTAGTTACCAGCTCCTTCCTGCTTCTTCTCCCCTAGGCTGTGATGGCTTGAGTCGACCTTACACCTGAGACTCTTCGGGTAGGTTTTGATTGGGGTTGTTTGGCCCAAGACTCTTCGGGCAAGTTTTACTTTTTCCCAAGAACCTTCGGTATGAGGCCTATGTTTGTACGGGCCGGATACATGTTGGTGAAGACCAGGTGTGTGCAGGCGGTATACATGGCGGTGAGGCCTATGTGTGTGCGGGACGGATACGTGGTCGTGAGGCCCAGGTCTGTGTAGGTGGGATACTTGGTGGTGAGGCTCAGGTGTGTGTGGGCAGGGAGAGTGTGGCAGTGTCAGGACATTCTCCATTAGGAAGAGCAACTAACTAATGGGAAATGGTTCGGGGTACCCAATAATCTTATTCTTATATACTACTACTACCTGTTGTGATTGTGATTTGGTGAGTGTGGCTGGTGAGGATGGGTGGATAGAATTCCTTGCTAGGTTTCTTCTGTTGTTCTCACGGGACATTAGGATGTCTCCCCACTTGTGCATGATAGCTTTAGGTTTCCCTAATGATTATACTTGTATGCTCACCCTCCGTTTACTTTCAGGTTTCCAGGAGGACTACCAGGGCTGTGCGGAACCCTACTAGTCGGATAATTGGAGTTGATGTAGTTTGTTGTACTTGTTTCTTTGGGTATTGTACTTTGATCATTCTTGTACTTGCACATTGTTATAAAATTGTTTAAAAATGCATGCGGGCTTGGTTTGGGTTTATTTCTATAGACTTGTTATTTTCCTCTTTGGTGGTTGAATTGTCCTATTTCCCGATCTTAAAATAATAAAAGGGCAATGCCTCCCATATTTGTGAAAACTCATACCCTTGGTGCTAGTCGCCAACCCGGGGCCTACTGGAGGCGGGACTTAGGGGTAATTATCTCTCTTTCACCATTTCCAGCTTAGGAGGGGAATCTTTGGTGGGATGTGGTCATGACATAATGGTATCAGATGGTGGTTGATAGATAAAATGGAGTCTAGAGTTAGGAACAGTGAGTATTTCATGGGAAGGTAGGGAAACAATGTTGGTTAATCTTGGTGCATGACATATGACATGAAAGACCAGCAAGGACACGAGATTTTAGGGCCCCCCGTGATATGATGCAAGGAATCTGAGCCTACAGAATGACCAAGTGAGACCACATTGATTGCAGGGTAGAGACCCTAGAAAAGGAACACTCCTCGTCATGATTGTGTTTTACATGATTTGGGTGTTCTGGGAAAGAAATTGAAATAATGTGATAAAATGAAACCTTGATAAATTCCTTGCTATGTGGTCTTTGGCGATCCTTGTTTACCATACTGCTATAGCACCTAGACATCATCCCCAGGTGGCTCAGACGGCCGAGTCCCAGTAGATCTAGGTGGTCGATCAGTTGAGAATTTACCGAGAGGAGGAAGATAGACAGTGGAAGAAGACTCTCCGTTCTTTTCAGTGGCAGACCCTCAAGGAGTACGAGGGTAGTAATTCGGATACAAATAGTGAGGAGTGGATTGAGGAGCTAGGGATCACTTTTACCTTGATCTGTGCTCCGAGGGAGTACTAGGTTCCCCTAGTTGTCAGTCAGTTGAGAGGCGCAGCGCGACAGTGGTGGATGCTCTACCTCAGAGAGAGGATAGAGGCAGAGGTTCCATGGGATAACTTTGAGAAGGAATTCTGAGAGGAATTAATTTCATCCAAGATCATGGTGGAGAAGCAGCATGAGTTACCCACCCTTCAGGAGGGGAGTATGTTAGTATGAGAGTTGGTAATCATGTTCAAGGATCTCCTAAGCTTTGCTCCGGATCTCTTTCCGGATGAGTAGTTTCGGGTGAGACGTTTTGAGGAGGTGCTTCGTCCTTCGCATCAGTATGTTGTCAACCCCTTCACCCTTCTGACATACATGGTGGTAAAAAAGAAGGAAGAGGTTGTAGAGAGGATTCACTCGCTGGGATGTGCACCTCGCGAGGGGATCCAGCCAGGCTCATCGAAGGGAAAGGCAGTCAGCAACAGGTCTCCTGTGACTGGACCTTCTAGGTTCAGGCCAGTGGGGAGTAGGCCCCAACAGTTCCATTTCATATCTTCGGGTCCTCATCCCTTTTTCACGATCCCATGACCGAAGTGTTTTTTTTGTGGAGGTTTCTGGCACATTCAGAGTCAGTGCCTGACCCGAGCTCAGTACGGTGGAGGTGGGCTGGTTCAGCGCCCATCTCAGCAGCACCATTTGCCAGCGAGGCCCTTGGTGCAGCAGCAGGACCATGCCCCTCTGAGGGAAAACATTTGAGGAGGAGGATGATCTCTGGGTGCTCCTCAGGGACCTCGACCAGGGCGTGGTTGGGGAAGTGTACGACATCAGAGAGTCAAATGATATGGGCATGGATAGTTGAACGCATCATAGTTGACTACTCTGATTGGACCAGAGGTGGTGCGAGGTAGGATTTGTTTGTTCAGCTGTCTCATTTTTGCTTTGTTCATTTCAGGAGCTTCACACTCCTTTGTTTCACCTTGTCTAGCCAATGCTTTGGTACTAAAAATAGAGAGACTTTCCTTACCACTGGTGCGGAGTACACCAGTTGGAGGCCAGACCAGCGTATCTTGTTTTTTCTGGGGATATGGGGTGATGTTGGGACCACATACATCTAGTGGGGACCTTCTACTATTACAAATGCAGGCATACAATGTCATCATAGGCATTGACTGTTTGTTTTCTGTTAGTGTTGTTATCGACTGCTTCTGGAGAAGAGTCGTGTTCTCCGACATGGATGGGCAGTGCATGTCTTTTGTGGGTGAGAGGAGCTATCAGGTGGGAATCTGACATGTGGAACCTCTCCTTTCTTTGTTAGGTGGGTTATCAGTGGTTCCAACTGATATAGAGATGATGGATGTACCGAAGGTTGTTGGGGAGTTCCTTGATGTTTTTTTCTGAGGAGGTTGTGACACTACCCCCAGACGTGATATTGAGTTTTGTATAGACTTAGAGCCTGGTGCTCGTCCAATTTCGATGGCCCCTAATCAGATGGCACATTCAGAGTTGTGGTAGTTGAGAATTCAGATTCACGATCTGATGGAGAAGGGTTTTGTTCGACCCAGCATGTCGCTATGGGGTTCCCCGGTTTTGTTCGTGAAGAAGGAAGATGGTGGTCTCAGGCTATGCATAGACTACCATAAGTTGAACCAGGTAACTCTCAAGAACTGTTACCCCCTTCCAATGATAGATGATCTCTTCAACCAACTGAGGGGAGCGGGTTGGTTTTAAAAGATTTAACTACGATCAGGATATCATCAACTGATGGTAACAGAAAGTGGTATATCGAATACGACTTTCAGGTGCAGATATGGGCACTTTGAGTTTGTAGTGATGCCGTTTGGAGTTACGAATGCACCGACTGTGTTCATGGGACTTATGAACATTGTCTTCAGAGGAATAGCACGTTGAGAATCTTAGGGCAGTCTTAGAAGTCCTTCAACAACACCAGCTTTACGGAAAACTGTTGATGTGTATGTTCTTGATGGAATAAGTACACTTACTTGGGCACGTGGTGTCTCAGAATTGAGTTTCAGTGGACACGTCTAAGGTGGAGGCAGTAGTTTCATGGCCATCACCCAAGGGAATGACAGAAGTTCATTGTTTCCTGGGGTTGGAAGGTTACTATTGGAGGTTCATTTCAGACTTTTCTCGAGTTTCTGCTCCTTTGACAGCTTTGACTAGGAAGAACTAGGTCTTCCTATGGAGCGAGCAGTGCCATAATTCTTTCGACTACCTGAAGAAGATGTTGGTCATTGCTCTCGTACTCAGGTTGGCAGAAGAAGGGTTGTTGTATGAGGTGTTTTGTGATTCTTCTGGACTTTGTCAGGGGTGGGTACTAATGCAGAAGAAGGGAGTGATCTATTATGGGTCTAGGTAGTTACACCCTCATGTGCGTAACTATGCCACCAATGAACTAGAACTTTCATCAGTAGTGTTCGCACTGAAGTTGTAGCGACATTACCTCCTTGGGGAGAACTATGTGGTCTTCTAATATCTCAAGAGCATGCATTATATCTTCTCCCAATGTGACTTGAACTGGTGGCAGTGGAGAAGGGTTGAGTTTCTCTAAGACTATGACTTCGAGATCTCTTACACTGAAGGCAAGGGCAATGTTGAGGCTGATTCCCTAAGCGGGAAGTCACATAAAGAAGTTGTTCAGGAATCTGCTGATACTTGTAATGTAATGGAAGAGTTGGCTGACTTGAACTTTGATGAATGGGTAGAGGGTGTTTGGGGCTATTTGTTTCAGATGACGGTGTAGTCCTCCTTGTTGCAGCAGGTGGAAGAGTCTCAGTGGGGGTACTCTGAGGTGGAAGTGATGCGGGATCGTGTCGATCAAAAGAACACTCCAAAATGATGGTCAGAGGACAGCCGACATTGGATGCTTTTCCATGTAATTTTTTTCCCCGGAGACAATGTGTGAGGGAGTTCTCCGTGAGTTCCACTTCCCTACCTTGGCGGTACATCCAGTAGTTTAAAAAATGTACTGAGGCCTGAGGGAACAGTTTTGGTGGCCCAGGGTGAAATGGGCAGTGGCCAAGTTTGGCGATAAATTCCTAGTGTGTCAACAAGTGATGGCTAAACACTGTGTTCCCAGTTTTTTGTTGCATCCATTAGATTTCCCTGAGTGGATGTGGGATTACATCTCAATGGACATCGTCATAGGACTACCCAGAACTCAGGGTGGTTATGATGCTATCTGGGTAGTGGTGGATCGACTGACGAAATCAGCTCACTTCTTAGAAATTATGGAGTTGGGCCAGGTGAGTACCTTAGCACAGAGGTACGTATATGAGGTGGTGAGTTTTCATGGATTCTCTAAGACTATAATCTCAAATTGGGATACTCAGTTTACCTCTCGAGTCTGGAGGGGGTTATAGCATGCTTTGGGCACCTAGCTACGCCTTATCCCTACTTTCCACCCCCAGACCAATGGGTAGACAGAGCAGACTATCCTGACGTTGGAGGAGATGCTGCGAGCATGCGTCTTAGATTTCGGAGGATCATGGGTATGACACTTGCCTTTAGTATATTTTTCCTACATCAACAGCTTCCACTCTACTATTTTCATGGCACAGTTTGAGGCATTGTATGGAATACCATTTCGTTCAACCATTTGCTGGGTAGTGGTTGGTGAGACAGGTACCCTTGGGCCAGAGGTAGTGCAGAGCACCACATAGAAAGTCCATCTTTTACGTGAGAGGATGAAAGTGGCTCAGGACTGATAGATGTCTTATGGTGATCGTCATATGAGGCCCTTGGAGTTTGAGGTGGGAGATCATCTGTTCTTGACGGTTTCCCCTCGATGGGGGCATCGAAGGTTCATGAAGGGGAGTAAGCTCTCCCCTAGGTTCATCGGACCTTTTGAGGTGCTGAGGCAAGTCAGTGAGGTGGCATATCTGATGTCCTTGCCACCTTAGTTGGAGAATGTTCATGACATCTTCCACGTCTCCCATCTTTTTCATCACTTACATGACAAGTCTCACGTTATCGACTAGGGATAGTTAGACATGGGAGACAATGTGACCTTTGAGGAACAACCAGTAAGAATCAACGTTCATAAATATAAGGTGCTCTATGGATGAACCATTCCCTTGTTTCGTGTGTTGTAGGGGCATGGCGGCCTCGAGAAGGGCACTTGGGAGCGGGAGACCCATATGCATGCTCAATACCCAGAGTTGTTTTGTCTTTTTTTTGCCATGTTCTTCCGAGAATTGTTATTTTACTCTGTACCATTGATAAATGGAATGCATGTCTTGTCAGTTATGAGACACGTTTTTTTCCACGTTCTATGGATGTATGTAGCATTTCCGGATGTGTGGGAAAAAGGTAGAAACCTGATCCCTAATCAAGATGCATTAATGTGGATGCGATTGAACCCATCGGGTGAGTCAGTGCCACTTAAAGCGGATAATATCTCGACATAGGAGAAGGAATTTCCCCAAACCATGTGTTCAAGAAGTGTGTGGGTAGTGCGATGTTGGGGGAAGTACGAGTTAAAAAATCCTAATGTATTGAATTGGGAAGACCCAATTCTTAATCGAGACACATTAATAAGGATGCGATTAAACCCGTGCAGGTGAGTCAGTGCCGCCTAAAGTAGATAATATCTCGACATGGGATAATTAATTCCTAACACCTATACATAGGGTTATTGGATGGGTTCCTGTTATAACGAGAACCCAATGAGGTATCTTGTTGGGTTTCCTCGGGGTTGGTTTTTGAATTCTAGGGGATTAGAATGTTTTAAGAGGTATCTGATGTAATGGACCGGACCTCTCCGACCCATTACTTTGTCAAAATTATGGTCAATATGTGTTATGGAGGGTAAAATGAGCTTTTACCACACTTTCCAGAATTTTGAAACTATACACCGTGTAGTTTGAGTACACTCCGTGTACCACCTTGCCGGGTATACCTTGTGTTGATGGTCGTGTCCTTGCTGTGTGAAATAATGGGGGAATGCCGTGTGTCTAGTACTACATGTCATGTAGTCCTTCCCTGTGTATGTGTTACCAGTCAATAGACGTGTGCCGTGTTAGAGTCGTTTCCTTGCAATGTGCAATAAATGGGTACATGTCGTGTGGCCAAACTACATGCTTTGTAGCTCTCCCCGTGTATGCATTACCTTCAATCCATGTGTTGATCAGTCAACAGCCGTAGAGCCATGTTGGAAGCCGCGTGATGAACATGTGAAATGACAGAGTACATGCTGTGTACCATAACGTACACGCTGTGTACTTTTGCTTTTCTCACCTATAAAAGGAGGGTTCCCCTCCTCCATTTCAACTCACCCCTCCCCTCCCCTCTCCTCTGAGCAGAGCTCTCCCAAGAGACTCGAAGGCTCTTTCTTCAATTACTTGTTCATGCGATCACCTCTTTACGATCTGTCAGTGGCCACAAGATTGTAACGATGAGTTAGAAATTCAGAGGTTAGATCTGTTGTCTTTCCTTCATCCTTTCCATTCCGACATCCACCCAATGAGGATTTTCTGGGACATGACAGAAGAGGCTAATGTCGATGGACTTCTTCTAAGGTTGATCTGGTTGGAGCATTGTGATTAAAACCTATTAAGGTAGGGATATTACCATTGTCTCTCTAATTTGTGCATCATGCGGGGTGGGTTTCCTCTTTTTTACATGAAACAATTTTGAACGGATTTAATGAAGATAATAATTGGCTTATATAACGGGGAAGGGAGGTTTGTGATTACTATTAACTTACTATTTATATCCAGTGATATTATGTTGAAAGATCTTCAGCCTACTATAAAACATGGTCGATGGGTTCCTTTGCTTGAGCAATTAAATGTTTCCCTATCATTCTAGACCGTTTTTGTGGATGGAACTTCGTGGAATGTTGTAATTTGGATAATCATGTAAAGATGGCTGATTTAAAATCTTTAACCCTTGTGTGATCACCCCAGTTGAACAACATTAAATAATAAACATGTGGGTGTTGTCTCTGGATACGTGGTATGCAATGGGGGTGTGTTGTGGGTGGTTGTGGATCGGGTGAGTAGCGGGGCTGCGGTTGACATGGTTGTGGGTTGGTGTGAATGTTATGTTGGTGACAGGTAGTGGGGCTGAGATAAATGGTATTAAAGTCACGATGATGTACAATGTGGTTATGGTTATGGTGGTTGGTAGTGGGGGTACACCGACGGGTTTAAATGTTAATGGGCTATGTGTTTTGAATAATAAATAAAAGTGTGAGAGTTAATGAATGGTGGGTCATGGTAATGGAGCAGAAATAATAATCAATGTGTTGGTTGGTAAATAAGAAGGACTTCGTTGTATTGATTGAGATTTCCTAACTTTATTCTGTGGGTGGAAGGGATATGTTTTACGAATGATAGATGTGGATGGATGTGGATAGTTTCCCACTAGTTAAGGAACTAATAAACAAATTCTTCTGAAATGTGAAAACCTAAATGGGTTTGGGGTTGTTTGTGGTATGCATGCTTCGTTGTAGCCGTGCCAAGTCCTGTGCTCAGTTTCTCTGTTTAGAATCCATAGGATGGGCTGAGTGGTTTCTATATATATATATATATATATCTGTATCTTGTGTGTTTTATCACCCCCAACCATGTTGAGACATTAGTGTCGAACACTCCCATTTCATGGGAGAGGGTGTTTTTCCATTAGTTACTAGCTCTTTCCTGCTCCTTCTCCCCTAGGCTGTGATGGCTTGAGGCGACCGTACACCCAAGAATCTCTAGGTAGGTTTCGATTGGGGTAGTTTGTCCCAAGACTCTTCGGGCATGTTTTCCTTTTTACCAAGACCCATCGGGATGAGGCCCAGGTGTGTGCGGGTGGGGAGAGTGTGGCAATGTCAGTATATTCACCGTTAGGAAGACTAGCTAACTAAAGGAAAATAGTGCAGGGTACCCAATAATTTTGTTCTTATATACTACTACTACATGTTGTGATTGTGTTTTGATGAGTGTGGCTGGTGAGGTTGGGTGGATAGAATTCCTTGCACGGTTTCTTCTGTTGTTCTAATGGGACATTAGGATGTCTCACCACTTCTGCACGAGAGCATTAGGTTCCCCTACTAAGTATACTTGTATGCTCACCCTACGTTTAATTTTCGGTTTCCATGAGGACTACCAGGGCCGTGCAGGACCCTACTAGTGAGACAGTTGGAGTTGTTGTAGTTTTCTGTACTTGTTTCTTTTGGTATTGTACTTTGTGCTTTAGTGTACTTGCACCTTGTTATAAAATTGTTTAAACATTCATGTGGGCTTGGTTTGGTCTTATTTATAAACACTTATTCTCTTCCTTTTTGGTGGTTGACTTGTCTTATTTCCCAATCTTAAAATAATAAAAGGGTAATGCCTCCCATATTTGTGAAAAATCATACCCTTGGTGCTAGTCTCCAACCCAGGGTCTAGTGGAGGCGGGAGACGGGGGGTCATTATATCCCTTTCACCATTGCCAGCTCAGGAGGGGCATCTATGGTGGTAGGGGGTCGTGACAATAGTCTAGAGGTTATCATGGACCTGATACAAGGCATAACACCTTTAATTGAGAATAATCTCTCATGGTCCTAACATAAGGCATACAATCATTTTAAAAAAATAGCACCCTCAGACCAAATGAATTATCTTTATCAAAAAAGGATATATTTCCATATTAAATTAAATAATTCATTAAATAACATTTTTAACCATGTAAGACATAAGTAATTAAGATACAACAATCTACATAATTAATTAATTAATTAATCAAAACATGATTTCAATCATACATCCCACGTTAAAAAAATTATTAAATATCAATTTTTAAATGTGAAATTTATTCTTTTTATCATTATGTAGTAACAAGATTAAAATTATTTATTTAAATTCAATTAGTTTAAGGAATAACAAATATAATTAATCATGTGATAATCCTAAACATATTTACATAAAAGTACAAGAAACACTTTATTAAATGCCATTAAAAAATTATTAATCAAATATATCCATTAAATCTATTATTACACACATTTTAAAATTCATCAAATTAAAATTTATAATCCATGAATTAAAACATGATAGCAATTAAAATACTATATTTCAAAAAATCTAGAAATATAGGAAGAAATATATTATCATTGTATAAATAATCAACAATAAATTATATTTTTAATTCATTATATATTTAAATTAAATATTTATTAGGTTATTTCTATTTCTATATAGTGTGATAACACATGATAACTCTTGATTTCATGTATCTAAATGATAATCAATGAGTCCCTTACCACATGTGCATAAATGTTGTCACACTAGAACAAACCCAAATTTTCGATGATTGATAACACCCCTGGTGAAGAAACTATGATTTTCAAAAAAAATCATTCAATGAAAATGCATTAAAATGAAAACAACATAATAATAGTGTAGATAAAATAGAAATTCATAGAAACAAGATATATTATAAAAAATTAAAATAGATAAAACTGCAAGAGAAAATTTTTAGCAGTCATATAGGATCACCTTTTATATATAATGGTTAGTGGGGATCAATATTATTTCGAATAAGATTTAAAGGTACTAGAAACCACTCTTTTTTCCCTGTTTATGAGGGATATATGTTGGAATTATTGGGTTTTTGTGAGTCTTAGGGTATTTTTAGACATATTAGAATATAAAATTCCACACTATAACCCCATATACCATGTCATACCACAAGCTGACTCGATGGATTATATGGAACAACATGAAGGTCAATTCCACAACATACCATTGTCAAATCCTCTATTGAGAATCATGGAAATATCATATAAAATAGGATTCAGGGATATAGTGAATCTTCATTCACCATTTCACAGTCCCCCATTGCCGATAAATGGGACTACATTGCTTCCCACTTCCCTTGGCATTGTTTCCTTCAAATGTTAGTTTCCCTAAAATCTACCACATGCTCTCCCATTTTACATCTAGTTCTCCATCACCAAAATGGATCACCAAAACAAGTCACATAGAAATATATTATATTTCATCCACCGTATATATATAATTTCATATGGATCCTTGGTAATGAACATTATGAAATGGCATTGCCTCTCTACTTCCCCCCATGCACTCGTGAAACACCTTGCCACGTGCATTGAGTGCCTACAACAATAGAAAAATATAAGGGGAAGGTCATTGTGATTCCTAAATACCTACATAAGTTATCGATATGTCTAAAGATAAAAAAAAGGATTTATTATTTTCAATATTCCTATAAAATTTAGTAAGATTCCTCATTTTTTGTCTCAATGAAAACTATTTTTTTTAAAATGTCATGACCTCATGATTATTAATGTCCAAAAGTATACATTTTGATCTGTATGATATAAATATTATCGATATAAATTTTTTCATTTATATATATATATATATCATGTTCCATGATCCATGTTTATTATGTATTCATGTTATTCTACTATTCCTAACATAGTTTTTTTCCCACTTTTGTCCTGATTTATTAGGTTATATGATTCCATTAGAAGGTATTTTATCTCAATTATTCTTATAATTCTATTATCCTAGCGTATTGAGAATAGTATAAGACCAGTCATATTTAGAATGGGAACACATGAAAATGATTTTTATAGATAATATCATTGAATTTATGTATTGTATGTTACTCTGAGTAATGAATCTGGGAATGTGGGATAATGAAATTAAATATAAATTTTACTAATTTTTATATTTTTACATTGGTTACTAAGATGATAATCATTATATAAATTTTATTTTTTATATTAACTATATGTTATTTAAATATCTAATGTCACAAATATTCTATATAATTTTGTTTGGTTAGTTATATAAAAACATATTGTCAAAATTATTATTTTAGAACAATATTATGGAATTTTATAATCATATTAAACATTAAATATGAGTAATCCATGTTGATAAAAGATTATATAATTTTTGTGTAATGATTTTATTAGGTGTGGAGCCAAAATAGGATTATATATAATAATATATGGATTCCAAAATTTACTATTATTATTTAATGTAATATTCAATTATGATTAGGATTTTTTTGGGATGAATGTCATCCTATGATTGTACACTTTATGAGCTCTAAAATAAAAAATTAAATTTATTATAATATTTTTTAATGTGTAAAAAATTACATTGATATCTAACAATAGTTATTTAATTAATTTTTTTCTATAATATTTTCTATAATATTTGTATTATCCATTTTCAAGATTAATGACTATAAAAACAGAAACATAATTTGAAAATTATGATTTTTTACTTCACATTCCTAAAATATAACATTATTATATAAAAATTCTTCCAGTGTAATAAGAAAATTATATTTTTTTGAATAATTATAATCCATTATTTTTATCGATGCCTATAAATTTACCTTATTTATATCAATTAATCATATCTCCAACCAACATCATGTATTTTTGGACCACATAAATTTATCCTAAAAAATATTTCTATCTCTTTTCATCATTCAAATAATAAATACTTATGACCTGATATCTAATTATAATATATAGTGTGTCATGTGGATTTTAAAAATAGGGTAATAGGTTTCAAAATTTATTAATAAATATCATTGATAATTTTGGTTTTTGAATATTCCTTGAATTTAGTTAAAATCTTTAGAATGATTTCATTTACCCTCATTATATTTATTTTTTACTTTACTATGTTTATTTGAGGATTATTATCATTACAAATTATTTTAATTAATAATTTTTTCAATATTATAATTGTAAATTAATTAGTTTTTCTTTGAATATTCATTATAAATTTTTATGATTCTCATGAATGTTTTCAATAATAAAATTTTATTTGGTTGTTAAAAAAATTTGTTCTTTATATCCATTTTTGGTAGAAGGCCAATAAAATTGAATCCAAATAAAAAAACAAGAGGTTTTACATTTTTTAAAAAATTATTTTTTAATGGACATTAACAATAATTTCAATATCTATTTATTATGAAGAGTTTTAATAAAATATAAATAAAAGAAAAAATGTTATTATAAATTACTTTTAAAATATTTTTTACTTTTACTTTAGAAACCGACCTGTTAAATAAATTTATATAGTCTTTGGGAGTGATGTAATAGTTATATTTGATGTCAAATTCATAAATATACTATTGAAAAACAATATATCAAATCTAGCTCCAAGAGAAATAAAATTTTTATGTGGAGAAACGTATCCATTTTAATGATTTTCAATAATCCAACCATCATTTATTAATTAAAACTTGAAAATAAAATAATGTTACATTAAACGTTCTATTATAATATATAAATTTCATTCAACATACTTTTGATATTTAACCCCATAACTAAGCCATTGAAACCCACATCCATCCTTCCATATCATATATCATAAATTTTTCATTCCCAATACCTATGGTAGAGTATTATTATGACACTATATAAAAATCAATGATGTACTAATTTTTTGTATAACTCCTATAGAAATTTTCAATCATTACTTAAAAAATAGACATCACAATCCCTATAAACATAACATTTGATTTCTATTTTATTGGAAACCATATAATGTTTAGAAACATAAGAAAAAACATTAGTTTTTTTTCAAAAAATACGGTCCAATTATCTCCACCACCTTCTAGTCACGTAGGTCGCACATATGCAAAATGTTTCCTCAATATTCCTACAATAAGAACCCGATGAATATATTATTTTTATTTTATCTTATATCTATATTCCATAACTCAACCCATATCCTATTTTAATTATACCCCTATTAAATTTTTGATGAAAATATATTTCAGGTTTATATGTTTTCTTGTAATGATTCAAACGATTCATTGAAAAATTAATTATTCTATAACTATCTCCAAATATTAAGCTATAATATTATATATATTCACGTAAATTTAAATACCAAATTAAATAATCAGTTCAATCCCAAAATATATTAAATGTTTATAACATATTCTATTACTTACAATGTATAAAAATGTTAAATAATTAAATTCTAGTTATTTTTTTTCTTTATGGGTGAATAAAAACTCAATGATGGTCTTCTTGGTATATTAATCTCATGAAAAATAAAAAATAAAAAAACCATAAAATGTATTATATTACCCAATGAATAATGTTATATCCTGTAATATGTTAAATAATTAGATACTTCACTTCATTGCCTCATTGAAATCCAAACCCATGAATTGACCTAAAATTGCTAACCTTTCCCAATGAAAATGATATTTTTTGTCAAGTGCATATATGATAATAATATAGGATAACAATAAAAGATTATGAAAAGAATGTTTATCATATAATATACATGAAAATCAATTTTTATCCATAAACATAATAAATTTTATGTGATAGGAAATTTTAGTTAACATAGACTGAAATAAAAAAATATGTTCCTTCTTCATGATCATCTTTATGTGATAAATTTATGACAATGAATAATTATCCAACAATGGTATAACATTTTATTTTATTGTTAATGATATAAATCATGTTATACAATAATAAATTTTTTTATGTTAAACTATAAATAAATATATAAATTAAATTACATTCCCCTTGAATATTACACAACATGAAATAATTTTTTCCATAAAAGATATGAATTATATATGGATATAATCCAAAATAAAGGGTCAAAACACTTATATAAATCCATATGAGTCAATTATCCAATGAATATCAATAATTCAAAAAATATCAATCATGTATAATTATTTTATACAAATAGATCCTTATTAATATGATAGAAATTGAATATTTATGATTAATAACATTTATAAGTGATGTAGTGAATAATGAAGTCTTAGAATAGTGGTATATATATATGATTTAATGTGTAAAGTGACTATATATATCTATCATATACATTATAACTGCCTCACCACTATAATATTATCATTTATTACTAGAGGATAGTATGAATGTTGGATAATATTATTATGGGAAATTTTAAGGTGACAACGTCTCATTTATATTGTGATAAGTTTTATTATGATATATTAATGTTTATAAAGATAGTTAGTTGGTGTATAGAAGAGATTCCATGTTCTCTAAATATATTAACTACCATTATATTGTTGATATACTATATATTTAGTGATAGGTACCATCACAATGCTATTACCTTATTTAAGATAAATAAATACATCATTAATTCAGACACTAGCGAACTCATATCCAAGATATGTTTAGTATAAATGATATCCCAAAAAAATATATGGTACATAAAAACACACTATGTACCACCATGTAACTCCTTATATTAGGTATTATTCCATGTTGTTGAAGGGTTATTTATTTACATCATTAGTTGTATTAATGTGTATATATTTATAGAAATTAAATAGTATTTCATGTAATCTATTTTTACTTTTATTTATTTAACATTATTTTGTCACCCTATCATAAAATATATAATACATATTAATGATTTATAAATATGATAATATATATTTTTTATTCAAATAAAAAGTTATTATATATTTTACAAAATATATATATATAATTTTCAATAAAATACATCTAAATGATACTTTAAAATGGTTGAAATAAAATTGTATTTCCATTAAAATTTTGTTAATAGAAATATTTATTTTTCTATATTAATAATAACTTATTATTAACATTTCATATTATATTATGATATGTTTTATAAATAATATAGTATGAGAAAAATTAAAACATATCAAACAAATAATGATTTTATTTAAAAAATAATTTCTTATTATTTTTGAAATTAAGATAACAAATATATAATTTTTTTAAAAAAACACATAGAGAAAATAAATAATATGGAATCTTCAGTAATTATTTCAGTCACTAAAATATTTTTGGTAAAAATTAATGTACTATATTACTATTTGGTTCTTAATATGAAATCTAAATAACAATAAGATAATGTTAAAAATGTTATAACAACTTTTTTAATAAAGACTAATCTATTTTATTAATGTAATCTATATAAATTTCGTAAAATTAAATGTCCAAGCCAATGTATATTATTCAAAAAAAAATATTTTACATTAATAATTTTATCAAAAATCCATTATGATTTAAAAACCCATTCCCCAAAAAATAACATTTTTTAGAGGGGTTATATTGATAAATTTAAGAGTTCTGAAAACATTTCCTAACTTGCCTAAAACCATGGTATTACTGTTATTTTGAATATTAAATAATCTATATATAAGAATTTACTATGTGATAATCTTTTTGGGTTTCAATAAATAATGTTTTCATGTGATCATATTCATTACATAACTTCCCAAATAAATTGTATTCATAAGATACTTCCTATTAATATATTGAATAAAAAATGAAAAAATACTTTCATTATGGTTAAATATTATTAAATAATTATTTATTTTCCATGCCACACATTAACATAATGGATTATCTAATTTATTTTAAATAATGGTTATCCAAATTAATATAAAAATCATTCTTTGATTAAAGATATACAATTATGAAAACCACATTCCCATCTCATGTGTTGCAATTATGAAATATTTTATTATGATATATGAACAATTTATCTCATATAAATTATGGGTCATGAAGGGATTCCCCTTATAGAACTACTATGCATTGTGTAATGAACAATTATCATGATTGTTTGTTCTTATAATAAATTAGAAGCATGCCTTGGTTTTATTCTATAAAACATTACTGAAATTTGTTTATAATATATTACTAAATAACCATGGTGATGTTGTTTGGTATTTTTATTATTACTGATTCATGTGTATATAGTATCAATATTTACATTGTATGGATCATATATTAATGATTATACACTTATTATATTACAAAAAAATATCTATACATTTTTATTATCTTAAATATTCAATTTATGATACCTTACAAGGATTTATAATCCCAATTTTATTTTAATTTATGTCACAATAATAAAAAAAATTGGGAATATCTGTCCCAATTAAATCTCTTGTCCTTATATTTCCATTCATTCAACACTAAACTAAAATAAAAAATGTGCTAACTTAATAAAAAAGTAACGTATTTCAATTTTTTTATATCTATTCAATTGAATTGTATCAATATTAGTAACATGTTTATAAAACAATATAATATGTTTTTAGGAAGTAATTGTAATTTTATGCATAGAGATACCCTTTTCTAAAAACATTATATATAAATTATGTGTTTAAATATGGAAATTCAATTTTATTATTTTCATAATTAGAAATATTATATAGTAAAATTGTAACAATTTTTTGGAAACTGTCTGTCAAAATAAATTAAAAATATTGCAATTTATTTTTTTGTAACAAAACAAAACTACTATGTTCAATGTTACATACATTAATGTTGGATAAACCCCAATTTTTTAAAGAAACGTTTCATTTCATTTTATGTCATATAAATATAATTAATGTATTTCAAATTTTGACACTAATAATCTAGATAAAAAATATAATTATATTAAAAAAATTTATATTTAAAATATTTGTAAAAAAAAATAATATATAATTGAAAACTATTACTTTTCTAGAACTTTTTTTAAACTATAAAATATTAAAATTTAGATTGTTATTATACTATAATGTGAAATAAAATTAGTTTATATAGTTATTAATTTTGTTTTTATTTCAAAAATGATTTGCATGATGAGTTTTTTTGTAAATCATATAACACTTCAGGAAGAACCATATAGAACTATAAAAACAAAATATTGATAGATCAAAATAATAATAACAATATAATATAAAAACGTTTTTTTAAAAATGGTTTAAAATACTATGAAATCTAATTAAAAACCATGATCACTATATATACAATTATATATAACTTTTGGAGTAATTTACACCTAAATAGTTAATTTATATCATTGAAAATCTATGTTTATTAAAAAAAGATCCATATTGTTCAATTATAAATGGGGTGTCACACCACACAATCATGATAAATAAAATAAACAATTATCTTATATAAACATTATCATTTCTAACCTCCATTATAATAAACATAGACATCCCTACACACGAAGTCATACAAGATTGGAAATAGTGCTTAATTTAAAAATATTACATCCATAAGTAGTTGACATCTCGTAAAATGTAACTATAATCATCTAAATATTTTCAATTCATATTATTACTATCCCAACACATCACAAAAATTATTATATGGTACCTCTATTGATTAAAATTTACAATATGTTTTTTAAAATTATGGGATAAATTATTTTCCAATAATATCTTTCCCAGAAGAAATATCTAATGAGAATTATTTCAATAAGAAAATTTCCATATCCAAGAATTGTAATATATTTTTATTCCTCAATAGAATGACTGTATAGAATAAAAATTTGATTTAATAAATGATTACGATATACATGAAATGATTATAAATTTTTTAATATGAACTATGTTACTCCTTTCACTTTTCCTCTAACAAAAAAACACAGTCCATGCATTTGTTCAGTCTATCGCCTCCATGGAATGATGTAATATTTTTTCACTAAAATATTCATGTATGGTTATTAATTATAATTTATGAGAATATAATATGTTTAGGAATAATTAATATCCACAATATGTATATTAATAGATTAAAAAAATTATAATTATTATAAGTTAATCCTAATATGCCGATAAATAACCTAAAATGAGTTCATGAATGAGTAATTATTCATGAAATGTGATAAAATATTATTGTAAATGAATTATAGAAATAATTTTTTTTCACACATTAATTTTATTACCTTTATTATTTTTTCAATTTTTTTAGAATAATGTATAATTTCAAAATTTTAGGAATCACAAAATTAAATAATTTTAAAAACACCCAACATTGAAAATCTGAGAAAATTTAGCTAATATACATGAAGAGAATTACTATAAATAAAATTTTTATGTAGAAATGTATATTATTTTTTCCTTAAAATAGGTAATTAATACATTTTTTACTTTTATAAATTATTATAATTCACATTCATGGAAAACAAGTCTAAATGTATGTGATTTGGAAACTCATTGTAATTATATTTTATTATAAAATTTCATCATGAACATCATTCTAATATTTAAATTATGGTAATTGATTAACCAATTTATATTATTTTATATATTAAACAAATGTTTGATATGGTTTATTATATCAAATCTAATTCCCTTAATATTTATAATTTCATTAAATTTAAAAATATTAAATCATGTTCAATATATATTAAATTCTATGAATTATACAGTGTTGATTTAAAAATAATTAGCATACAATTTTATTACTTTTTTATTTACATCACACTATTGAAAAATAAATACATCCAATGGGGTACATTTACATTATCCTCAATCCAATTTTTTGTTATCTCATTACTTTTTAATGACTATGTTTTTTATGTCAAAAGTTTTAACCCATGATGTATTCTATATCATTTTGAAATTTAATTAAACACATTATTATTTATATGGTATCTTAATGAAATGTCAATCGTTTTTATATGACCATTTCTTTTAAAAAAAATTATTTAAATGACTATATTATTATGTTATAATTGAATTATATTCACATATAACACATAACTATGAATAGATTATGATGAGGTATTTTATTTCTCTCTCATAAATCTATCAAATGATTATATCCAATAGAACATGTATACATCAATAATTTTAAGTAATGTGTAATACTAGGTACTTAATATTTTTGTCTTTATAATTTAATGATATATATAATATATTTTATTACATATATGATTATTAAATTCATTTTTATCTCAATGTCTTAATAATCTAGATTTCCATCAAATATTTATATTTCATGATATAGTTATTATAATCAGATATTCTTCTTTTATTTTTATATGTTCCTATTTCACATATTTTATTACAAAATCATTTATTATGATTATCACTCTACTTTATTTCATATTTTATCATTGTTAATTTTCATCACATATTAGGATGATCTAACCCTTGATGACATATTGAATTTTTTATTTTATTTCCATTAATAATTATTTGATCTGACCAAATTATTATGTTTTCTTTTCAAAATATATGAAGATGGTTATTCTATGAGAGATGACTTAAATATAGTTTATAGTTTATAGGTTTTTATTTAATTTTATTCATTGTTTTAAAATAATTTTTTTATAATACACCAATTCACATAAACACCATTTCATCAATTTGTAATACTGTTTTTTAAAAATTAATGTTAAATCATGTATAATAATGATTTAAATGATTTTATTTTCCATGTGTATCTAATTTTGTTTAAAAAATTGGTTTTAGTTATTTTAATTATTATTTTAGAAAATTTTTAGAGTCCTTGTAAGAAATTAATCTATAGGATATTATCAATATGTTTTGTCAAGGTTGTGATTGTTTGTCTATGTGTATAAATAATATCTATGATAATGTACAAAAATGTTAATATGGATAAAAAACATATAAACCAAGGGTAAATAAACTATAAGAATGGTGATTATTATCAATATGATATTCACATTATGTTCTATGATGGAAACTATAATTACACAATTATATGGAAACAAAAACTCACATATAAGGGGGATATTGTTATAAATTAATATTATTAATGGAAATTTATATTTATTAGGTTATATAGTAGGTATTTAATATTTATTTTTTTATAAATGAGGATAATTAACTTTTTTAAAAGTAATGTATAGTTTATGAAATTCATAATTTGAATTTCTTCTTTTAGGAATATTATTTCATCATTATTTTGCCTAAATAAACCATCTCCCACATAGTTCCCTAGGACAGAAAAGTTTTTGGGCCTACATATATAGGTCCTCATTGGATATGGTGAATATGGATATTGTATTGGTCATTCAGGACATCTTCGAGGAATGTAGTTTTCTAAGGGCTAGATGTGCATCTACTACGGTTCTTCTCCCTAAAACCAAGATCCCCATTTCTATCATGCACTATAGACTTGTGAGAATGTGGAACTTCACGTATAATATCCTAGAGAGTTTCAAAAATGATTTACATTCCACACATCTTTCATGTTGGTTATTTATAGAGTTTCACGGTTTCGTGATGGTTTGTTCAATACAAGGTGTCATTTCTCATTCCCAAGAAATGTTAAGAGATATTAGCTACAAAACTGGTGGCTCTAACGTAGTCATCAAAATGAACATGAATAAATCATATGATTGTGTGGAGTAGGGATTTATCAACAAGGTGATCACATGTATGTGCTTTTACTCCTAGAATATTGATCTTATATTCATATGTTTCAGCTACATGTGGTTGTTAGTTTTGTTCATAGGGAATTCCTACAGTTTCATCAAGGCCAATCGTGGTTTGAGGCAAGGTGATCCAATTTCTCCAAGAATATTCTTCCTGTACAAATATTTTTCTATCATTCTCTACCATAGAATCATCAAAAAATGGAGAGATTTTGGACTATATAAGGAGTAGTATATATCATCCCATTTCTCACCTGATATTTATGGATGTTTCCATTGTTATCATAACTACACTTTGAACATTGATTAGATGCTAGAATTAGATACTAGAGCAGTACTACCACTGGTGTGTCCAAGTGATTAACATAGAAAATTATTTTAGCTATATCTCAAAAAAATGTACATCTAAGAATATTTATAGGGTCCAATACAATCTTTCCATGAAAAGAGTGTATTTTCCCCTAAAATAACTTGGGTCCCCTATCTACTATGGTAGAGTACGAATCCATGATTTTGGTTTCCTTACTAGAAATATTGCGAACAACATCCTCAACTATAAAAATATATACATTTCTGTTAGAAGCCACATGGCCTTCGTTAATATTTTTATTTTGGCTACTCTTGTCCATTCTCTTTCTACTATCAAATCTCCAAAAGGGTTACAACACAAATATCAATATGTTATATGTTGTCATCATTTAGTACCTATTACTGAATGGAAATGAAATAAGGATTCATGAAAGAGGGTGGAAAGGTGTTCTTGGGATGGTTTTATCTTTGTATGTAGCCTATAATATAAACACAACTACAAGCATGCAAACATTTCTTAAGAATATTTTGAACAATGCACACTATGGGATAAAACCATGCCCTCCCAATATGGTAACCAATCTTCACTGGAAGGTCATGGATCTCCATTTTGTTCTAAAATATCTCACCTTATCTCTGAGCATTACCTGAATTCACAATGGATTATTGGGAGTGGATAAATCTCTATCTAGAGTTACAACTGGGTTGGAAGGGTGATCATGTTCTTGGGCTACACTGTACCTTCCCTTACATTCAATGATTATAGCTTGTATTTGTACCACATAAAATTGGTGTTGGGAGAGGACCATAATTCCGCATTCAACCTCAATGAACTGAATTTTGATCATGATATATTCACATTCACCCTGTCTTATTTAGGTAATTTTACCACACAGGACTACCGATGCACTCAGGATATTTCTGAGACTGTTGATAGTCTGAATCATACTTTCTGCTACAATGTAATTCCCTCGATGTATAACATATTTTGGAGGATCATGTGTCTGTAAATACACACGGAATAGAATATCAAATATTTTGGGATTCTGAATGTTTCCTAATTCCCATATTTCGATGATTTCAAAAAGTAATGTTTCGATCACATTTTCATTAGGGGAATCTAAGAATGTGATGTGTATAGCATTCGTGGGGTATTTATTTTTCAAATTGATCACAACATTGCGAGTCTCCCTTCCTTGAATATTAGTTATCAACGATTGGGAGACAGGGGGCCAGATAAGGGTGATAACAACTTGATCATGCATTAATGGTTTTGGTGCATTTAGAAGGCCAAGAAGAGATGACGTATAATGGAGTCTAATCCTCTGGTAATTTAATCATTGTTAATACATTGAATATCCTCATTGATTTGGCCAAAATCATTAGAAACTAGAGGGAGGCTCCCTCTCTTGAATGGATGCATGTGTGGTCTCATGGTACCCAGTCTGAAAACAGTAGTGCAACAGGCCAATAGGATTTCTGGATTTCCCCAACTAGGGTTCTTAATCTCAGTAGTGATGGGTAATGCATCATGGAGGTCTTTTGTGGGGGTGGGGAAGTTTGTGACTATCAAGGCTAGGTATTATTGGCCTTCTCCTCTCACACGATCTATGGATCCTCTCATTAAAGTTGAATCAAGGATCTACTACTAGGTTTAATCAATTTCTATTAGAAGTTTATGGAAATTTTGTAGGTTGAAATAGATTCAAAAATCATTCATTATTACATGTATTGAATATTCCAAAATCTTTGGCCAATTACCTACATCATCAAAAAGTGAATGTGTATGATCATCAACAACACCAATGTGATGCACTGCTGGAGAGAGGGAAACCATGTTTCGGATCACCTTACTTCTCATGAGGTCCTTTGTTCTAACACAATTTGTTTAATAAGAATTAATGTATTGAAAACCAAAGGGGTTAACTTGATCTGGTGGGATTCCCTCATTTCTCACCATTTCATACAATTGAAGGCCCATTTCCCTATGTTGTGTGGTTTGATGTTTCCTATTTTTTTCATCCGTAATAAAAATTGAAATGATGATATGTTCAATATATTAAATAATTTAATCAATAAAATTATTTTACATCTTATATATCACCTGAAATATAATATATGTAATCTATATATAGCAATGGGTTACATTGAATTTTTTATGGATTCATTTTTAAATAAAACTCATAAATTTTATTTTTCATCACTAATTACAAAATTAATTTTGATAAAAAAACCAAATATTTCTTGTAGTTATCCTTTTTTAATGTATCATAAATCATATATATATATATGTATATTTATTTTATTATTTAGGTTTCATCCTCCATTTTTTTTTAATTCGATTACTTATATTTGATATTTTGTTGAATCAACTACTATAATTTATTCATAAAATCAGTGAAACCAATTTTTTTATGGATTATTTATGAAAATAAAATGATTTTAATTTATAAATATTTAAAACCATTCTTATTTACATGGGTTAATTATGATGTGATAAGTGATCAAACTTAATTTTTAATACAAATGTACAAAATTATTATTTATGGAGTCTTATATCAATCCTTTTAATTGAATAAATTATATATAATTATCAATATTTCCCAAAATAATATAATATTTTCAAAGTAGACATATTATGTAAAAAGGTAAATGGTTTAGAAAATAATAATATATATTAAATGAGAATATTTATATTGAATTAAATTTCTAATGAAAAATTATTACAATATAGATTTTATTTTAGTTGAATGTTAAAAACAATAAAATGAATTGTGTTTGTAAATATAATATTGTAGAAGATTCATGATAATATTAATAATTAATCATTCCAAAGTCTCTGATAAAACATTGTATCATTTAAATCAGAAACCCTAGAAATTTTTGAAAATGAATGAATCATAGATTAAAATAATAATAAGGAGATTCATGATATATAACGAAAATGGACGTATATACACCTAATAAAATTTTATTAGTGCATAATAACAATTACTACTCAATGAAATGAAAATTGAGATAAAAATCCCATACCTTAATCATCCTTCAGTATTGTGAAATTAATACTCTAATACAGTGGTTTAAAATATTTTACTTAATTATACTAGATCCATAATAATTTCATTAATATCATATATCTTTTTTATTACAATAGTGTATTACTCATTTGTAATAAATCATTAATTATTTATACTATTTCATGTATTGTTTTCTGAGTTTACTCAAGTATTGATTGACTTTGTATATTATTATCATATAACATATACCATTATTTCATTATCTCCAAAATGTAAAAAATAAAATAATTATATTATTTATTCAGTGCATATGTATTTATAACAATCTATGATGTTAACTGATAAGAAATGAATTGCACCGTTCATGGAGGTGGTATGTCGTACGTACACATAGAAACTACATTCATTTCATTATAATATTAAAATAATGATTGATATACGATAAATATATATATTATAATTCCATTCTCAAATATATGTTATATATGTTACATATGTTTATTAAAAAAATCATGTAAATAATCATATTTACACAACATGGAAAGCATAACAGTATATTTTAAATAAAAATTATAAAATCCTAATGAAATTATAAATATCATATATAACATATATAAACATAATTTCTATTATAAAGGACACCATGATATGTGGTGTGGTAAAAATGATCAATCATTTTTTCATTAGGCATTAGTTCACCATACATAAAAACATTATTTTCGATACCCATTATATATAGGTGTGTGAAATTGTAGGTCAAAACCATTTCATTAAAATAATATATTCTAATTAGGACAATTTTTTTGATATATATTTTCCGAACAGTAGTGTTTTGGAATGTGTTTGTAATGGGGAGAGGTGGGTGCTTTTTAGAGAATGAAAATGACTCACTTGGAATTTTTAGAAACAAGATATTTTTACACATGCTCGTACCTAAAAATATAATGCCAAACCAACATAATGTAATAAATTATAAATAATTTTAATTAAATTCACTAATATTTTTCATCAAAAATATTATCTTGTTAGATTTTATAAATTATTCAGATTCTAAATATGGAATCTATTTTTTAAAATTACATTCATAAAAGAGGAAGAAATTATTAAAAAATTTATCTTCAAGGCGAGATGACAATTCATGATTTTTATATAAAAGCATCTGAAAGATTGATATATTTTAATAGTCAATATCAAATTTAAATTGAATAAAATTAAATAAGATGTATTAAATGATAAGAAATTTATCAAACTAAAATTTCAAAAAAATTAATAATATATTTTATCCATATAAATAAATTATATGAAAAAGGGTTTCTCAACTAAAATTTAGTATTTTTTATTATTCATTAAAAAATAAAATATTTCATAAAAATAAAATAAATTCATTATAATATAATGTCTATATTTATATGATGAATTTTAAACTTCTTTTGATATATGAAATTTATTTAAGGGTCAAAATTTGGATTTAAAAATGAATATCCATTAAATTGTGGTTAAAATTAATTAATAATAAAATTGTTTTTTTTATAATATTGGTTCTGTTCTTATCATGTTCCAATGATATATATTGAATGAATATAAAAATTAATTTATTGAATATTTAATATAAATATTACATTAATATCAATCACAAACTGTAAATAAAATAATTTATTAGGGTAAAACATCATAGAGAACATAATAATAATAATATTTTTTTTATATTCAATCACATTAATAATCGACATTCCCTAGTGAAGCGTGATAAATAGTTCTATGTATATGAAAAACATTTGAGTTGCATCATCAATTTTAAATTTTTGAGGCTTTAGTCTATATCTCGTGAACTCAAGACGTGTCATAGATAAAATGATGTGTATATCATGCTTGAGAAAAAATATTCATTTTACCAAGATAGAGATATATTGGAACATATTTTTATTTCCAATATTATCATTTTGGGAAATTCTGGAGGGGTTTCTCATTCTATGATTCTCATAGTCATGATCATTTTCTAAATTCAGCTCATAGAGGTTCTATGTTTTAACCTACCTATCTAATTGGGAAACGAAAACATTAATGTATCATTTCCTCAGTAATTATACCTATTATATTGGAAATATTAACATAAATGACATTTGGAATTAATTTCCTGATATTATTAATCTATTTTTAATTGTAGATAATGATATTAATCGTGAGAATCATCCTATCATTATGGGGACCATACAAAAAGGAAAAGAGAATAAATATATTTTAAAATATAATACACACTATTACATAATGAGGATGGTCAATAGGAAATAAATATAACATGATGATTACTGTTTTTCATGTGTGATGATGGGAAACTAAATGAAAATATTTTCTAATCCAATATAGAAATTTTTTTCTTTTCAAGAATTTTTTATGAAGGGAAATTTATCAGATTCCAAAAATTCAGTATTAAATAAAAACACGAGTTTTCACAAATGAATTCAAATAAAATTTCCATGTAGACTAAGAAATGATGTCTAATGGGTGGAAGATATATGAGAAGCCACTAGAGAAAAACATTATGTTTTTGCTATCAGGGACTAACACCATAAATTTCCAACTAGAATAATCATTGTATTAAATTCTGGTTATTTCGTTCCTTTGGTTACCAAATTTTTTTAATATATATATATATACATATCAAAAATTGATATGCATAGAATGATGTTAATTTATGGAATTAAATATTTTTCATTTACAAATAAATACTTTTTTATAAGTTTGATTAATATAATCTTCACTTTGTTTTGGATTACATAATCCAATTAATGGAAATTACAAATGAAACTACTTCACATGAATCATAACACAAAAAACAATGTAATATTCATATAGTTAATATACATGAAAATATAATGACTAAATTATATAGAAATATATATATATAATTAAATTCTTTTTAACTAAAACCAGTTATTCCATGTCATGCTTGATTATAAGGTAAAATTACTAAATCCTAGTTTAATGGAAACGATAAAGTAGATTAGGAGGTTATTTAATTATTTAATTGTGATTTGTGTGTACAATTTAATATTAATAAAATGGATGGGTATTCATAATTAATATCATTAACTGATGATTTATCAGATATAGATATGTCTACATAATGAGTATTATGTTGTATTCTGTTTATTAAATTGGGGAATACAAAATTGATGATCAAAAAAAATTTCAAAAGAAGTTTTAGAAATAACTCTAAAAATATGTTGGAGAATATAAGAATCATTATTTCATTGATTATTTATGGTATATTGGGATCTAATTTCAACTCACTCCTCGAAAAACACCTCCACATAATGGTTTGAGTTAAAGGTAGAACCACACCGTGTTTGACATGGTGAGATCAATGTGGAGTCTTATGATTCATCTGTTATTATTTTGGGGATTAAAGTAAGAAACAATGAAAAACTATTAATACAAGTTCCAAATAATGTGGAATATAGTATTCCATACCATTTATGTAATTTAATGAATCACATGTTATCAAACATTCATTTGTGGGGTTTTGAATCATTTTTCAAGTCCCCATCATGTTACAAACATGAACCACATTGATTTAACTATTCATTTATAAGATACCCCAATGAAACATGGAGAAATTAACTAAATAAATCCTCATTTAAAAAGATCATAAAAATATGTAATTCGCATTGTAGAACATATCTAAAAGGGATAGTGTTATCTAGATAGATTTTGATGATGATGTGGCTCATGATACATAAGAGTATGCATAGGATCAGATTACATAATGTCCCATGGAAGGAGAAACTATTTTAGAGATAGAAGTACTCTGTAATAGTAAAAGAGAGATTATAAAAAACAACAAAATGTTGTGTTTTCTAGGAATTAAATATTGTAACTTGTTCTTAGTTGATAATAATAATCCTCTAACTGAAAGGGTGTAATAAATGTAATATAAGATTCTAATGGGGTATAATTCTCGAATGTTGAAAGAGATTCCATATACCAAATCCAAGTTGGGATTTTAATGGATGCTCTAATAGATTTTAATCCCATTATATGTAAATAGGTATTTAAGGAAAAACTGGACATGGATGGGTATGACAATGCCTATAAGGTGCGACTGGTTGTATTAGGGTTTAAATTGAATCAAGGAATTTACAATGATTTAACCTTTAAACTAGATTCATTATTTAAATCCAACAGAATTATATAGTCTACTGTGTTATTAAATGACACTTATAATTGGATACTCTATTCAAAATATCTTTACATCAAATTTAGTATAAAAAATAGGTCAATATGACATAAACCGGTGGGTTTTCACTCAAAAGGATGAGAAAAATATATGAAAATATCATAAAGCCAATAATAGATTAAACCTATAATATAGACCATGGATCATTACTTTTGATGAATCCATAATGTAATTTTTTTTATTGAGAATGATGACATACCTTATGTCAAAAAATTAGTATAGTGGGAGTGAATTTGTTTTCATAATTGTATATTTTTGAAAAATCCATTGAAATTATAGAATAATATTTCTTCTTTATTATTAATATTTTTGAATTTGATATTATGTTTATGTTAAAGGGGATTCTATGTCTTATATCATAAAAAACAAACAAAAATGGGTTTCTCTAAAATCATACATTTCACACAATGCTATGTAATACTAAATAATAAAAAATTATTAATATTATTATTTCAAGTGATAGTTATAGGGTATAAATTATATCATTATGAATGAAAATAACATAGAATATTACATTTATACATGTTTGTTAAATTTTTTTAAATTTAAAAATTAAATTTAAAATGCTTAAAATAAAATAAATACAGTATTATTTATAAAATGATCTAATATTTTTAATTTTTAATTTACCACCTATTTATGGAATACTTATTTTAAAACAATTATATAGACTTTTATATATTTTATTTTTAAACATAATCTTCATTTATTTAATTTGAAGTATCAAAATTAGTTTTAGGACGAATTTTTTATACTTATTATAAAAGGTTCCTTTTTTGATGAATTACCAAAAATACAGCCATGTAGTTAAAAAATTTTTTGTTTAAATAATTAATACATAGTAAAAACATTATAAAATTCGAAATATATAAATAATTCATGTATTTATTCATTACATTTCATTTTAATAAATTTAATATTGAAATTAGAAATAAAAATAAATTCAAATTTTGAACATCAATTTTACCCACCTTCTCAACACATCTGCAACATGAATTTAAAAATTTGTTTATCTACATCCATGAATTGAATTTTGAAAACCAGACATACATGATTTTAATTTTTATGAATTTTTTTTCTAATATGATATAAATTATTTCAAGAGTATAGAAACATTAATATTTTATATACAACGATTAAGGGTAAATAGGGTAATTTAAGGTAAAAATAGTATTATAATAATATAAAATTAACCTAACACATTCTAAAATTCTATTGGATTTTTTTTCACTCACATTCCGTCATAGTCCAAAATTGTGAACTTTTTAAACCACTTGGGTAGGAATATGACATTTACTATATTTTAATTAAAGATTAGTTAAAAATATCATAATCATATTTTTAAAATGTAATTACATTTAATCATATGTTTATATAGAATATATATTCATATATAAATATTAATTTGATAGATAAATTTATTATTCAAATAATTATAATTTATTTATAATTTTTAAAATTATATAATTAAATTTATTTGTGACACAATGATAATGGAGTAATTGATTTATTAAAATAATAAACAAATAATTGAAATTAATAATATGAAAATGAATATAATTTCAAATATTTGATTCAATACACTAATTTAATGGTTGAAATTCAAATTTTATGGATTATTTATAGTAGTTTTTTCAAAGGAATAAAAATTTTTATGATATTTTTTAAATGTATGTCATTGAATTGTGTCAAAATTGACATTTAAGATATTTTAAAATAAAAGATATTTTATTAAATGATATAAAAATAAAAAAAATAATAAAAATATTGAATTATGATCATGTTAGATATTGAAAATTCATTAAATATTCATTTTTGGTCTTTTTTAATTTTCTTGTAATTATATTTACTCTAATTGTTTAAATTACTTAATATCATTATAGGAATTAATAAAGGTTATAACAAATGTATATGGATTAAAAATTATCAAAAAATCTCAAATTTTAATTAGTTGTGGGTATTTCATCCAAAATTAATCATATATTTATAATTATATAATTTGGAAAAAAATTATTATAAAATTAGTTTTATATTAATTTAATACTTATTATAATTCAATGAGTACCCCTCCCCACTCCAAAAAATGGGAACCCATTTATCACAGTCCCTTACACATAAAAAAAATTCGGTTTGTAAAATCAGTTTAGAAACCCCTTCATATAATAACTAACCACATTCTATAGTCCTTTTTTATAATGAACACTTTCTTTAGAGATGTAAAGGTGGTAATCATAGTTGATATTTTGAGGAAAAGATAACATTTTTAATTTAAGTGTTTCCTATTTATTTTTTCTTACACCTACATTATATATTATCCATCCATGATGAGATAAAAACTATAGTATTCGAAATTCAATTTTGTGTTTTTATGTTAATATCATCACCTTAATCCTTCTCTAATCCCATTAAATGGGAAAATAATTAATTGTTCGTTGGTTTGTTTGAACTAACACCTCCACGAACAGATATAAATTTTTTGCCATTACCATCTCACTAGAATAGTTATAATGATAAAATGATCCTTTTATATGATATTAATAGAATATTTATCATTTTAAAAAATAATATATAATTTCTATTCATACCATCCGTTCACATTAAAATTATAAGGTCATTTGTGTGTACGTGTGAAATATCATTTCCACAAAGTGACATGCTTAGTTTTTCTTCACCACAACACATATATGATATATAATTATATATAAATTTTTCATATTATTGCAATGATATTAATATTATTCCATATTTATAAAATGACAATTAACTTCTTTCCATAATCATCATTGAAAAAATAAAATGTTCATCTTTTGTACATATGGCCTACCATCTCCATGATTATAACATTGTTCATTTTTCCTATAAATACATAAATGGATTTATTAAAAAGTATTATTGAAATATAAATATGATTATTATGTCATGAATATTATTTTAAAGATGATTTAATCATTACCACTTTGACATTTGACATCATACTAAAGTCATATTGAACTCATGTACTATATATTTACAAAACATCAGACATGTGTATAAATAATTATGTAATTTTTATAAAAGTATAATAACAGATATAAAGGTAATAATAAACATGAAAAATACTTCTTAATCAACTATGAATTATAATATGTTTATTATTCATGAAGATAAATAAATTACTAGATTAGACGAGCTCGAGGTAAAGGTCTTCACATTTTTCTCCATTCATTATAGTTTATTTTGATGTTATACACTATGTTCTTTTAAACGTTGTATAATAAAACCAATTAAATTTTAATTTCATTAAAATATATTTAAATTAAATCTTTCTATAAATTTTTTTTACTTCATTAAAAATTACAAAAGTAATGATGTTTAATGTATTTGGAGGTAAAGATGTCTCAAACACCATAACTGTTATTTGATATTATGATTCCTCTATAAGATGTAATGTTTTTTAAAGGAATAAAAATAAATTATTCTGTATTTATGAATTTTTTTATTTAAGATGGTTTTGTGGATGTATTATTTATTTCAATATATTGATATTATATATTGTGATTTCAATGTTGAAATATCATTTATTTCCCTTTATGCTTGTATTATGTGATATTCTTATGTTATGGTTATTGGGAATTTTTTATAAGTATGAGTTGTTTTGTGGTAAATCGATGATGGCTTAACTCGTGAAAGAACTCCAATTCATTGTGTATTTACATAATTTTAAATGGTAGGTTTTCATCCAAGCGATTAAAGTAATATACTATGGTGGGTATTCAAAATGTAAAAATGATGGTTACTCCTTATGTAGACATGAACGATATAGTGTATATGTGATAAGGAATTTATAATCCAATATAAATTTATGATTTCTATTTGTGAGGGAGTTTTATAGGAATCATATTATTTTTTTAGGTATTATAAATAGCTTGTGATTTATGGTTGAAAATTAATAATTTTAGAATATGTTTTAATGAGTCTAAAATGATAATGGGCTAATAGTTTCATTCCATATTCTATGTCCCTCACTAAGATTTGTGTTCTCATCAAATATTTTAAAATTATTCTTCACAAGGTATATGGTAGAATATTGACATATTTGTGATCATAGTAAATTTTTTGATGATTGAGAAAGAAATTAATATTTATCATTTTAAATGATATTGTTTTGAGAGAAAATGGATATTGAGTAAAAGTGACTACATTTTAGTAATTGATATTTTATATATGAATAATGGACTAGTTCTCTAAAACACTGAAAAAGAAAATATCCTCGATGTGAAAGGATTTAAATTAATGAATAAAACTTATTATCATGTAAGGTTTAATACCATGTACTTATATTTGTTATCAATGTTCAGTTTAGATTAATTTAGGGGATACAATATTTCTAATATAATATTCATGAATTATTTTTACATTATGGTCAAATTGAAATGATATATGAATTGAAAATTATGATGCAGATTTGTCTACAATATTTTTTTTTGAATTTTTTTCCATTATGGAAATATGGCAGTTATGCTAGGAATTCATATAAAGAAAAAACAACTATCTCGAAAAGTATCCAAATATAGTCTGAATCAAAAATGAAAAGATTTATGATATGATGGTTTGGTTGAAGTGTGTTAAAATCATTTATAATATTAAAAAGAATGTTTTTTGAAGTGTTATAAAATCAATTATAATATTAAAATTGATGTTTTTCGAGTAAATGAAGATTTTATTAAAAACATAACATTATCATATTTAGAAAATTATTTTCATGAAATGTAGTTCTTCTTTTTAATCTATAAATAAAAAAAATCTGGATAACGGTTTTGGATTTTTTGGAAATCGTTAATTTTTTTTATGAATAGTTAAAATTTAAATATTGTTATAAAATACAGAATTCTTTCTGACATGGTTAGGATATTATTATGATATAAAAATTTAATAAATTCTTTTATTAAAAATATAATTATATTAAAAGTGGAATATTTTATATAATTTATTTAGAACGTTAAATGATAAGTATTTCTTGACATTTAAAAAAACCATTGCTAATGTCGACGCAGTACCTACGAAACACTGGCAATGTCAAATTAGGTTATTTTATAATAAAATTTATGGGAAAAAAATTATTTTCATTACTTATTTATTATTTATTATTTATTGTTGATGGTTTTATTGTTATTTTAGAAATTTATCATTATTTAGAATTACCCTTTTTTAAATTATTTTGAAATTCATGTGCAAGGATATAAAATGAAAATTCACAAATTTTGGATGTTATTTTTCATAGAAATGTGTAAATAGTCATAATGAATGAATATAAATGATTATATTGAAGATATTTAATTTATTTTGTGGAAGTAATATATTTTTAATTTTTATATATAATATTATTAACATTAATGCTTACGAAACATTGATGCAATGATTCTAAAAGTAAAAAAATTTAATAAATGTTTTTAGAAAATTTATAAAAATTATGAAATGACAGATATTTCTACTAAAACACAATTAATAATTAATTTTCTACAGTTAATTAATTTTATATTGAAATTTGGTGTGCAATGGACCCAACAGAATCACATTATGTACATTAGAATAATTTATTTAAAACAAATGTAAAATGTTCCCAATAAATTTTTTTGTTTTTATAAAATATTTAATGTAATATTTTCCTTCTGTTATATTTGAAAACAATTTAATTTTTAATTATAATAATATTATATTTCTCTTAGAATTTTATTTTTTATTTTTATAAAAAAATAAATACAATAATAGCTTCCACAATAATGATGCAGTGTTAATTTAATCTATGAATAAATCGAATAAATCATATTAAAAATATAAAAATAAATATAATATTAATTTATCAATAAAATTCAAAAATTCTATAGATGTATATATATTTTATATGTTATAATATAAAAATTTATTTTATTTTGAAACTTTTTTAGATGTGTTTAATGTGTTATTTATGAATGGTTTTTATATTGAAAAAGAAAAATTTAATGAATAACACATTTTATTAAATAATTTCAAAATAAAAAATTTATTGATAAAGGCCCAAAATGGGAATATAAATATTTAAATTTAATCCCCTATAGTTTTAGAAGTTTTTTCTTTCTTTAAACTAATAAAATATGTATTATATTTTAATAATTTTAGTAATTTCTAACTTATCATCAACCTCACTTATTAATGTGAGTCATTATTTCAAAAATATTAATCACCATGATCCTTATTGTTCAGAAAATAATTACCGAATTATATCCTTGATATCCCTTGACACATTATTGTGCTTCTAGTATGACAAAAACACCGCTTCTAAGATCCTTAAGGAGGTTTTAATAGAGATATTTTCAATTGGTAAGATTCCTTCTTCACATCCAAATTAAATGTCGCTTATAACATATCCCTATCTATTATCCAACAATTCATGATGCCTAGAATATAATATATATTCTAGAATGGTATTTGGTTTATGGTATATGAATCATAAAATCTATTAATTTCTTATATTATTCCTCAATAACAAAAACATTTGTTTTGCTGTGTCAATTAACTGCCTTAGTGGATGATGCATTTTTGTTTCACTTTACTATTATCATGGGATGTTTCAAATAACATGAATATTTTTAAATTGATGATGATATATATATATATATATCTTATCAATTTTGGATTATTATTTATATCATACAAGGAATTCTATAATGCACCGACCATTGAAACCATGAGAAGAAAATACACAAAACAATTGGAAAAACAAAATATTGTTAATAAATTGTTGGAAATGTGATAATAAAATTATATATATTATTATAAACATTACTTTAGTTATTCAGTAATTTAATAAAACTATTTAATCAATATTTCAAGTGTTTTGATCAAAATTTTTGGATATCCAACCCAAGGTAAGGGATATCTTAACAAAATTGTCATTCATTGGGTTATGTTTTTCCACGAATATGTGTAAAAAAATATGATTGATTTATATTTTATATCCTATAATACAGTGTGAATTTATATTTGTTACACATTATTATGTCATTGACTAATCCCCACTCTAATGAAATGATTTTTTTAAGGATCATTTATGTCACATTTATTGATGTATTACCCAATGTTATGTATATTATTTTTTAATTAAAACAATGGGGTATGTTTCTTCACATCCCCAATACTTCCTTATGATGTATAAATGTTGGTATACCACATTAAGTCCCATTAATCGCTAATAAGAACACCTTTTATGATGCTTCAATGTTTGTAAGGTGTTTCTCATCTCAATTTTATTTTTGTTATATTTCCATTTTTTGCCACTTATTTGTTATCTTTTTTGTATTTTTACTACCACATGATATATAATATCAATATTCTATTTATATTAATGATATTTATTGAATGACTTGATCATTATTAACTTTATTGATTACAATGTTGTAAGGTACGTTATTTTAGTTTCCATTTCATTATGACTTACTTAGAATTAGGCACCTAATCATACTTATGTGGTGTAACTACATCCCCTTTGAGATCATTTTTCATTTGAAATTATAAATATATTACATATTCATATTCTTCTTTTATGGATATTATTATTTTCTTATGTCTCATTCCCATTTACAAACAGTATTTATTTGGAATGTTCTTTTAGCTATGAAAATAATTATGAATCTATATCCTTTACTATATACACATATTGAGAAGGAAAATTGTAATTTTATAATGCCTATATAAAAAGAATGATTTGGAATTGCAGTGATAGGGGGTATGATATTTCATATCGATGCATCAACGGGTCACATTAGGCAAATTTGATGGTCACAAACCCTTTAAGTTTGTTTGAAAAATCATATGGGTTTCTACCCACATACAACTACCGCCTTGATAGTATAGTGGTATCTTGTTCCAGATACATGGCATCGAGGTAATATGAATTCTATTTCATCATTTTTTGAGTTATTAATATCCCTGTGGTTTTCACTATGACAAAATATATGGATGAAATTTTATTCTTAGTTTATTAATGGCGTGTTTTTTTATTTAATCATTATGCCATATTAAATATTAAAATTCTATAATTATTCATTTATTTTTGATTTATGCTTACACTATTTGTAATACATACTGAGCATTCAATCTCACCACTTTAATTTTTTATATCTTAAACAAGTTAAGAAGATGAGACAGTTTATTGAGATTCTATGGATATAGTTTAATTGTTATATTTATGTATTGTATTTTGTTACCATTCTCATTGTAATATGATATACGTGAATATATCTAGATTTTTCAAGAATACTAATATTATTAGTCCATAGAGATTTCATTCCATGAAATATTTCCAATTTAATAATGTAATACACATGATTTAGGATTCTAGGGTCAGGCCGTTACAATTGGAATTATATTAATTTTAGTCGAAACCTTCAGAACTAGATTTAAAATACATTGTTTAGTTAACATAACCCAGAGATAGACTTTTGAGGACATCAATAGGAGAACAACCCACATATTTTAAAAGGGAAATATACTTTAAAATTTTAAATAATGAAATTACTAAACATGGAATGAAATATAACACCCCACAATTTTATAGTATTTTCATCCTGAATAATTTCAATTCATTAGATAACTTATTATCCATGAAACACCAAGTCTCTATGAAACAAAAATTTGTTATAGGGGATAGTTATAACATAGTTATTGAAATTATTTTTACCTCTTATATGATTTGAATTTTGAAAATCAATCCTACACAATTTCTTTCAGTAAGATACATAGAGTTGGATAGGATGAAATTTTTTTTTTTGTGAATTGTAATGTACCATTTTGATTATTAACTTGGACCTTATGAATAGTAATGTACTTTTGTGAATAGTAACATGATCATTATGAATATTAGTGTACACTTATTAATAGAAACATGGAATTAATGAATAGAAACAAACACTTATGAATTAAAACCTCTCCCCTAAAAGTATAAATACAATTTAGGAACCTTATAAATTAGAGTTATTATTTTAAAAATTATTAATTATGTATTGGTATTTTTATGGGAAATAAATAATGAATTAAAATTTTAAAATTAATAAATTAATTTAATAAGTTTATTTTTTTCATAAAATATATTAATGATTCAATATTGTTTTTTCATATGATAATAAGATAATTGTATGATAGCCTATTTAGTTTATTGGTGTGTTATAAAATTATTTTTAATATGAAAATTTGTTTCCTTCAAGTAACTGTTGATTTTAGTTAAAAAATAACTTAATCATATTTAGAAAATTATTTTCAAAAAATGAAGTAAAATTTTTTATTCTTAAAATTGAAAAAAAAATTGGATGTATTTTAGGTATTTTTATGAATAAGTAATTTTTTTGTTAAATAGATTAAAAATACAGTTTTTATAAAATACTATATATTTCGTGACATCGTTAAGAAATTATTATGATAAAAAATTTATTTAAAAATTCAATTTACTAAATAATTATATTATAAATTTAATAATGTACATAATTAATTTATAGCATAAAAATTATTCCTTTCATGATAATTATGAAAATCATTTCATATTTCATTGTAGTTCCAACACAACATTGTAAATTTCAAATATTGTTCCTATTAAAAAATAATTGTATGAAAAAATTCATTTTCCTCAAATATTTATTAATAATTATTTTTTAATGATGTTTATGGTTTTTAATTTTTAATTTTATTCTTATATAACATGATCCTTAACTAAATATTTGTGCAAATCTAGTTCAAGTCTTGAAAAAAATTAACAAATTACAAAAGCTATTTTGATATAGATATATGTGAATAAATTTAATGAAGGATTATAAATTATTATTTTGAATATAAATAATTTTTTATTATTGAATTATATTATATATATACATTTTAATTAACAATAATTCTTATGAAACGTTGATGAAGTTCTTCTGCAGTTAAATGAAAGTTAAATAAACTGTTTTTACATTGATTATAAGAATTACTAAATGATGCATATTTTGGATAAAACATACAGTATAAGTAAATTGTGACAATTATATATTTATATATTCACTTTTCGGACAAACTTCACCCACAATAATCACTTTAATAACCTTAGAATTATTTTTTAAAAAGTGAGGTATATTGTTCACACAAAAATGTTTAGTTTTTATAACAATTTTAATATCTCGGTATCATTATTTTTTATTCGAAAAAAATATTTCATTGGAAACCTAATAAGATTATATTTACCATAGTATTATAAATTTAATATTTAGAAAAAAATATATACTCTAATGGCTTCCACAAAAATGATACAATATTAATTTAATTAATGAATAAATCAAATAAAATATATTAAAAATAAAAATATATAATTTAACATTTTTAAGATCATTTAAGGATTCTATAGATGAATATAACATTTAAATGACATCAAATGAGTATTTTTTAGCTTTTTAAACGTTTTTTAATGTGTTTAATGTATTATTTATGAATAGTTATTATATTGAGAAAATTGTTTTTAATTAGTGAAATATTATAACAAATTATTTAAAAATACCATAATTATTGGAAAATTTCTAAATTATAATATTAATTATAAAATTTATTCCTCTTTATTTATATTCCTTTTGGAAATATTTAGTCCAATAATATATTTATTACAATTTAAAAAATTTAGTAATTCCTTTGGTATCCTCCACCTCAGTTATAAAAGAAAACTATTCCATTCACAAATATTAATCACATTGAGCCTTATTGTTCTTCCAAACTCTTAAAAATTAGATCCTACATATCACTTAACACATTTTTTTGGTTCCAGTATAAAAAAATATCACTTATAAGAGCATTAAAGAGGTTTTCAAATGGGTATTTTCAATAGGAAATATTCATTCTTCTTCTCTTTAAAATTATTTCTCACTTATAATATATCCCTTACTATTATCCAATGATTCATGACACCAAATTTATCATATATATAAATGAATTTCTTTGTTATTATGGTATATCAATCATAAAATATATTATTTTCTTATTTTATTCTTGCATAGAAAAATCGTCGTTTTGATGTCTTAAATAACCGCCTTTGTGGATGATGAATTTTTTTTACACATTAAAAAAATCATTTGAAGTTTCAAATCATATTTAATTGTTTAAATTACCAAAAATATATATATTTTTTTTTAATTATGGATTTATATTTCTTTTTTACAAGGAATTACATATTAAACTGATCTTTGAATCTAAGAGAAGAACATACCTGAAACAATGGGAATAAATATTGTTAATAGATGGGAGGAAATGGTATAAAAATATTATTCAAGGTTTTATAAACATTATATTACTTATGTAATAATTTAATAACACTATAAAAACAATATTATTGGATTTATGACAAAATTTATAGGAATTTGACCTGGAGGTGAGGAATATATTATCAAAATTTCTATTCATTGAGTTAAACAATTTATCATTGGTTATGTTTTTCCAATAATATGTTTGAATTTTCATAGATTGTTTTATTTTTTATATCCATTTATATTTTGTGGATTTATATTTGTCACAAATAATTATGTCATTTTTTATCCCTATTCTAATTTTATGATATTTGTAAGGGACCCACTTTTTGCTTTTATTCAGCAATTCCCCCTATGATGTGTCCATTAATTTTTAATTTATAATAATGGGTTATGTTTTCGCACCTCCCCCAAACATTACTTAAGATATATAAATTATGATATACCCCTTTACCTCTCATTAATCCCTCACAAGAACACATTTTACCATGATTAAATGATTAAAATGGGTTTCTCATCTCAATTTTATTTCTGTGAGGTTTCCATTGTTCACAACTTATTTACTGTATGTTGTGTAAGTTTACTTCCCTTTGATATATTATTTCAAGAATAACTTTATATTTATGGTAATTACTTATTCTATTAATGACTATTAACTAGATTTATTACAATGTTTTAAGGGACACTATTTAAGTTTCATTTATTATGACTTACATGGTATTCTGCACTTAATCATTATAATTTGGTGTACCTAATTCTACATTGAGATCATTTTTCATTTGAAATTTTAAATATATTAATTATCCATATTCCTATTTCAATGGATATGATTATTTTCTTAGTCCATATAATCTTTTATATACATTGTATATTTGGAAAGTTTTTTTAACTATGAAAATATTAGAGAATCCATATCATCAACAATATAAATATATTGAGAAGATAGATTTTACATGTATTACATTTATGTATAATTAATTATTTGTACTTGTAGTGATGGGTAGGGTTCACTATAATCCCTTTATGCGTAAACAAGTCTAATGAGACAAAGTAGTTGGTAAAAAACACATCGAGTTTTTTTTCCTAAAATATGACGGGTTTCTACCCACCAACATAAACCGTTTCGATGATATATTGGTATAATGTTCCAGATACATGATGTCAAATTAATACACAATCTATTTATTAATTTATTCCATGTATTAATATCCATGAGGTTTTTACATTGAAAAAACTTATGGATGCATTTTTATTCTTGGTTTATTAATGACATGTGTTTTTCTTTTATTCAACGTGCCATATTGCTTATGACAATAAGATTATGATTCAATTAATTTTTATTAACTATTACTCTATTTTTATCTCTTATCGAGCATTTCATCTCTATATATTCATTTATTTTCATGTAAACATGTTATGAAAAAGAGACCATTTATTGAGTTTCTGTGGATATAGTTCAGTAGTTTTTATTATATATTCAATTTTTTAACCTTTATCACTGTAATATGAGTTCTATATACGTATCTAGTTACTTAAAAACTATTAAAATTATCTATTCATCAGTATTTAATTCATTGAAATAATAACAATAATATAATAAAATAATGTTCAAGCCCCAGGCATCACAGGTCGGGGTGTTATATTTTTTATATACTAGTTTGGTTTATTTACTATCTAGCTTTGGATATTTTGTAAATATTTATTTGTAGCTATATATTATATATTTTTGGAAAATTCATTTCCACATTTATATTTCACAATACCATGTTCTAGTCTCCAACAAATGGGTATTTGGAATACCCGTCGATCCATGTCAGGATCTGCTAGGCTAACATGGTACAAGGGTAACTAGGATGGTTTATGATAGAGCCCATGATTAGTATATTTATATAGAAATAAAATGTAAGAACCCGAGATTTTATAAGATACATTCTTTTTAATTTCATTCATATCTTCTATTGTACGACACACCAAGATTATCTTGCGCTATACACAACACCATATTATCTTGTAGTATACGCAACACTTCTCTTGGCTCTTGTTACACACAATTTCATGTTCGTTTGATAGAAGCTATTCTACGAAACATTGAGTGTGTATATATATATATATATATATATTCAATGTATAAATAAAATATGGTTGGATTCTGTTATACGCAACAACCAAGGAGTCATGCACTACACGCAACCCTGACTTGGCTTTCATTACACACAATCACGACCTTCCTCGATAGAGTGTATTGTACGCAATTCCGGGTTTTACTAAACAACGATATATTATTATAATATTGTTATGAACTAGCTGTTATGAATAGTGTTGACTAAATTTTGAATATTATAACATTATTTTTCATCCTACACATTTTCTAGATCATAGTATAAGAATAAAATAAAATTTTCAGGTAAAATTAGTATTTTTCAAAAAATGCAGTTTTGCCGCGTTTTGATGGCGCACCCACATTAAGTCTAGTTTTTGACATTTTTATAAGTTCCATTTGACAAAAAAAATTATTCATTGGAATCACGTAATAAAAATTTACTTTGGATTATTTTTTCATTTTATTCTGATGACTTTCATATTTTAATGAATAGTTAAAACACGATATATTTTAATTAAAAACAACTTTTTTCATCGTAATATATTATGTGGTTAAATTATAATATTGAATGGTTTTAAAGAATAAATATAATATTTTTCTACCATTTAATATAATTTATGTCATTCGCATTGATTTTACCTTGAATTCGTAGGTTAAAACAATTCAATCTTTTGCAATATTTTAAAGAAAAACCCGTTTTCTTTTGACAACGGGATTATTTTTAATTTAATTTCGGCATCTTTTGTGTATTGAATTTGGAAAAATAGATTCCATATTTGGAATCAGTGGATCCAAATTATGTTAATAAGAAACTTTCTATTTTTGGGAATTATGAATAGTAACTACGGTAAATTTTATTTACCATAGTTAAAGGTAAATTGGGTAATTAAGGTAAATATAATATTATAAAATTACCCTAACACATGTAAAAATCCTATATGATGACTAAAAGACGTCCCATATCACCTAAGGATCGGATTCGATTTATTTAATGGACTTGTGTCCATGAAAATAATTTAATTATTATTAAAAACCAAAGAATGTGACAACATGTCACTTTCTTAAATCTTATAAGTATAATTATTTTAATTTAGTGAAAAACTTCATGAAACTTCTAACATGAATAGTATTAAGAAATATAATACAATTATCTACATCATAGGAATTTATTTTGAATTTTTAGGGATTAAAAAATTATCATTTATTATGACACAAAGATGATGCAGTAATTGTTTTATTAATGAAATATTGATATAATTGATGTTATAAATGCCCAGATAAATGTAATATGAGACTTTTTATGACATACACTAATTTTAAAGGTTAATATGACATGTTATTATTGATTTACATAACTTCTTTCGAACTTAACATTCTGTTATGAATTTCATAAAAATCATGTACCAAATATTGTCAAAATTGAAATAAATTTGTTTTTAAAGAAAATATTGTGTTATTAATTGTTATTTAATTCCTAAAAATCTGAGGTTCAGACAAATGACTTCTATAAGGATATATATATTAATAATAAACAACTTGGGGTTCTTTTGGCTTGTTATTGTATGTTTATTAACCATATAGTGTAAGAAAACAAAAAGACACGGTAAAAGTTAAATTATTTAACTTAGAGTTAAATCTAATTGATACGGTTAAAATAATGACCTACACTTATCTAAATCCTATTATATGAGATTATTTCGACCCATCCCCACCATATCTTAGAAATATATCAATTTGGTGCTATTTAAAACCGAATATGACTTTATAATAAATTAATATTTTTAGTTTTTCCAAAGGAGCCCCTCTCCTCCCTTATAAAAGGGAACCTCCTCCCTCTCCTCCTCGCACAAATTTGATCATTCAAGCTCAGCTATCCCCTACAAAAATCTCTTCTCCACTTCCCTAGTATCATCCTAGAGGACCTGGTCTTCTTCAATGACCATCCTTAGTTCTTTAAGTGGAGGTTAAGAAAAGGCACGTCAAAAAGAGGTAATATCCATTACCGATCTTTTTCAATTTCATTCTTCTTCAACATCTTCTTATCTATTTGTTTCATGATAAATTAATAACATCAGTATTTATTATACACTGATATGTTAATATAAATATGAAACAACTCTAATTAACCTTCTATCCATCCTACGGAAAAAGTAAATCACCGCACCTGCGTACGTACGGAATACCGTCTCCATGCCGTGGTGTAATCTATTTTCCACCACCACCTTAATTGGATGGGTATAATGGTCTAATGAGTAACTATATATGATTATTATAATTTTATATTGATACTAAAATAGTATACATACACTCCAATACAATTCCATGATCATGAGAACGATATCATCGCTCGTGCGTACGTACGGACTACCGTCTCCACGACGTGATGAGATTCATTCTCCACGTTAACCATTCATGAATTATTATAAAGTATATATAATAAGTAATCATGAAATATATGACATAATAATGATACTGGATTTATGTGTATATATATGTATGTCATCTACTTAATTCTGTGCAACTCAATAAGGAAACGAAAATAGCGTTCATGCGTACGTATGACCTACCGTCTCCATGAACAGTGTATTTCTTTCCATTTACTGATCTATTGTATATATTTATATTATAAATATATATTATATATAAATCATGTTTTATATTGTTTAATTAATTAATCATGATCTATGTAATCCTATGAATAATTACAAGTCAAAACACGGACGACAAATGAAACGATTTTACCCAACATGCCTTTTAACATGGAATTTACAAAAGAACAGGTAATATAAAGTAATAAGTGAACTATATATGATAACATAACAATTAATATGATTATTTAATAAGTCAATGAAATTATTTATAACATTATAAAGGAGGTTCGGATACTTACGAAGAAAATCAGACCTTAAGTAAGGGAAATATCACAATCTCATTTTTATCTGAGATTGTTTATACATTGAAATTTACTAGGGTGTATTTTTTCATCCACATCCATGTTTCCTCAGTATGAAATATTATTTCCAACCACCTACAATTGTTTAAAATCTAATTTTACTCTTTGGTGAGTTTTTAATAAATCATATGAAAGAAATCTTTTGTCGTTTTTTGTACGAGGTACTTTTTGACTTTTTCGACAAAAGTACGAAGAATGTTTTTTTAACTTATACGGCATGAATGGATTTTTAAAAAATTATTTCCAAGAAGCTAACTTTACAAGTTTTCAATTTTATTTTTAATAAACTTCTTTTAGTTTATAATTGTGCGACATGTTAAGAAAGGAAATGCTTTTCTGAAGTAGAAAGGATATTTTCCTCAAGAATGGAGTTCTAGTGTTTTGTCGAAATTATTTTCCATCTAACATAATAAATGGTTCTATTTTTATCCCTATTATTAAATTGATTTGATTATGTTGTGATGGAATTGTTTTTATGAATTTATTTATTTTATATGAATTGTTTTATGATGTCATTATTTTTAAGATTCCTAATTTTATTACATGGGTTAAGCTATGATTTATGATTTAAGATTTTGGGGCACACATAAAAATGGTATCATTATTAGATGGGTGGGATCTATATCTCCCTCCAATGCATTGGGTAAAGATTTTATATCTCATGAGATAGACATGGCTGGAACGGTAGGTTATACCGGTTCAGTGAAACAGGACTGAAACAAAGAGTGAACTCGGTTCAGAAAGGGACTCTGTCCACTAAGATAGTCTTGGCAATGAGTCTTGACTAATAAGAAATGATTCTCTATGATTATGTGTGTATGACACAAAGTTTAATGTTTTATGTTATGATTATTGGGATTACACTTCACTACTATGATTTATCCCATGAAATTATGATCTCTTTTGCAGGTTCAGATTTCCAAAAGATATGTTCTAACGAATATGACGTGATTGATATTACTTTTGCTTACCCTTACTGAGCATTTGAGCTCACCCTTTTATGTTTTCTTTTCCCGAGGATATAAAGAATGTTTTTAGGTAAAAAAATAGGAAGATCTTTATTTGAGATTTTGAATATCTTTCACCACGATTAGAAGATTATATTCCAAGTTTCCAAAGACAATAAACTATTACAGTCCTTGTGTTTCTGTTTTTGTTATGTGTTAAGTATTCCGCAAATGTAATGTAATGTCCATGTGCATCAGGCTTAGGGTCTCTACAGTTGGTATCAGAGAAATGTTTAGTCAACCATTGGAAACTAGGATGCAAAAAACGTTAGTGAGATCCCTAGAGATATTTCTAAGGTATGTCTAGGGATGTCTCTAAGGTTAAGTATACGTATAGGTTATAGTACTAGAATTGCGGTAACGATCTTAGAATTTAACCCAAGATGTTAGATATTGAGTGTACTCCCCCTTTTATTATGTTGTTTTCCCTAGCATGATTTTTGCCTCTCACACAATTTGGGTTTTAGATGATGGCTGGAACCCGAAGGAAACGTGTTGATCAATGTAATGGACAATGAAATGATTATCCTCCTGAACAAAGAAATGTTATGGGATATGGAGTGAAAAATCTTATTGGTATACTTACACAAGCTATGAATCATTCTGGACTTCCAAATGAGCATAGAAGGGAACAATATTTTATTTAGTCTTTCAGGAGGGAACGTCCACCTTCTTTCAGTGGGTCTTCCGATCCACTTGTTGCTGAACAATGGATCAGTACCACTGAAATGATATTTTCAGTTCTTTAATGTTCTGAACGTGATAAATTCATCTTAGTAGAATATCATTTGGAAGGTCAAGCTGATCAATGGTGGAATCTTATCAGGAATATGAGGCCAAGAGATGAAATTGAGTCCATGGAATGGGACGAGTTCAAGAACTTGTTTTTCAGTAAGTACTTCCCTCGTATTATTTGAACAAAGATGGAAAAGGAGTTTCTTGAGCTAAAGCAGAAGGATGAGGAGTGTGTTGGTATATACGAAGTGAATTTTACAAGACTCGCAAGGTATGCATCTGGCATTATCATCCAACCTTAATGTAAAGTTGATCGATTTTTCAGTGGCTTAAAACTAAGTCGTCGAAGGGAATTAGCTATAAGAGACTTCAGTAGCTATGAAGAAATTGTGCATTGTGATATCAATGTAGAAATTGAAGTTGGTGTTACATATCCATCTCATGGTTTGAACATGAAACGAAAGATGGAGTTCAAGGAGAAATCTCAGAATAATGGTGAAAAGAAGATGAATGTTTCCTTATGCACAATGTGTGTAAAGAACCATGGTGGAGATTGTCATAAAGATAGTAGAAAATTTTTTAGGTGTGGAAAAGAAGGTCATCGAGCAGCTGAGTGTAAAAATAATGGAAAAATGGTTTCTAATGATGTGAATAAAGGAAAGACTGCAGAGAACGCACCACCAACACTTCAATGCTTCAAGTGCAAGTAAATGGGGCATTATCCTAACAAATGCCCTAATCCAAGGGTTAGTGATGATTGACATGAGAAACCGCTTAAGTCAAAGGACAAAGGGAAGTCACATGTGATCACTATTAGCAATGTTGAATATGACAATGACGTGGTGGAATGATTAAGTTTTTATGTAATGGGATTCCAAAATAATGTTGTATCATGGAGTATTGGAATATTTATGTATTGTTCTATTGTGGTATTCAATAATTTTATGGTATCGGTAACCATGGAAAGTGATTGAGATATTTTTGGAAATAAGATGATATGCACATAATGATTGGAAAATGAGAAAATGAAATATTTGATAGTATTCATAAGCTCATGACTGCTATAACGTCTAAGTGATATTATGGTTTGAGTATATAGAATTTTTGGGATTTTGGTATGTGGAAAGAGTTATCTTTTGATAGCACTCATGTTTTCACTATGATTCAATGGGTATTCAAGAGAATACATGATTAAGGCCTTTGAATGTTTGGAATGTGACCAACAAGACATATCTTATGATATATGGGGATCAACGATGGTATAAATCTCCGGTAATCATTTTCACTATATTATGAGAATGGACTACAGTATTATGGATAAGCCTAAAGATTGGAATGGATTATGTTGGAAATAAGTTAGTATTGTTTAAGGATAGAAGTTTTTTTCGATATTATTGATGGGATGTTATAGTAATATAGTTTTAGAAAAAGTACAACATGCAGGACGGGCGACAGCACATCGCGTCGAACAAGGTTGTAGGAATCGAACCCACAACCGAAGTGTGACTGACCTTTATCGCCTACCACTGGCCTACATGAAGTCCCTGGTTAGTAGAAACTGGTTTTATTTTATTAAGTGGTATGATATATGAAGTATAAGTTAATTTTAGGAACCATATATGATTAATCTCACTATAGATAGACTTATTTATTTTTTGATAACTTTTCTAAACTTTTGTTTGAGACAGATGGAATAACTCATCATTCTATCACACGATCTGCTAACACATCAAGAATGACAAATTCAACTTCATTTCTTTAATAGATGAAGTGGAACTTGTCCAAATAACGACAAACAGTGAGACTATACCAAAATCACGAAAGTATTTCTTATAATTCCAATTTCATCAACTTTAGAGTAATGATCTTGAAAACAAAAAATGATGTCCTAGTGCTCTTATATCTGATGAGTTAGATGATACCATATATCGTCACAAATTTACGGCTTTGTGATTGCTGGCTTTTCCATAGCCATGTTCTCTACCACTCTCCATCAGAACGTGATGGTTAGATTTTCTCTTCCATATCCATGTTTTCAACTTTGTGGAAACCCGGTGATTAGTTTATTTGGGTAACTGTTACATTTAATAATTTTTTTTTTAAAGATTTTTTTGGTATTCCTTTTTACAATGTGGGTTTTTATTAAAGAAACTTTCGAGGTGTAAACCATTTATAACCCCGACGAATTTCAAGGGTGAAATTCATTTTAAGGGTGGTAGAATGTAACAACTCGAGATTTTATAAGATACTTTCTTTTTAATTTCATTCATATCTTCTATTTAATGACACACCAATATTATCTTGCGCTATATAGAACACCATATTAACTTGCAGTATTCTCAACACTTTTCTTGGCTCTTGTTACACACAATTTCATGTTCGTTTGATAGAAGTTATTCTACGCAACATTGAGTATATATATATATATTCAATGTATAAATAAAATATTATTGGATTCTATTATACGCAACATAAAAGGAGTCGTGCACTACACGCAGCCCTGACTTGTCTTGAATTACACGCAATCGTGACCTTCCCCGATAGCGTGTGTTGTACGCAATACCGGGTTTTACTAAACAACGATATATTATTATAATATTGTTATGAACTAGCTGTTATGAATAGTGTTAACTAATTTTTGAATATTATAACATTATTATTCATCTTACACTTTTTCTAGAACATGGTAAAAGAACAAAATAAATTTTTCGTGTAAAATAAGTATTTTTCAAAATATGCAGTTTTGCCACCTTTTAATGGTGTACCGACTTTAAATATAGTTTTTGACATGTTTATAAATTCAATTTTACAAAATAAAATTATTCTTTGGAATCAAGAATAAAAATTTACTTTGGATATATTTTTCATTTTATTCTGATGACTTTCATAATTTAATGAATAGTAAAAACACGCTATAATTTAAATAAAAAAAACTTTTTTCATCGTAATATCTTATGTGGTTAAATTATAATAATGAAAGGTTTTAAAGAATTAATATAATATTTTTTTACCATTTAATATAATTTATGTCATTAGCATTGATTTTACCTTGAATTCGTAGGTTAAATCAATTCAATGTTTTGCAAAATTTTAAAGAAAAACTCGTTTTCTTTCGACAACAGGATTAATTTTAATTTAATTTCTGCAACATTTGTGTATTGAATTTGGAAAAACGGATTCCATATTTGGAATTAGTGGATCCATATTATGTTAATAAGCAACTTTTTATTTTTGTGAATTATGAATAGTAATTACGATAAATTTTATTTACCATAGTTACAGGTAAATCATGTAATTAAGGGTAAATATAATATTATAAAATTACCCTAACACATGTAAAAATCCTATTTTATGACTAAAATTCAACCCATATCACATAAGGATCGTATTAGATTAATTTAATGGACTTTTTCCATGAAAATAATTTAATTATTATTAAAAACCAAAGAATGTGACAACATGTGACTTTCTTAAATCTTATAAGTATAATAATTTTAATTTAGTGAAAAACTTCATGATACTTCGAAAATGAATAGTATCAAGAAATATAATTCAATTATCTACATCATAGGAATTTATTTTTAATTTTTAGGGATTAAATAATTATCATTTATCATGACACAAAGATGATGTAGTAATTGCCTTATTAATGAAATATTGATATAATTGATGTTATAAATGCCCAAATAAATGTAATTGGAGACTTTATATGCCTTAACCTAATTTTAAAGGTTAATATGACATGTTATTATTGATTTACGTAACTTATTTTTAACTTTTAATTCTTTTATGAATTTCATAAAAATCATGTACCAAATAGTATCAAAATTGACATAAATTTGTTTTTAAAACAAATATTATATTATTAATTGTTATTTAATTTCTAAAAATCTGAGGTTCGGCCAAATGACATAGATAAGGATAGATATATTAATAATAAACATCTTGGGGTTCTTTTGTCTTGTTATGGTACGTTTATTAACCATATAGTGTAAGAAAACAAAAATACGCGGTAAAAGTTAAATTATTTAACTTAGAGTTAAATCTAATTGATAAGGATAAAATAATGAACTAAACATATCTAAATTCTATTAGATGAGATTATTTATACCTATACACACCTTATCTTCGAAATATATCAATTTGGAGCTATTTAAAACCGAATATGTCTTTATAATAAATTAATATTTTTAGTTTTTCCAAAGGAGCCCCTCTCCTCCCTTATAAAAGGGCACCTCCTCCATCTCCTCCTCACACCAATTTGAGCATTCAATATCGACCAGCCACTGAAAATATCACTTCTACACTTCCCTAGTATCATCCTACAGGTCCTGGTCTTTTTCAATGACCATCCTTAATTCTTTAAGTGAAGGTTAAGAAAAGGCACGTCAAAAAGAGGTAATATCCATTACCGATCTTTTTCAATTTGTTTCTTCTTCAAATTCATCTTCATTAGTTGTTTACTGATAATGTAATAACATAATTATTTATCATATATTTATATTTTAATATAAATATTAAACAACTCTAATTAACCTTCTATCCATCCTTAGGAAAAAGAAATCACCGCGCATGCGTACGTACAGAATACCGTCTCCATGCCGTGGTGTAATCTATTTTCCACCACCACCTTAATTGGATGGGTATAATGGTCTAATAAGTAACTATATATGATTATTATAATGTGATATTGATACTGAAATAGTATACATACACTCCAATACAATTCCACGATCATGAGAATGATATCATCGCTCGTGCGTACGTACGGACTACCGTCTCCACGACACGATGAAATTAATTCTCCACGTTAACCATTCATGAATGATTATAAAGTATATATAATAAGTAATCATGAAATATATGACATAATAATGTACTGGATTTATGTGTATATATATGTATGTCATCTACTTAATTCTATTCAACTCAATAAGGAAACGAAAACAGCATTCATGCGTACGTACGGACTACCGTCTCCATGAACGATGTATTTATTTCCATTTACTGATATATTATATATATGTATATTCTAAATATATATTATATATAAATCATGTTTTATATTCTGTAATTAATTAATCATGATCTATGTAATCATATTAATAATTACAAGTTAAAACACAGACGACAATTGAAACGATTTTACCCAAAATGCTCTTTAACATTGAATTTACAAAAGAACGGGTAATATAAATAATAAGTGATCCATATATGATATCATAACAATTAATATGATTCCTTAATAAGTCAATGAAATTATTTAAATCATTATACATGAGTTTTAGACAAATACGAAGCAAATCAGACCAAAGGTAAGGGAAATATCACAATCTCATTTTTATCCGAGATTGTTTACACTGTGAAATTTACTGGGGTGTATTTTATCATTCACATCCATGTTTCCTCAATATGAAATATTATTTCCAACCACCTAAAATTGTTTAAAATCTATTTTTACCCTTCGGTGAGTTTTTATTAAATGATATGAAAGGAATCTTTTGTCGTTTTTTGTACAAGGTACTTTTTCACTTTTTCGACAAAAGTACGAAGAATGTTTTTTTAACATATACGGCATGAATGGATTTTTAAAAAATTATTTCAAAGAAGCTACCATTACAAGTTTTCATGTTTATTTTTAATCACCTTCTTTTAGTTTATAATTGTACGACATGTTAAGAAAGGAAAACTGTTTTTGAAGCATAAAGGATATTTTCCTCATGAATGGAGTTCAAGTGTTTTATCAAAATTATTTTCCATCTATGATAATAAAGGATTCTGTTTTTATCCATATTATTACATTTATTTAATTATGTTGTGATGGAATTGTTATTATGAATTTCTTTATCGTATATGAATTGTTTTATGATGTCATGATGTTTAAGATTCCCATTTTTATTACATGGGTTAAGATATGATGTATGATTTAAGATTTTGTGGCACACATAAGAATGGTATCATTATTAGATGGGTGGGACCTATATCTCCCTCCAATGAATTGGGTAAAGATTTTATATCTAATGAGATAGACATGGCTAGAACGGTAGGTTATACCAATTCAGTGAAACAGGACTGAAACGAGGAAAGAACTCGGTTCAGAAAGGTAATTTGTCCACTAAGATAGTCTTGGCAATGAGTCTTGACTAATAAGAAATGATTCTCTATGATTATGTGTGTATGCCACAAAGTTTCATGTTTTATGTTATGATTATTGGGATTACACTTCACTACTATGATTTATCCCATGAAATTTTGATCACTTTTACTTGTTAAGATTTCCAAAAGATATGTTCTAATGAATATTAAGTGATTGATATTGCTTTTGTTTACCCTTACAGAGCATTTGAGCTCACCCATTTATGTTTTCTTTTCCCCAAGATATAAAGAAAGGTTTTAGGTAAAAAAAATAGGAAGATCTTTATGGGAGATGTTGAAGATCTTTCACCACTATTAGAAAATTATATTCCATGTTTCCAATGACACTAAACTATTACGGTCCTTGTCTGCATGTTTTTGTTATGTGTTATGTATTCCGCAAATGTAATGTAATGTCCATGTACATCAGGCTTAGGTTCTCTACATTAATGATTTTATAAGAATAATAAAACGTATTCATCATAATTATATACACCATATAGAAAAAATATTTTGTGAATATATCATGCATCTCGAAAATACTGGGACAAAAATACCATAATACTCGAATAAAATTTATATCATGAGGTCTATGAAAAAGAAAACATAAATTGAAACTATTAATATCATTAAATAAATTAAATTTATCATATGAAATGTCATAGGTAAGTATGTACGCCACATATAAGAAACAAGTGGTGCATATTGCATAAGTCTCGTGGGAATAAAAGTGAGATAAGATTTCCACTTATATTAATAATTGACACCCTTATTATATGTTAATGACCATGTATAATGAATATATTTTTATTATAAATCTATAAAATATGCATATCCATATATATCCTACCATATATGATTATCTTTTGAAGTTATATTAACTATTTATTATCAATACCAAGTTAAATTTATGTTTTAGGTAATAACAACATTTTTTTCATAGATTTCTTGATCCAATATATTATTTTTCTCTTAAATTATTCATATTTTATCATTAAATAAATTTAAAAAAATATAAAATTATAATAAATAATAATTATATATTTATTTATAGTAAGTAATAAAATTTAGTGATAGGAGATTAAATATTCTTTTCAGGGAGATGGTTGGCGCTAGGTACGCATGGTTACTGTTTCCATTTTCAATCCATATTAATAAAAAGAAAAAAATTGATATACATATATATATATTATTACAGTGGAACTAATTTTTTAAAATAAAAATCATGAATGAATCACATTCCTTTGGGAGGTGGTAGTTTGTTGTGCACACGAATGACATTATCATATTCCCACAAAACGGAAAGCATGATAATATGTGTTATATAAACAATAATGAAGATAAAATAAGTCAATAAAAAGATAATTATCATATACTAAATGTATATCCATAATTATTCTGATGAATTATAGTTGGGGATGGACAAATGAATAACATCGTTTCACGGGGTTGTAGTCTGTCACACATATGAACAATGATTTTGTAACTCATTAGAATGAAGTGTGTGTGGTTGTAGGTAATTATATTAACATTAAAAAATACCATTATATTTATTATACTAAATGAATTATAAAAAAATTATATAAATATAATTAAATGGTCATGTGGTAAAATAAAACAAAACGTTCATTTAGGAACATTACATCATCTTTGGGTATCACATTTTCATTTTTAGAAGAGGTATTCTTTTATTGGATTTTACTACAAATTATGGATTAAATGGTGAGGAAAGGGAATTTGGGATGATATTTGGATAATGATTTATTTACCAAAATTTATTAAAAGAAGTGATGATAATGTGAGAGTGTTGACTTTTTATTTGAGTGGTCAGTGGAAAAAGATTACATTTTTGAAAGATAGAATTTCATACCATATATTTCATCTTAAAAAACTGTCAAAACATTAACAAATTCGAATATTAGGCATGATAAGGTTGAAAAATGTCCATAAAAGTTTTTTGTAAAATTTTTGGCTATATTTTATATCAAATATTTTGTGTTCAACCATAAATAATCTTGTTTTACCATAAACACTATAAATAATTTTTTTTATTTCAATTACTAATTACATTGGTAAAAATGTACGTTTACCATATTAGAAAATATATATTATTATTTTATAAAAAACAAATTCCATTTTCCAAAATTATAATCATAGAAGTTGATTTAATTAATTTAAAATTAATCTTGCATTCATGACAAGAATATGTAGTTCTAAATAGAAAAATTATAAGTGATCTCAATGTTTATATCCTCATTTTCAATTTGAGAAATATTAAAATGAAATAAATTTTATTGATATATAATAAAATTCATAATTTTTATTTATATATTATTTAAAATATAATTTAATTATATAAAAATTAAAACAAAGGATCAGTTTTGAATTATTATTAACTATTTGCACACTATCAAAAAGGATTCTTTTTAGTAAAATACCAAAAAATCTCCATATTTAAAATTTGAAACTCTAATTTCAAATAATATTTTTATATACTTAAATATAATATATATGAATTTAAAAAAAAATTAACTATGTTCCATATTAAAAGGTGAGATAACTACATTTTTAGAATTAGATCTTTTTTGTGTAAAACAGGATTTATTCATAACTATTTACTAGAAAAAAACAATAAAAATGATAAATATCTGATTGAATATATAATAATTAAATTTAGTTAAAATTATTATTCATAACTAGTATGTTTAATTTATTGACATTTCACAGGTTTTTTAAATGAAAAATATTTTTCAAGAACAGGAATTTCATTTATGAATGGCCTGAAGGCAATCTTCTTAATGATTTTTGATAACCCCCATTCCAAGGGATGAGGGGGAACCCATACAAGGGCCTTTTCCTTAATGGATTACATGACTCGATCATCTTATAAGAATTCATCCAAATAAACGATTACTTGGAAATTCCCCTCCCAATCTTCTAGACTGTGATGGAAGCTTACCAAATTCACATTGCTTGTTCGGTTAGAATTACATATACAGAGGTTCATATTCTTGGTCTCTATAGAAACATTCATACCCTCTCATTTTTCTATATCATAATATCATTTTAAGGTGAAACCGCCTACTCTGAGTCCTTATCTGGTGCCAGTTACTTTTGTCTATCTGCTTCACCTCCAATGCATGTTCTATATGAGGTGGCCCAAAGGCCTAGAGGTAGAACAGAGGAATTATTTTGGTATTTAATTTTTAATTTTCTTAATGTCCTTATGTGGTTTTAAGGCCTTAATAACTCTATCCTAAAATCGGTGGCCTCAGGTGAGTATTTTCAACTATTATAGTACTGAACAATACCTATTTCATAACAACTACACTAACTCGAATATATGCATCTACTATGATTCAAATAGGGGTCTCATTGATGCACATAATTATTCCATAGAAATGAAATTTATTTATTATCCTAAATTTCATTCATTTATTTATAATTAATTTTATACCATATAATTAAATTAATAATCATGCAAAAAAATTTCTTGTAGTTTATTTAATATTTTTCATATACACCATTCTAATGGCTAGGAGATAACAGAAAAATATTTTAATAATATTCCATTTTTCATTTAAACATAGTGTTGTGTGTAATGCTAGCTAATCCTAGTGTTTTGTGTAATGAAATCCAAAAGTGGTATTTCATGTATAAAAATATTATTTTTTTGTATTGTACAAAAACTAAATAGAAAAATTTAATCATAAAAAAAATTACCAATAAATACTTGGTTTGTAACGTTCTACGCAATTTAAAATTATTTTCACCCTCAAATTTCATCTTGGTAATCAATGTTTTAATAATTGAAACCCATATCATAAAACGAATATATAATCTTCCTTCAAAAAGGGATAGTTGTAAAAAGAATTGTTACCCAAAGTAACTCATCAATTTGATTCTTCATATGAGAAAAATATATGGAAGAAATTATTTGAACATAAAAGGAAACATAAATAATTTTAGAGATGGATAAATGACATTTCTCATGAGAAATTAGGAGATCTTGAAATAGATAACACTCAAAAATATTAATTTTTTTGCTTTAATGGTCTATATGATTCATCAAGAATAAAGGTACTAGGTTAACATATTTCCAATATAAATTTCACAGAGTTTAATAATTTTATGAAAGGTATATATATACATGATTTTATTCAATTTTATAAGTACAATTTAATAAATTTGTTATAAATTTATTATTTTTATCTTCATCCATTATTACTTGAAATAATATTGATTATGTATTGTTAGTATAAATAATTTATTATAAGATCCATAAATATAATGATATGTCATTTCATCATTCTTTAGTTATTGTTAGAACAAAATGGCTATCACATGTTATCAAAATTGATGATGCATCATATTGAAAACATTATCATAGAAATCATAAAATGGTTATCACATGTTATCCAATCCATACGTGAATAACGTTACAACCCTTAGAAAAATAAAATTTAATTCAAATTATTTACATTTGAAAAATAAACATATCTTTAATAGTGATTTACTATAATGTTTCACTTGATTATCACATAAAAAAATTTGAATACCTAATCATGTATTCTCCTCCAACATGGTAATGACTTAAATTAATATAAATCCATATAGTGAAAATGAATTATTCCTCATTCATTAAATAAAAGATATATTATTATAAATATTACTTAAATACTATTATTTTGTAAACATTATCAATGAAATAAAAAAAATTGACAAAAAATAATAAGAAAAATGCATTAGGTCATGTTAGCATGTATTGGAATATAATTCATCAAATAAGTTTGGATGAATCATTTGTATAGTGTAATGTGCGAATATATATTGATCACCATATTTGAAGTATATATTCAGTAATAAATTATTGAACATGTGATAGAAGAGATTGATGTATCTAATCAAGGATTATGATTTCATGATTCACAATCGTCCTAGGAAATTAAATAATGTGGTCGATGATTTCAATTAAAAAATGTAATGCTATAATAACAATGTTTCATATACAACATGAACATTTTGAAAATCATGCAGGGATGATATTTCCCTAGAAATGCATTGGTGATTTCAACTATTAAAAAGGTATTTTATTATATCATTTATTTAATGGGATGCTAAGGGGTCTTGTTAGACATGATCCCAAGGGATGTGTGAACACATAAATGTCAGTTTAATAGATTTTGAGAAGTGTCAGAATCCAAAAATAAAAAATATCATATCATATAGATGATGAGTATGTCCTTTATATTGAAGGTTTTGATATATTTGATAGTGATTGTAAGACAACATTAATCATACAAAATTATTTTTATGAAATATTTTGAATAAAATTTTATTAAATGAAGGTTGAAAATTTTTTCCATCATTTTAAAGGGAAAAATATTTTTTATTATATATGAAAATTTACTACCATGCATGTTTTGATTAAAATTGACAGAAGGTATTTTCTATTAATATGGCACTATATTATTGAACATGTAGTGATTCCCTACTAGAATTTTGATCTGAAATCCAACATTTTATGTATTTAATTTTTATATATTTACTATCAAATCCAGGAAATAGGAATGCACTTCTTGGTGGAGGTGGTTGACAATGACCGCTTAGGTATTGGTCTGAATTATCATTTGGGATTTTAGATTATCTTGTCAATTTTTTGCGTATTTGAGGATGAACTATTTTGTTTTTTATAACACACCATGATTTTATAGTATGTTTCATTTGAATAATTTCAATTCATTATATAAATTATTATACAGAAAATATCATGTCACTATGAAACAATACAGTTTTATAGGAGATAGTTATAACATTGCGGTTAGGAATAATTTACCCAATTCTGTGATTTGAATTTTGCAAATAGAACATACAAAATAGAATTTATTAAGATATTTTGAGTACGATATGATTAAATTAATTTTTGGTGAATAGTAATGCACTCTTATATATAATAATGTAACCTTATGAATATTAACATTCCCCTATTAATTGCAATGTACCCTAATGAATAGTCACTTGATAGTAATGAATAGTAAGGTACCGTTATGAATACAATCTTGACCCTTATGAATATTAAGGTACCATTATGAATTAAAACCTTTCTTGTGCATGAATTAACCAAATTAAGGCACCTTATAAATGGGAGTGACTATTTAAAAAATTAAAAATTAAGTGTTGGTAATATTATGAGCAATAAATAATAAATTATAATTTTAAAAGTAATACAATAATTTAAAAATATATTTTGTTGTTAGAAAATAAATTAATGATTCAATATTTTGTTTTCAATTTATTAGAAGATAATTTTATGAAACCCTAGTATGTTTTTTGATTTGTCATTAAATCAATTATAATATTAAAATTAGTGTTTTTTATTAAATGATGATTTTAATAAAAAAAGTAACTTTATCGTATTTAGAAAATTATTTTCCTAAAATTCAGTTCTTATTTTTAATATACACATCATAAAATGTTTTGGGTAACAGTTTTGGATGTTTTTGAAATAGTTAATTTTTTTGATGAATAGTTAAGAAATAAATTTTTTATAAAATACAGAATTTTTTGTGATAGGGTTAGGATATTATTATTATATAAAAATTTGAAAAATATTTTTATTAAAAATATAATTATATTAAAATTGAACTATTGTATATTATTAATTTATAAAATTATATTAAATTTTTTCCAGAAATTTATAAAAAACATTGCTAATGTTGACGCAGTGCCTAGAAAACATTGTCAATGTAAAATTTGGTTATTTTTAAATTAAATTTTTGGGATAAAAATTATTTTTATGACATATTTATTATTTATAATTATTTATTGATGTTTTTAATTTTATTTTATAATTTAATCATTATATAAAATTATCCTTATCTAAAAGGTTGTGCAATTCATGTGCAAGGCTATAAAAAGAATATTCACAAATTAAGGAAGTTGTTTTTATATAAAAATGTGTAAATAAACATAATGAATGATTATAAATGATTATTTTGTAGATATGTAATTTATTTTGTGGAAGTAATATATTTATAATTTTTATATATATATTATAATTAACATTAATGTTTTTGAAACATTGATGAAATGATTATTAAAGTATAAGAAAATTTAATAAAATGTTATTAAAAAATTATAACAATTAAGAAATGACACATATTTCTACTAAAACATAATTAATAAGTAATTTTCAACTATGAGTTTTTTTGAATTTGGGTGTGAATTACACCCAATATAATCACATTAATGAATTTATAATATTTTATATAAAATAAATGCAAAATGATAACAATAAAATGATTTGTTTGCTAAATTTTTTAATGTACTATTTTCCTTAGGATTTATTTCAAAAAAACTATTATTTGTAAAGATAATAATATTTTATTTCTCATAGAATTTTTTTTTAGTTTTTAGAAAAAAAATTAATATAATAATATCTTAACCAATTATTAGGCAGTATTAATTTAATCAATGAATAAATTAAATAAATGATACTAATAATATGAAAATCTATAAAAAAAATTTTCAATCAAATTCTTAGATTCAATAGATCTATATGTCTTTTATATGTTATAATATAATATTGTATTTGATTTTGAAACTTTTTTTGACATCTTTAAATTCTTATTTATCAATGGTTTTTATATTGAAAAAGAAAAATTTAATGAATAACATATATTATTAAATTATTTTAAAATAAAAAATTTATTGATCAATGACAAAAATGAGAATAATAATTTTGAAATTTAATCCCCTATAGTTTTATGTTTTATTATTACATTAAACTTATAATATATTTATTATAATTTAATAAATTATTTAATTCATAACTTATCATCAACCTCACTTATAAAAGTGAGTCATTATTTCATAAATATTAATCACCGTGAGCCTTCATGATCAGAAAATCATTACCAAATTATATCCTTGATATCCCTTGACACATATTGTTCTTCTAGTATAACAAAAAGACTGCTACCAAGAGCCTTAAAGTGGTTCTAAAAGAGATATTTTCAATTGGTAAGTTTCATTTTTCTCTTCCAAATTCAATCTCACTTATAACATATCCGTAGTTATTATCCAATGATTCATGAAACCTAGAATATCAAATATATTCTAGAATGGTTTTGTTTTTATGGTATATGCATCATAAAATCTATTATTTTCTTATATTATTCTTGAATAACACAAATTTCTGTTGTAGTGTGTTTATTAAATGCCTTTGTGGATGATGCGTTTTTTATTCACTTTACTAAAATCATGGGATGTTTCAAATCACATGAAATTTTTTAAAATTAAGAAATATATATCTTATCAATTATGGATTATAATTTATATATTATATGGAATTCCATAATGCACCGACCATTGAAACCATGAGAAGAAAATAACAAAAACAATGGGAAAAATATTGTTAATAAATGGGTCGAAATGGTATAAGAAAAATATGTATATTATTATAAAAATTACATTTGTTCTGCAGTAATTTAATAACACTATTTAAACAAAATTTCTATAGTTTTGATAAAATTTGATGTATATCCAACCCAAGGTCAGGGATATCATATCTAAATTTTCATTCGTAAGGTTATGTTTTTTAAAGAATATGTGTGAAAAAATATGATTGTTATATATTTTATATACTATAATGTAGTGTGGATTTATATTTTTAACACATAATTATGTCATTGACTGATCCCCACTATAATGATGTGATTTTTTTTCAAAGATCATTTAAGTCACTATTATTCCTGAATTACCTTATGTTATGTCCATAGATTTTTTATTACTAACAATGGGGTTTGTTTCCCCACATCCCCAATATTTCCCTTATGATGTATAATGTTGGGAAACCAATATAACCCCTATTAAGCCCTCATAAGTACACATGTTACCATGATGCATTGTTTGTATGATGTTTCTCATCTCACTTATACTTTTGTGATATTTCCATTGTTCGCCACATATTTTTTTATGTTTGGTATTTTTAATACCCCATGATATATAATATCAAGATTCTATATATATGCATTATATTTAGTGATTCACATGATGATTATAAACATTATTGATTATAATGTTTTAAGTTACTTTATTTCGGGTTCCATTTCATTATGACTTAATTAGATTTTTGAAGGTAATCATTATTATGTTGTGTAAATACTTCCCCTTTAAGATCATTTTTCATTTGAAATTATAAAAATATTACATATTCATCTTTTTCATTCATGGATATTATTATTTTATTAATTTTTATACCAATTTGCATATGGTGTTTATTTGGAATGTTCTTTTGGCTATGAAAATATTTATGAAACAATATCCACTACTATATACACATATTGAGAAGAAAAATAGTACTTTTATTATGTCTATATAAAAAGAATTATTGGGAATTGCAGTGATAGGGGTCCCGCTATAGCACCTCGATGCATCGACGGGTCTGATTAGACAAATTAAATGGTCACAAACCCTTTTAGTTTGCTTTCAAAAATCAGATGGTTTTCTACCCACATATATAAACCGTTTTGACAGTATAGTTGTATTATGTGCCAGATACATGGCATATAGGTAATGAGGATTCTCTTTAATCATTATTTTAGTTATTAATATCCATGAGGTTTTCACTATGAAAAAATATATTGATGAAATTTTATTCTCAGTTTATTAATGATGTGTGTTTTTAATTTATTCATCATTCTATATTAAATATGAAAGTTTTATTATGATTCAGTTATTTTTGATTCATGCTTACTCTATTTGTAACCCTTAATGAGCATTCAATCTCACCCCTTTTAGTTTTTATACCTTAAACAAGTTATGAATAGGAGAACATTTCTTGAGATTCTATGGATATTGATTATTTGTTTTTTTAGGTATTGAATTTTGTTACCATTCTCATTGTTATATGATATACATATATATATATATATATATCTTTTTTTCAATAATAATAATCTTATTAGTCCCTTTATATTTGATTCCTTGAAATAATGCCAATGCAATAATGTAATCCATCGGCTCTGGGCTTCTGGGGTCTGGTCGTTACAGTTGGTATTATAGGAAATTCAGTAGAAACCATCGGAACTTGATTTAAAAGGAATTGTTTAGATAAAATAACCCTAAGATAGACATTGGAGGATATTAATAGGAGAACAACCCACATATTGTAAAAGGGAAATATATATTAAAACTATAAATGATGAAATTTATAAAAGTGGGATGAAATATAAAACCCCAATATTTTATTTTATTTTATTATTGAATAATTTCAATTTATTAGATAACGTATTTTCAATGAAACACCGAGTATCTGTGAAAATATATATTATATGAGATAGTTATAACATAGCTATTAAACATAATATTTCCTCTTCTATGATTTGAATTTTGAAAATTTGACGTGAACAATTGCGTTCTATAAGATACATAGAGTTGTATATGATGATATTAAATTTTTTTGAATTGTAATGTACCATTTTGAATATTAACATGGGCCTTATGAATAGTAATGTACCCTTGTGAATTGTAACATGAGAATTATGAATATTTGTGTACGCTTATTAAAAGAAACATGACATTAATGATTAGAATCATACATTTATGAATTATAACCTCTCACCTAAAAGTATAAATAGAATTTAGGCACCTAATAAATGGGAGTGCTTATTTTAAAAATTAATAAGTTAGTATTGGTATTTTTATGAGAAATAAATAATGATTTACAATTTTTTAATTAATAAGATAATTTAAAAATATAATTTATTTTCATAAAATATATTAATGATTCAATATTTTGTTTTACTATGATTATATGATAATTTCATGAGACCCTATTTAGTTTATTGATGTGTCATAAAATTATTTATAATATTAAAATTTATATTTATCGAGTAAATGATGATTTTAATTAAAAATTAAATTTATCATATTTACAAAATTATTATCATAAAATGAAGTGACATTTTTTATTCTAAAAATAGAAAAATGATTTCGGGCGATTTTTGGTATTTTTATGAAAAGGTTAATTTTTTTAAATAGATTAAAAATATTGTCTTTTATAAAATATGACATTTTTCATGACATCATTATGAAATTATTGTGATATAAAATTTTATTTAAACATTGAATATACTAGATAATTATATTTGAAATTTAATACTGTACATAATAAATTTATAACATGAAAATTATATTTTTCATCATATTTACAAAAATCATTTCAAATGTCGACGTCGTGCCAACACAGCATTGGAAATTTTAAATATGGTTCGTTTTAAAAAATAATTGTGTGATATTTTTTCATCACATATTTATTAATTGTTATTTATTAATAATGTTTTTTTTAATTTTTTATTTTTTTTCTCTATAACATGACCTTTTGTAAATATTTGTGCAATTATCCTTCTAGGCTATAATGTAAATTAACAAATTACGGATGTTGTTTTGATATAGATTGATGTAAATAAATTTAATTAATTAATATACATTTTTATTTTGAATATATATAATTTTTTATTATTTTATTATATATATATATATATTATAATTAACAATAATTATTATGAAACATTGATGTAGTTCATGTGCAAGTAAAATAAAATTAGAATTATAAGAATCATTAAAAGATGAATATGTTGGATAAAAACATACATTATAAGTAATTTGTTACAATTATATATTTTTATATTCACATTAGGGACACTTTAGACCCACAATAATCACTTTAATAACTTTAGAATGTTTTTTCAAAAATAAGGTAAATTGTTCACACTATAACGATTAGTTTTTATAACATTTTTACTGTGTGGGTTTCCTTATATTATATTTAAGAAAAATATTTCTTTGGAAACATAATAAGATTATATTTACCATATTATTATAAATTTAATTTTTAGATAAAAATATATAAAATAATGGCTTCCACATAGATGATACAATATTAATTTAATTAATAAATAAATCAAATAAAAGAGATTAAATATAAAAATATATAATTTAATATTGTTATGATCTTTCAAGGATCCTATTGATGAATATAACATTTATATGACATTATATAAATTTTTATTAGCTTTATAAACGTTTTTGTGATGTGTTTAATGTATTCTTTACGAATAGTTTTTATATTGATAAAATAGTTTTTAATCAATATAATATTATAATAAATTATTTAAAATTACCAAAATTATTGAAAATTTCTAAATTATAATATTAATTATAAAATTTATTACTCTTTATTTCTAGGCCTTTTTGAAGTCTTGAATCCAATAAAATATTTATTACAATTTAAAAAATTTAGTAATTCTTATGGCATCCTCCACCTCACATATAAAAGGAAAATATTTCATTCACAAATAATAATCACCATAATACCTATTGTTCATCCAAATAAAAAACATTTTATCCTACAAATCACTTAACACATTATTGTGGTTCTAGTATAAAAAAAGATCACTTCTAAGAGCCTTAAAGAGGTTTTCAAACAATTATTTTCAAGAGGTAAGAATCATTCTTCTTCTATTTAAAATTATTTCTCACTTATAAAATATCCATAAATATTATCCAATGATTCATGAAACCTCCAGTATCATATATATAAATTAATTTCATTGTGATTATTGAATATGCATCATAAAATATATTATTTTCTTCATTTATTCATGACTAAGAAAATCGTCGTATGTGATGTGTTAAATAACCACCTTTGTGGATAATGAATTTTTTTCACATTACCAAAATTATTTGAAGTTTCAAATAAAATGTAATTTTTTAAATTACTTAATGATATATATATATATATATATATATATATATATATATATTTTAATTATGGATTATTATTTCTTTTTACAAGGAATTCCATAATAAACTGATCATTGAATCCAAGAGAAGAACATACCTGAAACAATGGGAAAAAATATCGTTAATAAATGGGTGGAAATAGTATAAGATAATTATTCATGGTATTATGAACATTAGATTACTTATGTAATAATATAATAATAATATTAAATCATTATTATTTGTTTTCTAACAAAATTTGATGGAATTCGACCTGAAGGTAAGGAATATATTGATTGAATTACTATTCATTGAGTCAAACATCTTGTCATTGGTTATGTATTTCCAATAATATGTGTGAATTAACACTGATTGTTTTATTTTATATGTCCAAATATATTGTGTGGATTTTTATTTTTCTCCCATAATTATGTCAATGATTTATCTGTGTTATAATTATATAATATTTGTAAGGGACCCCCTTATTTCTTTTATTCAGCAAATTCCACCTATGTTGCGCCCATTATTTTTTAATTTCTAACTATGGGTTATGATTTTGAACCTCCCCCATACATTACATAGGATAAATAAATTATGAGATACCCCTTAACCTCCCATTAATCACTCACAGGAACACGTGTTACCATGATTACATGATTGAAAGTGGTTTCTCATCTCGCTTTTATTTCTGTGGGATTTCCATTGTACACGACTTATTTATTGTATGTGGAGTATGTATACTACTATTTGATATATTATTTCAATAATATCATTATATTTGTGGAATTTATTTATTCTATTGATGATTATTAACTAGATTGATTACAATGTTTTATGGGACACTGTTTCAGTTACATTTTATTGTGACTTACTTGGTATTGTGCACATAGTCATTCTAATGTAGAGTACCCAATTCTAAATTGAGATCATTTTTCTTTTAAAATTTTAAATATATTATATATCCATATACATATTTCATGTATATGATTATTGACTTAATCCATATTGCCTTTTGCATACGTTGTATATTTGTATGGTTTTTTTACTATGGAAATATTTGAGAATACATATCCTCTACAATATACAGATATTTAGAAGACATATTTATCTTGTATTAAATAAATGTATTATTAATTATCTATACTTTAAGTGATGGTTGGGGATCACTATATCCCCTCCAAGAATCAACATGTCTAATGAGACAAATCAGTTGGTGACAAACACTTCACGTTATTTTCCTAAAATAATACGGGTTTCTACCCACCGACTTAAACCGTTTCGATGATATAGTAATATCATGTGTCAGATACATGATGTTAAATTAATAAACATTATATTTTTTAATTTTTTTCTTAGTATTAATATCGATGAGTTTTTTAATATGAAAAAATCTATGGATGCAGTTTTTTTCTCAGTTTATCAATTACATGTGTTTTTCATTTATTCACCATTCCATATTTTCTATGACAATAGGATTATGATTCAATTATTTTTGATTCACTATTACTCTATTTTTGTCCCTTATCATGAATTTGAGCTCAATATATTCTTTTGTTTTTCTATAAATATTTTATGAAAAGGAGACCATTTATTGAGTTTCCGTGGATGCAGTTTAGTAGTTTTTGTTATATATTGTATTTTGTATCCTTTCTCACTGTAATATGAGTTACATGTACATATATAGTATCTTAAATACTGTTAAAATTAATTGTTCGTCAGTGTATAATTCATTGAAATAATACCAATGTATTACAAAAATGCACATGCTCTAGGATTCTTGGGTCGGGGTGTTATATTTTTGATATACTTGATTAGTTTCATTACTATATCGCTTGGGATATTTTGTAAATATATCTTTGTAGCTATATATTATATTGTTTTTTTGTAAAGTTCGTTACTACATTTATATTGAACAATTCAATGTGCATGTCTCCAACCAATGGGGATTTGGAATACCCATCGATCCATGTCAGGATCGGCTAGGCTAACATGGTACAAGGGTAACATGGATGGTTTTTGATAGAGCCCCTGAATGGTGTATTTAAATAGAAATAAATTCTATTTGAAGCATCATAAAACATATTCATGGTAATTATATAAACCATAAAAAATAGTTTGTGAATATATCATGCATCTCAAAAATACTACAACAAAAATACCTTACTTCTCGACCTACATTTATATCATGAGGTCCATGAAATTAAAAACAGAAATTGATACTTTTAATATCATTAAATAATTTAAATTTATCATATGAAATATCATAGGTATGTATGTACACCGCATATAAGAAATGAGTGGTGAATATGAAATAGGTCTCATAGGAATAAAAGTGAGATTAGATTTCCACTTATATTAAGACTTTACACCTTTATTACATGTTAATGACCATGTATAAAAAATATATTTTTATTATATATATATACAATATCCATATTCATATATATCCTACCATATATGATTATCTTTTGAATTTATATTAACTATTTATTATCAATACCTTGTTAAATTTATGTTTTAGGTAATAACCACATTTTTGCATAGATTTTTTGATACATTAAATTATTTTTCTCATACATAAATCTAAGTTTATCTTTTAATAAATGTTAATATTTATAAAAATATAAAATATAATCATTATATATTTATTTATTGTAACCAATAAAATTTATTGATAGGATATTAAATATTCTTTTTAGGGAGATGGTATCTGCTATGTACATATGGTAACTGTTTCCATTTTCAATCAATATTGATAAAAACAAAAAAAAAGGATATCTATATATATATTTTCAAGTGGAACTTATTTTTAATATATAAATCATTAATGAATCACATTGCTATGCGAGGTGGTAGTTCATTTTGCACAAGAATGACATTATTAAATTCATACAAAACGGAAAGCATGATGATATGTGTTATATAAATAATAATGAAGTATAAATAAATCATCAAAATGATAATTATCATTTACATAATGTATATCCATAATTATTATGAACCATAATAGGGGGGATGGTCGAATGAATCAGATTGTTTCACAGGTTTGTAGTCTATCATACACATGAATAATGATTTTGTAACCCATTACAATGAAGTGTGTGTGGTTGTAGGTAATTATATTATCATTAATAAATATCCTTATATTTATTATACTAAATGATTTATATATGAATTATATAAATATAATAAAATTTTCATGAGTTAAAATAAAATAAAACGTTCATTTATGAACAATACTTCATCTTCAGGTATCATAATTTCATCTTTAGAAAAGGTCTTCATTTATTGGATTTCAGTATAAATTAAGGATTCAATGTTTAGGGGAGGGAATTTTGGAAGATATTTGAATAATTAATGATTAGTCCAAATTGATTAATATAAGTCATGATGGGGTGAGAGTGTTGTCTTTTTATTAGGGAGGTTAGTGGAAAACTTTTAAATTTTTCAAAGATAAAATTTCACACCAAATATTTTATATTGAATAACAATAAAAACATTAAAAAATTAAATTATTAGGGATGATAAGGTTGAAATATGGCCATAAAAGTTGTTTTGAAAAACTTTTGGGTTATTATTATGTAAAATATTCTATGTTTATCCACAAATAATCTTGTTTATACCATAATCACTATAAATAATTTTTTATTTCAACTACTAATCACAGTAGTAAAAATTTATGTTTACCATATTAGAAAATATATATTATTCTTTTATAAAATAGAAAATCAAATTTACAAAATTATAATCATATATGTTGATATAATTATCTTAAAATTAATCTTCCATAAATGACAAGAATGTGGGGTTTTTGAAAGAAAAATTTTAAGTGGTGTCAAAGTTTATATGCTCATTTTCAATTTGAAATTGATTAAAATGACCTAATTTTGATTGATATATATAAAAAAAATTAACTGTAATTTATATATGATTTAAAATAAAATTCATTTATATAAAAAATTCAAACAAATAATCATTTTTCAATTAACATTATCTATTTTCACTCTTTATAAAAAATGACTCTTTTTAGTAAACTAACAAAAAATTCACATATTATAAATTTGACACTCTAATTTTAAATAATATTTTTATATAGTTAAATATAATTTATAAAAAAGGCAAAAATAATATTTATAAACTATGTTCCCCATTAAAAAGTTATATAACTACATTTTAGATAATTAGATTTTTTATGTGTAAATTTGGATTTATTCATATCTCTTTTCTAGAAAACACAATAAAAATGATAGAGATATGATTTAATATATAATAAATAAATTTAGTTAAAATTATTCTTCAAAAAAAGTTTTTTTTAAATTATTGATATTTTCCATATTTATTAAGTGAAAAATAGTTTTCTAGAAAAGGAATTTAATTTTTGAATGGTCTGAAGGTTGTCTTCTTAATGATTTTTTATAACCCCCATTCCAATGAATGTGGGAGAACACATTCAAGGCCCTTTGTCTTATTGGATTACATGACTTGATATTCACTATAAATTCATCCAATACATGACTACATTTAATGGGCCCTCCGAATCATCTAGACCACGATGACAGCTTACAACATTCACATTGCTTGTTCAGATAGAATTACGTGTACACAGGTTCATATTTTTGGTCTCTATTAAATCATTCATACCCTCCCATTTTTATAAATCATAATATTTTTATTTAGGTGAAACCGCCTACTCTCAGTCCTTATCAAGTGCCAGTTCCTTTAGTCTATCTTGTTTCATCAGCACCTCATGTTCTGTATGAGGTGGCCCAAAGGACTAGAGGTAGCAAAAAGGAATTAATGTGGTATGAGATATTTTATTGGCCTAAAGTCCTTATGTGGTTTGAAGGCCTAAATTACTCTAGGATGAAACCGGTGGCCTGAAGGTGAATATGATCAACTGTTATAGTACCGAACAGTACCTCCTATATTAGTAAAATAGTAACTCAAAAATATGAATCGACTAAGATTCAAACATGGTTCTCATTGATGCATATAATGATTCCATAGGAAAGAAATTTATTTATTATCATAATGTTTATTCACTCATTTATAATTAAGTGTATACCAAATATTAAAATTAATAATCATTTGTAAAACATGTTCATGTAATTTATTTAATATTTTTTATATACAACATTCTAAAAGCTAGGTGATAACTAAAAAATATTTTAATAATATGCAAAATTTCATTTAAACATTTTGTAGTGCGTAATGCCAAGTAAGCCTAGTTTTTTGGATAATGCAATCCAAAAGTGGTATTGCATGTATAAAAATATTAATTTATTGTATTGAACAAAAAATAAATATAAAATTTTAATCCTAATAAAAAAAATTATCCATAAATAGTCAGTTTGTAACATTCTACAAAAATGAAAATTATTTTCTCCCTCAAAACTCATCTTGGTCATCAATGTTTTAATAATTGTAACCACTATCATAAAAACGAATACTTATTCTTCCTTTAAAATGGGATAGTTTTAAAAATAACTTTTACCAAGAGTAACTCATAAATTTGATACCACATATGGTAACATTGGTTGGAAGTAATGATTTGAACATAAATGGAATCTTAAATAATTATAGAGAGTGATAAGTAACATTGCTCACAGGAAATTGGGTGATCATGAAAAAGATAATAGTCAAAAAAATTAATTTTTTGATGATTTAATGGTCTATAATATTCATCAAGAATTAAGGTTAAAGGTTAATATTTTTGTTCGAATATACATTTCTGAGAGTTTATTAATATTTAGAAGGATATATATATTCATGATTTTATTCCATTTTATACATACAATCTCATAAATTAGTTTTAATTTTTTTATCTTCATCCCTTATTACATAAAATAATATAGAATATGTTTTTCTAGAAGAACTAATGTATTATATGAAAAATAAATATAATAATATGACATTCCATATTTCGTTAGTTATCGTAAGAACAAAATAACTATCACATGTTATCAAAATAGATAAAGCATCAGATTAAGAAACATTATCAAAGAAATCATAAAATTGAAATCACATGTTATCCAATCCATATGTGGATAACATTACACCGCTTACAAAAATAATATTTACTTCAAATTCAAAAAATTTATAAAATAAACATATTTCTTATCCCTATTTAATATAAAATTTTAGATGATTATCACATAAAAAAATGTGAATACCTTATTATGTATCATCCTCCAACATGGTAATCACCTAAATTATTATATATCCATATTGAGAACTTGAATTCTATTATTCATTAATTAAAAAAAATTTATATTATTGTATATATCCCATAAATCTGATATTTTATTAAACATTATCAATGAATTCATAAAAAAGTTTACAAAAAATTATTATTTAGTTGTAATGTAATCAACACTATCTAATTTACTTTATCTAGATAAATCATATAATTTTCAAAATATCATTATATACACATCATGAACATATTAAAGTTCATACTTCCCTTTACATAGTGTTTTCCATGAATAATAGTTTCCATTAAATCACTTTTCTAATCCACCTACTTTATTAAACATATCTTTTCTGATCCACGATTAAAAATTTATACAAATGAATATTATATATGTTATGATTCATTTAACATCATCTTTGGATTTGAATACACATATAAATAATCCTCAAATAATTACGTAGGAATCATGATCGTATTTCATAATACTACTTTCCTTTAATATTTCATATGTTGTCTCTTCATTTCCAATAGTATAATCATTACTAACACTACCAAGCTGATTCTCATCATGAGATTTACACTTATGAAATTAATTTACATAATTCCCAATGACCATACACCTTATACAATGAAATTTTTTTGGGGAATTAGTTGGAATCCTCTATTTATATATTACATTAACTGAACAATTAATCACATTTCAATAGTTTTTGGATTTATAACATATCCTTACTCATTTATAGAACCACCATTTTTTATACAAAAAATATCCATGATTTTTATTCAAATATTTCTTTAATATTTGATTTATAATTTTATTTCTTCCATTTTCACCATTACCAAAAAATTTGTGAACTTTATCCTTCAATTCATTTATGAGACTGATATTTAGTTAAGGGTCATCATGGAATCTTGTTTGTGATAAATAATTTGGAAAAATGACTTTCACTTCAATCATCACCCAATTTGGTTTATAATCAAAACAATATTCCATCACATTGAATGTTATCCCAGTTATTTCTTATTAATAGTATATACTATTACATGAAATCATAATGTGAGAAATTATAATCATAGTGTAAAACCACATAATCATGAAGAATCAATTACAGGATTTAAAAATAAAAAAACCTTTTTTAATCATTAAAACCTTAGTTTTATCGTATGTTGTTTATAGTCATATTATATTTAATTCCTTCATGATTGTTCATAGAGTGATCATGAATTTCCAAATAATATCATTAGTGAGTTTCAAATCAGGTGTATATTACGTCATATATTCATGCCCTAGTTCTAGATTGATTCTAGCACAATAAATATTTTTCACAGTTGTATACCTAGGTACATTTATACCAAATCCAAACCCTCCCATTTAATCATGAATGTGATATATTACTAGGAATCTACTCACTCTATCTATTACCCCTAGATATGTCCTTAGAAATAAAATTGTGGATATCCCTATATTATATATATCCTTTTTACAATGGATTAAAAAAATTCTTTTGATACCATATATCGTGACCCATGCTTAACATAAATGGATATTACATCATTTTTATGTATATTCATTATACTCTATAAACACAAAAATAAATAAGGTAAGGGTTTAGTGACATTTTAATATTTTAAACATAACCATATAAATTTTTAAATGAACATAAATATCTCCCTTAAAGATATTCCCCTTTTATACTCCTACTTTAAATGATTGTTCATAACATCTGGGAAGGTAACCTATGAATCGTTGATCTCTGATTCTTAGTAAGGGTAAATAAAGTACCAATGTAATCATAACACATAAATAAGAATATTATTACATGAACATAACATTTGAACATCATATCATACATATAAAATATCATAAGCATGAGTCATGGAATGAATAATTGAAATTCATATGTCAGATAACATGATCCATGAGAAAACAATGTGCAATAAGACTTCTATTTAGGGAATAAACCTCATCATATAACATTATGATCACACATAAATATATATAGCTTCAATCTATATATTAGGGATATAGATTCAGGACCTTACATATATTTAAAAATATTCTACATATTCCTCCCATATCACTTAGGAAATTAAAGAATTGTACATGTATAAAATTTTGAACATGTTATCAGTTTCAACCATATTATTTTGAACATATTATTAATTAGATTGAGAGAACTATGAACGACCAATAAGGTTCATGTTGAACATTGTAAACCTGGAAAAACATTCATAGATAACATTTTGAATAGGTAATCGTGTTCACTCATAACATATTCAATGCATAATAAGATTGAAAATTTACATGTATTGCATGTAATGAGGTTCACTCATAACATGTATACTCTTGACATGTCCATTTTTAACCAATGCACTAGATATAGTAATAGGTTAAACTATTCGAAAAGTTAAATGATACATATTTCTCCAATACGATGACAATCAATAATCATATCATAACACATAAAATGAAGTGGGTATCATAGATAAGTAAATATATCATAACCATTTTTTAAATTACACTTTTTATAGTCATTTAATCATGTAATAACATGTAAAATGAAGTGGGTTTAATAGAAATTTTATCATGGTAAGACATGTTGATTAGAAATTAAATTCCTAAAAAAATGTTATATTAAAAATAAACCATTCAAATAAATAATTGAAATGTATTACATAGAATATATCCCCATTAAATAATAATGGTTATCAATGTATCTTATCTTATATGAAGAGGAATTATGAATGATTGTGGTGGTGATTTATAAATAAAAATAATATTCCATTGAATATCATATTTTAAAAAGTAAAACATTTTCAAAATCCATTACTTTTAATACCACGTTGAAAATATATTAAATAATATTTTAAAATTAATTTAAAACATTTCTAGGTTAAAATTAATGTTTTATGTTGATATACACCTTTTATAACATCAAAAAATTTGAAGTCAATTTTTTGGGAAAATAACCCTGAATACATATACATGAATATTTTAAAATAATAGCATGTAATTTAAAAAAATAATTTTTAAAATAATTTTTATTGATAATTATCTGAAAATATCATTTATAAAAATTAAAATTTCTTTGGAATCCATGGATTTGAATATAACAGATTTCCAAACGAATGAAAAAATACTCATAGATTTTCACAAAAATACATTCTTAAATATATAAAATGATAAAATATGGAAATAATACAATTAATTAAAGATTTAATGAATAAATTTTGTATAATAAATTTAATTATAATTCATGATATATAGGTCCAAATATGTTTTTCATTAGATGCATAATCATAAAAGACAAGATATGTGATGACATTGTTATGAAAATTTATTTCGACATTTGTAACATTGAATAAAAATACCCATGAATGACTAAACATAAAATATCATCTATACATGGATATTAATGATTATATATGTCAAATAAGATGTATAAACACCTCATGAAAGAATATAGGTGTATTTCATGATATACATCCCAACAATTGAAAATTGAGCTGAAAAATCATTGACCCATTTGGTATTATTTGAACCATATGCTATTGGAAAAATTTACCCTAGAATGTATATATAAATACAAATAAATTTTACAAAATTAATCATAAAATAAATTCATGTGAATTATAAAACCAAATATAAAATTGATGTGGTGAATATATAATGTGTCTCAAAAGTTAAAAAAATTATTGAAAAAATTCTCTAACCACTAAGAAACATTTCAATCATAAGATATGTGATTTAATATAAATGTTTGAAACATTTAATATCATGAAATAAATTATATTAATCATATTAAATGACATAGGGATTTATATACTCTTCAGAAAATACTTGTGTAGTGAATATGGCGTAAGTCTCATTACAATAAATGATAGAATAGAAATCCCCTTACCTTATGTCTTAAATTCCTTCCTACACCTTCAAAAAAATGATATAATAGATATAAAATTATTATAAATATATAAAATATACATATTCATATATATACAACGAAATATGATTTAATTGTTAATTTATAATACTAATTTTTTGACTATCCTTTTTTTATATTGTGTTTAGTGTAATAACGTCTATGTTTTTCATAAATGTTTTTTTTCAAAATATTTTATTCTAATTTTTCAATAATAATTATTTAATTACACATATAATGATAAAAATGATATAAATATAAAATATATCCTTTATATATATATTTATAGTTACTCATAAAATTTAGTAATAGGAAACAAAATACATCGTTCATGGAGATGGTAGGTCGTATGTACAATTGAATCATGTTTCATTTTTCTAGACGAATTAATATATTTAATTGAAAAGATATATATATATATTATAATTTCAGTATAATTTTTATTTCATATATAAGACATATTTATATTAAATTGATAATAAATATATTACATGTATAGCGTGAATGAATCGTATCACTTCATGAGATGATACTCTGATGTACACACAAACAACGTTATTGAAATCCACAAAATAGAGACCATGATGGTATGTGATATATAATAATTAAATAATAATGAATAAATCATAAATATAATATTTATTATATATAAATTTTATTCCGATAATTATTTCCAACCATGATATGTGGTAATTATAAAATGAATGACTATTTTTTCGTGAGGTAGTTGAATCTCGTATATAAGAATGATGATTTGGTTACCAATAATATAGAAGAGAGTGTATTTATTGTTCATTTCCATAACATAGTAACATATAAAATTATTTAGTAAAATTATTTATAACATAATCTTAATATATAAATATTTAATCAGTTTTAAGGAAGAAATAAAAAATGTCGACTGATTAGCATTACCTCTTATTCAGGTATCTCATTTAATTTTGCACCAATGTCAACACTTTTTTTGATTTATTCCCAATATAAGGATTATAATTTGAGAGGAGGGAATATTTTAATATATTTATAATGGACATGGTCGATCTAAAGGGATTGATATGTTTGAAGAGAGTGGGAGAGGGGGAGGAATTTTATAAGGGAGTTGAGTGCAAAACATGTACATTTATTAATAAGAGAATTCTAACCATGTTAATGATATGAAATTTGTTTATAAAATGTATAAAAATATATTATGAGTCATTATAAGATAGAAATATGTCCAAAAATTGGGTTTTGGACAATCTGTTTGTCATGTTTATACCATATTTTAGATGTTTAACTATAAATTTATATTTTTTACATTAATAAATATTATTAATTTTTGATGTATTTTTCTAATCAATTGTGTAAAAAATTAGGTTGAAATTATTATAAAATTTAAAATTTTATTTTTCTAAATATATAACAAATATTTTATAATAACTAATCATATAATTTGGAAAAAATGAATTTAAAATGAATCATAAATATTTGATGAGGATGCTAGTTTTTAAAAGGGAAAATGATCAAGAATTTTCAATGTTTATATATTCAATTTAAACCTAAAATTCATTCCAATGACCTATTTTAGATTTCATATATTTATACTTGTATTAATTATACATTAAAAATGATTAATTAATTTATATATGTAAATAATTCATACACAAAGGCAGTTTTCTATTTAAATTTATTATTTCTCTCTATTCATCAAAAATGAATCTTTTGGAAAAATCAAAAAATGTCCAACCTAAGATAATTTTGAAATTACTATTTATCATTTTAAGTTATTATTCTAAAGAATTATTTATAAAATATTTAAACATTATTATTAATATAATATCTCTATTAAAAGTATATAAATCTATATTTCAATAGAAAATATTTGTTTTTATAAAATTTTATTTATTCTTATATATTGAATAAAAATAACAAATAATGAATGATGAATATTTAATTGATTATATAATATATAAATTTAATTCTAATCATTCACCACAATTTTTTATTTATTTATTAATACAATGTTATTTGTGCATTTAAAAAGACTATTCAAAATATGAATATAAATTTTTCAGATATTTATTAAAATAATTTATAATTAATTGGTAACCATGTAATACATTTTTAAATAATAAATATAAAATATTATAATAATTTATTTAATCACATCCATAACCTCCATTCCAAAGTGTAGGTGATAGATATAATATTATTTTAAGAATATTATATGTTTATTTAAAATAGGTGTCACATATACTACAAAATAAGATCTACGTTTCTTGAAATAAACTGTAAATTTGGTATTGTGTATGAAATAATATTTACATTCATTATCATGAAACATAGTTTATAAATCAAATTAAAAAATTATTTGAAAAAATATAATTCCAAAAAATTCATGATGTTAGAATATACACTCAGTCAGCATGATATTAATAAAATTTAAGAAAACATTTTTTTAATTATAATCAAGGTATCATCATGTTCTCATAATATCATATGAATTTCAATATCCATTTTATAAAAATTACATTTTAAGGTAATTAAAATTAAAAAATAGGATGAATAAGTACGAAAATTATAATAATAAGAGAGGCGTGTGTCCATATCTAATTATAATTGTGCAATTGTTATTAATGTATATATAGGAGTATTGAATAGGGAACCCACTCAATACATGAACAATAATGGAAATTAATCACATATATTGTTACTGACATTAATATATTGTAAATATATTTAATATTTCTATATATTTTATTAAAACATTAAACAATCTCCTCAAAATACAATGGAGTTACAATTGTTGACAACCGACAATACATGACTAATCATGGATTGAATACTTATGAGGAATATAGAGAAAAAGTAGGTAATCAGTGTTGTATAATAGACAACCTAGGGGTTTTAAAAAAAATTGATTTATTTTTTTAAATTAATATTTTATAACCTATTTATATATTCCTTATTCATTTCCTTGTTCACTCATTCCAACAATTTTAATCAAATCTTAATTGGAATAAGATTCTCATAATCATTTTACCCCTAACAATTTTGGTAAATTTTTAAATTATAATGATTTCACCTAATGTTATTCTATATTTTATTTAATTCTACCTCAATGAAGTCACCATGTGAAATGTGAACTGTAATGGAAAGTTATATGTTAGGTCAAATGAGGTTGAAAAATACAAAATTTCATTATAGTTATATAACTTTTTTACTCATTAAATTTATATTTTTTCTATGATTTCTATTCACCGTGATGTTTATCAAATGTATGAAAAACATTTATAAGAAATTACATGTTAGTAATTATGTAGAGGTAGACCTGTTATGCTAGAAATGTTTTTTGAATTATGGTTATAAAATAAGCATTAGAATCTCATTCATAATTATGGTTTATATTGATGGTTTTTTCTAACATAATTAAATTTCTATTAAAATTATTTTCAATAAAATTGAAACCACTTGTAATAAAATTTATACATATATAAATATTTTGAGTTATTGTTAAATTTTTTAACAGTGATTTTATTTTAAAATCATTAACATAATTTCAATATTGAAAACATGTATTTAAATAAATTACACATTCTATATAAATTTTACAAAAAATTCGAATTTAGTTTTTTAATTTAATAAAACAGTTACAATATTCTTCTTGAAAATTATTGAATCCATTTAGTATTTCCTTAACTATAGAATTTTAAAAATTTACATAGTATAAAGTGTTTATTTATTTTCCACCACATCTATAATAAATATAGGTGTCAATGATAGAAGTCAAAATTATTTTTGGTGAAATGATTGATTTGGGAAATGTTTCAAAATAAACCTATCACAAATACTTTTTCATTATTTGTGTTTCTATGTTTAAATTTATTTTTTTCAACTGTTAACAATTTATATTAGAATGTCTATTGACTCCCCTCATTGGGTGATTAAATATTTTATATATTTCCATTATTTTGATCTAGTGAAATCATATACATTTTGATAAAAAAAATACATGGGTTGGAGGGTCATTTACAATCATCCTAGAGTTCAAAAATATTGAATATATTATAAACATTGGATTCATGAATTTTAATTATACACAAGACAAAATTATAATCCTTAGTGAAATTCTCTTTTTAATAAATTACTTATCAATGTTTGAGTTATTTTATCCTGATTGTTATAAATTTTTATCCATCTAAGAGTGTGACTAGTGAAAATATGAAGTTATATTACATTTCAATGATAACATGGAGAAAAAAAGAAGTTTAGATGTTTCAGTTAAATCTAATGTAGTTTTTTTAATCATTTGATAATTTTCAGGTCTAAATACTTTCTATATAAATAAAACAAACAATTTGATATAATTATTATTTTATTAAATTAAATCATCCATAATTATATAATTGAGTTCATGGGATGCATTAATATTTAAAATCACTTACTTATTGGTAACAAATTTCAATCATTATTTGGAAGAATTTGTTTCTATTGATTTTGTAAATTATTTTCATTATGATGTTATAATATGTATGTTTGGATGAATTTTATGTAGCCTCATTTTTTAATTTTTTAAATAAATTAATTGAGAATCAAATATAATTAATGGTTAAAATTGGAATTTATAGGAAAATTACTTTTTTTAATCAATATATGGTATTTTTTAATTCCTAGAATAATTTTTTTTCTTTTTCCCCTGAAATTGATCAATTTATATTTATTTCTTTCTCCTATTTTATATAAAACATTTCAAAATAATATTAATGAATTTTAATAAAAATTTAGTTGTGAATGTCTAAAATTTTATTGGATAATTTGAAAAATCATTCAATCATCTAATGATTTTTTTAATATCTTTTTTGTAATACATTTTTATATATCACATTGATTGAAATAATTATGTAGGTTCTATATTGATTTTAATTAAATAATTGACGTTTTAAATTTAATAAATTTTATAATATGTGCATTTTGATTAAATTTTGATGTTGTCTATAAGGAAAATGATATAGTCATAATGTTTATCCTAACATTAATAAGATCACATCAATGTAGAAGATTATTAACATTATGGTAATTTCCCACTCTAATTCATAGTTTAATGTTACTCTAAATAGAGCTAATATTTACTAACATCATCACTAATCTTCCATGCGCTATGTATATGTGCTTCCAATCAATCTAAATCCTATGTAAGGGTAGTACATCACATCTCCATACTGTGCAATGGTACCCCACCATCACCATAAAATATGAATGGTCTTGGGATCTATTGTGGTGAAGGGTACCATGTTTTATTTAGTTATGTTAAGATACATAGAATGTGATTTAATAATACCATCACACTATAAATAATAAAACCAAATCAAATGGGGGATCAATGAATATATCATAGAATAGATAATGTTTAATAAAATAAGGTTGAATAATCCTCTATGATTTTCAATAATCCTATATAATAGGTGTTTATTATATTGAAAAATAATATTTGGTCCTGAAATTATTAATATGTTTAACAAAAACATATTTAAAGTGTCATGTGGGATTAGATTATGTGTTCATATTATGAGTTTGTGATGTGGGTGTTGGCACTTGAGAGAATTAAAAATTTTTATGACCTTCACTATAAATAGTTTTTTAAAAATTCAAGGAAAAGGTTAGGGATCTAATTCCATAATTCATTATTTATAGAGTCTGTAGATGTTAAAGTAGGGATATATAATCACTAGAGAATCAACTTATTTTACTATTTATATTTAAAATTATTTTATTTATAAATTTATTGTATTTTTTTTAATCAAATATAATTTTTAGAATATGATTTACTATAGACAATAAGATTTAATTATAATATTCTTACTAAGTCCCAAATATTTTGTGGCAACTATCATGAGTTTACAATCAATTAATGAAATTTATTTTCATTAAACAACCAATACATGTTGGTAATAATTGAAATCCTTCATTATTAAACACCAAATGTATGAAAAAATTCATACATGAGGTTTTAATGTCTTATATTGTAGCTAATAATAATTTAACAATAATTAATTTTCATTCAAACCATCATCATCTATACATATAAATTTTGTTGAATCTGTATTTTATAGACTATTCCTCTCACAAATTTATTGGAAACACCATAACCGTAATAATAATATCATTTTTAATCACCATATTTATTTTATCACATAATATTTATGAATTAAAATTAAATATCTTGTAATATTATGTTTTTTGATTCTGTAAATTTATATAATTCATTCTTCTTTCACTATTTTTCTCATTTTTATCAATGTTTAAAAAAAATTCCAAAACATTTACCAAAATAATATTTTGAAAACCAAACCACCAAAATTATGTTTTTCTTTGTTTTTATTATTTAATTATATTAGATTATTATTTTTTAACATCCCAACAATATGGGTTCAAATATAATCACTATTTTTTAGTTTTATGTATGAAATAAAATAATAAATTTAAATAAATATAACGATATATTTTTCATGGACTCTTCAATGATGGTATTTTCCTTTATCATATGCTTTCTAGGAATGACATTATTTAAGAGGCTTCATGAGAATTATATAGCACCATATGGGCTTATTTACCACATATTTTATTAATATGTTGTTATTATGAAGATGAAAATATTTTATTGAATGTAGGACGCAATGGATTTTTTGTAGTTTTATAAACTGATAAAATATTTAATGTAATAAATTTTTTATAAATAAATGATAGTTGAAGGATTAAAAATCAATGTGGATCATTATATTTAATTTTAATTTATTAATATAAATATTTTATTGAATTGTTTCTTTTTTAGATGTAATGATATTTTTTCAAAAGGGTGTGTGTGGATGATATATAACAGAACAGTTAAAATTGGAATAGGTTTTCATGGAAAAACAATTACTCCTATCAATGTCCCCATATAATTTCAATCATATATGGATTCATTATAAGTAGCAATACTTAGATATTAAATAATCATGACTTATGTCATGATTTCACAAAGAGGATGTTTTTTGGTTTAGAGATTTAGGGAACTATGCCAAAACTATTACATTACATCTCATATACATCAAAGTAGACACTTCTACTCTATAAATTTTTTTCAAAACAATAAAACTTCTTAAATAAAACAACAATTATTTTTGTCATTTAAATATTCATAAATTTTTCAGTTTTCATTCATTTCCTTATTCCCTATGTTAAACATTTCAAAAACATGGGATGAGCATAAAAGGCTCATTATGGGATATAAATTAAGGAAAGAAAATAATAGTCCATGGATACATACAAGTCAATGAAATCAAAAACTTCAATCATAAAATAAATTCCATTTAAAATACATCGTTAATTAATTATATTTACGAATAAAACATAGAAATAATATATCATAATGGTAATATGAGGAATCCAAACCATACCTACATTGGTCATTATGGGCATGAATGAGGCATGGCTTTTGTCTCCTACCCGATTTATTACGAGGTCTCAGAGGTAATCAAAAAGAATGCTTGGACCTAGTGGCGTACCCTTTCACATTCATTCCTCATCTTAAAACTCATTTCCATGTCTTGATTTCCCCTTTCGTTCTCGTTTATGGATTTTTTTGGTTCTCTGTTTATTCCTACGGAGCAGGTCTGCCATTCTCTAGTCACCACTACCATTTTTCCCAGATCCATCAGGTGGGACTCCATTATGGTCTATTATGATGGCTTCCTCAATGATTTGGGTGCTTCTGGTGTCTTCTAGTATGGTGGCACATTTGGGGGATTTGTTTGTTGTTTGTTTGGTGTGTCGGTTTCATTCATTCTTTCTGTTTTCTATGCCAAGGGAGAGCATTGGTGTTTTATCGATGGAGATGATTTATTCTGGACGATGTTTCTTGCTGAAAATCTAGTTTCGATTAAGGGTTTTTGTGTCTCCGATGTTTGTTTGGTTTAGGTAAAGACTCTGTTTGATTCTGACATTCTTGATGGGTTTCAGTAACAATGGTGGTGGAGGTCATGCATTTGGAATCAAGACATCAACATGAATCGTGGGTAACAGTGATGATTTTGGTATTGAATTTTATTTGGTTCTCCCTTAGCTGTAATGTGATGGTATTTTTGTGGTGTTTTTTTGGGTCATGTTTTGTCCTAGAAAGGTTTCTTTTCCCAGCCTGTTAATAGTTAGTTTTGATGATATGATGGTTCTCACATACCCTCAATGTGATTTTTATGGTAGGGTCTCACTTAAAAAAAAGTGTTTCAAAATTTAAAAAAAATTGATTTTCAGTCACATTACTGAATGCATTGGATTGCTACTTCAGGATCACCCACCCTTAGGTTATCCCAAATCCAACCGTATACATGAAAAATCCATTATAACCATAATATATTCATAACAAAAAAACATTCATAAATAAAGATAACATTTCCACCTTACAATCACAATATATAATTTCCAGATATATTATATAATCAATTTATTATCAAAACCAATTTCAATAATAAAATACATAGAATATTATTTGGTATTTATTTACCATTAAAATACTATATGACTTGTTAATGATTCCAAATATCAAATAATACTCGTGGTGGCAGAAAGTATGTTGTCACACTTTCGTTAAAAAGAATAATGCCCATTTTCATTTAGTAAAATGCATCGTAAAACATAATATTACTTTTGAAAACCATTGAATTAAATTAAATTAAAAGGGGTATAAATATACACTGTATTAACGAGGGATATGATTATTATCAAAATATACCTCAATTAAAGGATATTGAGAGAAATTCCCTTACATTGATTATAACTTCTCTCTTTGATTCATTATATTGCTTAATAATAAAATTAGGTAAATTTATACGTGAATCATAATCATTATATTTTTTCATATTCATTTTATATTACTTATCATCATGTTATAAAATCAAATAATTATTTAGGATCATATCTATCGTTTTCACGATGTTCGGTACTTGAGTTTAAAATGATCTTTTTTAGTGTAAAATGTTCATGTAGTAAAAAGATCATCATTAATAGAATTTCATTCAAGATTTAAGTATCATATATATCTATATTATAGGTATTTATATCTACTATATATGTATTTAGAATAGTCCATAACATTGGGAGACAAAAAATGAATGCACCATTCATGGAGACAGTCGGTCGTACATATGCTTCAATGCTACATTAATTTATATGTCATACTAAATGATAAATTGGTATAATATAATTATAGTATAATACATATGTTATATATATGATATGTTTTTGTTAATATCATCCTATAAACATTCTATGTATGTCATGAATGGGTCATATAACTTTGAGGGAGAGGTAGTCCCCATTTCCATAAATGAAATTATCGTATTTAAGAATTATGGAAAGCTTAAAGGTATGAAGTAATTATAATCTACAAAATCAAAGAGAAAATATAAATAAAATATATATCATGTATAAATATATTTCCATCATAATGTCCACTATGAAAGGTGATACTGTAAAATTGAACAGTCATCCTTTTGTGAGGCGGCTGTTTGTCGTACACCGAAACATTTGGTTCACATCCATTATATGTGTGTGTGTGTTTTTATAGTTTGAATCTGTATCATGAAGAAATCCTAGAATATTGAAGATTAATTTTTTATGTAATAAATTAATATGAATATAATAGGGAGTGTACGTTGAAAATAAATGAAAAGAACTTGATAATAGATATTACCTTTAATTCGGGTAAATTTTTTTGATTTGAGCCAAAAAAAATTATTGAATTATAGTATGCCTATTGTATGAAATAAATGTTTAAGGGGGGATGTTGTTAAGTTATTTGTATTGAATTTTTATGATACAATGGTTTGTAGAGTTATTAGTTATATTGGTCGATATGGTGGCCTTTTATAAGAAGCAGGTGGGGCACTTTAGGAAGGTTATGAAATTATATTTTTTTATAAAGTTAATATTCATTTTCAAATGGTCCCAAACACATTTATTTAAAATATAAGAAGATTTTGGGTATATATATTCTCAAATAATTGGTTTTAAACATGTTTAGTTCACATAAATAATCCTATCATTTAGTTATAACCCTTCATTAAAATCATAAACTCTTACCATGTATTATTGTATTTTCTTAATATACAGTCACTAAATTTACTATAAAATGCCAATAAAATCATATGTGGATCATTAATGACATTTTAAATATTATATAAGTCAATTTTACAAATCATTAATTTTTAGGACTATTGTAAAAGTTAATAAAATTTTCTTTTTTTAAAACACATCAATGTCAATCTTGACACTATATGGTAATTTATTTTTCTTAAAGTCATAACAACATAATTCACCCAGAATAAAGGAACTACCTCAAATAATATATGTCAATGTTATCCATAAAATTATTTCATGGAATAAAAATATTCACCTTAAATTTATTTTAATATGTATATTAATTTTTTTTGAATCCATAATAAACTAAGCAACCACTGCATCATCATTGGTTCATAAATAAAATCATTTTTTAATGTCTAAAAATTATTAAAAAATAAGATGATAAAGGATTTAGTCCAACTTTATCTATGATACATTTGTGTATGCTTTTAACTAGTACATTAGAATTAGACTACTATTGAACACCTTATTAACCATTTTTCAAAACATTTTTGCTAGATGGATTCAGCTTGGTGACTTTAATACCATTTTGAGGCCTGAGGAGAATATTGGGAGTAATTATTGTAGAGCATCAGCGAAAAAAATTCCCTTTCTGCATTGATCATTGTAGATTGTATGTAGTTCCCATCTCAGGTGCAGATTTTACTTGGTGAAAATACACTCTAAATGGGACGCAAGAAAGTAAATTAAATAGGTGCTTTTGTACAAATGTATGATAGGAGTGATATGATGGAAATTTCTGGCATGACTCTTCCCAGACATCATTCGGATTAAAATCCAATAATGACTGATCTCTCTTTTAGTAACTTGAGCTCAGCACCTACACCCATTAAGTTCAATAATGTAGGGTTGGTTGTGCCTGGGTGTAGGGAAATTATATTGGAGGCATGGAAATCAGATCTATCAGGTAGCTCGTTACACATTTTAACCTCCATTTTGAAAACTGTGAAATATAGACTCAAAGAGTGGAGTAAAAAATCCTTATCCCATATTGTGAATGATATTAAAGAGCCTAAATATCATTTGTTAAGTTGTAAGCAGGGGAATATGCATCAGGACACCCCATCTCAAGAAGAGATTCAAGCATCCTCAATGCTTGATAATTGTTGACCCTTAATGAAAATATGGACCGGAATCAGTTTAATGTTAAGTGGCTTAAGGATGGGGAATTCACAATTTGTTCACTGCATGAACATGGAGTAAAATGTTAAAAAAATATTAGGGCTTTAAAGATTGATGATGCAATTCTCACATATGAAAATGACAATGCTAATGTTGTGACTTGTTAATTTGAAAAATTATATTCTGATTCTGGGGAGAATAGCTCAAATAAAATTATTTGATGTGTGGAATGCAGTGTGGATGATGAAAAAAAATAAAATTCTCTCTGGGAAACCTTCTCAAAAAGAAATTCATTTGTCACGTTTTTCCTTAAATATGGAAACTTCTGCTGGTCCTGAAGGTTTTAAAAACGTTCTTTATGTTTTACTTTGATATCATTCACATTGATGTGATCAATGTTGTTGAAGAATTATTTAATAATTTCTATATGCCATTTGGGATGAATTATAATTTTATTTCATTGATTTCGAAGAAGTAAAATGCCTTAGACATCAAAGATTTCATGCTTATTACTATTGGGAACTCTATTCCTATGGTAATTTGAAAAATCATGGCACTCTGACTAGGTAAAGTTGCCAAAATTCTTGTCTCTATCAATCATTATGGATTTGTTCCTGGGTGAAATATTCAAAATTTACTTTTTACTGCTTTATATTGTATTAATATTATGAAATTTAATGTTCAACATGGTAATAAGGATATGATGGTAGACATATCGATGTCCTTCGATACAATAAGGTATTACTTTATCTTCTCAATTCGTATGATGCATGTATTTTTAGAGAAATTCATTGGTTTGGTCTTTTATACATTGAAATGTTCTTTTCGATCCATTCTTGTCAATGGATCCCCCATAGGTTTCATTCAATGTACTAGAGGATAAAGGCAAGGTGATCCTCTATCTAGGATTTTGTTCTCTATGGCTGAGGATTATCTGAGTGTGTGTCTTCATGACCTTGTCAACGATGGTATATATCAAAGAATGGGGACAGGAAGGAATTATTCTACTCCATCATAATTAGTCTATAATGATGACATACAACGGCATTGCAAGGATATCATAAAAATAGTCTATTATATTAAGAACCTATTTTCACATTATGAAGAATTTTCAGGTTAGGTAATCAGCTGGAATAAATCCTATGTTTTTTTTATGAAGGATTTAGAATCCAAAAGCAAAATAGTGTTGCTTGTAGACTTGGTGTCAAAAGTGGTACACTAACATTTAATTACCATGGGATTACTTTGTTTTGGGGAAGGGTGAAATGTGCACACTTATAGGGTAGTTGTTTGAAAATTACCAATCAGTTGGATAGCTGGATAGGGAAGACCAGGTCCCCAGATGGGAGAGTTTTCCTTGTCAACTCGGTTATCACTTCTATGGTTGTCTACTCCTTTTCTATTTATAGTTGGTATGTAGCACTTCATAAAGAACTGAGTTGAATGATACAAATCCTCATTTGGACTAGCTCTACTCTAGATAGGAAACTTGATAATGTTTCCTGGAAAAATAGTATCATGCCATTAAACTTGGTATAAATAGTTATTAAAGATGTCAGATTATTTAATAATGCTCTACTTCAAAAATTATCTTCGAGGATTCTCTCAATACCCGATTTCTCTCTAGAATTTCAGGTTGAAAGGTCTATTTATAGACTTCAAAATAGCATGTGTGTCTATCAAAAATCCTCTATGAGGTCTTCAATATGTACCGCATATTCAAATATCATGTCTCATTTGATAGGGCCGGAATGTCTTGGTTCTCATCTCATTTTCTCGAGCACTCTTTTGTTGTCCTCCCCTATGAAGGATTTTTTTAATATCCTACATTCTGTGAGAAACATGTCCATCTATGAACTGAATGTCAATGATGATGCTTATGATATCATTCCTAGTAATCATCATATGGAAAATACTAACTATGATTGTAATGATACTGACCCTTTAATTTGGAAAGCTATTATCGATGGTTCCTTTTCTAGTTGGGATTGTTATAATCTGTAATTTGGTGTGAGTTCTGAAATCCCTTCATGGTTGGAAGGCTTTCACCAACCCTACATTCCACTATGTGATTATCTGTTGATATGGACAATTTGGGAAATGAGACTGCTTATTCAGTGTGTGTTGCAGTGTAAAGGATTTAATATGTCTTCAGTATGTCCCTTATTCATTAACTATGATGAATAAATTTCACATCTGTTTTTACATTTTGTATTTTCTGCTCTCCTATGGAAGTATGTTCAATCGTCATTCTACCGTTGCCTGGATTTTTACTCATTTGATTTACTACTTAGTTCAACCCTTATGATTGTTTTCCGTGATAATGTGAATCATTATTTATTCTTGATATTGTCTTGGTTTTCTCTTTTATCTTGAAATGTCAGAACAATATTGTCTTTAACAATGTGAAGCCTTTCATCAGAGACAGTGTTCTGGTAGTACATAAAATCATCATACATGCATCAATGATTCAAACATGGTATATGAACAATGATGTATTTGAATTTATTCTCTTGAGAGATCTTAGTGTTCGTTGTAGGGAAAGGAATCCTAAAATGGTCACGTACATTTGGTGGATTCCAACTATTTCTGAATGGTTGAATGTGAATGTCGATGGGGTTGCCTTTGGTGCACATGGTCCTGCAGGATGTGGTGGAGTTTTCCGAACGCATCAGGGCTTCATCAAGGGCTTTCTCTTTCATTATGTTGGGTATGATCATGCGATTGAGGAAGAAGTTTCGGCTATGATCAAGGCTATCAGGTATGTGGTGCGTTATGGTTGGCATAGAGTTTGGTTAGAGTCGGATTCCATTATTGCTGGAAAATTTCTAAAGATCGATCTCAGAATGTTCCCTGGAAGATGATGTCTTCTTGGATCTCTTGTCTTATACTTGTTGAATGCTTATGACTCGATGTCTCTCATGTGTATAGAGAAGCTAATCAGGATACTAATGCTCTCTCTAAAGGGTGATCAGGGAGGTTAGTTTCAGTTGGTTATTTGTTCTGCCAGTCTATTGTGTCAGTTTGGTTTGCAATGATTGAGAAGGTTCTTTGTATACAGGGCATTTTAAGGCATCCTGTTTCTGAGTAACATTGTACTGTGAATTCATTTTTATAATAAATAGTTGGGAGTAGTTTTCTGCCTGTCTCTAGATCCTTTTGGCTATAAGATTATAAAGGAAGTATTTTTATATATCTAATGACTATTTATAGGAAAATATATCAGTTAGAGAACCTCATATTAATATTGTTTTAGTAAAAGATACAGGGTCATGTTATATTTATCTTTTTTTGTTAAATATTATAAAAGGTCACTATAAGATCAATGTGAATCCATGGGGTCCCAAAATCGACCCAATGATTTCTATGATCCGAAATATATCATACAATTACATTTGGACACTTGTTAGGGTAGATTTATATTATTATGGTATTATTTTTTACCCTTATTTAGCTGATTTTCCCTTTATCCATGGATAGTAAAACTAATTATTGAAGTTAGTAGTTATAATGTCCAAATATATAAGGTACCTATTTACAAAATTTGGACCTCCTAATTACAAATATAGAATACAGTTTTTCAAATTCAAAACACATAATTGGAAGAAAATAGTTTAAAATTAATTCTCTATTGTCAAAACTAAAATCCTTCTTTTTAATATGTAAAAACGACTAAAATATTGACATTTATTTATGTCCTATTAAAATGTGAAATAACTCCCAATGAAAACAATTGGATTAAAAGATAATAATATATTATATTTATATGTTTAAACATAAAATTATATGATTTAACCATATAAATTATCTCAATGGAAAAAAGTTGTTTTCAATTAAAAATTAGCATACTTTTAGTACTCATAAAATCATGATTGTAATTATGAAAATATCAAAAAATCATCCAAATTAAAATTTGATGTCCCACTCCTAAAAAAGAAGTTAGTTTTTTCAAACAAATCATATAATGATGTCAAAAATACATTTAAAAATTGTTTTCCATTAAATACCGATAAAACTACACTTTTATAAAAATACATCTTTTATTTGAAAAAGTAAATTTTTTGTTATATAATATATAGAAAACATAAAAGATTTATTTGAAACATTTAATTTAATATATGAAATTTATTTTTCATTAAATATATATCCATAAGGAGTGATATGATTTTACAAAAAAAAATAATCCACTTTTTAAATAGGTCACTATAAAAACACATTCATTGTATTCAATAGGTTTTTACGTCCATTTATAAAAACTTTTCTAACCAATGAATCATTATTTAATCATTTTTAAACCATATTTTCATAATTTATTGGATACTATTCATTTAGACCATTTCAACGACTATGATTTGAATCATAATCTGTTGCTTCATAACCTACTAATAGGGTTGCCCTGTGATGGCTTTATTGACTAGGTATGTAAACATCAACTAGTGTCAGATGCATCTATTATTGAGCTAATAAGGACTTTTCTATTTGTTGACTTCTTTGACAGAAAATGTTTCCACATCCACTGTGAAATGATGTTTCTTCATACAGAGGATTATGCTGTTTCAAATGTTCAAACAGGTGTGATACAAAATAGGTTTTTGGACATACAAATGACTCATCTAGTTGATGTTTTTAGGAAGATAAGGAATCCATGGGTAATTGTGTACATTTTTTTTATACCTTCGATCAGAATGTGTATCTTTATAAATGTGTATGTAGGTGCTTCTAGTGCACCAAGACCATGAGGATGTGTTTGTGTTTTTTAGACTATTTGTGGTTTTTTGGAGGGATTTTTTTATCAATTTATTGGTATTAGATTTACTTTCAAATATATTACATGGGTGATAATTCAGGCAATCAAGTATGTGGTATATTATAAATGGAATTTTATTCGGATAGAATCAAACTATAAACTTCTGTTTCAAGACATGGAAAAAAGAATGTGTAATGTTACATGAAGAGTGATCCTTAATTGGTTTTAATGACTTAATCAGGTAACTTATTTAAACTTGATAGTATCGAATTCATATATGGTGTCCAATCAGGTGGTGGATACATTTTCCATGAAATCACTCATGGTGATGGATATAATGTGGTCTTTTACGGCCCCAAATTACTGTTACTCAATGGTGGAGGCATACATGTGTGGTGTCATGTTCTATCGGTTTTGTATAAAACCTTTTTTGTTTGAATCATCATAATTTTTTCTTAATAAATTTTCATATGACATGTTTACACCGTATCCTAGTCTTTTGGTATATTTTTTAGTATTATTAAAAGTTGTTTGAAATGAAACATTTCAGAAAATCCATTATTACTTGTTGAGTACACTATCAGAAAAAGGTCCTATTTAATGTAAAATTTAAATCTTATTCATAAATATCAATATATAAGAAAATTTATTATTCTATATATAAATAGATCATTAAATCATTCCTCCCTTTTTGGAATTGCATTAATGATATGTTGAATTTTTTATAGAAAATTCAATGGTAATCCTACATCAGAAAAAAAAATTTAACAAAACAATAACATTAAATGATATAATAATAAGTACAATGGTTACCAAAGATAATATATACTAGTATTACATGCAAGAAAACATGGATATGGATGAAAACTAACAATCATGTTTTGACGGAGAATAGTAGAAAACATGATAAGGAGAAATTTAACTACTAGAAAACCATAATCATATGACAGTTTAAACAGTTATCCATTCCTTTATAGGAAAAACAAATGGACAATTTTTTTGTTTCTTTTCTAATATTTTAGGAATTTATTTCTGATATTTACTAAGAACATAATGAAATATTATTAATTTTCATGTATATTTTTATCCTTTAATAAATTTCTAACACAAAATCCTCTTTTATCTAAATGATGAGTATTCAAGATGACATGGTCACACCTAATGCACTAGAGTCAATTCTAGAGAATATCATAAACCAAAAAAAGAAGGAATACATTTGACCCTATCATTAGATAGTATCCAAATAAAAAATTGTTAGTACGATAACAGATAAACCAAAATAATGATAATATTTTATAAAAATAAATTGTACTCTTAATCTATAATATTCAACAAATAATATCCAAAGTTCAACAATAACCATCCAATATAATATTCGTCTTTAAATTCCTCAAAATTATCCAAAATAAGACTGAAACAAAAAACTCCGAAGAATTTGATTGAATACTAATTCACAATAAATCATACCATATGTCTCCAAATAACATTGACTACACATAATGTCTCATACTATAAATTAATTAACCTTATAATATATTCTCCAAGACATGTTAAACAAATCAATAAATAATAAAAATCACTATAATTCCACATTAAAAACATATATTCATAAAAAATAACATTCATCCATAAATTTTTATAAACCAACCCAGGTCTACCCTAAAACAGTCCCCTAAAATTTCTACGGAATATCTTGAGGGGCATTACTGATCCCCACAGACTAGTAACCAGGGTCGGGAATCAAAAATAACATGTGGGAATATTTTGTTTAATAAATAAAACACAGGAAAATAAAAAATATCGCCAATAAAAAAATAATAGCAGTGGAAAAAAAGGAAACCACACTTTCCTCCATGTGTCCTTCTAGGTCACCACCCAACTAAATATCAACTTTTATCCAATTATGAGATACACAATGAAGAGAACCCAGGTAATATAAAACTTCAACTAAAATGATAATGTAGGTGTGTGAATTAAATTTCTCAGTAGGGATTCGAACAAAAACCAAAAAATCTAACATCTCATTTCCTGAAAAAATCCATCAACAAAAGATTGAAATAAAAAACAAATAGAATAATGGTTTTTACATTTTAAAATATGCGACATGTTGTTATCATTTAAAATATAATCTCACAGACACTACCTACTATTTCCATCAAAAATTTTCATTTTATAAACAAAACCCAAAAAAAATACAACAAAGCTCAGAAACAGTAAAACATGTATATTGTACAAGATAGAAATAAACATGTACAACAGAATGTAAATAATAAATGTAAATTATTATGTAACCATGGGTGATCCTAAGCATACCTAGAAGGCACCAGGAGGTAATTGTTTCATAACGTCTTGTCGGCGTATGTTGAAGCTTTTACGTCTATAAATAACAAGCCTCCCTAAAATTGACCAAATCGAGTGGAAAAGCCCAGCTATACTAAAAAACAATCTTATGATACCATCACATTTTATTGGGGTTGATAAAAAAATATCACTGGATCATCTAAAATATTCCCATGAATACATGGTGGTTATAATGATAATGAGTAAGTCAGCGGTCCTCACACACGTGACTCATCTCACCACACTTGCCTACCAAAAACACAGATGCTTCCATTATATTCACCCATTATGGTTTACCCAAGACAAAATTCCCCATTAACATATAAAATAATTTCACATTAAAAAAAAGTTCCAAATGGGCCATTATAATATCTTAAAATTAAAAAAAATTCACCAAACAATACGGTTGGTAAAAGAGAACACGGTTTTTAGACAAAATATTTTCTAATAGATCATACAATCATCGTTATTTGTGTTCGAGGTACCAAACCGGTCATCACATTACAGAAACCATTAAATCACTTCATAGAAAATAAAAGTGTTACTTTAGTTATAGATATCCAAAAACATTACACAAATTATAACACAAAAACCAATTTTTCCATTTTCAATGTCAAATCGGACCATGTTCAAAAAAACATTCACAAACAATTCACAATGAAATAATGAGCCTTTAACCTTTTTAAAAATTTCATGAAAACATGTTCCATGAAAAAACGGTCCAAAACCATGAAGAATACAATTGAAACCATTTCATTAAAATCACAAAAAATCATTACCTAATTTAACATTACCATGTCTTTCAAAAACTCTAATGTGATGGAAACATTATATAAAAAACCAAACAATTTCTTAACTATTATATGAACAATCCAAACTATTTATTAACAATTTTGATAACAAGTAAAACATTTTATAACTTTTTTTAAAAAAAATGCAATAATTTATAAATAATTTTACAATCATACCAACTAATTTATTAAACATATTAAAACAATCAAAATTAACTATTAAAAATATCAGTAAGCAGACAAAAAAATCATCAAAGTTTTATAAATAGAAAAAATATTTTATTAATAATTAATTAAAATAGGAAAAATTTTAAAAACATATTGAATATTATATCTAAAGTGAATGTGATGGTTAAAAGATTATAAATAAAACATTTTTCATCTTTTGAACATGTTTTTAATAATCACCATTAATCCTGACCATAGAAAGTACTTCAAATTTTTTGTAACAAAACTAGCTAGATTGAAAGCAAACTTGGAAGTGAACAAATTCTATTCAGAAGGTGTTACCTAATAAAATATTTTAATTTACAATACTAATGTATCTAGTAGACTTAATCAATAAGGGAAATGATATTTCTCTTAACTCTAAGGTCTGATACCGTGACGCCGCTTTAGCGGATTGAAGAACTGATCCTCACAGTCCCTTCGCACACCATAAGAGAATGAAGAAATGGTTCTATTTAAAACTCAGTCATTTTGGTACGACTAAATCAATGAAAAACCCAGATAAATTGAACCAAAAATTTCACTGATAAATGGGTTCACAATCATAAAAAGGATGGACGGAGAACGGGAGGCTGAAGGTAGCCAGGCCAGAGTGAGAGAGGCTGTAGATGACAAGGAACGAGCCCAGGAGGCCTATGGTGGTATGGACAGAGAGTGGGGAGGTCAGAGGTAGCCTACTAAGAGTTCGGGAGGCCATGTGTGTTGCTGGCTGGAGAGTTGGTGCAAACTAGGTTTGTTGGCCAAAATACAAGGTTGAGGTGAGGTTGGGATCAGAGGGAAAGGCATGGATCGTGAGGGTGAGGCCGTCAGTGTGAAACGAGGGTAAGGGGTCGGTGAATCAGTTTTGGGTTTAAATTATTGTTTTCATTTAAGTGTAATGTAATAATAATATTAAAACCATATATGAAAATTATTATAATATAATAAATAATAATACTATTAATAATTATAATAATAATTAAAAAATAATAATAATAATAATATAACTGAATAATAAATATAATAATAATAATAACAACCACAACAATAACAAAAATTATACAATTATAATAATGATAATTCCAATAATAAAAATAATTCGTATAACAATAATAATAATATTATTATTAATATTAATAACAATTTATCAATAATTATATTAACAACATGTTTTAAAGAATGAAAATATTATTGTCATTTCTTATTAATAACAATATTTTTTTTATTCACAATAAAATTTTTATTATTATAATTGAAACATTAAACTCATTTTATTTAAATAAAATTCTATTTATTTTAATGTACTGATATATACGGGGGCATCCAAGCCGACCGCACGGCTACCGACCACCGTGTGACGACCGTACATGGGTCTGAAACCCAATAAAACTGTTAATCATAATAAATTTGAACTATGAACCAACCCAAACCCAGGCGCGAGGACCCAAAGTCATGAAGAAATAAAATTTAAAAAAATTTAAATTTCGGGTGTGACAATTCTCACCACCAATGAATCATTATGCACCGAAAAAATTCACCTAGCCGAATAATAGACAAAACAAGAATACATGCCCAATTGTATCAAAAATGAAACCACAATATAAGAGAATGAGAGAGCACAAGAGATTTCTTCCCACCACAAGAACTCAACTACTATAGAAATTTAACACCCAAACATATCACCCTATGAATGGGGCAGATGTCGGAACTCCCATCTGATCCAATCTAACTTCTATAGAATGAGAAAATAACACCTCCACTTAATCATGGACCTCTATACCCAAACCAAATAACCCTATCTCTATTGAAAAATATCTGAGTAGAACATTAGCCAAATAGTGAACTCAAGAAAACCCATAAAAATAACTTCATTTATAGGTATTAAAATCTCGGAATGATCACATCTAAACAGAGATCAGCCGCTACAAGGACCAGTAAATCTTTATGAAAATAACACGATTCGAAAAGCTATAATTAGGAAATTGGGGCAGTTTGGATTACAGTAGAATGATTATTTCATAAATTCCCGACAAAACATTGAACATACAACAATGTTAAAAATATTAATAGCTTAAAAAATAATAACTAATGGACATTAAATGTTCCACCACTAACACGGAGCACCAAACCACCACAAAGGCTCTTCAAACTTGTTATATCCTGATTGTGTGCGACCATCACTACAAGAGATGTGATGGGTCTATGATAGCTGAATCATATGTTTCATCATAGTCTGGCATTGAAATTCTTCAGTCACAATGCCTTCTTTAGTCGACTATTCCTTAAAAAAAATTCATATGACCCAAACGTCCACTATGATGAAACATCCTCGAAGGGATTCCACATGATGACTTCACGTCCCCATACCAGACCCCCTAGTGGCACACCACAGAACAGTTCAAAAAACATGAAGACATAACCACTACAGAGAACTATTTATGAACATGCCTCTCTAGTACACATTATTTTTCCAATGTTTAACCATCAAGAGCTACTAGATATACTGTATTTCTATCCATTTGTGATCTGTATCCTAGCATAGCTAAGAACTCATCATCCAACAGATTCTAAAAAAAATGGTCCTTAGAAGGTAGGACATTCTCTTTGATCTCTAGATGTAGACCCCTCATGAAGAGAGAAAACTCATCAAATTTTAAGATTCTACATCTGAAGAAAAGAAAACAATTTCCTTAAATTGATTAATATATGATTTCACCATCCATTAACCATGTTGAATACACATGAGCACTTATAATATCTTCATATTCTTCTTTTGATGTGTGAAACATTGGATGAAGAAAGATTTAATGGCATCCCACATCATCCCAACATACAGTGATGGTGGGACCAAACAACTCACATTCTTCCAATGTTGGTCCTTCGAACAAACCCAAAACAATTCGCACTCTGACTGCATCAGGAGTTCCCAATACCCTAAGGACACACTTAACCTCTTGAATACCCTCTGTTTCATCTAATAAAACCTGATCACCATGAAGGACAAGAAACATCTGATAATGACCAAAGACTGGGCATGACTTACTATAAACCTAGTGAACCTTTCATGGTGGAATTTAATAAAAAACATATAAAAAATCCAAAACCATTTTCAAATAAAAGTATAATTTAACGTAACATCATGAGGAAAAAATTTTGGCTGAAAAACCAAACAAATAAAAACACAAACCAAATTTCCCTTTTCAAAATTCACTTTTTTGAATCACTTTTGAAAAATAACGGAAGGATTTTAATTTAATGTACATAACCTAGTAATCCCATGAATCGTTTCACATTTTTAAATTCAATTTCATCTATACACTCCAACACACACTTATTATGTATTCCATCACATGTAAAAATGTTCATAATGGGTACCCGATGATGAATGCAAACCTTTTCTCTAATAATTCTATGAAAAACCCATATTTTTAGACCAAGTGAATTCAATTTTAAAACCCATTTCATGAATTTTAATCCTATAATATAAATCATTTCCTTTTAAAAAAACTTTTTTATTTTCTAATGCACACTTACACCAACCATAACCACGAAACAACATAACATTCATGTTACTACTGAAGTGAGGGAATAATAGTCATCCTTATGCTGGAGACATGGTAGTCGGACATTCCCCATGTAAGTTTCATCAAAATGGAGGAACATAAACCATGTAATTAGACTCCATAAGGGTCACTACTTTAAGTAAAATAACAATGTAACATCGGCTGGCCTCAGTTTTCATCCCCCATTCAAAAATATAATATAATATAACAAGGACATAATGCCATGACTAGGCCAGGAAACTTGAAGTTCGAAATGAGCAATAGATCATGACACCCTTCTCGTAACAACCTATCGTATCGAAAGTACTAATATCTATATACAAGACACCCCAAATATTATAAACCTAGCTCTGATACAATATTTTCATGAACCAACCCTTGTCAATCTTGAACCTTTCACCAGAGCTGGTCTGCGGCATGGCTCGAGGGGTGTTCCTGATCCACACGAGCATTCAACAATATTTGGTCAACAAAAATAACATGTAGGTATGATTTGGACCATAAACAACACCTGAAAATAACAATGATTGACAATATTATAATGAATAATTTTAGAAAATAAAAAAATAGGAAACTGCACATACCAACATGTGGACCTCTAGGTCACTGACCATCAAAATGCCAAACATGCGAAAATGATGAAAAACTCATCCAAGAGAACCTATGTAATGGAATCTTCAACTAAATTTGTAATGTATGCATGAGCACTAAAATTCATAGTAGGGTTTCTAAGATACACTACTGAATCCAACGTCTCCCTTCCCGAAACATTCCATTAATATAAATTTTTTTAAAAAAAATTATGGTTTTCAAATTTTCAAATAAAGAATAAGGTTTTATAATTAAAAAAATTATCACACATAAACTATATACCACATCCAACATCATTTGTCTTTTTATAAAAAAATCCCAAAACAAATTATACCTAAGATGGGCTAATGTAAATGAGGTATACATTCCAAGCTGGAAATAGACTAGTAAAATGGAAAGTAAACATGAATGATAAATGAATAAGTAACCTTGGGTGATCCTATTCATCCCAATAATACACATTAGCATACTCATTTTGGATATGTGTACTGGTGTATGGTGATGCTCATAAGTCTATAAAACTTTGGTCACCCTAAAACTGACCAAATCGAGTGGAAATTCCCACATTCGAAATATCCAATCCATTGGGAATCGGCCCATCTAATTTGGTTTGATCAAAAACTATCACCCGATCAACTAAAAGACCCCCAAGGAATCAATGGTGGTTATAAAAATACCATGTAATTAGGATGGCCTTGCACTCGTGACTCATCTATCCTCACTTTCCTAACCAAATCAAGGATTCTTCATATTTATTCAGCCATAAAGGGTTAACCTAAATAGGAGTGCCCCTTTAAATATTAAATCATTTCACATTAAACAAAAATCCTTTTAGAACATAAAAAACAAAATATTAAAAAAAATTAACAAAAAAATATGGTTATCAAGAAAGTAAAATGTCTTTAAACACAATCTCTTCTAAAATTTCATACAAACATCATCATTTGAGTTGGCTATACCAAATTGGTTGTCACATAACATAATCAATTAAAAAAAATGTGAAAACACAACTATTTTCGATTGTAACTCTATTTTTACATAGAAAAAAACATTACCCAAATTATCACACAAAAACCAATTTTTTCATTTACAATTTCATACAAGCACATGTTCCAAACACATGTTCCCAAACACTTCACAACAATACAACATGAAATTTCCCCTTTTTCAAATCTCATCAAAAAAATTTCCATAAAATAACGTGATATAACATTGATGAATAAAATTGAATCCATTCCTTTGAAAAAAAAATAACCAAATTTTCTTAATCATGTCATTAAAAATCAAGAATGTGGTGGGAACATTGTAAAACAACCCTAAATATTTTATATCTATAATACGAACAAGCCAAACATATTATATAATATTTTATGAATAACTCAAATAGTTTATTAAATTTTTTGTAATGAGATGAATCAACAGATAAAAAATTTAATAAACATACAAAGTAATTTACAACATACAAAAAAATTATTCTAAAATAATTATAAACAGACGAAACAATTTATAATCAATTTTATAAACAAATCTACTAATTTATAAATAATTTATTCAAACTAGAAACACTATAAAAAACTATTGATGAGAATATCAATGTTGTGTTCCATGCTTAAATAATTCAAAAACAACATTTGATATCCAGTGAAATTTTTTTTATAGGCACAGTTAAACATGACCATATAAAGTACATAAAATCTATTTTTAACAAAACTAACAACATGAAAATACTAAATAAAAGTTAACAATGTTTATTGAGATGGTAAAAACTATGTTAACATTTTAATTAAAAACACTCATGTATTAAGTTGACTTAATTTGATTGGAAAACACATATCCACCTATATCAAAGGTGTGAAACCATGATGCCGCATCTGCAGAAGGAAGAACTGATCCTCAATGTCCTTTTGCATTCCGTATGAAACTGAAAAAAATGAGAAATAAATCTCAAACATTAGGGTTGGAAAAAATGGATAGAAAACACCCAAAAAATGAAAAGAAAATTCACTTTTGGGGGGGTTCAAATATGGAAAATTGTTGGGAAGAGCATATGAGGTAGAAGGAGGCATTGCCAGAGTGCGGGAGGCTAGAGGTGTCCTGGCCGGAGCACGAGAGAACAAGGGAATCCAATACAAATTGTGGGAGCCAGAGTGCATGACTGGATAGCTTTTTTGTGCTGGATAGTTTGGGTGGTTGAAATGAAAGGGCTAGGTGAGGTCATGGATGGAAGGTGAGGCAGGAAGTGTGAGGGTTAGGTGGTGATGGAGGTCAATGGAAGGGGGAGGATGTTAGGAGTCAGGGGAGATGGCTGAGTGTTGCCGGTGCAGGGGGGTCAAGGGCTGCTGGAGCATCAAGTAATGGGGACGAGGTGAGATGGCATGCACACAACGAGGGTAAGGGGAAAAGGAGATGATGTTTAGGAAATCCATTCTTTTCTATCATTTATTTATAATGTAATAATAATAATAAAACAAAATACGATAATTATAATAATAATAATAATAATAATAATAACAATAATAGTATTATTTTAAGGAATAATAATAATAATAATAAACTTATAAATAATATAACAAAATAAAAAATTTAACAATAATAACAAAATCAACTAGTACAATAATAATAGTAATACAATAATTATAATAATATTAAAAATAATAATAACAACAATCATTATTACAATACTAATATTATTAAAGAAAATTATTAATAATTATATTAACAACAAATTTAAAATAATAAAAATATTATTGTCAATTATTAATATTAAAAATATTATTATATACATAATAACATTATTATTATTATGTTCTAAAAAAATCAATTTATTTACATAATTTGATTATTTATTTTAAATGTTAGACATTTTCATGGGAACCCGTGCCAACAGTACAACTACATACCACCGTGTGTTGATCAAGAACAGGTTTGAAACCAACTAAAATTGTTAAAGGTCAAAAAATTTAAACTGACACCCTACATGGACCTTATCGCGAGAACCCAGAGGCAAGAAATAATAAAATAAAAATAAATTTAATAGTTAGGTGTGACAATAATCCACAAATGAAATCCCATTGTATTCTATTTTCCATTGTCATATAGTGTTCCCAAGTGTACAAACGTCTTCAAAAATAAAATTTATATCTTAATGACCAATTCATTTTATTATAATAATGATGTCCATTTACCAAAAATTAAGTTCAAAAATCAACATATTCTTGTTCTATTAAATAATTTAACTAAACTGAATATGTTAAACTAATGAGGGGATTCAAGTAAGCCAGTGGTATTCGACGGACCCTTGTCTCCCTTTAGTTGTGGTTTTGATTCCCATAACCTTACTAGACACGACATGTTGTCACCCATCACGCTGGTTGTCCTTTTTCTTGAAACATATCATTAATATATCATTCTAAATATTAAGATAATTTCCTATAAAATATCAATAACCCACATTATCCTCAGTGTTTATTTATTACCTTCAATTTTTCATCCCATATATTATTAATCAATAAATTCCTCAAATTCAAGGATCATATAAACCCTAATGGTTCTTTATATAAATATCAATTAAATAAAAGATAATTCTTCTACAAATTAAAAAACACAAGGGTTACAAATACTATATTTCCTCTAGAGTAATTTAAATGACCTTCCAAATTCTCATTGGCTTGAGAGCTCAACGAGTCATTACTTGGACTTAAGCGACATCCCTGAGGCACCAAAGGCTAGCAATAAATGCCGAATGGTTTCAAAACTCATGGGGAACGATTTACCCTTTATATGAAAACAACCAACAACAACGAAAACTAAACAATCATCTCCAAGGAACCACTATATGATGCATGATTTAAAAACAAGATAGATCATCCATTTATTCAATTTTAAACCTACCAATGTGCAACAACAGAAACCAAAACTAAATCATATTAAATAGTTGAAATACAACCGTCAATACATAAATATAACAAAGACATCATGGTTCCATGTGCTCCATGATCCAACTCTACCAACAGCTCAATAAATCATGAAGTAGTGCTAAACATTTGTGCCACCTTTCCCTTGCCAACATCCTGGTAAATGACATCTGCAAAAGCACCATCGTTCCAATGCATGTGTTGAGTAATGAAACTCAGTAGGTTTTCCCCGATGACATCCCAACCCATGCCTCTATGAAAAAACATGTTATCAAATTTATATAAAATAATTTATATAAAACAGTTTCAAAACTGTTCACAATATTGAAAGTCCCATTTCAAAACCATTTTCCAACTAATCCATTTTTTCAACCAAAATCTTTTTTTCCAAGAAAAGTGACAAAGATAAGTTTCCAAATCACCACCACTTTTTCACTTTTTCAAAACCAATCCATTTCACATAATCCATAATTACCCATGCATGCATCGTTATGACAGTTCCATACTCATGAGCGGTCTCTCTTCAATCTCCCAAGTCATCACAAGTTAATTATTAACCATTTTCCTTTACACTTTTGGCATCGAGCACAATATTATATTTCAACCATGCCTCATAATGAAATATGAACACACACCAAGTATGACGAAAAGTAATACCATTTCAACCATGTCAAAACCATTTCAATAAAACAACCCTTTTATTGAAAAACATTTTCCCCAAACCATTTTCCATGCCCAGAAAAGCCATATTTTAAAATAATCATTTTAAAATTAAGGGAGCAAATAACTTTTCATGAACCATTCTTTCAATTTTCACAATTCCATCGAAACCCACAAATCATCACTAAAGAAGATTTATAACATGCTCTGCACCACAATTTCACAATCAAAACCTAGAAATTAAATCAATTTAATCTTTTCCTTCACGTTCTAAGAAAGAGGAATCATGTGTGAAGCCACCTACCTCAACAAAATGGCCGAAACCAACCAACTGATGAAGAATGCTCAAGAACACTGGGTCAAAACTCCAAAACTTCCCCTTAGATCTCTCCTCCAAACACAACTAAGACCAAATCTTGTCATATATGGCTTCCATACGCTTAGATCTACCCATAACAGGCATAGATCTATGAAAACGAGAGAAGAGGAGAAGTAGATCTTTGTAGATCTACGAAACCATCAAGAAAGATTACATACCATTAAGATCCGGCTTTGATTCGCAATGAGAACCCTTCAAATTGCCTCTGAAATTCCTTGTAGAAGTCATCCAACCTTCAAGGGAGTGTAATCTCGAGTTAGGGATACTTAGGATCTTAAACAAGGCAATTAAAGGCCAAAACGAGTTAGAAGAACAATTTTAGGATCTAACATTATGTGATCGCACTGTTAGTCAGCACGGTTTGACAAACAGTGTGCTAACCGTGTGTTAGCTTCTTCCTTGTCCATCCTTCACACAAGGCCTCCTCACACGATTTTCCCAAACTGTGCGCACACTATGTGCTCTCCTCTATCCCGGAATCCACTACCTGTATGACTTTCGCACAGTTTGGAAAACCGTGCGCAGCCCGTGCATCCTCACATTTTTTCCTTTTACGCTTTAAAAGTCTCAAATCATTCCCCATGTATCTCCCATATACTTTATGCACATAAAAATCCTAAAACATGGGTTACATACCAGAAACAGGTGGTAATACATTCTCCCCACCATTGGAATTTATGTCCCCCGAAAGTAGAAATCCAAGGGTTGCTTGAAAGAGTACTGGCCACTCCTATTTCATTTCATTCTCGTGTTCCCAAGTCTCTTCCTGTATTTGACCATGTTGCCAAAAAACCCACACCAGGCCAATGCTTTTTCCATGAAAGATTTTATCCTTCCTATCCACAATCCGCATTGGGATATGTACCAATGATGAATTTGGATCTAGGTCAACATGATCCCATCTGATCACATGGTTAGGATTAGGCCGATACTACTTCAACTGAGATACATGGAACACATTATGAACTACACTGAATCGTGGTGGTAATTCCAACTGATATGCCACCTCTCCAACCCATTCCAGTATCTCAAAAGGGCTTATATACCGAGGATATAATTTTCCCGGCTTCCCAAAATGATGATGTACATGCTTTTGAGAGATCCTCAAGAAGGGAAAATCACCCACAATGAACGACAACGGTCTGTGACGGTGATCTGCATAATATTTTTGAAGACTTTGAGCCGTCTCCATAATCTTTCTAATCAACTGAATCTTATCCGTTGTTTCTGTGTCAAGGCTTGGCCAAACTAGTGAAGATTCACCCGTTTACACCCAGCATAGTGGAGAATGACAATGACGCCCATAAAATTATTCAAATATATCCATTCTTATGGAATCTTGAATGATGATATTTTATGAGAACTCCATTAAGGGTATATGATCCTCCCATAAGCCACAAAAATCCATTACAAAAGCCCGCAACTTTTATTTCAAAGTTTGTGTCGTCTGCTAGGATTTCCCATCCGTCTGAGGATGATACGTCGTCCTCGTCGTCAACTAAGTCCCCATGGCTTGTTGTAAGGATTTCCAGAAATGAGATGTGAACCTCAGATCTATGTATGTCATGATTGAAAATGGTACACCATGTCTCTTTACCACTTCTCGGATATATATTTATGAATGATATTCCACCATATGAGTTTCACGAATAGGGATGAAATGAGCTGACTTGGTCAGATGATCCACTAACACCCAAATGTCATCGTGATTTTGAACCATTCTTGGAAGACCTGTAACAAAATCCATTTCTATTTGATCCCATTTCTACACTGGGATAGGTAAAGAATGTAATATACCAGCTGGTCTCTAATGCACTGCTACAACCTGCTGACATGTTAAGCATCATGAGATATACTCGGCAACCTTCATTTTCATGCCACTCCACCAAAATTCTGTCTTAAATGCCTTGTACATCTATTGTGTACACGAATTTACATCCCATATGGAATGGTGGTAAGCATGAAGGTGTTGTTCTTGAGAAGTTAAAGGTACAACTATCAGATCTCAAAACCACATAACTGAACACACATCCATCTGTCATCCCTCAATGGTCTCCCCACCATCGTGTTTTGAACTCATTGCAACCCAGTCTAGATCAGATGCATGTGCCTCTATTACCCTATCCACCAAAACAGGAACAATCATGGATGAATAGAAAATAGCGACATCGCCTTGGTTTTCACATTCCACATGCATTTCGGCTAAGACCGAAATCAACTTCCATTCTTCTGAATCATCTTTTTCTAAATGAGCATACGAACTACTTCTTAATGCATTGGCCAGTGAATTTCCCTTACCCCGTGCATACATCAGGTCGAAGTAGAAAATTTGAAGATACTCCATCTATCTCCTTTACCTCAGATTCAAATTCCACTGTGAGAAAATTTGTTTCAAGTTATCTTGATCCGTAAAAATAGTAAATTTCACCCCAAAAAGATAATGTTTCCATGTCTTCAAAGCTTGTATGACTGCAGCCAACTCCAAGTCATGTGTTGGGTAATTCTTCTCATGCAACTTCAGCTTCCTTGACCCATAAGCATCAACATAGTCTCATAGCATGAGAAAAAAACCCAAACATGTTCCCGAAGCATCACAAAACACCACATACTCTTGTCATGATTCACGCAAGATCAAGATGGGTGCTGATGTAAGGCGTACTTTCTACTCGGTAAAAGATCATGGACATTGCTCAGTCTATTGAAATGAAATATTCATCTTTCTAAATGTTGTCATAGGAGAAGCTAGTCATGAGAATTCATGCACAACGTGTCGATAATAACCATCCAGACCATGAAAAATGCGTATCACAAAAACATTCCTTGGAGATTTCAATGAAATAGCAGCTTCTATATTTTCTGGATCCAGTGAAACACCTTTCATTAAAACAATGTGGCCCAGAAAACATACCTCTTGTATCCAAATATCACACATTTATAATTTTTCATACAACTGATGGTCTCTCAAGATTTCCAACACTATCACCAAGTGTTGCTCATGCTCAGCTCTTTTACGTGAATACACCAATATGTTGTCTTCAAACACCACAACAAAAGAATCTATATATTGCTGAAATGTCTGGTTCATCAAAGCCATGAATATCATTGGTGCATTTGTTATACCAAAAGGCATAACTACATATTATTAGTGTCCATATCTTCTTCTGAAGGCTGTCTTCAGAATATCCTTCTTCCAAACTCACAGCTGGTGATATCCTGACTGTAATTAAATTTTAGAGAACCTCTGAGCACACATAAATTGATAATACAGGTCATTGATGTGTGTAATTGTATATCAATTCTTTATTCTAACCTAGTTATGTTTATGATAATCCACACAAAGCCTCAAGGATCCGAATGTTTTATTCAAAAACAAAACTGGTGCTGACCACGGAGACACGCTTGGCTGAATAAGGCCTTTACTTTCTAACTCCACTAACTAAACATTCAATTCCATTAACTCTGTTGGATCCATCCTATAACAAGAAAGTGAGATAAGAATGGTCCCTAGTAGGAGATCAATTGTAATCTCCACTTCTCTTATAGGTGGTAACCCCGAGATGTTTTCCGGAAAAACATATGGAAATTGATCCAAAAACACTAGAAAACTGTTACTCGCGATCTCATCCATATATTCCAAGATTAATGTATCCAACTGATAAGATATCTTTCCCACTACTGGTGCCACCAAGCCCATTGAACCTATCTTCACCACTCTTTCTTATCTAAAGAGATTCTTGATGCCATCCTCAGTCGCGAAACTGACTGTTCTTATATAATATTCAATGTAAGCCCTGATCATTGTCAACCAATCCATACACAGGATTATATCATAGACATTCATATACAATATAGTGAAATCCCATTTCAGCTCATATCCATCAACAGTTATAGAACATTCTCTATCTATGAAGGCTCTACATTCTCTTCCATCGATAGGTATTTGAAGTTTTAACACAGATGGTATCATTTCAACTCATATGTTTAGCAAATCAGTAATATGAGAAGCAAGAAAAGAATGTGATGCCCCGGTATCGAACAATGATTGCATGATGGTAGAATTTAATAGAATCATACCTCACACTATAGACGGTTTATACTGGTCATCCAGAATCACCTATTACGCTCCATACAATTGCATTGTTTCTACACATTTCTCCTTATTTCCTTGTTGAGATTGCCCTGCCTAAGGATTCATGGTATTCTTGGAGTCATCATAACATGCTATGTTCTGTTGGAGAGACTAATTTTGTTTTCCTCGCCATGTCGAATCATAGGATTCTTGCGACGCCTGGGTTGTGTCACGCGCACCCGACATCATTGCACTGCGGAAATATCGATGAAGATGCCCCATCTTGTTGCATTTTTGACATGATTTTAGTGGCGATGTACATTCAAGTTTCATGTGATCAATTTCCCCACATTGAAATCACCCAGACTTCATAATGGGTCATAGAGAAAGAATCATCGATCCAACCATTTGGTTCTGATTCACACTCCCACCTTGTAAGTAGGTGTCACATATCTGCTTGTTCCCAGCATTAGAGTTCCCACACATTCTCATGGGTATCATCATACTTCCTCCTCCCATAACTCTTGTGTAGTGCCCTGACCCCAACTACCCAGAGTCGGTGTGTTATTGTGTAACATTAGCATGATCACAAAAGATCAGGTCTTGAAAGACTGATTATTTTAGTGGCCTAGGAAACACTAGATACATTCATAAATGTTACATTACATCATAAAGTGAAAAAATACAATAACAAAGTCTCCATAGTCCAAACTCAATTCCTCTTCTGACTATCCATGCAGGTCATTCCTAAAATACATCTTCACATTCTGGAAAATATTAAGACATTGAAAGGGGTGAGCTCAGATTCTCAGTAAGGATAAAAATATTATGGAAGCTTTCATAAATAAATATTAACATTTAAGACAATGTATAACTAAAACAAAATCCTATTTAAACATTATCTTCATCATAATATGGAAAAAAGAAAATTAAATAATTCCATTTACTTACTCACATGGATATTCTACTAGTAGAATAATCACATGAAAATATCAATAACCACTTTCATAATGTTGGAAGGCATAATGGCATACTATCATAACCACATAGCCATTGCCTCATGCCAAGACCACAAATTAGATTTTGTCAAGACCTCGTGCCAAGACACTAGTTTGTCTCATGATACATGTCGATGCATCGAGGAGATATAGCAGGCTCCACCCGTCACTTAATAAGTCCAATTCATTCCTCATATGAATAGGTTTAAACATATCATAAACCATAACATAATCATATCACATAAAACATACATAAAGGAAACATAACATTTCTACATTTCAATCACAAGATATCAATACAACACATTGATAAAATAAAAACATTATCAAAACCATTTTCAATACCAAAATGAAAGAAAATTAAAACTTGGTATTTATTTTTCATTTTAAAAAAAGTTTTGGCTTTTAGAGGATACTGAAACTCAAATAATGGTCACGGCAGCGGAGAAGTCGTTTTCACCACATACGTACTACAAGAAAAAAATTCCTTTTTTTCGTTTAGTAAAATGATTCATATAAAAATATTACTTTTGAATAAATGTAAAAGTCAAAAGGGTTTATACACCGTGTAAAAGAAATTTGTGTATAAAACAAAATATGCCTTAATGTATGGTTATTGAGATGAAGACCCATAAAAAGATCTTTTTTTTAAATAAAATAGATCTATTATGTTTTTTCACTATAAGTACTCATAAAGAAAGTAAAAACACAAGATGTGACATAATAATATCATGAAATAATTTTAACGTAGGAGATTAACCCAAAGAATGGAGTTTGGGTTAAGAAATTCCCTTACCCCGTGTCCAACTTGACTTGACCGTTCTCTAACCTCCTGAATAATAAACTATAGTTAATTTATAATTTCTTAAGAACTTTTTTCTAGTTTATTAATCCTTATATGTCACTTATTACCATGTTATGAAAATTATGTAATTATTTTTGTTAATAACGGTCGTTTTGTCAATCTTTGGTACTTGAGTAAAAAATAAACTTCTTAAAATTACATGTTGTTCATTTGGTAAGATATCCATTATATCCATAATTATATTCATGATTTAGATATCATATAAATCATATATATCCAGTATATACATTCAATTATAATATTACATAACATTTATAGGTAAGAAATGAAATGACCCTTCATGGAGACGATAAGCAGTACGTACGCATGAACACTACTTTCATTTCTATTTCGTATTTAATTGAATTAAGTCACAATGATATAAATGTATATTATAATTCCAGTATAATATAATATATAATATCATTTAATCCATACTTTATACATCCCAGATATGGCATTAATGATACAAATCACTTTGAGGGGCGGTAGTCTGCACTTCCTAAAATGATATTATCGCATTAACCCATAATGGAAATCATAATGGTATGCGATTAATGAAAAATACAGAAGTTAAAAGAAAAAATAAACATATTATATATATCATATATGAAAATAGTGTCATATAAATGTCCACCATTATAGGTGTTAAAAGAATATTGAACAATCATCGTTTCGTGAGGCAGTATTTCGCCACCCATAGGAATAGTATGTTCTTTAACCATTAGATGAAGGTGTGTCTAATTGTAAATAAAAACCTTATCATAAAAACATCCTAGTATATTTTAGATACCTGTGTTGTTATAAAATAAAGAATAAAACGATTTTAGGGGGTTGGAGAAGAAAAATAAAACAAAAGAACATAAAAGAAGACATTACCTTAAAATCGGGTAACTCTTATTTATTTGAGCCAAAGGCATGCTTGGGAAGAATTATGCCCAAAGTGAGTCTTCTATGAGTAAGAGAGGGAAGTTGAGAGAGTATTTGGGTAGAGTTTGGCCGATCCAAAAGGCTTTGATGGTGTGAATATGGTGGTAGTGTTGGGGGCCTTTTATAAGAGGAGAGAAGGGGCACTCTTGGAATGATTGAAATGTTACTTTATTATGAAATGCTTTTCGGATTATAAAGGTCTCAAAATGATATATTTCGAGGATAAGGTGGTAAGGGATCGAAATATACTCATCCAATAGGTTTTTTTACAAGTGTATGACTTGGATTTTACATTATCTTTTCATTATATTTAAATTGTTAATTAATGAGGTAATCGATGCATCATCATGGTGTCCTAAATAAATTAATTTATTTAATGTCTAAAAATTATAAAAAAATATATTGATGTAGGAAATATTTTTTGATTTCTAATTAATATTTATCGTAGAAAATATGACTTGTATAACCCCATTTAATTTTTTTTACTAAAACAACTCATGTTTGTGACATTTTTATTTTAACATTAAATAAAAAGTTTTTAATGTCATTTTCATACCAAAGTGGCTCCATCGGGTCCCCAAGTTGACCCATGGATTTTTTCGGTCATCCATGACTCATAAAATAAGGGTAAAACAAGTGTAAAGGTATTTTCATATTTTTATAATATCATTTTTACCTTAAATCTTACTAATTACCTTTAATCGCGATTAATTAAACTTAGAAGTTACTATTCACCAAAAAATTATTTTTATCCCATTGAACCAAATTTTACTTCCTAATGACAACCATGTATGTCAGATTTTTGAAAATCAAAAAATATAAGTGGTAATGATTCATTTAAATGAAAAATATGTTTTTTAACTACCACTTATTGGTTTCACTATTCATAAAAAATTGATGTTTTTCAGAACAATGCCAAAATTTCACCATAAGCTATAATTGATATTCTAAATTAAAAAATGATGCCTATTTTAAAAAATTCCAATCATATAAGTTGCATTAATTAATTTTATAATTAATTCCTGATGTGACAACAAATAGCGTGTTTTTAAGAAACAATATATATCAAAATATTAACAATTGTTTATGTCCAATTTCAATGTGAAATTAATTATAATGACCACCATTGTATAAAATGGTAAAAATATATTCTAATTATACTTCAAAACCACTCTATTGTATAATTTATCACTATAAATTATTGTTATTAAAAATGTTGTTTTTAAATATTTTTCACTATTCATAAAAAATTCGAAGTTCTCAGAAAAATATCAAAGAGTCAACATAGGATAATTTATATATTCCGTATGAAAAATTGAAGTCCATTTTAAAATATACAATATATATAATTTCAAAAAGTGGGTATTACTATTCATAATGGCTATTTTGATTAGTCGCAGTGTGTTAGAATCTCAAACTTGCTTACAATGGAAGCTATTGCATTATTGAAATAGAAGCGTATCATAGATGTTTGGGGTGTAACATTCTCCCCTTATTCAATAAATTGCATCCTTTCAATTTGAAAATATTCTTTGAAAATAAAAGGTTGAAAATAGAAAATACCTTTGTGGAAGACCCACATCAGAAATAAGGTTAATAAAAATATAACTTTAAAAGAAAGAGAGAGAAGTACAAAGGTCATCTGAGAGAGCCCATACTAGGATTATATGAAATTATGGATATAGTGGAGAAACAAACAATCAAGGTCTGATGGAGAGTTGTAGAAATCCGGATTAAGAGAATGTTAACAATAAGAAAATTGCAAACTTGTGATTGGTTAAACGGTCATTGAATCCCCAGTTTGAAATATGAACTAGCAACGTTTTTGTTTTAAGATACCTTTTATAAAGTTGAGGAATTTATTTAAGGGATTTACTAAGAACGTATGGAAATATACATACTTGTCATGTATACTTTCTTTCTTTAATAAATGTTTACCACAAACCCATCTTTCACTCAAAAAGATAATAAAACTAAAAAATATAATATTTATCTTATTCGTACAAGGTTCCAAATATTAAGACTTACCATTTAGATTAGGAAAAATATTTTTTAATAACCAGGGACTTTCTGTAGGCTAGTGGTAGGTAATAAAGGCATGTCACACTTTGGTTGTCTTTTCGATTCCTGCAGCTTTGTACGACGCGACGGGTTGTCCCCCAACCTGCAGGTTGTCCTTTTCCTAAAGCTTTAGTATTATAATATTCCAGAAATAATATTCAGAAATGTTTTAACCTTAAACAATAATATCCAAAGTGAAACTTAATCCATTCCATCCTTTATAGTTATCCGAAATGCCTCTGTCTATACCTTCTCTAAGAGGTCTCTAAATCCCAAAATCAATTGTAACATTACATTCCCCAAAAAATGTAATGTTTCTTTTATTGTCACGTACTAAAAATATGATTACCTTCATCATATTAAAAAAAAATTCCTGCAGTACAATCTTTATATATATCACATTATTCTTATAACCAGAATATAATCCTTGAGTCCAAAAGCACTAATACATTAATTATTCCTCTTTAGCTGTACCAACAACATAAGATTGGCCTTGATCCCTTGGCCTTTTATGAGGTAAGTTTCTTTGATGCTTAGGACATTCATTTGCATATTTCCCCATTTCCCTACAATTGTAGCACTCAACATTGATGGCCTCTTTCTTTCCCTTGAAATCACAACTCTTATAACCTTTTTCTCCACATTTATAACAAAATACCATTCCTTTTATGCATGTACAGGGGTGATTCTTCCCAAAATTATCACATAATGGGAAATCCTTCTTTCCCTTTTTCCCTTTATCTGTCTCTTGTTCTACCATTCTCTTATTCTCTTTCTTTACTTTATTGTCATAAGACTTAGAGAATTCCTTTTCTGTCTTGATAGCACATGAGATAATATCTTCATACATTGAGAATGATTGTGATACTAAATCTCGATGGAGAAATGGTTTTAACCCATCAATGAAACGATCAATATTACTTCTTGGGTTATGTATATAATCTGCAGCATGCCTCGCTGACCTTGTAAAGTTGGCCTCATAATTTGCGATATTCTCATCCTCCTTTTGTCTTAAACTCAGAAATTACCTTTCCAGATCTTCTCTATGCTCACAAGGAAAGTATTTTTATAATAAAAGCACATTGAACTCCCTCTATTCCATATTAGATACTTTTTCATCATCTTTCGTGTTTTGAATCAGTGACCACCATTGATCGGCATCTCTAGTGAGCTGGTATACTACCATGACAACCTTCTCCCATTCTCTGCTCCCCAAGGAATGGAATATTTTATCCAAGGAGTTAATCCATTGCTCAGCAACTAATGGATTTTTACCCCCATTAAATGTTGGCGGTTGTTGCCTCATGAAGCGGTCTAACATTGATCCTCCCCATTGCGGATTAGGGTGCTCCATACGAGTAAGGTTATTATTCATAACCTGAGTGATATGTCCCATTATGGTAATAAGTTGATCAGCACCAGTTGTTTCTCCAGCTCCATAATAACTATCTTGAGCTTGAGGGAAATCCCTACATGGAGTGCGTGCATTTATACGGTTTCCATTCCTCCTACTAGGCACTATTTCTAAATAATGTCATAAACTAGATTAGTTTATAAATCAAAATACATAATTCCATACTTGTAAATAACGTAACATAAATTTAACTATTTATGGATATAATCCATAATCATTAAAATGTTTACTTTGAGGAAGTATGTACTCATAATCCCTTCATAATGGATTATAAAGGAAATGATAATTATCCTAAGGATATCCCCCGGGAGTGTCGTAACCAAGAGTGCAGCAAGGCCCGTTTCCATGCACCAGTTCCCATTTGAGTCTAGCTCAAAGCGAAGTTTTCAGGTTTAACCCCTAGGTAAATCTATGCTAGAGCCACCTTTACCTGCTCGTATGCAGACAATGATGTATTTCTCGAAAAACTCACAAAATCTCTATAAAACCAAAATTCTAGGAGGTTCTTCTATACTAATCCTAAATGTCTATCTTAGGGTTATGTGCTCTAATCAGAGTTTATTTAAATCTAGCTTCTATGGTTGGTACTAAACTGCATATGATACCAATTGTAGCGCCCTGACCCTAGCTACCCAGAGTCGGTGCGTTATTGCGTAACATTGGCATGATCACAAAAGATCAAGTCTCGATAGACCGATTAGTTTTGTAGCCTTTGAAACACTAGATACATTCATAAATGTTAAATTACATCATAAAGTGAAAAAAAACAATTAAAAAGTCTCCATAGTCCACACTCATATCCTCTTCTGACTATCCCTACTCGTTATTCATAAAATACTTCTTCACATCCTGGAAAATATAAATACATTAAAAGGGGTGAGCTATGATGCTTAGTAAGGATAACAATATTGTGGAATCTTTCATAAATAAACATTAACATTTTAGGCAATGTATAACTAAAACAAAAGAATTTTTAAACTTGAACTTCAGTATAATATGGAAATAATAAAATTAAATAATTCCATTTACTTACTCACATGGATATTCTACTAGTCGAATAATTACATGCAATCTCAATAACCACTTTCATAATGAGGGAATTCATAATGCATGACTATCATAACCTCATAGCCAAGGCCTCGTGCCAAGACCATAAATAATATTTTGTCAAGGTCTCGTGCCAAGACAGTAGTTTGTCTCAGGAGACCAGCCGATGCATCGAGGAGTTATAGCGGGCTCCACCCGTCACATAATAAGTCCAATGCATTCCTCATATGAATAGGTTCAAACGTATCATAAACCATAACATAATCATATCACATAAAACATGCATAATGGAAACATAACATTTCAACATTTCAATCACAAGATATCAATACAACACATTGATATAATTAAAACTTTATCAAAACCATTTTCAATACCAAAATGAAAGAAATTTAAAATGTGCTATTTATTTTTCATTTTAAAAAAAGTTATGGCTTGTAGAGAAAGTCGAAACTCAAATAATGGTCACAGCGGTGGAGAAGTCATTGTCACCACATACGTATGACAAGAAAAACATTCCTTTTGTATTTTAGTAAAACGCTTCGTATAAAAATATTCCTTTTGAATAAATGTTAAAGTTAAAAGTGTTTATACATCGTAAAAAAGAAATTTGTGTATAAAACAAAATATGCCTCAATAAATGGTGATTGAGATGAAGTCCCTTAAAAAATTATTATTTATTAAATAAAATGGATCTATTATGTGTATTCTCTATAATTACACATATATAATGTAAAAACACAAGATGTGACATAATAATATCATGGAATAATTTTAAAGTTGGAGATTAACGAAAAGAATCGAGATTGGGTTAAAACATTCACTTACCTCATGTCCGACATGACTCGACCATTCTTTAACCTCATGAATAATAAACTAGAGTTAATTTATAGATTCTTAAGAACATATTTCAAATTTATTATTCCTTTTATGTCAATTATTACCATGTTATGAACATTATGTAATTATTTATGTTAATAACGGTCATTTTGTTGATCTTTGGTACTTGAGTCAAAAATAAACATCTTAAATTTACATGTTGATCATGAGGTAAAATATCCATTATATCCATAATAATATTAATGATGTATATATCATATAAATCATATATATCCATTATATACATTCATTTATAATATAACATAACATTTAGAGGTAAGAAATGAAATGCACCGTTCATGGAGATGGTAAGTTGTATGTACGCATGAACGCTACTTTTAATTTCTATTTCGTATTTAATGGAATGAAGTCACAATGATATAAAGTTATATTATAATTCTAGTATAATATCATATATAATATCATATACTCCTTACTTTTTACGTCCCACATATTGCATTAACGATTCAAATCACTTTGAGGGGGCGGTAGTTCTTACATCCTAAAATGAAATTATTGTGTTTACCCATAATGGAAATCATAAAGGTATGAAAAAAATTAATAATATAGAAGATTAAGGAAAAAATAATCATATTATATATGTCATATATTAAAATATTGTCATCAAAATGTCCAACATTAGAGGTGTTAAAAGAATATTGAACAATCATCATTTCGTGAGGCAGTATTTCGTCACCCAAAAAAACAGAATGTTCATTAACCATTAGACGAAGGTGTTTGTAATTGTAAATAAAATCATTATCATAACAACATCCTAGTATATTTTAGATACCGGTGTTGTTATAAAATGATGGAAAAAATAGTTTAGGGGGTTGGAGAAGCAAAATAAAACAAAAGAACATAAAAGAAGACATTACCTTAAAATCGGGTAACTCTTATTTATTTGAGCCAAAGGCATCCTTGGGAAAAATTATGCCCAGAGTGAGGCTTCTAGGAGTAAGAGAGGGAAGTTTATAGAGTATTTGGGCAGATTTTGGTCTATCCAAAAGTATTTGATGGTGTGAATAATGTGGTAGTGCTGGGGGCCTTTTATAAGAGGAGAGAAGGGGCTCTCTTGGAATGATTGAAATGTTACTTTATTACGAAATGCTTTTCGGATTCTAAAGGTCTCCAAATGATATATTTCAAAGATAAGGTGATAAGGGTTCTAAATATACTCATCCAATATGTTTTTTACAAGTGTAGGCCTTGGATTTTACATTATCATTTCATTTTATTTAAATCATTAATTAAAGAGGTAATCACTACATCATCATGGTGTCATAAATAATTTAATTTATTTAATGTCTAAAAATTATAGAAAAAAATCATGATATAGGAAATAGTTTTAGATTTCTAATTAATATTTATAGGAAAAAATATGAATTGTATAACCCCATTTAAAAATTGTTTTTCTAAAACAACTCATGTTTGTGACATTTTAATTTTAACATTAAATAAAACGTTTTTAATGTCATTTTCCTACCAAAGTGGCTCCATGGGGTCCCCAAGATGACCCATGGATTTTTTTTGTCTTCCATGACTCATAAAATAAGGGTAAAACAAGTGTAAAGGTATTTTATTATTTTTATAATATCATTTTTACCTTAAATCTTACTAATTACCTTTAAAAGCGATTATTTAAACTTAGAAGTTACTATTCACCAAAAAAATTAGTTTTATCCCATTGAACAAAATTTTACTTCCTAATGACAACCATGCATATCGGATTTTTGAAAATCAAAACATTGAAGTGGTAATGTTTCATTTAAATGAAAAATCTGTTTTTTAACTACCACTTAGTTGTTTCACTATTCATAAAAAATTGGCGTTTTTCAGAACAATGCCAAAATTTCACCATAAGCTATAATTGCTATTCCGAATTAAAAAATGATGTCTATTTTACAAAATTCCAATCATATAAGTTGAATTAATTAATTTTATAATTATTTCCCATTGTCACAACAAATAGCGTGTTTTTAAGAAACAATATATATCAAAATATTAACAATTGTTTATGTCCAAGTTCAATGTGAACTTAATTATAATAACCACCATTGGATAAAATGGTAAAAATATATTCTAATTATAATTTAAAACCACTATATTTTATAATTTATCAATATAATTATTTTGATTAAAAAATTTGTTTTTAAGTATTTTTCACTATTCATAAAAAATTGGAAGTTCTCAGAAAAATACCAAATATTCAACATAGGCTAATTTCGATATTCCGAATCAAAAAATATAGTCCAATTTAAAATATACTATATATATAATTTCGAAAAATGGGTATTACTATTCATAATGGCTATTTTGATTAGTCGTACTGTGTTAGAATCTCAAACTTGCGTACAATGGAAGCTATTACATTATTGAAAAAGAAGCATATCATGGAAGCTCAGGGTGTTACATTATCATCTCCTTCAATAAATTTCGTCCTCACAATTTGAAATTTTTCTATGAAAATATAAGGTTGAAAATATAAAATACCTTTGTGGAAAACCGAACTCAGAAATATGGTTAGTAAAAATAAAACATTAAAAGAAAGAGAGAGAAGTACAAAGGTTATCCAAGATATCCCATACTAGGATTTTATGAAAATATTGATATAGAGTTGAAGAAAACCATCAAGGTCTGATGGAGAGATGTATAAATTAGGATTAGGAGAAAGTTAACCACAATAAAATCACAAACTTGTGATTGGTTAAACGGTCATTGAATCCCCAGTTAGAAAATTGAACCGGCAACGTTTTTATTTAAAGTTACCTTTTATAATGTTGAGGAATTTATTTAAGGGATTTACTAAAAACGTATGGAAATATACATACATGTCATGTAGAATTTCATTCTTTAATAAATGTTTACCACAAACCCATCATTCACTCAAAAAGATATTAGAACTAAAAAATATTATATTTATCCTATTAGTACAAGGTTCCAAATATTAACACTTACCATTTAGATTAGAAAAACTTTTTTTAATAACCAGGGACGTTTTGTTGGCTAGTGGTAGGTAATAAAGGCATGTTGCACTTTGGTTGTGGTTTCGATTCCTGCAGCTTTATATGACGTGATGATTTATCCCCTACCTGCAGGTTGTCCATTTCCTAAAGCTTTAGTATAATAATATTCCAAAAAATAATATTCAGAAATGTTTTAAACTTAAACAATACAATCCAAAGTGCAAATAATTCATTCCATCCTTTATAGTTATCCAAAATGCCTCTGTCTATACATTCTCTAAGAGGTCTCTAAATACAAAAATCAATTGTAACATTATATTCCCCAAAAAATGTAATGATTCTTTTGTTGTCACATACTAAAAATAAGATTACATTCCTCATATTAATACTAAAATTACTGCAGTACAATCTTTATATATATCACATTATTCTTATAACCAGAATATATTCCTTGAGTCCAAAAGCACTAATACATTAATTATTCCTCTTCAGTTGTTGTAACAGCATAAGATTTGCCTTAATCCTGTGGCCTTTTATGAGGTAAGTTTCCTTGATGCTTTGGACATTCATTTGCATATTGACCCATTTCCCTACAATTGTATCACTCAACATTGATAGCCTCTTTCATTCCATTGCGATCACAAGTCTTGTGACCTTTTTCTCCACATTTATAACAAAATCCCAATCCTTTTAGGCATGTACCGTGGTGATTCTTCCCACAATTATCACTTAATGGAAAATCCTTCTTTCCCTTTTTCCCTTTATCTGTCTCTTGTTCTACCATTCTCTTCTTCTCTTTCATTACTTTGTTGTCATAAGACTTAGAGAATTCCTTTTCTGTCTTGATAGCATACGAGATAATATCTTCGTACGTTGAGAAGGATTGTGATACTAAATATCGATTGAGAAATGGTTTTAACCGATCAAAGAAACGATAAATATTACTTCTTGGGTTACATATATAATCTGCAGCATGCCTCGCTAAACTTGTAATGTTGGCCTCATACATTGAGACATTCTCATCCTCTTTTTGTCTTAGACTAAGAAATTGCCTTTCCAGATCTGTTCTATGCTCATGAAGAAAGTATTTTTCTAATAAAATCACTTTTAACTCCCTCCATTCAATATTAGATACTTCTTCATCTTCTTTCTTGTTTTGAATCAGCGACCACCATTGATCGACATCTCCAGTGGGCCGGTAAACTTCCATGACAACCTTCTCCCTTTCGCTACTCCCCAAGGCATGGAATATTTTCTCTAAGGAGTTTATCCATTGCTCAGCTACTAATGGATTTGTACCCCCATTAAATTTTGGTGTTTGTTGCCTCATGAAGCGGTCTAACATTGATCCTCCCCATTGCGGATCAGGGTGCTCTATATGAGTAAGGTTATTATTCATAACCTGAGTGAGTTGTCCCAATATGGTAATAATTTGATCAGCACCAGTTGTGTCTCCAGCTCCACAATAATTATCTTGAGCTGGAGGGAAATCCCTACATGGGGTGCATGCATTTATAAGGTTTCGATTCCTCCTACTAGGCACTATTTCTAAATAATGGCATGAAATAGATTAGTTTTTAAATCAAAATACATAATTCTGTACTTGTAAAACACTTAACATAAATTGAACTATTTATTGATATAATCCATAATCATAAAAATGTTTTCTTTGAGTAAGTATGTACTCATAATCCCTTCATAATGGTTTGTAATGAAAATGATAATTATCCTATGCATATCCCCCGGGAGTGTCGTAACCAAGAGTGCAGCAAGGCCCGTTGCCGTGCACCGGGTCTCGTTTGAGTCTAGCTCAAAGGGGTTTTTTTGGGTTTTACCCCTAGGTACACTATGCCAGAGCCACCTTTACCAACTCGTATCCAGACAGGGATTTATTTCTCAAAAAACTCACAAAATCTCTATAAAACCAAAATTCTAGGAAGTTCTTCTATACTATTCCTAAATGTCTATCTTAGGGCTATGTGCTCTAATCAGAGTTTATCTAAATCTAGCTTCCAAGGTTTGTACTAAACTGCATCTGATACCAACTGTATCGCCCCGACCCAAGCTACCCAGAGTCGGTGCGTTATTGCGTAACATTGGAATGATCACAAAAGATCAAGTCTCGAAATACCGATTAGTTCAGTATCCTTGGAAACACTAGATACATTCATAAATGTTACATTACATCATAAATTAAAAAAATACAATAACAAAGTCTCCATAGTCCACACTCATATCCTCTTCTGACTATCCCTGCTGGTCATTCATAAAATACTTCTTCACATCCTGCAAAATATTAAAACATTGAAAGGGGTGAGATCAGATGCTCAGTAAGGATAACAATATTGTGGAAGCTTTCATAAATAAACATTACATTTTAGGAATGGTCTAATGAAAACAAAAGAATTTTTAAACTTGAAATTCAGCATAATATGTAAAAAATAATATAAAATAATTCCATTTACTTACTCGCATGGATATTCTACTAGTAGAATAATCACATGCAATATCAATAACCACTTCTATAATGATGGAATGCATAATGCCAGACTATCATAACCACATAGCCAAGGCCTCGTGCCAAGACCACAAATAAGATTTTGTTAAGGGCTCGTACCAAGACACTACTTTGTCTCATGAGACCTGCCGATGCATTGAGGAGCTATAACGGTCTCCACCCTTCACTTAATAAGTTCAATGCATTCCTCATATTAATAGGTTAAAACATATCATAAACCATAACATAATCATATCACATAAAACATGCATAATGGAAACATAAAATTTCACATTTCAATCACATGATATCAATACAATGGTCACAGTGTCAGAGAAGTCGTTGTCACCGCATACGTACGGCAAGAAGACATTTCTTTATGTCGATTAGTAAAATGCTTCGTATAAAAAGATTCATTTTGAATAAATTAAAATGTCAAAAGGGTTTATACACCGTATAAAAAAAATTGTGTATAAAACAAAATATGCCTCAATGAATGGTGATTGAGACGAAGTCCCTTAGAAATTAATTTTTTTTAAAATAAAATATATCTATTATTTTTATTCACTATAATTACACATATATAATGTAAAAACACAAGATGTGAAATAATAATATCTTGACATTATTTTAAATTAGGAGATTAACGCAAAGAATGGAGATTGGGATAAGAAATTCCCTTACCTCGTGTCCGACTTGACTCAACCATTCTTTAACCTCCTGAATAATAAACTAGAGTTAATTTATAGTTTCTTAAGAACCTTTTTCAAGTTTATTATTCCTTTTATATCACTTATTACCATGTTATTAACATTATGTAATTATTTATGTTAATAACAGTCGTTTTGATGATCTTTGGTACTTGAGTCAAAAATAAAAGTCTTAAATTTATATGTTGTTCATGTGGTAAAATATCCATTATATACATAATTATATTCATGATGTATATATCATATAAATCATATATATCCATTATATACATTCATTTATAATATTACATAACATTTAGAGGTAAGAAATGAAATGCACCGTTCATGGATACGGTATGTCGTACGTACGCATGAACGATACTTTCATTTCTATTTGGTATTTAATGGAATGAAGTCAAAATGATATAACGGTATATTATAATTCCATAATAATATCATATATAATATCATTTATCCCATATTTTATACGTCCCACATATAGCATTAACGATTCAAATCACATTGAGGGGGCGGAAGTCCGCACATCCTAAAATTAAATTATCGCATTTACCCGTAATGGAAATCATAAAGGTATGACATAAATGAATAATACAGAAGATTAATGAAAAATAAAAATATTATATATATCATATATGAAAATAGTTTCATCAAAATTTCCACCATATTAGGTGTTAAAAAAATGTTGAACAATCATTGTTCCGTGAGGCTGTAATTCGCCTCCCACAGAAACATCATGTTCTTTAAACATTAGACGAAGGTGTGTGTAATTTTAAATAAAATCCTTATCATAAAAAAATTCTAGTATATTTTAGATACCGGTTTTGTTATAAAGTAAAGGAATAAAAAGATTTTAGGGGGTTGGAGAAGCAAAATAAAACAAAAGAACATAAAAGAAGACATTACCTTAAAATCGGGTAACTCTTTTTTATTTGAGCCAAAGGCATCTTTGGGAAGAATTATGCCCAAATTGAGGCTTCTAGGAGTAAGAGAGGAAAGTTGAGAGAGTATTTGGTCAGAGTTTGGCCGATCCAAAAGGCTTTGAAGGTGTGAATAAGGTGGTAGTGGTGGGGGCCTTTTATAAGAGGAGAGAAGGGGTACTCTTGGAATGATTGAAATGTTACTTTATTATGAAATTATTTTCAGATTCTAAAGGTCTCAAAATGATATATTTAGAGGATGAGGTGATTAGGGTTCCAAATATTATCATCCAATAGGTTTTTTACAAGTGTAAGCCTTGGATTTTACATTATCTTTTCATTTTAATTAAATCATTAATTAATGAGGTAATCACTACATCATCATGGGTTAATAAATAATTTAAGTTATTTAATGTCTAAAAATTATAAAAAAATATCATGATGTAGTAAATCCTTTTAGATTTATAATTAATATTTATAGTAAAATATATGACTTGTATAACCCCATTTAAATTTTTTTTTACTAAAACATTTCATGTTTGAGACATTTTTATTTTAACATTAAATAAAAAGTTTTTAATTTTATTTTCCTACCAATGCGGCTCCATGGGGTCCCCAAGTTGAACCATGGATTTTTTTGGTCGGCCATGACTCATACATTAAGGGTAAAACAAGTTTAAAGGTATTTTCATATTTTTATAATATCATTTATAACTTAAATCTTACTAATTACCTTTAATCGCGATTAATTAAACATAGAAGTTACTATTCACCAAAATATTATTTTTATCCCATTGAAACAAATTTTACATCATAATGACAACCCTGTATGTTATATTTTTTAAAATCAAAACATAGATGTGGTAATGATTCATTTAAATGAAAAATCTGTTTTTTAACTACCACTTAGTGGTTTCACTATTCATAAAAAATTTAAGTTTTTCAGAACAATGCCAAAATTTCACCGTAAGCTATAATTGATATTCTGAATTAAAAAATGATTTATATTTTACAAAATTTCAATAATATAAGATTAATTTATTACATTTATAATTAATTCCCTCTGTCACAACAAATAGCGTGTTTTTAAGGAAAAATATATATCAAAATATTAACAATTTATTATATCGAATTTCAAAGTGAAATTAATTCTAATGACCTCCATTGTATAAAATGGTAAAATAATATTATAATTATACTTTAAAACCACTATATTTTATAAATTATCACTATAAATTATTTTTATTAAAAATGTCGTTTTTAAGTATTTTTCACTATTCATAAAAAATAGGAAGTTCTCAGAAAAATACAAAAGATTCAACATAGGCTAATTTCGATATTCCAAATCAAAAAATGAAGTCCATTTTAAAATATACAATATATATAATTTCAAAAAGTGGGTATTACTATTCATAATGTCTATTTTGATTAGTCGTAGTGTGTTAGAATCTCAAACATGCGTACAATGGAAGCTATTGCATTATTGAAAGATAAGTGTATCATGGAAGCTCAGAGTGTTACATTCTCCACTCCTTCAATAAATTGCATCCTCGAAATTTGAAATTTTTCTTTGAAAATAAAAGGTAGAAAATAGAAAATACCTTTGTAGAAGACCCACATCAGAAATAAGGTTAATAAAAATATAACATTAAAAGAAAGAGAGAAAAGTACAAAGGTCATCCGAGATAGCCCATACTAGGATTATATGAAAATATAGATATGGAGGAGAAAAAAACCATCAAGGTCTGATGGAGAGTTGTAGAAATAAGGATTAGGAGAATGTTAACCATAAGAAAATCACAAACATGAGATTGGTTAAACGGTCATTGAATCCCCAGTAGGGAATGTGAACCGGCTACGTTTATGTTTTAAGATACCTTTTATAAAGTTGACGAATTTATTTAATGGATTTACTAAGAACTTATGGAAATATACATACTTGTCATGTAGTCTTTCATTCATTAATAAATGTTTACCACAAACCCATATTTCACTCAAAAAGATATTAGAACTCAAAAATGTTATATTTATCCTATTCGTACAAGGTTCCAAATATTAACACATACCATTTAGATTAGGAAAACTATTTTTTAATAAATAGGGACTTTCTGTAGGCTAGTGGTAGGTAATAAAGGCATGTTGCACTTTGGTTGGGGTTTCGATTCCTGCAGCTTTGTACGACGTGACGGGTTATCCCCCAACCTGCAGGTTGTCCTTTTATTAATGCTTTATTATTATAATATTCCAAAAATAATATTCAGAAATGTTTTAACCTTAAACAATACTATCCAGAGTGCAACTTAATATATTCCATCCTTTATAGTAATCCAAAATGCCTCTATTTATAATTTCTCTAAGAGGTCTCTAAATCCCAAAATCAATTGTAAAATTAGATTCCCCAAACAATGTAATGTTTCTTTAATTGTCACATACTAAAAATATGATTACCTTCATCATATTAAAACAAAAATTACTGCAGTACAATAGTTATATATATCACATTAATCTTATAACCAGAATATAATCCTTGAGTCCAAAAGCACTAATACATTAATTATTCCTCTTCAGCTGTAGTAACAACATAAGATTGGCCTTGATCCCTTGGACTTGTATGAGGTAATATTCCTTGATGCTTAGGACATTAATTTTCATATTGCCCCATTTCCCTACAATTTTAGCACTCAACATTGATAGCCTTTTTCTTTCCCTTACAATCACGAGTCTTGTGACATTTTTCTCCACATTTATAACAAAATCTCATTCCTTTTAGGCATGTACCGAGGTGATTCTTCCCACAATTATCACATAATGGAAAATCCTTTTTTCCCTTTTTCCCTTTATCTGTCTCTTGTTCTACCGTTCTCTTATTTTCTTTCTTTACGTTGTTGTCATAAGTCTTAGAGAATTCCTTTTCTGTCTTGATAGCACACGAGATAATATCTTCGTACACTGAGAAGGATTGTGATACTAAATCTCGACGGAGAAATGGTTTTAACCCATCAAAGAAACCATAAATATTACTTCTTGGGTTACGTATATAATCTGCAGCATGCCTCGCTGACCTTGTAAAGTTGGCCTCATACTTTGCGACATTCTCATCCTCCTTTTGTCTTAGACTTTGAAATTGCCTTTCCAGATCTGCTCTATGCTCACGAGGAAAGTATTTTTCTAATAAAATCACATTGAACTCCCTCAATTCCATATTATATACTTCTTCATCTTCTTTCGTGTTTTGAATCAGTGACCACCATTGATCGGTATCTTCAGTGAGCCGGTACACAGCCATGACAACCTTCTCCCTTTCGCTACTCCCCAAGGCATGGAATATTTTCTCTAAGGAGTTTATCCATTGCTCAGCTCCTAATGGATTTGTACCCCCATTAAATGTTGGCAGTTGTTGCCTCATGAAGCGGTCTAACATTTAACCTCCCCATTGCGGATCAGGGTTCTCCATACGAGTAAGGTTATTATTCATAAACTTAGTGATTTGACACAGTATGGTAATAAGTTTATCATCACTAGTTGTATCTCCAACACCACAATAATTATCTTGATCTGGAGGGAAATCCCTACATGGAGTGCATGCATTTATACGGTTTCCATTCCTCCTACTAGGAGCTATTTCTAAATAATGGCATAAACTAGATTAGTTTATGAATCAAAATACATAATTCCATACTTGTAAAACACTTAACATAAATTGAACTATTTATTGATATAATCCATAATCATAAAAATGTTTTCGTTGAGGATGTATGTACTCATAATCCATTCATAATGGTTTCTAAATAAAATGATAATTATCCTAAGCATATCCACCGGGATTGTCGTAATCAAGAGTGCAGCAAGGCCTGTTGCTGTGCACTAGTTCCCGTTTGAGTCTAGATCAAAGCGGTGTTTTCGGGTTTTACCCCTAGGTACATCTATGCCAGATCCACCTTTACCTGATCGTATCCAGACAGGGATGTATTTCTCTAAAAACTCACAAAATCTCTATAAAACCAAAATTCTAGTAAGTTCTTCTATACTAATCCTAAATGTATATCTTAGGGCTATGTGCTCTAATCAGAGTTTATCTAAATCTATCATCCAAGGATTGTACTAAACTGCATATGATACCAACTGTAGCGCCCTGACCCTAACTACCCAGAGTCGGAGCGTTATTGCGTAACATTGGAATGATCACAAAAGATCATATCACGAAAGACCGATTAGTTTAGTATCCTTTGAAACACTAGATTCATTCATAAATGTTACATTACATAATAAAGTGAAAAAATACAATAACAAAGTCTCCATAGTCCACACTCATAACCACTTCTGACTATCCCTGCTGGTCATTCATAAAATATTTCTTCACATCCTCAAAAATATTAAAACATTGAAAGGGGTGAGTTCAGATACTCAGTAAGGATAACAATATTGTGGACGATTTGATAAATAAACATTATCATTTTAGGCAATGTTTAACTAAAAAAAATTTAAACATGAACTTCAGCATAATATGGAAAAAATAAAATCAAATAATTACATTAACTAACTCACATGGATATTCTACTAGTCAAATAATCACATGTAATATCAATAACCACATTCATAATGATGGAATGCATAATGACAGACTATCATAACCACATAGCCATAGCCTCATTCCAAGACCACAAATAATATTTTGTCAAGGGCTCGTGCCAAGACACTAGTTTATCTCATGAGACCTACCAATGCATCGAGGAGCTATAGCTGTCTCCACCCATCAATTAATAAGTCCAATTCATTCCACATATGAATAGGTTCAAACATATCATAAACCTTAACATAATCACATCACATAAAACATGCATAATGGAAACATAACATTTCCACATTTCAATCACAAGATATCTATAAAACAAGTTGATATAATAAAAACTTTATCAAAACCATTTTCAATACCTAAATGAAAGAAAATTAAAACTTGGTATGTAATTTTCATTTTTAAAAATGTTATGACTTGTAGAGGAAGTCGAACTCAAATAATAGTCACAGCGGTGGAGATGTCTTTGTCACCACATACGTACGACAAGAAAAACATTCCTTTATGTCGTTTAGTAAAACGCTTCCTATCAAAAGATTCCATTTGAATAAATGTAAAAGTCAAAAGGGTTTATACACCGTATAAAAAAAATTTGTGTATAAAACAAAATATTCCTCAATAAATGGTGATTGAGACGAAGTCCCTTAAAAATTAATATTTTTAAATAAAATAGTTATATTATGTGTATTAACTATAATTACACATATATAATGTAAAAACACAAGATGTGACATTATAATATCTGACATAAATTTAATGTAGGAGATTAGCGCAATGAATGGAGATTGGGTTAAGAAATTCCCTTACCTCATGTCAGACATGACAAGACCGTTCTTTAACCTCTTGAATAATAAACTAGAGTTAATTTATAGTTGCTTAAGAACATTTTTCAAGTTTATTATTCCTTTTATATCAATTATTACCATGTTATGAACATTATGTAATTATTTTTGTTAATAACCGTCATTTTGTTGATCTTTGGTACTTGAGTAAAAAATAAACTTCTTAAATTTACATGTTGTTCATGTGGTAAAATATCCATTATATCCATAGTTACATTTATGATTTAGATATCGTATAAATCATATATATCCATTATATACATTCATTTATAATATTACATAACATTTAGATGTAAGAAATGAAATGCACCGTTCATGGAGACTGTAAGTCGTACGTACGCATGAACGCCACTTTCATTTCTATTTCGTATTTAATGGAATGAAGTAAAAATGATATAAATTTATATTATAATTACAGTATAATATCATATATAATATCATTTACTCCATACATTATACGTCCCACATATTGCATTAGCGATTCAAATCACTTTGAGGGGGCGGTAGTCCGCACATCCTAAAATGAAATTATCGCGTTTACCCATATTAAAAATCATAATGGTATGAAAAAAATTAATAATACAGAAGATTAAAGAAAACATAAACATATTATATAAATCATATATGAAAATATTGTCATCAAAATGGCCACCATTAGAGGTGTTAAAAGAATATTGAACAATCATCGTTTCGTGAGGCAGTATTTCACCACCCACAGAAACAGTAAGTTCATTAACCATTAGATGAAGGTGTGTGTAATTGTAAATAGAATCCTTATCATAAAATAATCCTATTATATTTTGGATACCATTGTTGTTATAAAATAAATGAAAAAAATAGTTTAGGGGGTTGGAGAAGCAAAATAAAACAAAAGAACATAAAAGAAGACATTACCTTAAAATCGTGTAACTCGTATTTTATTGAGCCAAAGGCATCCTTGGGAACAATTCTTTCCAAAGTGAGGCTTATAGGAGTAAGAGAGGGAAGTTAAAAGAGTACTTGGGAAGATTTTGGCAGATCCAAAAGGGTTTGATGGTGTGAATAATGTGGTAGTGGTGGGGGCCTTTTATAACAGTAGAGAAGGGGCACTCTTGGAAACATTGAAATGTTACATTATAATGAAAAGATTTTCGGATTCTAAAGATATAAAAATGATATATTTCTAGGATAAGGTGATAAGGATTCTAAATATACTCATCCATAGGTTTTTTACAAGTGTATTACTTTGATTTTACATTATCTTTTCATTTCATTTAAATCATTAATTAATGAGGTAATCCATGCATCATCATGGTGTCATAAATAATTTATTTTATTTAATGTCTAAAAATTATAAAAAAATATCAGGATGTAGGACATTTTTGTATGTTTCTAATTAATCTTTATAGTAAAAAAAATAACTTGTATAACCTCATTTAAAAATAATTTTACTAAAACAACTCATGTTTGTGACATTTTTATTTTAACATTAAATAAAAAGTTTTTAATGTCATTTTCCTACAAAAGTGGCTCCATGGGGTCCCCAAGTTGACCCATATATTTTTTCAGTCGCCCATGACTCATATAATCAGAGTAAAACAAGTGTAAAGGTATTTTTATATTTTTATAATATCATTTTTACCTTAAATCGTACTAATTACCTTTAATCGCGATTAATTAAACTTAGAAGTTACTATTCACCAAAAAATTATTTTTATCCCATTGAACCAAATTTTGCTACCTAATGACAACCATGTATGTAGGATTTTTGAAAATCAAAACATAGAAGTGGTAATATTTCATTTAAATGAAAAATCTGTTTTTCAAACTACCACTTATTGGTTTCACTATTCATAAAAAATTGATGTTTTTCAGAACAATGACAAAATTTCACCATAAGCTATAATTGATATTACAAATTCAAAAATGACGGCTATTTTACAGAAATAAAATCATATAAGTTTCATTAATTAATTTTATAATTAATTCCCGTTGTCACAACAAATAGCGTGTTTTAAGGAAAAATATATATCAAAATATTAACAATTGTTTATGTCCAATTCCAAGTTGAAATTAATTCTAATGACCCCCATTGGATAAAATTGTAAAAATATATTATAATTATACATTAAAAACACTCTATTGTATAATTTATCACTATAAATTATTTTTATTAAAAAAGTTGTTATTAAGTATTTTTCATTATTCATAAAAAAATGGATGTTCTTAGAAAAATATCAAAGATTCAATATAGGCTAATTTCGATAATCCGAATCCAAAAGAGATGTCCATTTTAAAATATACAATATATATAATTTCAAAAAGTGGTTATTACTATTCATAATGGATATTTTGATTAGTCAAAGTGTGTTAGAATCTCAAACTTGCGTACAATGGAAGCTATTGCATTATTGAAAGAGAAGAGTATCATGGAAGATCGGGATGTTACATTATCCCCTCCTTCAATAAATTGCTTCCTCGCAATTTGAAATATTTCTTTGAAAATAAAAGGTTGAAAATAGAAAATTCCATTGTGGAAAACCCACATCAGAAATAGGGTTAATAAAAATATATCTTTAAATGAAAGAGAGAGAAGTACATAGGTCATCCGAGATATCCCATACTAGTATTATATGAAAATATGGATATGGAGGAGAAACAAACCATCAAGGTCTGATGGAGTGTTGTATAAATCAATATTAGGAGAAATATAACCACAAGAAAATCACACAACTTGTGATTGGTTAAACGGTCATTTAATCCCGAGTTGGAAAAGTGAACCGGCAACGTTTTTGTTTTAAGTTACCTTTTATAAAGTTGTGGAATTTATTTAAGGGATTTACTAAGAACGTATGGAAATATACATACTTTTCATGTAGACTTTCATTCTTTAATAAAGTTTTACAACAAACCCATCTTTCACTCAAAACGATATTAGAAATCAAAAATAGTATATTTATCCTATTTGTACAAGGTTCCAAATATTAACACATACCATTTAGATTAGGAAAACTATTTTTTAATAACTAGGGACGTTATGTAGGCTAGTGGTAGGTAATAAAGGCATGTCACACTTTGGTTGTGGTTTCGATTCCTGCAGCTTTGTATGATGTGATGGGTTATCCCCGAAAAATCAGGTTGTCCTTTTCCTAAAGATTTAGTATTATAATATTCCAAAAATAATATTCAGAAATGTTTTAACCATAAACAATACTATCCAAATTGCAGCTTAATCCATTTCATCCTTTATAGTTATCCAAAATGCCTCTATCTATACATTCTCTAATATGTCTCTAAATCCCAAAATCAATTGTAACATTAGATTCCCCAAACAGTGTAATGTTTCTTTTATTGTCACATACTAAAAATATGATTACATTCCTCATATTAAAAGAAATATTACTGCAGTACAATCTCTATATATATCACATTATTCTTATAAGCAGAATATAATCGCTGAGTCCAAAAGCACTAATACAATAATTATTCCTCTTCAGCTGTAATAACTACATAAGATTGGCCTTGATCCCTTGGCATTTTATGAGGTAAGTTTCCTTGATGCTTAGAAAATTCATTTGCATATTGCCCTGTTTCCCTACAATTGTAGCACTCAACATTGATAGCCTCTTTCTTTCCCTTGCGATCATGAGTCTTGTGACTATTTTTGCCACATTTATAACAAAATTCCATTCCATTTATGCATGTACCGTGGTGATTCTTCCCACAACTATCACATAATGGAAAATACTTCTTTCCCTTTTTCCCTTTATCTGTATCTTGTTCTACTGTTCTCTTCTTCTCTTTCTTTACATTGTTGTCATAAGACTTACAGAATTCATTTTCTGTCTTGATAGCACACGAGATAATATCTTCGTACATTGAGAAGGATTGTGATACTAAATCATGATGGAGAAATGGTTTTAACCCATCAAAGAAACAATCCATATTACTTCTTTGGTTACATATATAATCTGCGGCATGCCTCGCTAAACTTGTAATGTTGGCCTCATACTTTACGACATTCTCATCCTCCTTTTTTCTTAGACTCAGAAATTGCCTTTCCAGATCTGCTCTATCCTCACGAGGAAAGTATTTTTATAATAAAAGCACTTTGAACTCCCTCCATTCCTTATTAGATACTTATTCATCTTCTTTCTTGTTATGAATCAGCGACCAGCATTGATCGACATCTCCAGTGAGCTGGTAAACTTCCAGGACAACCTTCTCCCTTTCGCTACTCCCCAAGGAGTGGAATATTTTCTCTAAGGAGTTTTTCCATCTCTCATCTACTAATGGATTTTTTCCCCCATTAAATGTTGGTGGTTGTTGCCTCATGAAGCAGCCTAACATTGATCCTCCACGTTGCAGATCAGGGTGATCCATATGAGTAAGGTTATTATTCATAACCTGAGTGAGTTTTCCCAGTATGGTAATAATTTGATCAGCACCATTTTTATCTCCAACGCCATAATAATTATCTTGAGCTGGAGGTAAATCCCTACATGGAGTGCGTGCATTTATACAGTTTCCATTCCTCCTACTAGGCGCTATTTCTAAATATTGTCATTAACTAGATTAGTTTATGAATCAAAATACATAATTCCATACTTGTAAAACACTTAACAAAAATTGAACTATTTATGGATATAATCCATAATCATAAAAATGTTTTCTTTGAGGAAGTATGTACTAATAATACCTTCATAATGGTTTGTAAAGAAAATGATAATTATCGTAAGCATATCCCTCGGGAGTGTCGTAGCCAAGAGTATAGCAAGGCCCGTTGTCATGCAACAGTTCCCGTTTGAGTCTTGCTCAAAGATGTGTTTTCGGGCTTTACCCCTAGGTATATCTATGCCAGAGCCACCTTTATCTGCTCGTATCTAGACAGGTATGTATATCTCAAAAAAACTCACAAAATCACTATAAAACCAAATTTCTAGGAAGTTCTTCTATACTAATCCTAAATGTCTATCTTAGGGCTATGTGATCTAATAAGAGTTTATCTAAATATAGCTTCCAAGGTTTTTACTAAACTGCATCTGATACCAACTGTAGCGCCCCAACTAATGCTACCCAGAGTTGGTGCGTTATTGCGTAACATTGGCATGATCACAAAAGATCACGTCTCGAAAGACCTATTAGTTTAGTAGTCTTGGAAACACTAGATACATTCATTAATGTTACATTACATCATAAAGTGAAAAAATACAATAACAATGTCTCCCTAGTCCACACTCATATCCTCTTCTAACTATCCCTGCTGGCCATTCATAAAATACTTATTCACATCCTAGAAAATATTAAAACATTGAAAGGGGTGAGCTCAGATGCTCAGTAAGGATAACAATATTGTGGAATCTTTCATAAATAAACATTAACATTTTTGGAAATGTATAACTAAAACAAAAGAATTTTTAAACATGAACTTCAACATAATATGGAAAAAATTAAATTAAATAATTCTATTTACTTACTCACATGGATATTCTACTAGTCGAATAATCACATGCAATATCAATAACCACTTTCATAATGATGGAATGAATAATGCCAGACTATCATAACCACATAGCCAAGGCCGCCTTCCAAGACCACAAATAAGATTTTGTCAAGGGCTCGTGCCAAGACACTAGTTTGTCTCATGAGACCTACTGATGCATCGAAGAGATATAGCGTGCTCCATCCGTCACTTAATAAGTCCAATGCATTTCTCATATGAATAGGTTCAAACATATCATAAATCATAACAAAATCATATCACATTAAACATGGATAATAGAAACATAACATTTACACATTTCAATCACAAGATATCAATAAAACATATTGATATAATAAAAACGTTATCAAAACCATTTTCAATACAAAAAATGAATGAAAATTAAAACTTTGTATTTATTTTTCATTTTAAAAAAAGTTATGGCTTGTAGAGGAAGTCGAAACTCAGATAATAGTCACAGCGGTGAAAAAGTCGTTGTCACCACATACGTACGACAACAAAAACATTCCTTTATGTCGTTTAGTAAAATGCTTCGTATAAAATGATTCCATTTGAATAAATGTAAAAGTCAAAAGGGTTTATACATCGTATAAAAAAATTTGTGTATAAAACAAAATATGTCTCAATGAATGCTGATTGAGACGAAGTACCTTAACAAAATAATTTTTTTAAATAAAATAAATCTATTATGTGTATTCACTAAAATTACACATATATAATGTAAAAACACAAGATGTGACATAATAATATCATGACATAATTTTAAAGTAGGAGATTAACGCAAAGAATGGAGATTGGGTTAAGAAATTCACATACCTTGTGTCCGACTTGACTCTACCTTTATTTAACCTCCTGAATAATAAACTAGAGTTAATTTATATTTTCTTAAGAACCTTTTTCAAGTTCATTATTCCTTTTATATCACTTATTACCATGTTATGAAGATTATGTAATTATTTATGTTAATAACGGTCGTTTTGTTGATCTTTGGTACTTGAGTCAAAAATAAACTTCTTAAATTTACATGATGTTCATGTGGTAAAATATCCATTATATCCATAATTATATTCATGATTTAGATATCATATAAATCATATATATTCATTATATACATTCATATATAATATTACATAACATTTAGAGTTAATAAATGAAATGCACCGTTCATGGAGAAGGTAAGTCGTACGTCTGCATGAACGCTACATTCATTTCTATTTTGTATTTAATGGAATGAAGTCACAATGATAAAAAGTTATATTAGAATTCCAGTATAATATAATATACAATATAATTTACTCTATACATTATACATCCCACATATCACATTAACGATTGAAATCACTTTGAGGGGGCGGTAGTCCGCACATTCTAAAATGAAATTATCGCGTTTACCCATAATGGAAATCATAAAGGTATGACATAAATAAATAATACAGAAGATTAAGGAAAACATAATAATATTATATTTATCATATATGAAAATAGTTTCATCAAAATGGCCACCATTAGAGGTGTTAAAAGAATATTGAACAATCATCATTTCTTGAGGCAGTATTTCGCCACCCACAGAAACCATATGTTCTTTAATCATTAGACGATGGTGTGTGTAAGTGTAAAAACAATAATTATCATAAAAAAAACCTAGTATATTTTTGATACTTGTTTTGTTATAAAATAAAGGAATAAAAAGAGTTTAGGGGGTTGGAGAAGCAAAATAAAACAACAGAACATAAAAGAAGACATTACCTTAAAATCGGGTAACTCTTTATTATTTGATCCAAAGGCTTCCATGGAAAGAATTATGCCGAAATTGAGGATTATATAAGTAATAGAGGGAATTTAATATAGTATTTAGGAATATGTTGTCCGAACCAAAAGGCTTTGATGATGTGAATAAGGTGGTAGTGGTGGGGGCCTTTTATAAGAGGAAAGAAGGGGCACTCTTGGAATGATTGAAATGTTACTTTATTATGAAATGATTTTCGGATTATAATGGTCCAACAATGATATATTTCAAGTATAAGGTGATAAGTGTTATAAATATACTCATCTAATAGGTTTTTGACAAGTGTAAGCCTTGGATGTTACATTATCTTTTCTTTTTATTTAAATCGTTAATTAATGAGGTAATCACTGCATCATCATGGTGTCATAAATAATTTAATTTATTTAATGTCTAAATATTATAAAAAAAATCTCATGATGTATGAAATCTTTTTATCTTTCTAATTTATATTTATAGTCAAAAATATGACTATTATAACCCAATTTAAAAATTATTTTAGTAAAACAACTCATGATTGTTACATTTTTATTTTAACATTAAATAAAAAGTATTTAATGTCATTTTTTTACCAAAGTGGCTCCATGGGGTCCCCAAGATGACACATGGATTTTTTTTGGTCGGCCATGACTAATAAAATAAGTGTAAAACATGTGTAATGGTATTTTCATTTTTTAATAATATCATTTATACCGTAAAATTTACTAATTACCTTTCATCGCGATTAATTAAACTTAAAAGTTACTATTCACCGAAAAATTATTTTTAAACCATTGAACCAAATTTTACATCCTAATGACAACCATGTATGTCAGATTTTTGAAAATAAAAACACAGAAGTGGTAATGTTTCATTTAAATGAAAAATCAGTTTCCTAACTACCATTTAGTAGATTCACTATTCATCAAAAATTGAATTTTTTCAGAACAATGCCAAAATTTCACCGTAAGCTATAATTGATATTATGAATTAAAAATTGATATATATTTTAAAAACATAAAAACATATAAGTTTCATTAATTAATTTTTTAATTAATTTCCACTGTCACAACAAATAGCATGTTTTTAAGAAACAATATATATCAAAATATTAACAATTGTTTATCTCAAATTTCAAAGAGAAATTAATTATAATGACCACCATTGGATAAAATGGAAAAAATATGTTATAATTCTACTTTATAACCACTCTATAGTATAATTTATCAATATAAATTATTTTGATTAAAAAAGTCTTTTTTAAGTATTTTTCACTTTTCATAAAAAAATGGATGTTCTCAGAAAAATACCAAAGATTCAACATAGGCTAATTTCGATATTCCGAATCCAAAAATGAAGTCCATTTTAAAATAAACATTATATAAAATTTCAAAAAGTGGGTATTACTATTCATAATGGCTATTTTGATTAGTCATAGTGTACTAGAATCTCAAACTTGCATACAATGGAAGCTATTGCTTTATTGAAAGAGAAGCGTATCATGGAATCTCGGGCTGTTACATCTTGAGACGTCTCTTTCAGCTTCCGTTGCTATGTTTACCATCTCCTTATAATTCATAATACAGATCAAAACTATCTTCGAGTGAATCTCTTGTCGCAACCCTGATTCAAAAATGTGTGCCTTCAGCGACGTACTTACAACAACCTCTAGTTAAAAGCATAATAAATTCATGAATTTATACACATACTCTATGACAGAGAGATTCTCCTACTTCAGGATGAAAAAGTCTGTTGTCCTATGGATCTTGAATGTGTGAGGACAGAATTTTTTATTAAAAAATACTTCAAATTCCTCCCAGCTCAGGCCTTGATCTACCATAGAGTGTACCACTATCTCCCACCACTGTCGTGCAAGATCCTCCAGCATATACATTACCAGCTTTACTTTCAGCTCTACTGGTGTGCTGATGAAATCGATGATACGATTCATCCTGCATATCCACACAACTTCTTTTTAGGTTTCAAAATCACCCCAAAATATTGCTGGGTTCTACTTCTAGAACTGGACGGAGTGGTCTATATGACTTGACTCATCACTCTGATTCCCCATGTCCACAGCCTGAAACTCTTGAACTATACATTGAACTAGATGCTGGTTCACCTGTGGTTCCAGTGCGACCACATTCTCCGCAGCCTCTTCTGGTTGGTTTCTACGATTTCTAACATGTTTCATTATCTATAAAAACAATGCAAGTCGTTAGTCTCACTTCCTAGTAATTGAAGGCTTAGAATTTCAATTTCTACCACATCACTATCACCACATTGATTTCCAACTATTTCTAAAACTAATCTTTTTATTCTTTTTAAAATCAATCTATTTTCAAAATACATCAACCAGTATCTTTTAAAAATCTCCCATTTTAAAACATGCTTAGCATTTTTAGAAATCACACTTTTGAATCAAACCGTAATCCATTTCTGAAAATGATATATGTGATCTTAGTAGAAATTAATTCCTCTACATTTCATGTCATTCTATCTCATTGAAAAAACCCATGACAATGAGATTTTCAACATTCTAGAAGTGTCTCCAAAAACTTCTGTACCCAACACCCTGGTAACATGATGTTCAACATAAAGGTGTTAGCTACATCCTTTTATGCTAAACCTTTCATGTTCTGAAAATCTGACACCTTCCTAAGATTCTATCCCACGGAATAGACAAGAAGGATTTTAAACTCCAGGACCAATAACATCAATGACCACATGTTTAGGAAAGGGCCCAACAAGCTGGTACAATTTTTACCTCAAATGAAGGAATATAATGATACCATTTGTAATGACTCTCCAAATTATCATTGTCTTGAGAGCTCAACGAGTCATTACATGGCATAAGCGACATCCTCGATGTGCCAAAGGATGGAAATAAATGCCGATGGGTTCCAAAACACATGGGGGATTATTTAACCTTTAAATGAAAACAACCAACAACAACGAAAAATAAAAAAACATCTCCAAAGAACCACTATATGATGATTTATTTAAAAACAAGATAGTTCATCCATTTATTTCATTTTAAACCAACAAAAGTGAAACAGTGGAAACCAGAACGAAATCAAAGTAAACAATGAAAATTCATCCGACATTACTCAAAGATAACAATGGTTATAAGGCTCCACATGCTCCATGCACTAACTCTACAAACAGCTCAATAAATCACTAAGTAGTGCTAAAAAAATGTGCCTCCTTTCCCTTTCCAACATCCTAGTAAATGACATCTACAAAATAACCATTGTGCCAAATCATAGGGTGAGTAATGAAATTCAGTAGGTTTTCCCCGATGACTTCTCAACACATGCCTCTAATAAAAAACATGTTAGCACATTTATATAAATCAATTTATATAAAATAGTTCCAAAACAGTTCACAATATAGAAAGTCTCATGTCAAAACCATTTTCCATCTAAACCAATTTTCTAACCAAAATCATCTTTTCCCTGAAAAAGCACCAAGAGAAGTTTCCAAGTCACCACCACATTTTCACTTTGGCATAACATCTCCATTTAACATAATCACATCATTACCCACGAAATGCATCATTATGATAGTTCCATACTCATGAGCAGTCTCTTGTCGATCTACCAAGTCTACACAAGGTAATTATTCCCCATGTTCCATTATGCTTTTGGAACCGAGAACAAGGTCATATTTCAAACTATCCTCATAATGAAATATGAACACCCACCAAGTATGCCCAAAAGTCATACCATTTCAACCATTCCAAAACCATGTCAATAAGAAAAACCTTTTATTGAAAATATTTTTCCCAAAACCATTTTCTAAGTCCAGAAAAGCCATATTTTAAAATCATAATTTTAAAATCATGGATCAAAATCACGTTTCACAAACCATTCTTTGAATTTTCACAATTCCATCAAAACCTACAAATCATCACTAATGAATATTTATAACTTATTTTCAACAAAATTTCACAATCACAACCAAGAAATTAAATCAATTTAAACTTATAATTCATGTTATAAAAAAGAGGAATAGAGAGTGAAGCCACATATGTCAATAAAATGGGGGAAACCAACCAACAGACGAAGAACTTTCAAGAACACATAGTCAAAACTCCAAGAATCCTCCTTATATCTCTCCTCATAACAAAACCAATACCAAATATTGTCATATTTGGCATCCAAACCCTTATATCTACCCATAATGGGCGTAGATCTAAGAACACAAGAAAATAGGAGAAGTTGATCTATGTAGATCTACGAAACCATCAAGAATGATTACAAAACATAAAAATCTGGCATCGATTTTTCAATAGAACCCTTAGAATCACCTTTGGAACTCCTTGGAGAAGTCCTCCAACCTTCAAGGGATAGTAATCCTGAGTTAAGGCTGCTTAGGAGCTTAATCAATGCAATTAATGGCCAAAATGAATTAGATCCACAATTTTAGGATCTATATTTAAGTGACCGCACGGTTTTTGTACATGATTTGACAATTTGTGCAGTAATCATGAGTTAGCTTCTTCATTGGACATCCTTCATGTACGGCCTCATCGCACGATTTTCACACATCGTTCGCACACTATGCTCTATCCTCTATCAAGGAGAACACCACCTACACGGCTTCCGTATAGTTTGGAAAACCTGCTGCAGCCCGTGCATCCCCACAATTTTAGCTTTTACACTTTAAATGTCTCCCAAACATTCCCCAAGCATCTCTCGTATACTTTATGTAATTAAAAAGCATAAAACCATGTTTCCTTATGAGAAATAGGTTGTACTATAGTAATTAAATCATTAATACATTAAAATATATCATCATCCATAGATCTTACATAACACATCAATTCAAAAAATACAGACCTCTTAATCAACTATCATTATTTATTATCCTTTATCATTGTTTTTTCAGATTATTATTTTATAATTATTTCCTACAAAAAATCATGAATAATGTCTTATGATTCAATAATGTCAAAATATGAGCTAATAAATAATCCATAACATCATAGGTAATTTTCAGTTTCCCCATCTTCATTTCAAAAGGCATTAGGTATTGGTAAACATATATATGTAAGGGCCTACTGATCTCGTTCCCAAACCTTCTTCGCATTACATCTATTTTCATAATTACCATGAAAACCACATTTAAAACATTAAATTTATCCCTAATAAAGAACTTATTTCCCTTTCATGGAGTCAACAGAAATTTTTCTTTTTCTATGGAGAATTATTGATTTATGAAATTAATTACAAAATCTATGATATCTTCTAATGTATTAGAATAATTTTCCTAGGTGTTTCTTTCCACATCCTTGACACTTATGTTTTTCAATATACATACCTTAATGATTATTAAATAAACATCCATATGGATTCGTTTACCACATGTGTGATGACCTAGAAAAATCACCAAGGATTAAGTGGTCAATCATGACAGTAGATAGTTGGTTGATAATAAACTCAAGAGTTTTCATTACATCCCCCATTACATTCAGTTACTTATTCATAAAACAACAGCAATTTTCTTGACATCCATTTTTACTTTGATGCAAGATACTTCCATCCATTTTAATCTAAAACCAAAAAGGTAAGTGTGAGTATATCAGTAAAATCATTACATATTATCTTATGAGTAGCGTATACATAAAGATATACATATTAATGTTATCATTACCATATTTAATTCATATCAAATAACTATGAATCTTTCTAATATTCTAACCGTTATTTGTTATGCCAATTGTTCTTAAATAAAACCGAAACCTCTTAAGCAATCTAAACAGACCTATGATACCAAATATTAGTCACCAGCCTTAAACAAATCATAATATTGAGTTAGGTAAAAATTATATCTTGAGGATTTATTAGGAATAGATTATTAATAAACTATGCGATAACTATTTCATTTCATCTCCAACATTTTAATATAGACACTTTTACTCTATCCAATTTTTTCATAATAATAAAATACATAAATAAAACATGAATTATTTTCTTGATATAAATATTCTTCAATTATTCCTTACAATTACACATACTTATGCCATGTTAAAATCATTTCAACAACATGTGACGATCATGAAAATCTTAGTACGGTATATAAAATAAGTTACAAAAATATTATTCCCTGAATACAAACAGGTCTATGAAATCATCATTTTCAATTATAAATAAAAAACATTATCATACTAATAAAATCATAATATTTAGGAATAAATCATTGAAATCATAAATCATAAAGGTAACTTGTGGAATCCATAACATACTAAGACTGCATCTTTATATGCTTTATAGAGAGTTATGTTTTGAATACCCATCATTGTATATTCCCTAAATAGATTTATACAAACATTAATGTTTATCTCTTTCACATTACACAATGGAATGGAGAGATATATTGGGCTCACCCTCCATTGTATTATCATGGAATGACATATATACGTACAACAATTCCCAGAAAAACTAACATATTTATAATACATAAAACAAGCATAAAAAAATGATAACATTTTCTTATTGTATTCACAATATATCATTTCATGATATTGACATAATAAAAGTTTGTCAGAATATTTTTCAATAAAAAAATACATAAAAAACGTATCTAGTATTTATTTTCCTTTTTAAAACGTTATAGCTTGTTAAGGTTGCCAAATATCAAATAACACTCACAACGACATAAATGTCATTGTCACCACGTATGTTAAAAATTAATATTCCATTTTTCATTTGGTAAAATGCTTCATATTATAAAATATTACTTTTGATAAACAATTAAATAAATAAAAACAAAAAAGGTATAATTATACAATATATAATAGAAGTTATTATCAATATATGCCTCAATGAAAGATGATTGAGATGAAAACCCATAACGTGAGATTGACTTGTATCATTCTTTCATTTTAATCAAAAATAATAAAATTACATTTTTTATAATTTCTGCATAATCTATTTCATATTTATTTTTCATTTATTATTAATTTTCTTCATGTTATAAAAATTACATAATTATTTATGTTCTTAGCAGTTGTTTTGTCGATGTTCGATACTTGCATATAAAATTAACTTGTCTTGATGTAAATTATCCATGTAGTCAAAATTACATTATCACTAGAATATTAATCATTATTTAAGTATTATATATATCATGTATATATTTATTTACATACAGAATATATGAATTTAAAAAATTCCATGACATTTTTAGATTAGAAATGAAATTTTTCGTTCATGGAGACGGTAGGCCATACCTACACATGCATGCTAATTTCATTTATTTTTCATAATAAATTATATATAGGTATATTATAATTCGAGTATAATATATTTTTTACATATGATTAATATTTTCAATAGTTCAACCATTTATCGTTCCATGTTTGGAATGAATGAGTAATATCACTTTCAGGGGGCGGTAGTCCGCAATTCCTCAAAAGAAATTATCGTATATAGACATTATGGAAAGAATCAATGTATAATGTAAATGAAAAATCCCAAAGAATAATGAAAATATAAAAATAATATATATAAAATATAAATAGTAATCCACTATAATGGACACCATGAGAGTTTGTAGTGTAAAACTGAACAATCATCATTTCTTGAGGTAGTAGTTCGTCGTACACAGAAATAGTATGTTCATCTCCATTATATGAATGTGTGAGTAAGTGAATTTTAAATACATATCATTAAAAATACTAGTATATTGAGGATAATTGTTTTTATGTAATAAATGAATTAGAAGAGTATAGGGAGTGGATAAGGAAAATAAAATAATAGATCATGAGAGAATACATTACCTCCAAATTGGGTTACTTATTTTGATTTGAGCCAAAATGCTATATTGAATTTTTTATATTCCTATGATATGGATTCTATGAGGAATAGAGGGATGTTGGAAATTATTTGGGTAGATCATGGATGATCCAATGGTCTCAAGAGTTGTGATTTATGTGGATATTGGTCGTGGACTTTATAAGAGGGTGTCGGAGCACTTTAGGAGGGTCTGGAATTGTTATTTTATTATAAATTTTATTTTCTATTTAAAATGGCCCCAAACTAAGTTATTTTAAATAAAATATGATTTTCTTTCAAAACCACTCAACCAATAGGTTTGAGACAACTCTATATTACAAAAATAAACCTTATCTTTTATCATTAACACTTAGTTAATATCATTAACACTTACAATATCTTCTTGACTTTTCATAATATATGGTAACTATAATTACTATAAAATTACAATAGAACCATAAATGTACCATTAATTAAATTATTTATATTATAAAATTCCTCTAGAAGAATATTATATTTTTGGACTACTATTTCATTTTATAAAATTGTATTTTATTTTAAAAACACATTTATGCCAATTTTTAAACGTTAAAGTGATTTAATTTGTTTAATTCATAACAACTTGATTCCTTAAATAAAAATTCATTAACTACAAGTTTATATGTAAATATCATCCCACATAATCATTAATGAATCAAAATATTCAAATTACATTTCTTTTTATATTTAAAATATCATTTATTTGAATTTTTTATTAAAGAAGAAATCATTGCATCATCATTATGTCATAATTAAAATTATTTATTTATTGAATAAAAAATATAAATTAAATACCATCATAAATGAAATATTTTATTTATTATTAATATTTATGTTCAATGAAATCATTTATGTTACCCCATATTAATATTGTTTTAGTAAATGATACATGTATATCTTATATTTCCCTCTTCTTTAAAATATAAATTATTAAAGATTGCTATCAGATCCCAGTGGATCTACGTTGTCCCAAAATCATCCCAAGGATACCCATGGACTGAAATATATCTTTCAATTGGATTTAGACATGTGTTAAGGTATAACTATATTATTATATTATTATTTTTACCCTTATTTACGAGATTTACCCTTTAATTGTGGTGGATAAAAATAATAACTTATGTTACAATTCATAATTTCCAAAAATAAAATGAACATATATACCTAATGTGGAACTCGTGATTATAAATATGGATTCAATATTTCCAAATTCGAAACATAGAAGAAAATGAAATTAATTTGAAATTAATTTCAGTTGTTAGAACCAAAAACCATTTGTTTAATATGTAAAAATAACCAAAGGTTTGACATGCGTTTATTTCTAATTAAAGATTGACATTACATGTAATGACCATAATTGAAATAAATAATGAAAATATATTTCATTTATAATTAAAACTATTAAATAATTTTATTCAACCATAATAATTATCTCAATGGATAAAATATTTTTCAATTAAAATTTTACATGTTTTTACTATTCATCAAAACATGTTAGTTATCAGAAAAATATCATAAAATTATTCAACTAAAATACTTATGTTATTACTCTAAATAAAAAGTTTATTTTGGAAGATTTAACATATAATGGTTTCAAACACTAGATTGAATATTTCCTCGCCATCAAAAATTTTTAAATATGTGTTTCTAGGAAAATATTATTTTTATCCAAAAAATTGAATTCTTTCAAATATTTTTCTCGGAAACAGAAAATATTAATTTAAAAAATATCATTGAATTTATAACATATATTTTTTATTTACTAAAGATCCCTAAAGGCTGATTTTATGAACATTATGTTCATGTGAAGAATACATTCAGACATTAGTTACGAGTTTTTATCCCAAACCATCATTTTCTTTCAGGTTCAACCAGATTCTTATATACAACAATGTAATTATTCACTTATTTTATATAAATAGTATAAATTTCGAGTATATGTTACAATATCCTGTCTTTTGATTTGTTCATCATCCATTTTTTATATAATACATGTTTTTACAAGGATACTTTTTTAATTTTTCCCGATACGGAAGCCCTGTTAGAGTGGACATCTAATTTTCTTACCAATTTTCATGTACTTTCCTTAATATGTCTTAATGCACTATATTTTTTATAAAATCACAATTTTTTCATGAAAACATTATTTTTTTGTTACTAGTTTTATACGAAAATTCTTTAAAAATATAAATGATTTTTCAAAAAAGAACTATTACTTGAAATGTAATAAGGGTATTTCTCTCTAGAATTTTTCGATGATTTTTTAGAGTAATTTTATTTATTTCTACTCAAATGTATAAGTAAATAAATTATTTTTATTTTTCTCTTATTTTAATCATCCATAATATTTTATTAAATTATATATGATAAGTTTGATCGTGGATGTGTTATCTAAATACAATTAAACATAATAATTTGAATGGTTAGTGATTATGATTATAAATTGGGGAAAGTTAAATTATATCCATTTATAAATGTTAATTATAATTATAAACATTCATATGAGAAATTAATTGGACTTGTATCTCATGGTTGGGGCCCACTATATCCCCTAGATGCATCAGTAGGTCTCTGGAGACAAACATGACTGGGTTTTTCCCCATTATGTTTCGTGTCATGGCCAAGGCCATGAAATTATGTTTATGATGTAATAAATTTTTCATTACTGCATTATGAATCTATTAATTTGCAGTTCATGTCATTATATGTCTATTATAATATCCATTGTCATGTTTTATAGTGGCATTATTTAATCAGCCTTTATTCATACCATATAATACTGAAGATTACATTTTAATGGAATGTATATTTTTATTTATTCACCATTCCTTGTTACTAATGCTTCATTTTTATTACATTCCCATACTATGTTTATGTTCCCAATCCTTTCTAATGTTTTATTTTACCCTAGAATGTGAATATGAATATTATGAATTCCATGTAGAGAGAATCTAGGAGTTATGAATTATTCCAATGGAATTTCTATATTTTATTACCTTTAAGATGTGTAATGTAAAAATTATATTTATATATGTGTTTTAGAAACTAATATACTATTTAATTTTTTGGGATATTAATTCCTTGTCAAATATACAATTTTATTCATATGAGGCACTAGCATTGAGAAATTGGGGTCTGGGTCTTTATATCTATGTTCTAATTTTTTATCAATTAATTTTACTAGTGTTATGATGATTTCAATTAGGTATACTTTTTTATATGGGAAAAATTTATGATAATTTATAAAAAATGTTCATGAATTATAATGGAATTATAAAATTATAGTATATTAGTAAAAATATTGATTTCGAGAGAAGGAAATTGGTTTTTTAGGTAAAGGTTTTTGTGACTTCAATAAAAATGGAAAACTAAGACGTATTAAATATTTATTTGAATGGATTATATTTGTAAATATTATATTTAAATATGTTTATAATCTGTTTCGTTAAATTAGTTACAAACATAGTTTTTTATGAATCTTTTATTTTTAGTGGATCCTAGTATATTGGTTGTTGAACTTGATGTAGTGTCAAAGGATGCCCTTATAAACAAGAAACACAAACTAGTAGAATAAAATATCGAAAATTAATGGGATAAAATTGTGTGTATTAATGAAGGGAAGAAAAACTACTTTACATTTTATGTCATAAATGCAACACCCCGAAGTTATAAATCCAAAAGCTTATATTCAATAACATTCATAACATGCCACACCAAGCACATGAGGGGATATAATAACTTGATACATTATAATATATATATGTACTATTTTAAATAAATTTGATATGTTTTATATTTTTAAATTTATGAAACCCCATGTTAGCGTGTGTTAAATGTAACAATGAACTTCATTGATAGCTTGCGTTATAAGCAAGACCATGTTTCACATAAATATTTTTTTCAGGGTGATGTTTTTGTGTATTTTAACTATTGCTCATTTTTTAATGAATAAAGAATAATAATAATTATAATCCAAAAACTAATTTTTATATAAATTATTTATTAGGATAATTATATTATTAATTTTTTTCAATGATTATTTAGATAATGTTTTATCAATTAATCCAAATTATGTAATCGGAATCAATATCGCATTCTAATTGACTATAAAAAAAGCAATCTATATGATTTTTTTACATTAAAAACCAAAATTATCTTCCAGCTTTTAGGATGAATATGAATTTAATTTCTACCAATGCTGATATTGGAATTTTGAAAATTTATTTCATATTTAGAATCATCACAATTTATAATGTATAATTAGTTCAATGTAGTTTTGACCAAAATTTCATTAACCAACCCGGGTACCCTTGTACCTCAATAACCGATTTGGTTTGGACATAGCACAAAATATATTCCTGATCCACATGGGTTGAAGAATAGCACCTGGAATCATAACATATGCATGTGGGAATTGTTTTTCAAACAAAAATGTGTAGGAAAACAAACAGTATAGTATAAATATTAAATGAAACTCCACTAGATGTAATGTAATAGAATACATCACGTCATAAATAAGCCCAAGTCTCTACAACCAAAGAACTAAAGTAGGAACAAACAACCCACCATCACCACTGTTCAACTACTTGATCCATCTCTAAGAGACCCATTCCGTTTTATCAAACATGGAAGATGATAGTCCACAAAATCCTAAAGGAAAATGCAGTCTGTGAGAAAAAATACCCAGAAGGGCCTCACCATAGATTCAGTGAAGGAAACCAATAATATATTAACAAAAGAAAATTGTTTCTATTTTAAATAAACGTGTTTGGAATTATCAAGAATCGTAAATAAATCAGGTTATAATGTTCAAATGTTGGAAATATACATTATGGTTTTGATTTACAAATGATTGAATATTTCTAAAATAATATATTAAGAAATAATACTTACATAAAATAGTTTATATAAATTCTAGAGGTATGTAATCAAATTTTACAATATTACCATACATTTATATCTCAAATATAAATAACAGCTGAGAAACATGGTCATCATCCAGGTATATACATTAGTATTTCTGGCTATAGGACTCGTCACTCTCCAAGTGAACTTAGTAATATGTGTGAACACATGTCCCCCTAACACTAGCCAATTGAAACTCATCACCCACCTATCGGGGATGTTACAAGCCACATGAATTTTTTAAAATATGGTAATAGCATAGAGTGTGTCCAAATCACTCACCATCAACATAAGAGTTTCATGTTCTCAAACATAATTACTTATGGGAAATATACTTTGATACTTGATAAATAAAATTAAGTATCATTCATCAATTTCAATGAAAATTTTCAATTCAATACCATAAAAGGATATAATAAAAAAACATGTCTCTTTAACAATATAAAACAACTGGGTTTATATTAAATCATTTAATGAATTATTTCACCCGAATTGGGTTTTATAAAATCAATCGAATTTTCTTTTTGAGGAATTCTATTGAAACCATAAATTTAAATAAATCAAGAAATACAATGATAATAAAATTCATGAATCAAGATAGTACCACCCACCATTTCCCCGAAACCCATCAATCACAACGATACCCATGAATGATAGTAAATGGGTAGAAGACATCAAAAATCAACCTATAATCTATAAACAATATCACGGGAAATAAATCCATTAAAATTCGGTTGATCCATTGAAAATAAAAAGAATTAGAAAGTGAGAAAGATGATGAATAATAGATAAATCTTACTGGGAATCCCATTGCAAGCGCAATGACAGTCTAATAATGAAAGTGAGGCTCTTGAAGTGTTAGACGTGCTCACGATTTTCTAGGATTGTCCTTAGGTCCAGGTAGATGATACTAGAGTGGATCCAAAAAGGAAATATTATCCACACATCCAATTTAATAACTAAATTGACATTATTAAACATTGTGTAATCCTAATTCAATACGTTAATTAGTTAATTATCATAACCACCAAAAAGTTCATCATCTCAACTAAACATCTAATTCTATATATTAGAAACACATCATTAATTTCTTCATGATGTGTAATAATTCATCAGGACATATAACCATTCTAGTGTGATTCCTTTCACGAATTTTATGCAGAAACATTACACATTGTGTAACCTTGTTACACAATGTGCAACCCTTATCCATCCTACAAAAAAGTCCGTATAAAGCTATGAGTCCATCAAATTTTTGAATTCACCATTATAATTATTCTCCCAAATCAATATCAACTGTACTATATTAATAAAATTTCAAAACAAATACATTGTTAAATTCATACCTATCACATCGGTAATGGGATACTACCACATCTCCACCTTAAAAAAAATATGTCCCTAGAAATCCATTAAAGAAAATTCCATGCGATATATACAAGGAAACATCTTCCTTATCAATGAATCACATTCACATGTTTTGTGACTATAATTACCATGTTCTATATAACTTGAACCAAAAGTGTCATCCTCCCACGAAGCTACTTGGTCTCAAGAATCAACTAACCTAGTTAGAAAATTAGTTTAAGATAAATCTGTTTCAATATCATGTTCACACTAGCTCAAAACATGAGATGGATTAGAGAGATACAATGACATATGAAATAAATGTGACATGTTTTTTTATCAAAAATCTACTATTTTGGAAGAGATTAATGGTATGATACATTATTCCCATTTTTTCATCTTTTAATGGTCCTATAAAATGAAGAGGAAGCTTCCATGACACACAACATGACTATAACCAATCTGGGGTGAAACATTAATGAACACCGAAAAGACAACTAAAAATTACAAATGGTCTATGGAGATGATTATTATAAGACTTATATCGTCATTGTTCCCTCAACATTGTCAAATGAATCTACTAAATATTTACTGTCAACTCTTACACCAATTTTTGTTTAATGATGGAACTCTCACCAATCTAATACAGAATAAAAGGATATTTACATTTTCAAAAATAAAATATCTAAAAAGGAGACTTTGTAATTTCTGACTAGTAACTATTCTTATAGGAAAAATCAACCATCACCATGTTTTCATTCCAATACCCATAAATTTTGAGAACATGTTTAATTCATATCCTCAATAATTATTATTGATCTCTTTTTCTCTTTGGAAATTTGACTATGGATGTTAGGCCATTCTCAAATGGACTTAATATCCCAATCCCTCTTATAGTTATATATAATAGGGAGATGTAAATTGAGTATCACTATATGAAACGTTATGAAATGGAACTACATGCTAACAAAAGATATCATTAACATACATATTTCCCAACTCCTCAACTTGTGTTGTATAATGAAGGGGTATGAATTGAGTTGACATGGTTTGCCTATCAATCACCAACCATATCACATTATTATTTCATTTATCATGAGTAAACCCAACCAAAAAATATACAGGGATCTCACACAACTTCTATGTATAGAATTGGCGATGTTGAAGCAATCTAAAAATTTTCTTGTACATGGACATAACCTGTTGGCACCTATAACAATGAGAGGCAAACCCAGAAATTCCCCATCTCATGCACATCCACCAGAACTATCTTCATATGTCATAAAACATCATTTTGTTTCATGAGATCACAACCCACTGAGAATTATAAAATTACCCTATCACAACCATTCTTTCTAATAATGACACAATGAAAGGATTATGATAGCATTGAATACCCTCTGTGGAGAACTACCATTGGGAAATTATCTACCCACAATAAAGAGTGCCTTTAATTATACATAATTTAGAATAAATCAATTGATCCTGAAAAATCATCTCAAGAAGGAAAAATGATAACTGAATATTGTATGAACAAACCTCAAACATTAATTCATGAGCCACCGAATGAAATTTTAAAAAAATCGCCATCAATTTCCACTCTTCTGAAAATTCATTCACTGTTGGAGTTGAAATTTTATTTCTCAAAGAATCTACAATGAAATTCCATTTCCAAGGGTTATAGGTGATTTCAAAGCCGAAAGAATGCAGGTATTACACCAAACGTCTTTAGTGAAGAATCAAATCATTTTTAGAGAAGATATAATTGATGATCTTGTGGTATGAAAAAATGACAAGCCGTTCGTTATAAACGTTATTCAAAAAAAATTATGAGTGTGAATAATAGATTCATTTTCAAGGTTATGGGTAGTATAATTATTCTTCTGTGGCCTATGATAAGGTTATCTATAAGAAAATACTTGACCTTCATACATAAGAATGTATCCCAATACATAACCTGATTCATCGCTAAATACCACACAACTATTCCCGTCCACTCGAAGAGTAAAAACTGGCGTTGTAGAAAAAATAATATTTTGTGCATCCAAGAAATTCAAAAATTTATCATCAGAATAAAATTTAACCACTTAAAATTTAGAGATTTCAATAATGAATACAACATAAAAAAGTCTTTCATAAACCGATAGTAATATTTGGCGAAACCAAAGAAGCTAGGAATCTTGGATTCATATTATAGCTGCTCCAAACTAATTAAATATTATAACATCTAAAGATCAACTGGAATTCCTTAATATAACACCATGTTTCCCAATAATATCACTCCTTTAATCCATAAATCACAATTAAAATGATTGGAATATATTTGGAGATTTCTCAGTAGACACAAAATTTTTCTCAGATGATGCACAACTTCCACCTCAGTCATGGAGTAAACCAGGATTTCATTCACAAAAACCACTACAAAAGAATCCTCATACTCATGTAAGATCATTTTCATTAGATCAAATAAAACATTGGGGGTATTTTATTGAGATAATGGTATACCAAGGTACTTATAATTACCATAACATATCCTAAAGGGGATTTTAATGATGTCAGATTAATTCATTCTCAAATGATGCTTACCAGATTAAATGTTGGCCTTTGAAAACCAATTCACCATTTTCATTCAATAAAACAGATCATCAATACGTGGCAATGAATATTTATTATTTTTCATTAATTGATTGGGTTTTGATAATCTACACATTAGTGAATAGAAACCCCAACCATCTTAGTGAAGTGAATCAGTGCCGCCCTGGGTGACACATTCGTCCATATAAATATTTTCTAAAGACGATCTTCCAACTGGGAATTGAGAGTTTTAAATTCATAATGAGCCATGTGATAATAGGGAACAGAAACAAGTTATGTACCATGAATTATGTCAAAAGAAATATCAAACTCCATTACCAATGGAAAACCAGGGAAGTTTGAAAGAAAATCAATGATAAAATCAATTACAACTGGAGGGATATCACCTATCATCAATTCCTAGTGTAGTTAAAAAGAGGTAAATGATATTAATTTCCCTAAAATTGGATAAGAAGCCCTGGATCATCTTGGACATAGTATCTATTATCCTTGAAATATAAGAGACACACCACTGGGCGTGGTGAAGTAGACTCACCTAAGAAAACAATAAATCCTAGATCTATTGGTAATTATCAAATACATCCTTAATATGATGTTATAATACTTCATATTGAGTACCAAAAAATTATACTTCAGTTCGACATATGACAGATTGAAGACACATACAAAACTACAAATGATTTTCTCTCTATTCATACTATGTGGTGTAGTAATATATATTGCACAGAATAAATGATCCATAGGATTATTTACCAGATTAAATATACTACTTGAAATAAATTAAATATATTCACCAATATAAAAAGAGTAGTCAATAATTATTATTCTATAGTAATGGTACCTCTTATAGTTGTTGGACATGTGTCTTCTTCCTTTGGAGACTTTTTTATAGCATGATGTGGTATAATTTCTGATGTCTATTGTTAGAACCCTTTTACACATGAATTATCTAATTTCATTGTTGTTTTATAAGGAGGTGAAGATCCTCATACACTATTCTCTGTTGAAAATTTATTGATGAATATATATAAGTTTCTTGAACAACCATAGGATATACAGTTTGGGGGTTCATCGATGAAAACCCGCCTAGAATGGCATAGTTTTCCACACTAATAGAAAATAAATGGACATAATCATATTTCTATAGGAAGTCTGGAATGAATTTCTCATTGATATTATCATTGGGAATCGTCACTTTTCTATTTTTAGTTAAATGAACTCACACTGCCACTAGGATATAAAGAAACGCTGAAAAACCCTCACTTTCGAGACATGTACATCTAAACCATCGTCACCCTTTCAATAACATCCACATTAGTGGGGTGATTCAACAAGAATATGTTATAATTTCTATCTGGTCGAAGAACCTACTCAATCCATTGTTCCTTCATCCTCTCATTAGATACAACTTCAAGAGAAAACTTAACCAGATCAGCAAAGTTATTTTCATACACAATCACGGTTATGGAGACCTGTTGATTCCTGAAAAATTCAACGATCTTTACAACCAACATTTATTCTGGATAAAAGTAGTTTATGAAAATAACATTAAATTCCTTATACTCTAATACCTCATGTTTTTATGCCATCACCATTGTGCCCCACCATATTTTTATTGGTCTTTCCAATAAAAAGTGGCACCCATCACATTGATATCAGTCGGTGTCTTTATGAATCCAAGCACACATTTAATCATGGACAACCATTTCTAACAATGTCGAGGATTAGTGAAACCATTTAATTTTGGTGTATTTTTTAAATAGAACTCTTGATTAAATTTTCAATGAACACCCCCCTAAGGATCCATAGCTGAAGCCTTAGTGGGAACTAGTGGTATTACATTTCATAGATTTTGGAAATTGCGCACAATAACCTTTTCTTGATTTTGATCCACAATAGGATTTTCTTAATGGGGATTACTAGTATCCCTTTCATGGGATCAATTAACATGTGTTATTTGATGCATTATGCTACAAAAAATCAACATACAATAAAGATGACATCAGATTATCACTCAAACTGAACAACAAGGGAATTCATTCCAATCATAAATAATAAAAATATTTATATTCCACCATATCCAAATCAAAAGTGGTTAAAAACTAGAACAAAACCAAAATATGTCCTTTCTTAAAAACCTATTGTGACTGAATCTTCATTATGGTGAGATCTGGCCAGAATCTCCATCACAACTACCTCCCCAGTCCCGACACGATTTCAAAAATGCACACTGACATCATGATAAAAGATCTACATGGAGATCTGATACCACATTGTCATGAACCAACTTGGGTACCTTATTAACCCAATAACCAATCTGGTCCTGAAATACCTGAAGAAAATTCCCAAACCATATGGGTTGGTAACTAGAACATGGTATCACAAAACAAGAAAATGTGAATAAATTTTCCACCATCTATGTGGATGATAAGAATAAAAATATTTTGAATAAAAAAATAAACAACACTATGAGTAATATACCAGAATGAAATAAGTAATAAATAAGACCAATTAATTATATCTAATGTACCAAGATAGGGATACAAAACCCTATAAGACCAAAGTTCAGTAGTTGGAATCACATCCAATAGATCATTCCCCATTAATCAAACCGAAAAGAAGATAATATAAAATATGTATATTAATAAAGTGTGGTTTGAGCTAATTTTCTTATTGAGGTCTCACAAAAGATTCCATAATATATGCCAAAAATTATTATTGAAATAATGTTCAATAAATATTATGATATAAATTGGTATAATTATATATAATATTTTAAAAAATCAAGTTATACATTTAGAATGATGGAAATAAAATTTATGAACATGATTTACAAATTGTGGCATATTTATAAAAAATGTCTTCAGATAAAAATATTAAATGAAATATTTTATATAGTTTGACGAACGGTGTAAAAATGTTTTATAAAATTAGAATACATTTATATCTCAAATATAAATAACAAGAGCGCTCCATGGTCTTCTGCAAAATAGATATGATAGTATTTCTAGCTATAGAACTCCAAACACTCTTAGTAAACTCAGCAATATGTATGAAAACAATTACCCAGGACACTGGATAGAGGCGACTCATCACCCTCCCATCAGGATCGTGACCCACCACATGAATATTTTTGAACGTTTTATTAATGTAGATTCTGTCCAGATATCTCACAACTACTAAAGTATCAAATGTTATCTCCCACAATTTATTAAATGAAATTTATTTAATGACTTCATAAAATTTAATTAATTCCCATTCAACCATTTCAATTACAATTTTCCATTTTAAAACAATATGTAATTTAATAAAAACATTTCCCTTTATGAAGGTAAATCTATATTGTTTCTATTAAAACATTTTAATCCATTTTCACAAGTTTTAAATCCATTCAAAAAAATTCCATCATTTTAGAATTCACTTCGACAATTAAATTCCAAAATATAATTGAAAATATTTCTATCAAATACATAACTTAAATTTAACAATTTAAATTATCCATTATCTAGAAACAAACCATGACTCAATGGAATTTGGGGTTATCCAAAATCTCATAACAAAACCATTTCAAATAATACAATTCACTGAGATTGGGTTTTATCAAATAAATGGAATGAATGTTGGAATAATTAGATTTAAATTATCCATTTAAATAAATCATGAAATAATAGGAAAATGAATTTGGATAATCATGATGGATCCTCCTACCTTTTCCAAAAACTCCATACTCCAAATGGAACCCATCTATAAGAGTGAAGGTGGAGAAGACCTCAAAAATAAACATTGACGAATGATCTAACATCACATGGAATGAATCCATTAAATTCATTTTAATCCATTGAAATCTCAAGGAGGAGAAGGAGGGAAAGGTGGATACTGTGATAGAAACCATACACATGAATCCCACTACAAGCGCAACGATGATCGACCAATGAATGAGAGGATATAAAAGGGTTGGAAGGCTAAAAGATAACATGGGGAAATCCCTAGGTTGAGGAAGATGATACTTTAGTGGAACCAAAAATAAATTACTAGAATTATTTATTGTTTAAAATAATTTTTTAGGGAATTACATAATGTGTATTATTAATACATGAACCAAAATAGATAATTATCATAACTGCGAAAAAATACTTTTCTTCGACAAAAATTCTGATGAAATTAATTAAAAACTAATAAGAAATTATTACATGATGTGTAATTATTCTCAATAAATTGTACCCATCACAACATGAATTATATCATGACATGTACACAGAATAATTACATGACGGGTAACCTCGTTACACGATGTGTAACCCTCCGACAACATATAGAAATGACAGATTAATGATGAGAGAACAACATATCTCTCTCTTCAACATTATATTTATGATCCAAATTCAATATATACCCTACCCCATCAAATAAATAAAATTCCATGATATTTTTAAAGATGTACATATCAGATCTGAATGTGATTTTATAAAAATTATTAGTGAAGGTAAATAAATTAATTAAAAGTATTATGGTTAAATAGTTCAAAATAAGGGAATAAACCATAACAGTAAGGCCCAAATCGTCTCACACACTTCCCCAAATGCTATAAGATATCCATATTTCGATCCTATTCTCCCTTGGAAAAAATTTATACCGTAAATGATCACTATTAATGTAAAAATATTGTGGTGGTGTTCCTTATAAAATATTACTAAATATTTCTCTCCTCCATTTTAAAATGCCTCCTTTACTCCAAATTATTCACACCAAGGAATACAATATGTCTTCAAAAAATCTCCCAAAATGGTTATCCAATATCCATCCCTAAATTTTTAACTCCTTCTTGGTGGATGAATTCAATCTAGGGAAGTCTTTTGGTGAAATCCAAAATAAGTTACCTGATTAAGAGGTAACACATTTCCTCAAACTCCCCCCTTTTATTTACACTCTCCACTCTGTAAACATTTATTATTCAATATATATATAATAAATAAATTATCATAAATATATTAGGATTTCGTTATGATAATATTTATAACTACACTACATCACACCTCCACCTAATGGGTTACGAACTTAATATTTTGTTGTAGGTGGACTACTGCCTCGCTAAATTATGATTGTTCAATTTTCCATTAGTGACTCTCATGGTGACCATTATTATGGAAAATTATTATTATATATCATATATATTATATTTATTATATCTCTATTTTTTAAATTATTTTATAACACATACCTCTATTCATTCCATATTGTGTAATAATGATTACATATTTTATGGAAGTGCAGACTACTTCCCCCTCAAAGTAATGTGATTTTTTCATGCTATATGTGGATCATATTAAGGATCATATTAACAATCCTGTGTAACATATATGAAATTAATATGATTTTAAAATTATGAAATACATATTTACCATTTAAACTTCATTATTTTAACATGAAAATGAAATGAATGCTTTGTTCATTCATATATACGAACTACCGTCTCTATGAATGGTGGAATTCATTTAATATCTCAAATAATTATATATTATTAATATAAACATATATAATTGATACATATGATAATAAAATAAGGTTTAAAATCATAATATTATTAACCCTTTATGTATTTAATAATAACAACAAATAACAAGATAAAACATACTCGACGAACTAGGAAATTGACACAAGAGATGGTTAAATTAATGAATGATTGTTAACAATCGAGAAATATGAAATTATAAGAAGTAAGAATATGGTATTATAAACTTGATAATGGTTTCGGAATAATTTTTAACACATTTTAAACCACTATATTTGATAATAAATATTACACAGTAAAATGATAGTTAATGTAATTTATCACTGTTTCTTTTTCATTATGTGAGGCACCCATTATTATTGTACATATAATTTCTTATATATGATGAATATACAAACACATGGACCTATAATATCTGAATTATGTTATATTAATTTTAATTAAATGTTTTATTTTATGATTATTACTTTTGGGTATTCTAAATTCATTGCATACCTCATTGGTTAGGGATTTTACTCTCAATTTGCACTCCATTGAGACATAATTGTTATCATACAACTAGTTTACTTTATATTGTGTATATACTAAAATCTTATATTATATATCATGAATATAATTACTATAATTATATAAATAATTAAATTTAATTTTATTCCTTCCAATGGTTTAGTATTTAAAATGTTTCAATGTGGAATGTGACACTTTGGGATATATAAAGATTAATTTACTCAAAAATAATACTATTAATATTACAATGGAATTTTAACTTAATAAATTTAAAGAAGCAATTTTTTAATATATATAATTATTTTTTATGGTTATTCTTGATCGTTTTCATTTATTTTTACCAATTTCCCAATATTTATTAATAAAAATATTATAAAAATATTTTTATGAAAACATGACATTATTTTGATTTTTAGTCTTAGAAACTACATTCTTCTTATATCCATGTTTTAATAAAAAAAAATCAATTTTTATTTAACATTTGAAAAATAATTTAGTAATTAAATTTTTACCCTTTTTTATACTTCTGTTATTAATGGAATCTTAATTTCTATTTCCTGAAAAGTAAATTTTTCGATCCATTATACCATACAATGGAATATTCTTTTTAACTCATATGAAAATTATGGATTTAACCACCAGTATTTCATTGAAGAATCCATTCCATGTTTAAGTTTAGTAATTTTAACATTATTTTTTTTGAATGTTAATTTCAATGAAAAATATTTTCAAAAGGATTGACATACGAAAAATGATTTCCCATGCAGAATATTTTTTTTAAAAGTAATTCTCTTATTTCATCCATGAAAAGAACCCTTATTTTTGCATACCCTGTTATTATGTATTATTTATAAATATATATTATTTATTTAATATAGATATTTGATTAGGGAAAATATTTATTTGATATATGATTAATTCATTGGACTGGTAGATAGGGGTTGGGAACCATATAAGGAAGTCCCTACAGGTCGGTGATCAGTGAATGCATGTCCCTCGATGAATGTAATGAGAGTTTGTTTTAAGTGTTGAGAAAAATGAAACTAAGTTAATCATTGAAATTGTAAGAAAAATGTTTTAAATGATCAATTATTTAACAATAAAGATATGATACACTATATGAATCAACGTCAAAATAATCAATGAAATATACCACAAATGATTCTATTGTATAATGGTTATGTTATTATAATACTACTTGTGAAGAGAAATTTTTAATATGTCTATTAATGAATTATTCAATTTATATATGTCATCATTAATTTACTGGTTATAATATTTATAGAATATATGAAGATTTTACTACAACCGTATTGTTATAGTTTTGAGACCATATGTTGAATGGTACCACGAAAATATATTCTGTAGAAATTTAAACTTTTTATAAAAAAATATGACTGATGGAATGAAAAACCATAATATATTGACTGTCCTTTATAATGTGTTAAAACATAATCTTTTTTAAATTTTTATTTTTTATAAAGTGGTAGAAGTAGAAAATCAGATGAGATTTTAGAGGTTAATGTGTTAATTCACAATATGAATCATGATGTTCTAATAAACAATGTTGAAATTGTTCTATTCAATAAAAAATAATAGTTTTTATGTAAATATATATTTACTTATATTATTATAATGTTAATTAATTCCTCATCTCCATGGAAGAAAATTATCTAAAAACAAAAAATTTTATCCTAATACCTTTTCTTCAGATGAATCAAATGGACCCTTAGATCATCCATGATTTATAGCCTTTTGAATGTTAAATTTATCCAAACTATGTCCTCTACCACTCTGCATCAGAACATGGTGGCTATATTTTCATTTTGTATCCATGTCTACAATTCTAACCTATGTTATCCTACTAGGGAACCTAGTTACGTGGCAATTGTACATTCATTTATATCTTATTAAAAATATGTGATATTAACACTTATTATGATGTGTTTATTTAAACAATTGTTTATTTCCAGTACCTATATTTATGGTATAAATTTTAATTTGTGAGGATGCAATTTATTTATGTTGGGGAGAATATACCACCACAAAATACTAAGGTATGATCCCTATATTCAATTTCATGAATAACACGTGAGACCAAGAATTTAATAAGATATAATAACCCAATTCATTAAGAATCATATTTTTCATTTTAAATAATTTTTATATATCGTATATTATTAAATTAATGAAACACAATGTTAGCAAACATTACATGAAACAACGATCATCATTGACAGCTTGCTTGATATGCATGACCGTGTCTTACTGAACAATCCTAGATTATTAAAATATTAGTATTTAATAATACTAAACCTAGATGTTAAATTATAATTTATAAATCGATTTAACTAACTTATAAAAATATATTGTTTACACAATTATAAATTAATTAATAGGATACAAATTATTTAAAAAAGAATATAAATACAGATTAAATATAAAAAAATATTATCATTTTATTGATCACAAGGTATTTTTTCTTAAAAAAATAAATAAATTAGCCATTACTAACTTATATTCATGAAATATATATATTACATATTATTTCAACTATTTTTTATAATCATACTCTTGATTTGATAGATAAAATAAATTAAATAGATTGATTTTACATGTAAAAACCATATTTTTATTAAGGCCTTTCACTGCATTTTAATGGAGAATGCATTTTAAATCCAATTTTTGACCATTTATAAATTTAATATTTAAGAATAAAATTATTATTCATGTAGGAAAAATTAAAATTTTCTTCTATTTTTGTTTTTGGATTTTTCCACAACGTTTTATTTTTTAAATGAATAGTAAAAAATACTGAAATTTAATCTAAAACTACATTTTAATATAATTTATTTATACGGATAAATTATAATTTTGTTTTTTAATGTTTAATTAGTCAATATATTTATTAATTAATCTAATTTATGTAATTTGAATCAATTTTAATATGGAATTGACTATAATAAAGTAGTTATCATTACTACGTTTTTACCTTAAAAACCCATATTGTTGTCCCGCTTACAATATGAATATTAATTTTATTTCTTCAAATTCATTGAGTGTAATTTGGAAAAATTGATTCCATATTTCGACTTAGAATATTTTATAATCTTTAATAAGTTCAACAAAGTTTTGGCTAAAATATTACTGACCGTAATTATAATTAATTACAGGGATTAATGTTAAATCTATCTTAATATGGTACTAAAGAATAACCTTAAGCCCAAATCAAGCTACAAAAATTGCGATGGATATTCAATGGGAACATTTTGACACCATACTCCCTCAGCTCAACTTTTGACCCTATGATCCACATTAAATAAAAAATATATGTGTGTGGTTTCTTTCCCATAAAATATTATAAGAGATTCCACTCCTCCTCCATTATAAAAGGCCTTATTTATTCCCACTTCCTCACACAGATCCAGCCATATTGGAATAACCAAAATCATCAAAAATGGATCCAAAAAATTCCTTCATTTCTTAATTTCTAATTCACTTTGTATGACATTAATCCAAGGTCTTATTTTGGTAAAAACTAAAAATAAGTCACCCAATTAAGTGATAATACATTCCCTCAAACTCCCCTCTATTATTTTAATTATTCAGACCCTAAACTATTCATATTCAATATATATATCAAAACTACATTATAATAAATATATTTCGATGTTGTTATATTAATATTTATACCTATTCATAGACACACCACCATATAATGGGAAATGAACATAATGTTTATGCGTAGGTAGACTACCGCCTCGCTAAAATATGATTGTTAAATTTTCGAAGACATACTCTCAGGGTGGCTATTATGATTTAAAGTCCACTTATATGAGATATATGTGATATATATGATATATATTATATCCTTAGGCTTCTGTAATACCTTAATAACACATACCTATAATCATTACATTTTTAAAAAAAATGATAACCTCATTTGTGGAAGCACAGACTACCGCACCATTAATAGGTGTGATTCATTCATTATGTTAATGGAATTAAATATGGATTAATTTAACAAAACAATGTAATATATATGAAATATATATTATAATATAATTATTTTATACATATGTACCATTTACTCTTTATTATTTTAACATGACTATGAAATGAATGTAGCGTTCATGCATACATAATGACTACCAATTCCAAGAACATGGAATTTCATTTCTTATCTCAAAATATTATATATTATTACTACATATATATATAATTATTATATATGATATTAACATCATGGTTAACATTCTAGATATTATTAAACCATAATATATTGAATAAGAACAACAAATATTACTTTTAATCTTACTCGACGAACTAGGAAATTTACTACCATTATAGTTAAATTAATAAAGTATTGTTGACAAACGGTTAATAAGAGTTTATATGATGTTAATATATATTATTATAAACATTGATATGGTTTTGGTAGAGGTTAATAACTAATTTTACATCACTATATAAGAGTATAAATACCCCGCAACAATAGGAGGGTAGGTAAGGGATTATTGTATCATCTTCTTTCCACGAGGCATACTTAATTGTTGTGAACATAATTTCTTATAAATGGTTTACATACATCGACATTGAAATATAATATCATGAAATAAATTATAGTCATAGTATTTAAATTTTTAATTTAATTATAATTAATATTTTGTTTTCCTAATTCTTTTATTACCACATTGTTAAGGGATGTTCGTCTCAATTTACATTCCTTTGATACTTAGTTGTTTTCATTAACCTTGTTTATTTTATATATTTTATATAATGCAAATTTAAATGATATGTTATGAATATATTCACTCTCAAGTTATTATAACATTCATTTAATTTTATTCTATTACGAGGTTTATGATTTAAAATGTTTCAAAGTGTTATGGGAAACATTCGTATGTATAGATATTATTTTCATAAAAAATAATACAAATAATATTTCTAAGGTGTATCCATTTGAGATAATTATGTGCCAATTTTTTAATAAATATTTTTAATCTCTTATATTAATTAATTAAATTATTCATGTATTTATTCAATATTTCCACTCATTGGTAATAAAAATGTTTTGAAATTAATTTTAAGAAAACCCATATTTGTTTATCTATTTATTTGGAGAACCTAATCTCTTCTAAAAACAATTTTATATTAAAATGTTTTAACTATTTAAATTTTTTTTCTAATATCATGATTACCATTTCTCTACTTTTTTCTACTTTTTCCTAGTAATCACCTTATCTGTTTCCTGACAAGTCAATTTTTCAATACTTTTTACCTTATCAATGGAATATTATTTTTACCTCATACAACATGTACAAATTTAGGTGATGTAATATGTTTATAGACTACTTTTCATGTTTATATTTATTATTTTTAATGAATTTTTTTTAAAAATGTATTATCAAGGAAAATTATTTTCAAAATGATTTTCAATGAAAATGATATTTTCTTCGAGAATATTTTCTAAAAAAGATAATATTTTATTTCATTAACGATAACAAACCTTGTTGTTACTTATCCTACACTGAGGTATTATTGGTAATTTTGTATGTTTTATACATTATGGATATTTTATTGGGTAGGATACATATTTTATATTTGTGGAATAATTTGGACTGCTATACAAAGGTTGTTGACCATTTTAGGGTTGCCCTAAAATTTGGGGACTAGTGAATAATCTCCCCTCAAGGAATCAATATTCTCCTAAAATTAAATAGTTTCCTAACCACTATAGATGGGTTTCCACCTGATATCCAAATTGTTTTTTGAATGGTATTGATGGTTCTGGTTCCATGTACCTAGGAAACATGGTGTCCAATAGATAAAAAATGCCATCATAATGGTTTAAATTTTTATTCATCAAGGATATTTTGTGTGGAAATATCAATGGATTTTTTTTGGTTTATTGATTAATGGAATGTGTTTTAGTTTGTTACATGTCCCTACTGATTATGTATTATATAATTGTTATAATTTAACGTTTTTTCTAATATTTACCTTTCTATATAGATTGATTAATTATTTATTATATTTTATTTAACCATATTTATGATTTGAGATCACCTCTATTAGGTTTCCTTCCGAAATTATAAAGAAGTGAATGTTGAGTAATCTCACAAGGAGACACGATAATTTTAGTTTATAGTGTATCATGTTTTATTTTGTTCTCCCATTGTATTTTAGGTATCACATATGTAAAAAGGCTGTCCAGGAATGGTAAATTTAATGGTCCTTTGGGATTTTAATCCATGTAATAATGGAAATGTAATAAAATAATGCTCCAGCACTAGGATTTTGGGGTCGAGGAATGACAATAAAAGCACATACTATGTTATTTGTTATCTAGTGTTGAAAATTGACTTGAAATATAACAGTGTTGAAAAGTAATAACATCCTGCTGGTTTTTATTATTCTTAATAGTGTAAACTGTTTATAGTGGTGTATATTAGAGTCCGTTCAAGAGACTAAATTATGAATGAAAAAATGTCAGCATAAATATGAGGAATATATTATGTTTTAATGACATTTTGTGAAACATGATTAGGTAATGTCTTAAAAAACCACCTATGAAGTTGATAGGGGAGAGTGAATAAATAATAATATTTCTATAGTTAACATAGACATATATAAAAACCCTTGTTTTGTGTGTATTTATTCCTTCTTGAACTGAAATATACATGAGGAATTAGTTACATTAAAAAAGTTTTCTATTATTTGATTAATGAAAAAAATATATTACATGTAATTTTTAAAATCATTCTGTGTGGAACACTTTTCAAATTATATTTATCAAAATGAAAACTTTTAATTATTTATTTAGGATTGGTATAAAATATTTCGATGAAATAATTCATTTTAAAACATTATAAATAAATCATAAATGAGTATAAGAACATGTTCACGATGAACAATGATAAATAATACTTATTACTAGTAATGATGTTTCTCCTAAAAATATTGAAAATCCAATAAGTATTTTTTTCACATAACCAATTATTCATATTTTTTACCTAGATATGAATGGAGTAACGAATTTCTAAGTTATATTACAATAAATAAATATTATAATTGATTTAATTTTTTTAATTACTATTAGAAAATATACAAGTCAACAAAAATTTAAATAATAAATTGATTCTTATACTGCATCATGAATTCAGAAATAATACTTCAAGATTTATTAATTGACATTAATTTTAAAAAATCATGATTGTAATATAATAAAATTTACATTTTGAGATTTATTGTATTAAAATGTGTTGTGATTTTACTTACCATATGATTATAAATAATTTTCTATAATATAAAAGTATATGATCATCAATAATATTGTTATTTAGGAATTATATTGGAAATATAAATATTTTAACCTATTAACTTATAATTTGTAGAAAAATTATAAAAACATGTTATTTATTAAACAAATTTATATTATAAAATTATATTAAATATTAAGATAGAAACAAATTGAATATTTTAATAGTCTTTATTGATTAATTTGAATCAATTTAAATTGGTAAAGATGAATGTTAACATAAAATAGAATATACATAATGATTTTTTAAATGAAAATTTACCAATCAGTAATGTATTATTAACACTTATAACAAAAGGTTATAATTAAATACAAATTTTCTTGATTTGAAAATTTATGACTCATAATATTTATAACTTATTTATGTTTCAATAATTTTAGGATCCATTGATTTATAATTCATATAAATATAGTTTATATAGTAACATAAATTATATATCTAATAATTGGATATATTAAGAAAATTGAATCATCATATGTTCCCATGTTTATTTTAAATTTTTTTTACAATCTAATGTTTTTAAAATATATTTTATATAATACATATTATCAATTATGTTTTACTTAGTACAATTAGGTTAATTTATAGAATTGTATTTTATTGATGGAAAATGAAATTCAATAATTATTGAACCAAATATTGTAGATATAACTAATTATTACTTGTTTTCTAATAGTTTATATTTACTTATATGTCACAAAAAAATTATAATGATTTTAGTTGTTCTTTTAGTGTCCAAAACAGCTAAATTACAATGAATCATATTCTTATATATAGGAATTTATAAATCTCATGAAATCCTATGGAATATATCCAATATAATTATTAGTATGTATTAAATTTATAATTATTTAATATAAAAAAAATTCATTGGGGACCATTATTTAAAATTTAGTTATTTATAAATTTTCATTATTATATTGAATCTGTATATTTTTCATAGAAAAATTATTATATAGATGAATTCAAGGATGATTTAGAACATTCTTTTGTATAGAAATATTCATATTTTTGGGATGTTTTCTACATTTAGAACGACTAGAAACACACATTTCTTATTTAAAAACGATATTTTAGTTCATAGTGTCCCTTACATATTATAAAATAATCAAGTAGAAATGTAATTATATTAAAATATAACAATGAAATATTTTATTCTTTTTGAAATTTTCATTAAAAACATGAATCACAATTTCAAAACTATTAATATGTACTATTATTTACATGAAACCATTATAAAAAAATAACATAATAATAAGTTACATCTATTAATGATCCACTCATAACTTTAACACATTGTGAGTTGAAATTTCCCAATGTGTGTGCTCTCATTCTAAAAGTGCAATTTTAGTTCAAAGTGTTCATTGAGTGCTCAATTCTATGAAACTGTAGTCATATTAAAAAAAATACAATGATATGGATGTATAATTCATTTTATTTGATTTCTCAATGTACCATATATCAATATAATTTTCGGTGTGGTGAAAATTATTGTAAATTCATGTTCAAAATTAGAATGTTAAATTTCATATGAAAAAATAGTTTTTATGCTCAACATGGTTTAGTGTGATTATAAATTCTAAATAACTCTAGTACTACTTTCATTGGTTGATTTTTCACAAGTATGATTATACAACAATTAATTAAATCTCATTATGTAGTTATAATGACTAAAAGTGAATGTCTAAAATTTAAATGTTTTATTTTAATTCAAAATAGTTTCCACAATGTCAATTATAATATAACACACTTGCATATTCATGAAGCTATAGGAAAATTATTATCAATTAATTTTGCTAAAGGTAATTGAAACACATTTTATTCATGTGTGTGTTATTATTAAATGACTGATAACAAGATTCAATAATTTAAAAATATAATTTTACTTCAACACATGTTTAATTATTTAAAAAAAATATTGATAAATTTTGATTTTAAAGAATCTATAAAAAATATTTAGTTATTTATTTTTTGTAATTTTCTAAAAAATTGTACAAGTGGTGTGATATGTAGGGAAGGAAAATTATGAAAAATCATGTATGTTAATTAGTAGGATGTTTTGTCATCATAATCAGAGTGAAAATACGTTTGAAAATGGACTTCAATTTACATACATAGTTAAATAGAAACACAAATAATAATTCATAACAAAGTGAGGTATATGACCATGGTGAACTTGAGATGTGTGAATACATGCACCTATGAAATTTCTTAGGAATAAAAACATTCATCTTATTTATAATTCTATAATACAATTCATAAAAAATATTTAATCAAATATCTATCTTCCTACAAGTTGATCAAATATGGGGAGTTCTTCTGATGTAAAGAGAGAATCAATTGTTAATGGATTTGATTCAAGGGAGGTAGTTTTCTATTCAAAAAAATAATAGTAATGATAGTGAGACTATAAATAAGATAAAATAATAAAAAATACAATCCACTAATCAGTGTGAATCATACTGATTTCGGCTGCATCTAATAAATCATCATCATATTGTGTTTTCATTTTTAAATAGATATCAACAAAGTAAAATTTATTTTCATAATATTAATATATTAATTTTTTTTAATTATAATTAATATTCAATTAATCTAGATATATATAATGAGTTCACACTGATTTTGTTTCATGATATATCAAAATTATAGAAAACAATTTCTCCCTGGTTCTCTCATCCCCTCACTAGGTGGAGCAATATGTAACATGTGGTATCGAATCAAAATTATGATACTATTATATAAATCAAATGGTGTCTATTTAATATGTTGAATATTGTGTATTATAGTGAAGGTCCACTCTTTGATAGATGAAATTAATATATTTTTAAGAAAAGAATGTTATTTCAGATATAATCTGTTGTGTTGGATATAATCTGTTCAATTGTACATGTTATAAAAATTAGTGTTAAATAAGAACATTATATGACCAATGATTTCATTATTTAAATCAATATTGGTGATAAATAAAATTTCCTTATTTTAATTTATGTCAAATTTTTAAATAAATTATTCTAATGAGATTCATCGTCCCTAGGGCCTTGTGGTCCAAATTACAAACATATATTAAGGGGAATCTATAGTGTATTAATGTATTTAAATCATTTATATACATGTGTGGGGCTGAAATTGTTCTTTAAGATTTCTATTAAATTTCATGACCATGAAAAAATATAAGTTCACCTCACAAAAATAGCTCAAATTTCAATCTATATGTTTTGTGAAATTATTTTCATGAAATGTTTTTACCTAACGTGAATGATGTGCCATTAATATAATTTAATAAGTGTTATATATAATTAAAAAATATTCTAATAATTATTGTTGTATATTATGGTTGATTATCAAAATATTTATAAGTAGAAATCCATGTATTTGATCATTGTATGGTTTGGGGATGTTTTAGGTCCCTATATTTCGTTGACATGTTTCAAAACATTATCCAAATAATTAATGTCATTAAAAACATTTACATTTTAAACATAGACATTATCCCTGAGATATCTATTAATTAATTTTATATTTTAATAAATTTTTAAAATAGTAATATTCATGTGTATAACTTATTAATATTTTATAATATATATTCCACTATATAAATATTCTTTATTTAAAAATTTTCAAAATAAGGAATACAATGTTCAAATGAAAAACTATGTAGAAATAAAATATTTTCATTTATTTATTAATGTTACATCCAATCTCATAAAACATTATATATAAATAGGAATAAACTCATTTTAAATAATATGTAAATTTTTTTATATAAACATATTTGGATGCATTATCAGTAATTAAAATATTTTTTGAGGGGAAAATTTATTCATAAAGATTACATTTTCGTTAAAAATTATTTCTTTTTTTTAGTTAATATATTATCAATTTTTATATTGTCTCCATTTCATAGGATTATATTAAAAGACTCCTATCCATTATGGATGGAAATAGGAAAATTAATGTTATCAATACTGGAATATGGATTCATGCTCCTACACACTTATTGTAGTTTTATGACATTATACTCATCACTATAAGGGACCAGTGGAACATTAAAAATATCAAAAGTGATAATTTTCACTATACTTATATCTCATTCCAAGAGAATATTTCGGAAAATTCATTAGTTAATTTTTGAAACAGTCATAATGTATCAAGGAAGAATAGAATTTTTCAGGTCTTGGGCATTCATGAAGGGTTCATTACCTTCAAGTACTTAGAGGATACATTGTATTGGGGAATACCAAATGCCTTTTAAGTCCCCGATATAAGTAGTAATATTTTAAGGTATCTTGCTTCATAGAATGTAATATATTTATATATGGGTGGTTGGGTTTGTTTGGTAAAATCTGTCACTATATCCAAACACAATTACTCTATTATGGAGTACAAATGGCCAATATCATTGATTAGGAACATCAATGTGTCTCTCGAAAACATCATTTATAGTTTTAAAATCATTAAAATAATGTTGGCATGGGTTTCATGGAATGATTATTGTAAGACTTATGATGTTGGGAAATTGAGAAATAAATATCTTTTACCTTTTAATTATTCCCTACAAGCCTTGTATATTTGGAAACTCATTAACATAAATTCTATTGATCTCGATTTTCATTGGAAATAATTTATGAATCACTTAAATATTGGTGTTTTTAATCATCATGGTTCATCTATTCGGCCAACCATTACATTCATCTTTTCATTAATTGATTCTCACTCAAGATGTCTTGTTTCAGAACATTCTTTCATTAACGTTTGGAATGATAATTCGACAGGTTAGCCCCTTATTGACATTGTATTAGATGCATATAATTTTGATTTGGATACATCTATCAAGGATCAGCTTGATAACTTGGAGTGTAATTCGTGTCAGGTTTTGAACATTGTTAATAATTATTGTTTCTCCAACAGAATGGTTTTTTCATCCTAGGATCTGATGACTAATTTTATTCTTTCATCAAAAAATTATTACATTTTCCATTTTTCCTATAAATCTGATTCTGTTTGGTTGATAGACTTGAAATGAAATATTTAATAGGCCCTATCACTATATTTTTATGTGGAGAATTTCTCAGTGGAAAATACCTACTGATTCATAACTTCAGATTAGTAGAATCCTATTGTGTTCCTCTTGTCTTCTTTGTCATCAGTATAGAGTGGATATTTATCATCTATTTCATTGTAATGATACTTTTGACCCTATGTGGAAATTATTGGAAGAATTTTTTAATTTTTCATCCCAAATATGGCCTCCATCAGGGATTTTCATTAGAAATAGAATTTTCTTCAACTTTCACACAAATTAATGGATCATTTTTAGGGAGATACTTTTGAATTACTACATTATATATGTTATATCGGAATCAAATACATCAGGGTGGACAACATTTCTCTATTAATTCTACGTTCTCAAGTATTCTTGCTGCTAATCGTGAGGAAAGATAGCATAGGAAGAACTTCTTCATTATTTAAATTTAGGATTTCCCAGTTCTTCCTCAAATTGGTATCGAATGTATGTTCAGGCCTCTGTATAGTACTTTTGATGTCTTATAGAATAATCTTTTTTTTGGATGGATTTAGGTTAATTATGATGGGGCCTCATGGGGTATTCTTGGTACCTCTGGATATGGTTCTATTTTCAGTGATCACCAAGGGATTATTTTTGGGCTGCTTTCATGGTTCCTATGGTATAACATCTACAATGGACGTTGAAATACTTAGTATCATTATTTTGGTGGAGCAAGCTACGATTTGTGTATGGGAAAATATTTGGGTTTTACATAATTCTTTTATCATTATTTCTACCATATGAATGGGTTATTTTGATTTATCATGGAATCTTACTAACAATTGTATTAGTTTCTTAGATTCTCTCCCCAAAATGAATCATATCATCAACCAAAGTTATAGATAAGATAAATCAGTTACAGATATACTTGCTAATAATGAAGTCGGTGGTGCTGATTTCAAATGGTATGACCATCCCCCAGATGAAAGTTTCGCCATTCATAAGAATGATTTTGATAGATCTTCTTTTTCAGGATTATGTGGGTTGGATATTATTTTTAATTAAAGGAACCTTGCTTTTCATGGAAAGGTTTCATCTTTCTAATAAAAATTAAAAAATATTATAAAACATATATATTTTACACCATATAAAATAAATAATTTTGGTATATATAAAATCTACAATAACAAAATGTTGCAACATTTCAGATTTTTAGAAAATATTTATTATTTATTAATATTGAAAAAAACAATATTTTAAAATATGGTATTTTTATTCATAAATAAATTAAATGAAAACTATAATATTATTGTTGTGATGTATTTGCATGAAAATAAGATCATTTATAATTATAAAAATAAAATTATGTTTATATGAATCAACATTATACTTTAATTTATAATAATTATAATTTTATGATTTAAATTCATTTTTAGTTCAAATGTTTTTAGTCCATGAATATTTTCTAATTTAATTAAATAAAACAACATATAAGTAGAAATTATTTAAATTAAATGTATTAATTAAATATATAATAATTTATATTTATAAAATGGTGATTACAAGTCATAAATTTAATGTATAATTTTCATTTTGTTGAGATATAATTTTTTTAGATAAACAACAGTTCATCGTCATTTTTAGGATTATTTTCAAATTAAAATTTTCCAATTATATGAATATATTTTTGAAAAATATATCCCATAATTTGAATTAGTAAGTTTTAATTTCTATAATATTACAATATTATTTTCTAAATTTATGAATGTTAACAATGGTAATAATTATTCCACCTTACTAAGGATAACACTGGTTAAAAAAGGTTAAAACATTGAGATAAGGTATTAAAAATTATTAAAAACACCACTTTATACTCTTAGATGGGTTTTTAACATGCCTATTTATTTACATAATATATATCATCATTTTACGATATATATATATATATTTATTTATATTTATAATATTTATTCTAAAGATAATTTAAAAAATGATACATTATTTCTTTTATTATCAATGATATTTTGTGATATTGATTATAAAAATTTATTTATTTTTATTAATAGGTATATGGATTTTAAATTATTTTTTATTTCTGTGGAATATTTTTTTTAATTTATAATGATGATATAATTATATTAAATTATTACGTAATTCCAATATAGTTCTTGGAGAAAGTGTAAAAATATAATGTAAATTATTTTAAAAACACTCAACGTATTAAGTAGGACATATTAAAATGTGCAAATAATATTTCTGATAAATATAACATATTATATATGTTTTAAATGGGAATATTAAAATTCAATAGAAGTCATTTTATATTATTAGTTAAATTATACGAAATGTGTAAAAAATGTCCAAATTGATCATTTATGTTAATAAATAGTTTATTAAATTTATAATAAATGATAAAAAATAAATTATCAACAAATTAATTTTATAGGGTTTTTTACTATCAATAATGTACCATTTTTTGGTCTCTTTTCCGTTTACGGAAATATTCTTGACCCTTAATTGGTTGAAAATTTTTATTTGATCATTTTTCTCTATATGGTTCAAATGGTGTTAAAATAATGTGTTATGTGTTATTACATAACCAAATTTTTTCAGATTTCATTTGATGATAGTATTTAGAATCCTTCCCATATTTTTTATAATAATTATATCTATTTGGATTAATTTTTCAATGACAATATATTAATATAAATATAATACTTTATGTAATTCAATTATTTCACAACATTAATTAATAAAATGAATCCCATTATTTAATTTATTTCCCCCTCATTGAGCTTACAAGATCGACCAAACTATTCCAATTTGTCCTCGCAACATATTTATACATATTTTATAGGTTCTTTTTTTCATAAATAACATACCTATTTAAATTCAATGTAGTATTAATGGTAGTCTATCCCTGAAGAGGAGGTTATATAATATTTTATGGAAGGCAGATTTGAGGTACAATTTTTTAACTAACTTTTATTTATATATTACAATTTTAATATTCTCTCCTAATTTATCATATAAGTTTTTTATTATTTATATGAATTAATTTTATAGTGTTTTTGGAAAATATTATATGTATTTTCAAAACAATTTAAATTTCATCTCTTTTATGATGTTTTGATTGAAACAATATAAAAGTTGTTAGGGTTTATCATCTAAAATTCCATTCAATGAGACAAATTTTATCTTATGAACCTATTTTAATTAATGAATTTTATATATATACACATTAACTTCTTATATAATGAATCTAATTGAGATAATGTTATTTATTGTTATAATTTATGTTATTCATTCCTGGTAATTATAAATCAAATGATTCCAATGAGGTAAGAGATTTATATTAAAATATCATTATTTATTATGGTGATTTTTATGATGGTATTTTTAGACTTATCTCACAATATTCAAAAGAAATTTATTATCATATATTTATTTATAGAGATGAATAATTTCACAATCATTTTTATCTCATTATGAACTCAATATACATAAATAATTATGTTAAGGAAATTAGACATTATATCTATCTTTAGTAGAAAACATTTAATCTACCTTATCCGGATTTTATAAAAATATACTAAGAATTGATTTGATATTCTCCTATTATTGTTGAAATTTATATATACCCACAATAGAATATAAAAAGGATGTCTTAAAAAAATTATTTTTCACATTTTCAAATTGAGTAAATTCTCATAATTTACGAAAAATGTGAATTAAATCATTGTTTTATGTGACTATTGCATAATAAATGTTTCCAAAAAACATTATTGTTAAATGATTTTATGTTTCTATTATATTTTTTCCTGGAAAATTTAATTTAATATTTTTAACTTAATTTTATTAAATTTCTCGATTTTAAATATGTGACATCAATCATAAATGATCATACCTTCCAGAAATTTATCAATGGTATTTCAATAAATTCTTTCTCATAAAATAGTATACATTAATGTAGATTATGATTTAGACGGGAAATGATCCAATTACAATAAATTTATTTTTTATATCGTTTATGCTTATAACATTAAGATATTTCGAAAACCTATTTAATTTCTATTGTATTTAATATGATGAAATGATAACTGTTTTATGATTTCAGTGGTTTTATATGAGTTAAATATGAACACATTATATTTTAGTGCATTATAATCCTGTAATGGATTTTTTTAATGAGTGGAAAGTAATTAATAAAATATTTTATATGTTAATATTATTATATGTTAATAATATTATAACATTTACAAGATTTAATTTCCATATATTAAGTTTAGACCTAGATTTCATGTCCATAATTATATGTGTTGGAATTGTTTCAGGACAATAACATAATTTTCGGTCTAAATATCATCTCTTTAACATAATGGGTGAAACTACGTCCATTATTAATAGTTCAAAATGATATATTCCAATTTGATTTCTAAATTTATTATTTTTCTATTATTCTATTATGGATCATAATTTATTTTAAGATATCAACCATTATGAAATATTATCACTTGTTATAAATGTGTTTCATTAACTGAATATAGCTTATGATTTATGAATTATTTCTTATGAACAATGTATGTTATCATTATTATGTCACACACTTTATATTATATGATGCATGTATACAATCATCGAATGAAATCTCTTATGATCACCATTATTAAGCATATGAGCATATTATTAGTTATTATTACTATTCATATATAATAAATAAAATATTTAAGTATAATATATCAAGATGATTAAAAATTGGGAAAATTATTAATGAAGTGGATGAAATTAGATAAATAATATATTTATTTATATTATCTCAAATTAAAATAAAACATTAAATTTTTCACATGGATAAAAATTTTATTAAATGAGTGATGATTTATTATGAACTTATTTTTTTGTATTATGTCCTTATGAGGTTATAGGTTGTGATGTGATTTATAGTAAAATGTAATAGGATAAAAGTATATCATATTGAGAAAATGTTTCTAATTTATCTATTAATTGTCTATATCTATAAACCATAGAAACTAATTTACATTCTCTTATAGATTATTCAATTATAAATAAATTTATATTGTATTACCCATTTCACACCTTTAATACTATAATCCATCTTTAATGTAAAAAATTCCATTTTTCCCTTTCAAACAGATTATGCGTTTCCTAGCTAGACCTTTTAAAACATTCAAATGTAATTTTTTTAATATACTATTTTTTCACATAATGATACAAATTCAATATTTTCACATTCATTTAAAATAGAAATTATATTTTTATGAAGATTATCTGCATCAATAGTGATGTTATTATCAGTAGTATGAGTCAATAATATCAACTTGTTCATTGGTAAAAATAAAAATTATTCACAAAATACAAATTTTCCGACACCTATTATTCTATAATATATATTCAAATATTATATAAACATAGAAACCAAATGACAAAATATTGATGGATGTAGTTCAATTTTTTCTTATTTTGTGTAGGGGTATACCAAAATACTATTATGTTAGATTACTTCTATATTTAAAAAAACCATATAATGAAATGTTTCATCAATCTTTACATGTAAAATAAATCAAAAAAAAATTTCATGTTATTGGACATAAAATAAAACATAACTGTTATAGAGTTATATAAACATAAAAACCTCATCATCCTTGGATCAAATTTAATAAGATAATAAGTAATATTAAAAATTATTGTATCAAATTAAAAAACTGTAAGGTTTGAAATATTTTCATTCCATTTAGTTTATAATACATAAATATCTCAATTTAATATTGATCTTATTATAGAATTATTAATATTATCAAAAAAAGTATTTTAATCTTATATAAAATAATTAATATCAAATAGAAATTCACAAAACCAAACCATGTTTTATCATCCTTCATAAAAAACATTCTAGTGTGGTAATCTTCATGAAGAAAATTCAAGAATTATACCTTTGTAAAAACAAAATGACTATGAATTATACTATAAAAAATAAAACCTTTGACCACACTATTTTTCAATCATGGTTAGGTCACTATAATTTTTAATGAAATAAAAAACCATTGTATATTGTATTATTGCTTCCAACATAATAGTATAAAATTAAACAGAAGTGGACCCTTTGTAATCATAATCTAATTAATACCAATTGTCGTATCCTCTAATGCTACATTATATTATTTCTATATAAATGTAAATTTTCTACAAAACAATATTATTAATGAGGAGATATTATTGATATGGAACAGCATGAGATAAATTTCCTTCTACACATATAAGGATCTTATATCCAAAATGAAATAACCATATGTTTTGGTACGTTTATTCGAAGCCCCATCATCAATATATTTTCACAAGAATAATAATTTTTTCCCTTAAAAATATTCCCAAGAAATTGATTTTCCCATATATTACTAAGGCCATTGATGACCAGAAATATATAGAATTTAGGGTCAATGGTGTATACATTTCTAGCATCACATCAATCTATGAATTGGTCACCCAATTCATCCAGCAAAAATTGTCAAAATTATAATCAATTTATAATAAATGAATGAGTTTTATTATAAGGCCCCAGCATTAAAACTTACTTAATATTGAGTTATTACAAGATTACACATTGAGGATCTTTTCGGTTTTAGAGTTTTATAGAATTAGATCATAAAACATGCATTACATTCCACATATAAACAAAGTGGTTACATAAAGATAGTATTCTTCATTCCCAACAATGGAAACACATTTAAAATAAAACATGGATTATTTCTTGACACATCCTTCACTCTATCATCTTATCATGTACCATTCCCTTGACCTGTGAAAAACATTTCAAAAACATGGGATGTGCATAAAAACTCAGTATGGGTTATAAAAAAACATGGAAAGGAAACATGAGTTCATATATACATAAGAATGAAATAATACTTTACCCATAAAACATATTCCCTTTAACATACCTCATAAAATCATGAATAAATCATATAAATCATAATACATAAAGGTAACTTGAGGCATTCATAACATTCTTACGTAGGGAGTAACCCTCTTGGTTACGTTTGGAATACCCATCACAGTATATTCACTAAAATCTCTTCGTATAAAACTTAACGTTTCACTCCTTCGCATTACCCAATGAATTGGAGAGCTATAACGGGCTCACCCGCCCTTAGTTTATCACGGAACCACCCGTCTTCATAATAATGCCCAAGAACCATAACATAATGATATCACATAAAACATGCATAAAGGAAACATAAAATTTCCACATTTCAATCACGAGATATCAATACAACACATTGATATAAAAAAATTATGAAAACCAATTTCAATACTAAAATAAAAGAAAAGTAAAACATGGTATTTATTTTTCTTTTAAAAAGATGGTATGGCTTGTAGAGGATGTCGAAACTCAAATAACGGTCACGACGGCGGAGAAGTCGTCGTCGCCGCATACGTACGAAAAAAACATTCCCTTTTTACATTTAGTAAACGATTCGTATAAAAAAGATTCCTTTTGAATAAACGTAAAAGTCAAAGGGGTTTATACACCGTATAAAAGAAGGTTGTGTATAAAACAAAATATGCCTCAATGAAAATAGATTGAGAAGAAGTCCCATACCTCGTATCCGACTTGACCTGACCATTCTTTAATCTCCTGAATAATAAACTTGAGTTAATCTCTACTTTATTATGAATCTTTTTCAATTTCATAATTCCTTTTATACCATGTTATGAACATCATGTAATCAGTTAAGTTAATAATGTTCATTTTGTCAGTATTTGGTTCTTAAGTCAAAAATATTCTTCTTACACTTACATGTTGTTAATTTGGTCAAAGGTTCGTTATATCCAGAATTATATTAATGATTTGGATAGCATATATATCATATATATTCATCATATACATGTATTTATAATATTACATCACATTTAGAGGTAAGAAATGAAATGCACCGTTCATGTAGACGGTAATCCGTACGTACGCATGAACGCTACTTCCATTTCTATTTCATATTTTCTGGAATGGAATCATAATGATATAAGAGTATATTTTAATTCTAGTATAATTACATATATAATATCATAGTTCCATCCTTTATATGTCCCACATATGGTATTTAACGAATCAAATCACTTTCAGGGGGCGGTAGTCCGCACTTCCTAAAATGAAGATATCGTGTTTACCCATAATGGAAACCATAAAGGTATGCCCAAAACTAAAAAAAACAGCAGCTTAAGGAAAAAATAAACATATAATATATCATATATAAAAATAGTGACATCATATTGGCCACCTTTTACGGTGTTAAATGAGTATTGAACAATCATCGTTTCGGGAGGCAGAATTTCGCCATCCACGTAAACCGTATTTCATTTAACCATTTGATGTAGTTTTGTGAGTGTGTAGCTCAAATATATCTTATAACAACATCCTAGTATATTGGAGATACTGTTGTTGTTACAAAAGAAGTAAATAAAAAGAGTTTAGGGGGTTGGAGAAGCAAAATAAATCAAATGAACATGAGAGAATGAATTACCTTAAAAAGTGTAACTCCTTTTGATTTGATCCTAAAGGCTTCCTTTGAAAGGATTTTGCCCAAAGGGAATCCTCTATGATTAGGAGAGGGATGTGTAGAGAGTAAATGGTCAGGGGTTTGCCGAGCCAAAGGCTTGAGTAGTGTGTGAAATGAGGTAGAGGTGGGGGCCTTTTATAAGAGGAGAGGAGGGGCACTTTTGGAAAGTAAAGAAATATTACATTATTTGAAAATGTGTTTCGGTTTTAAAAGGACCCACATTGATATAATTCGTGGATAAGGTTATAATGGTTATAAATACACTCATACAATTGGTTTTGGCTATGTGTAGTTCATAGATTTTACATTGTCTTTCCATTTTATTTAAATCGTCAAATAATGATGTCATCGCTGCATCATTATTATGTCATAAATAATTTAATTTATTTAATGTCTAAAAATCATAAAAAAAATACTATGATGTAGGAAATCTTTTTAGACTTCCAATTACTATTTATAATCAAATATCTGATCTTTATAACCCCATGTAAAAATTGTTTTCGTAAAACATATTATGTTTGTGTCATTTTTACCTTTACATTAAATAAAAAGTTATTTATGTCATTTCCCAACCAAAATGTCTCCATGGGGTCCCCAAGTTTACCCATGGCTTGTCTTGGTCGGCCATGACACAGCCAATAAGGTTGGGACATGTGTATAGGTCATTTCATATTATTAAAGCATTATTTATACCTTAAACTACCCTAATTACCACTAATCACGATTAAAAACTTAATAAGTTACTATTCACCAAAAAAATATTTTAATCCCATTGAACCTCATTTTACTTCTTAATGACAACCATGTATGTCTGATTTTCAAAATTAAATACACATTAGTGGTAAACTTTCATTTAACTGAAAAATCAGTTTGCTTGATTACCACTTAGTGGTTTCAATATTCATCAAAAAATTGACATTTTTCAGAAAATTACCAAAAATTCACCCTAAGCTATATTTGATATTCCGAATTCAAAAATGAAGTCTATTTTACAAAATTAAAATCATATAAGTCACATTAATTAATTTAATAATTAATTCCCGCTGCCAGAGCAAAAAGCGTGTTTTTACAAAACAATAAGTATCAAAAGATTGACACCAGTTTAAGTCTAATTTCAAAGTGAAATTGATTCCAATGACCACAAATGGATAAAATGGTAAAAATATATTCTATTTTCACTTCAAAACCAATTCAAAACATAATCTAATCATATAAATAAATTAGGTTAAAAAGCAGTTTTGATGTAAAATGCAGTATTTTTCACTATTCATTAAAAAATGAACATTGTCAGAAAAATACCAAAAATTCACACAAGGTAAATTTTGATGTCACAGTCATAAAGAATAAGTTTATTTTGACAAACATAGTTTATAAAATTTTCAAAATATAGATTCAAAAATGGTTTTCCATCAAAAGGCACTAAAACAATCTTTTAAGAATATTAGTGTATTTCATGCATAAGATTGTATTTATATTCATTTTAAGCCTCTATAACACTATCTTAATCATTAATAGACATAGATAAAAATATCTATTATTCATTACATACTTGGGATGTTACATTTCTAGTGCTTAAATATTTAGGTAATGAAGGGATAGATTTTTAAATATGGAATAAAAACATAACTATTAGAACACACATCCTTATACCTACCTAAATATATGCATCATCCAAGGTAATAGAAAAATTTCATGATCTCTAAAAGACATGAAATCAATAGAGAAAGGATTCATCAGCATATATAAATCTAGATGTAACACCCCAGGTAAATAAAGAATATGACATTTTCATATTTATCCATATTTGTGAATAAAACATTGATATGACTTTAAAGGGGATGCTATGCTTGATGGTGTACCCAACACGCAACAACGAGGTTCTTGGGAATCTTACGTTGCACTATAATAATAAAATAATATTATTTTAAACGGTAGTTAACATGTAACTATTGTAATGGCGGGAATGGATAGAAATAACTAAAATATGATTATATATGTCTTTAAATGTTTTTACATTTATCCAATAAAGGATAGAGGATTAAAATACGGAAAGAATTTAATCTTAGGTGTATATGCCCTAGTTTTCACTAAAGGTTCACTTATCACCTTTTGATGTTGAACCATCATCAAATATAGTTTTGTTCACTCTTAATCATTCTTTCGGACCAAATAAAACTCTTATTAAGAATCGGGACATCAAAATTGACTTTGTGTAAATTTTTGGTATCTTTCCGATAAAGTTCATTTTTTTTAATGAATAGTGTAAAATGTTGTATTTTAATTCAAACCCACTTTTTAATCTAATTTATATATATTATTAGATTATATTTTGAATTGGTTTTAATGTGATGTTAGAAAATATTTTTACCATTAAATCCAATAGTGGTCGTTGGAATTAATTTCACTTTGTAAACGGACTTAAACTAGTGTCAATCTTTTGATACTTATTGTTTCATAAAAACACGCTATTTTTCATGACAGCGGGAATTAATTATTAAATTAATTAATGGGACTTATATGTTTTGAATTTTGTAAAACGGACTTCATTTTTGAATTCAGAATATCAAATATAGCTTAGGGTGATTTTTTGGGATTTTTCTGAAAAACTTCATTTTTTGATGAATATTGAAACCACTAAGTGGTACTTATAAAAACTGATTTTCCATTTAAATGAAATTTTGCCATCATTGTGTTTTGATTTTCAAAAATCCGACATACATGGTTGTCATTAAGATGTAAAATGTGTTTCAATAAGATTAAAATAATTTTTTGGTGAATAGTAACTTATTAAGTTTTTAATCGCGATTAGTGGTAATTAGTGTAGTTTATGTTAAAAATAATGCATTAATAAAATGAGATGAGCTTTACACATGTCTTACCCTCATTGGTTGTGTCATGTCCGACCAAGCCAAGCCATGGGTCAACTTGGGGACCCCATGGATCCACTTTGGTTGGGAAATGACATAAATAACTTTTTATTTAATGTAAAAGTAAAAATGACACAAACATGATATGTTTTACTAAAACAATTTTTAAGTGGGGTTATACAAGTCATATGTTTTTTTATAAATAGTAATTGGAAATATAAAAAGATTTCATACATCATAGTAATTTTTTTTATAATTTTTAGACATTAAATAAGGTAAATTATTTATGACATCATAATGATGCTGCGATGACATCATTATTTAACTATTAAAATAAAATGGAAAGATAATGTAAAATATATGAACTACACATGTCCAAATCTTATTTGATGAGTGTATTTCGGAGCCTTATCACCTTATCCACGAATTATATCGATGTGGGACCTTTTAAAACTGAAACACATTTTCAAATAAAGTAATATTTCTTACTTTCCAAAAGTGCCCCCCCCCCCCTCTCCTCTTATGAAAGGCCCCCACCTCTACCTCATTTCACACACTCCTCAAGCCTTTGGCTCAGCCAACCCCTGCCCATTTACTCACTCCACATCCCTATCCTCATCCTAGAGGATTCCCTATGGGAATAATCCTTTCAAAGGAAACCTTTAGTCTCAAATAAAAAGGAGTTACACTTTTAAGGGTAATTCATTCTCTCATGTTCATTTGTTTTATTTTGCTTCTCTAACCCCCTAAACTCTTTTTATTTATTTATTTTGTAACAAAACCAGTATATTCAATATACTAGGATGTTTTTATAAGAATTATTCGAGCTAAACTCTCACACAACTACATCAAATGGTTAAATAACATACGGTTTCCGTGGATGGCTAATTTCTGCCTCCTGAAACGATGATTGTTCAACATTCTCTTAACACCTTCAAAGGTTGACAATAAGATGTCACTATATTCATATATGATATATCATATGTTTATGTTTTACTTATGCTTCTGCATTTTTCATTTTTGTCTTACCTTTATGGCTTCCATTATGGGTATACGCGATATCTTCATTTTAGGAAGTGCGGACTACCGCCCCCTCAAAGTGATGTGATTCTTTAATGCCATACGTGGGACGTATAAAGGATGGATTTAATGTTATTATATATGATGTTATACTGGAATTATTATATACCTCTATATCATTATTATTTCGTTCCATTAAAGTATGAGATAGAAATTAATGTAGCGTTCATGCGTACGTACGGCTTACCGTCTCCATGAACGGTGCATTTCATTTCTTATCCCCAAATGTATTGTACTATTAAAAGTACATGTATATAATTGATATATATAATGAATGATATATCTAAATGATTAATATAATTCTGGAATTAAAATATACATACCTCTCATTTAGTTTTAATTCCATTAATATGACAAATAAATGAAAGTAGCGTTCATGCGTACGTACGGCTTACCATCTCCATGAACGGTGCATTTCATTTCTTACCTCTAAATGATTATGTAATATTATAAATACATGTATATGCTGGATATATATAATATATATGATATCCAAATCAGGAAAGTCATTCTGTATATAAATAACCTTTGACCACACGAACAACATGTAATTGTAATAAGTCCACTTTCGACTTAAGAACCAAATACCGACAAAATGAACATTATTAACTTAAATGATTACATAATGTTTATAACATGTCAATAATTGATATAACAGGAATAATGAACTTGGAAAAGGTTCTTAATAAAGTACAAATTAACTCAAGTTTATTATTCAGGATGTTAATGAAAGATCGATTCATGTCGGACCCGAGGTAAGGGATCCTACTCCTCTCTTTCTTTTTTAGTACACACTTTTATGTCATTCCTTTTAAAGCTCAAATTTATTGTTATTTGGATGATAATTTATATTGAAATTACTATAATTTTTAGGTCCATGTGATGAGATACCCTATTCTCTCTCATCAATCCATTTTGGAAGTTTTGAGTGGCGCCGTTAGGCTGCCGAACATTTGTAAGAGATCTAACCTCTCTCTTTCTTTTTAAGTACTCTCCTTTATGTCATTTCTTTTAAGATCCTCTTTGTGACATTGGAGAATGTTCTATTATATTCCACTTTCTGTACATTTTATTGTAATGTGATGAGATACCCTATTTGATCTCATCAATCCATATTCGGATGTTTTATGTGGCGCCGTTAGGCTGCCGAGTTTTCATAAGATATTTTTCACCTCACTTTTATTCATGTGAGATTTATGCTACATTTTCCACAAATTCCATTGATTGGTGTATGTAATACACATTATTCTACTATTTGTGTAATATACTTTCATTTATTAGAATTTACATCAATGATCTATTTTCCTTCTTTCATGGGGTGTATGTTTTGAAAGATACCCAAGTCGGTAAGGGAAACTTTCACCCTCCTCTTTTTTAAAAGTCTTCTTTTGTTGGGTCTTTTAATTTACATATTGTTATGTTGGGATATTTTCTAATATATCCTTATTGATGTAAATTTTATGTCCAAGTGATGAGATACACTTTCTATCTCTCATCAACTCATTTTGATGTGATGTCGTTAGGCTGTCAAGGAAACTTTTTAACCCAATTTTGATTTCTTTGGGTTCAACATGTAGTCATTGAATATGTCATCCATTGAATATGTGTGAATGAACTTTTATTGTTTTACAGTTTATATCCTCTTATATTGTGTGTATTTATATTTGTCACACATATTTTTGAGATTGATTTGTCCTTAATTTAAGGATACCTTCTTTATAAGGGATTTCATTACATTTGACATTTCTATTGAGGGTTCATTGTTGTTATGCACCAATTCACTCTTATATGGTGTATATACTATCCTTTGGAGTATTATATCATGAATCCATTTATACTCATGATATTATAATGTTCTGACTATATGTTATTCCTCAATTATTGTATTCAAGTGCCTCTAATATTGGTAAAACCCATTTAACCAAAATATCGTTTTAAATGTTTTAATTATTTGTTTTTATTAATATCCATGTTTTCAAAATGGTTTTAAGGATTTATTTATATGGATATTAATGGTTTAAAATTTTAAAAGCTTCAAGGTGGTATTGGACACTTTGATTCAAAAATATCATTATTAAATGTTTTAAATGGTTTTGGAAATGGTTTCTTTTTGAATGGATTCATTATTTCAATATACTAAAATGTTATATTGTGATGTGGAGATGTTATTTTACCTTTATGCATGTTTTATGTGATAAGTTATGGTTCTTGGGCCATATTATGAAGACGGGTGGTTCCGTGATAAACTAAGGGCGGGTGAGCCCGATATAGCTCTCCAATGCATTGGGTTACACGAAGGAGTGAAACATTAAGGTTTCTCCGAAGAGATTTAGGGAATATGCTGTGATGGGTATTCCAAACGTAACCAAGAGGGTTACTCCCTACGTAAGAATGTTATGAATGCCTCAAGTTACCTTTATGTCTTATGTTTTCTATGATTTATTCATGATTTGATATGCCTATTTTTATGGGTAAAGTGTGGTTTCATTCTAATGTATATATGAACTCATGTTTCCTTTCCATATATTTATAACTCTTACTGAGATTTTTATGCTCATCCCATGTTTTTTGAAATGTTTTTCATAGGTCAAGGGAAAGGTACATGATGTGATGATAGTGTCAAGGATGTGTCAAGAAAGAATCCATGTTATATTTTAAATATGTTTCCGTTGATGGGAAGAATGAATACTGTCTTTTATGTAACCATTCTGTTTAAATGTGGAATGTAATGCAAGTTTCATGATCTAATTCTCTAAAACTCTAAACCTGAAAAGATCCTCAATGTGTAATCTTGTAATAACTCAAGATTAAGTATGGTTTAAGGCTGGGGCCTTATACTAGAATACATAAGGATGGGGTTGTGGATTCTCAATATAGAAAAATTATTAAACTGGGAATCTAAATTTAGCTTCATGGATGGGGCCTCCATGCTAAATGAGATATTATCAGCAAATCCAATTAACAAACATTTACATCCTTGTAGTGATTGGATAATTAAGTCAATATAATTTTAAATCTATAATTATCATTAAATACCATCAAAAGAAAAAATAAAACCCATTAGACCCAACAAAAACATAAAGTAGTCCAATAATAAAGCATTAATGTTTCACAAATGAAAGAACCAAACATTAAAAACAAAAAAGCATCATCAAAGGATCCCAATAAGTAAAAAAAGTTAGAATAATGATCAAAAACTACATCAAAACATAGTTTAGTTAATAAAAAAAATATAGGATAAAAATAAAATATAAAGAAATAAGAATCACTAGAACAAAATGTTTAGAGGAAAAACCTTGAAAATAACATCATTGAAAGATTCCTATAATAGATTAATTTCCATCGTATCTCCTTGAAGTTATATTTTGGGATTCAATTTTTTCCACCATTTTGAAAAGAATTGTATTTCTTATTAGGATATATATGTCTTCATCAATTTAACCATTTTTTTCCCTTTGGAGAATAATTTCATCTTGATCCTCTATTAGAGCTACTGAAGAATCATTCATTAATTCATCAATTTTTTAGGCATCTCTTAAAGTAGAATAATCATAATTGATGTTTCCACCATTCATTGATCTACCCAAATCACATAGATATATTAATTTGATATGTTTTTTCATAAATTCTATAATATAATGAATAAAATTATTATTATTAGAATGAAAAAATGAATCATAGATTCTAGAATTCAAACCTGATAATTACATAAAAATATAATATGGAATCCATTAACTTTTTATTCACTTATATTGTTGGATAAGTTCCTATAAGGTATTATATAATATATTTTATCAATTCACAAATACTTTTATCTATTTGTACTCATCCTTCTATCCCAATAGTAATAGACCTAATATAATTGTGCATTGAAATGCTTTGATTATGTAATGGTGGAAATTATATCTATTAAAAAATTTTCAATTAATATATTGTTTAAAACAATTTTTCATTAAAATATAATGGTTCTATGAATTCTAGAATTTTGAAAAAAAATTATAATGATTCTCCCACTAACCTCTAAATTTAAATTTAAAGTAAAGGGAATCTCTATATGGTGAAAAAATAAATATGTGATGTGGCATACATGATCTAAAATATATTATTAACTTTTTTCTAGATTATTTCAACAATCTGTTTAAGAAATATAAATCATATACCCATGTTTTTTAATGAGGTAAACCATTTTTAAAAAAAATATTCAATCTTTGGTATAAAAAAATAATTATACCATTATATGATGAACAATAATTGTATATAGAATCATATTTTAATGAATTTATAAAAATTATATATTCATGTCTAAAAAATATATCACCATATTTATAAGTCAAAACCATAGATTCATCATAGTCATTATTCATGTCTTTGTATTTATTAACCATACATGTAAAATATACACTAATTTATTTTAATGAGGAAATATAATCCCAATCATGAACTAAAATAGTTTTAATTAAATAAACCAATGTAAGAGGGTAACTATAAAATAATTTAAAATTCATATTATATTGAAATGATACCATTTTCAATAATTATTTATCATATAAATGTAATTTATTAAAAATATAACTTATCATATTTTAGTCATTGCTCTCTTTCATTGAGCTGTTGGATGTTTTAAATGATTTATTATCATTATATTTATCCAACGCCATCAATATATTTTGTCCTATTTTTATAAAAGATAAAATTGACTAACATTACATTCTCTATAATCAAGGATAATCCATCAATATATGAACAATGATTCATACATTTAAAAGAATATATATAATAAGGTTGTCTGTTATTGTATATCACATATAAAAATATAATAAGTATTATAAATTATATTTTAAAAAATTACCATATAATATTGGATGTCTTAAAATTAAACACAACTTAGTAATGGATGATAGACCAAATTCATTATATACAAGCCCAAAGCGAAGAAATATTTGGTAATAACTATTTTTATGGTATCAAAGTTCAGAAATATATATTCATTGACTTAATAAAAATATCAAATACCTCAATACTTAAATCTTATATTATATTATCAACCTATAGTGAGAGAAATTCACTAGCATTGCGTAATAAACCAATTATTTGGAATATAAAGGTAAATTAGACCTAGAAACTCTTTTTTATAACTTGATAATAAAGGAAAAATATCTACAAACCTAAATGAAATCAATTAAGTAGCATTAGTAAAAGGAATAATGATGATATTAATAATTATATTTATAATGAAAACCATTACAAATATATACCATAATATAAAACCTAAAAGAATAAAAGTATTTGTAATAAACTTTTGTTATGAGATGAGTTCATTTTTTCAACATGTTCTGAATCTTTATTGTTAATAAATTCATAATATCATATAAAAATGTATTTAAAAATTAATATAATAAAAGAAATAGATAATTTTTTATTATATAGAAAATATATATAAATTTTCATATGAAATTTTCACATTTTAAAACATGATATGTTATTTTAATATGTAAAGAAATTATTATGAATGTATATTAAAAAATATATTTAATTTGAAACATGGTTTTTATTCTCAATTATAAGAAATAAATAATGATCATTATTCCACAATAATTTGTTTTGAATTTATAAAAATAACAACTTTCGTTAAGTGGGAACCATAACTAGGGAACCACCATTTCACTCATATCCAAAATCCACAATATACAACATGTTCTAATTTCAAAAATTCAACAATCAAATTTCAAAAACAAAATTCAAAAATAAAACCAAATTTCACATAGAACCATGAGCTACAAAACTTGATTCACATCCTGATTAAACCTCACTATTCACCTCATCACCATAATCATATCATTGACCTGACATCTCATCAATATCACCACCATCACATCTTCATACTACAATATTAATATTCCAAATAGGATCTTCACCTCCGACCTATTCTCTTACATCCACCACATGCACTAAACACTATCTCATATGTCACACAAGACCATCATTACTGCCATAAACTCTAATCTATCGACACCATAACTGTCACAACTCAAAAATTGTATAATAACATTGAAACATATCACAACACCTTTTCTTTTCCCCGCATAACCCGACCACATATCTGTTAGAAAAGGGAACTTCATAATCCAACATAATATTATATCTCCGGGAACACTAATATACACTTGAACAACACCTCCCAAGCCTTGTGAAAAATCCAACTCACCAAACCACCCTGAGGTGGGGAGGTGGTACCTAAATCCAGAGTAGAGTATGAGAAGCATGGAGACTTCCCATGGAGTCATTATCATCGTTGAGACCGCCTTTCCAAAATGATACACCTTTTTTGCGAAAACATATGTTGGGCCAGGTAGAACATTCCCACCAAAATGAAAAACACAACCCAAAACGTCTTAGTGACTAACATACATGTCCTAACTAGAATATAGAAATTGATCTACATACCATATGGGAGTTCAAGTGATCATGTCTTCCATTGAAATAAATGACCACGAATTACGCATCAGACTCTCTATAAAACAACATCAACGAACCTTCTCTTGAAAAAAGGATCATATCCCCATATAATCTCTCTAACAAAATTATAATCACAACCAAAAAACACAATGAATAAAGTATAAAATGGGATTGGAACCCTCATATGAATGACGAAGCATTATCGTGCATGATCTCAAAAAATATTTATAGCAAAGTGTAGCACAACGGCTGACCTAGGTCGTTCTCTTGAGGAGATTTTATGGTTAATAAATCATAACTTCTAATTCAATTTATTTATAATTTTTTTATTTATAATACAAAACTGAATGAAACTGTGTTTTATGAGATGTTAATGCAAGATAATGAAATCTAAACATGCAATGCATAATGGAGAAAGAATGAATGCAGACAAAATCATGTTAGAAAGAAAGGAAATATTCCCATGAGAATCACCAAGATTAAACCTTCATCATCTCATTATTATTTACAAATTTAATTAATAAACACACTATATTTTATGTGTGAATATCATCTTTTATATGTGGTTGTGAATATACAGTGCTCTCAATGATCACCAAGAGTCCTCACATCCACCTCCTCGATCGAGGGAAAATATTATAAAACATTAAGATAAGAATCGGGTTGAATGTGGAGACACCAAGTCACCATACCCTCTAAGATCCCCCTCAACATAAAAATAAATAAATAAGAAACAATTAATGTGAAATATGCAATGAATTGGGTTCAACCCTGGATTGATCCCTCGGGAATATCCTTAGGTTAGTTACACATGATCATGAGTATAATAGATCGCAGTGGAGAAGGACGGGGTGGAAGAACTTAAGATAAATAAAATGAGAATGAGATGAAGAAGAGAACAAAAAATATATTAAAAATTAATAATACCCTATCAATGGAAAAAAACTACAAAACAATGAAAAATGTCCACATAGAAGTTCCAATGCTTTGAGAAGGGGTGAGGATACATATTTATAGGGAGATGAGGTGAATGAATTCTCTCCAAAATAATCCTCCAAATGATGCCGCGTGTATGTCTGAATGAATAGTCGAATTTGTAACTTCTTTCTTTATAAATAATGTTCCAAATTGTCTCCATAATTCAGCCTCCAAATATGAGATTTATTGGCCATTCATGCACACTCAAAAAATTTCTTATAACTAAGTGCAGCGCTGGGACAGACCTTGGTCGTTCTCTTGAGGAGATTTTTTGGTTAATAAATCAATACTTCTAATTCAATTTTTTTATATTTTAATTATTTATAATAAAAAACTAAATTAAAAAGTTATTTAATAGATGATAATGAAAGATAAAGAAAATTAAACATTCAATGCATAATGCAGTCCGAATCAATGCAGACAAAATGATGTCAGAAAGAAATGAGATATTTTCAAGAGAATCACCCAGATTAAACATTCTTTGTCTCATTATTAGTTTCAAATTTTATTAATAATCACACTCCATCATATGTGTGAATATACTCCGCTATATTTGGTAGTGAATTTAAAGTGCTGTCAACGATCATCACGAGACCGCACATCTACCTCCTCGATCAAGGGAAAATATTATAAAAGTGAAAGTTAAGTCTTCGGTGGAAAGTGGAGACACAAAGGCACATTATCAATTAATATCCCCCTTTACCTAAATATAATTAAATAAGAAAAAATTTATGTGAATGTGAAAAGACTTGGGTTCAACCCTGGATTGATCCCCTGGAATGTTAATCGGGTTATCTATTGATGATCAAGAGTATAAGAGATCGCCGGGGAGAAGGACGGGGTGGAAGAAAAAAAGATTAAAAAATGAGAATGAGATAAAGAAGTGAAGTGAAAATCTATTAAAAATGCATAATAATATTAAAATGGAAGGAAAATGCAAAAAAAATAAAAAATTTCCACATAGAAATGCTAATTCTCCGAGAAGGGGTTAGGATACATATTTATAAGGAGATGAGGAGAAAGGATTTTCTCCAATATAATCCTCCAAATGATTCAGGTGTATGTCCCATTGAGTGGTAGAATTTGTGACATTTTTCTTCATAAAATATGTTCCATAATTTCTCTGCCATTCAATATCCTAATATGAGATTTTTTCGCAATCATTTGTTGTTTTTATGTCTGATTCAATCTGATACATTTAATCTGTCCATTTGAATCACCGAAATTGCAATTCTTCAAATTCATGTGACATAATTTCCCTACAAACTGTCGATTTACAAGTTTATTCCATAAAAAACGTTTTTCCACATCTAATTTGGTGTCTATCCACAAAATATTAGCCATTTCAGATGACGTGTCACAATTCTAAAATTTGTTACCCAATCGAACCGTTTCTTCCCAGTGAGACGTTTCGTCTTCCACATGTTTTGAGCATTCCCATAATGCCTTAATTAGGGTATTTTGTCTTTCAATTCATTATGAATGGGAAATATTTAATCCTATATCTTTTCCAGCTAGAATTAATTCATTTGGTGGTGTTTTTTCAAAGTTATTCATCGGTTACGTTAGTGGGGCCCATTCTGTCTGCCCAGAAAACATGTCAACTTCATAGAATATTTACAGCCACTAGATGATCGATTCAGCCCCAAGTCCAGAAGAAAAAAATTAAGGAAATAAAATAAGGATTATAAAAATAATAATCATAAACATTGGACATATATTTAATGGGAAATTACCAAAATACCCCTATGAAAACAATCTATTAAAATTGAAGAATTATGTGATTTTTGCATTTAAGCTCAAAATAGCACTAAAACATAAAAATGTGACAATTAACCATACATTAACAATATGTTGGGATTATAAAAAATGAATAACAATATAAAATATTGGAAAATATGAGCTTCATCACACCCCCGCACATAACATTGAACTTATGGGAAATCATCTTACATCCAAATAAAATAAAATACAACAATCAAAAATGGGAAAATATCAATGATCTTATCCAAAATTGAAGTCCATAATTTATCATATATGAAAATAAATCCTCTCTCATTTTCATTTCAATAATTAAAATTATTTCGACCACATAAATCAATCCATGGCCCAATCACCACCTAACTCACATTGAATTTTATGTCACTCTTCAATCAAGAGAAATTGAAACTAGAGTTATAATAATACTTGAAAATCACATGTTTCACCATAGGTTTGTGAGAATTATCATATCTCCACAGCATGAAACATGAAAATTAATTTAATCATCAAGGCATTAGTTAAAGGCTAAAATTATTTGGTGGCTTAGTGTTGGTGGTAAAATGATTGAATAATGTTCTAGGATAGAAAGATAAGGTATGACTTTTATGTAAAATGCTTGATTAAATCAAGGAAAAACACAGGAACTTCCTCTCTCAATCCCACATGAAAATGTGAAAAACAACACCAAACCCATTTTATGATGTGGTACATGAGCCAATAAGTGACTATAATGAATGATATCATATATGTTCTCCCTTTTATTCAATGCTCCAGAAAGGAACTACTTTGTTTTCTTTTTCTATTATCATGGAGGATGAGCTGAAAATGGAATTCAATGAATGAATAAAATTTCATGCCATTGATTTTTCCAAGGGACACGAGTCATAAAGTAATGAAAAATGAGGTATTCATACTTATATCCATTTTTGTCTTCTTTTTTTAGGAGATATGGATGAAACTAATAAAGCACAATGAAATGATGACACATGCCCAATTCTCTTATTATGCACTTTCCAAAGTATTGACACTAACCTAGAATCACCAATAAATGATACTCATCCCAATGAACAATCACTAAAGGCCCTTACCCCACACTCAATCATGAAATAACCATGCAAAAATACTAAAATTGCTGGTATTTAAGGAAAAATCTGATTGTAATGTGGCTTAAACCTATAAGGCAATTCATGGAATCTAAGGGCTTACAAAGGATAAATATTAAGGTGGGCCTCAAGATAAAATTTGGCTTTCCAGAGAGATGCCTCAATCAGTTTAAAATACATTCCTTGTAATTCAAATCATTGAAATAGAATTACTCACAAAATATGGTTCTCACAAAGAATTCACGTTTCCCTCATGAAAGTGTGGGTCTTACGATGAATATGAAAAAGAGGTTTAGAATACATCATAGGATTGAAAAAATATTTTGAGTTCGTGTTTTATTGTAATGGATTTCAAAAATCAATAAAACTCATAAAAATGATTGATAATCCAATTCAAGAAAAAAGTTTTTACATCAAAAATGATTTAAAATCCATTATTTCTAAAATTATTTCAAATCATTCAAAATAAATTGATGTGAAAAAAGTGATAATAAGATTCATTAATGCTCAAAAATCATAAATATATAATAAAGAAAAATGAAAAGAACACACGATGAACTAAGGAGTTTGACACTCCCCCACACTGAAATTTAACTAACCCTTATTTTAACTCATCAAAATATAAATATATAGGTAGAAAATCAAATGGAAGGAAAGATGCATCCTGACATTATATTAGAAGTGGATGCCTTAAGTTAAGCTCCTAGAAACAGCCACTTTAAGAAAACAAGAATGTAATGAAAATACATAAAAAATTAAACATAAATAATGAAAAAGGGAAAATAAAAGAGATAATGCTTGGTTTAGACCCCCCAAGCAGCTGCCATGTTTTTACTACCCCTGGTCATGTAATTTTAGTAGATTATCCCCAATCAGATGGTGGGTGTGGATTTAATGAGATGAACCACCACAAGTGTGTTTTCCTGATATCCAAGTGTAAAACCTAAATTTAGATAACCCCCAAGAAGAAAAGAAAGTTCAAAACACCTGATAATTAATAAAGAAGAAATTTGAGGTTCTAAGTGGGAGGGAATAAATGATAAGGGTGCTCCCTATTAACATTGGTGGTGTCGTCCTCTATATGGTATGCATGTTAATGTTAAGGTGGTAGTCGCACCACCTCCGCCTTCTCTAGATCTTCTTCCATGTTCACCACTACATCAGTGGTCTCTTTAATATCATCCATGGTCTGAACCATTTGTGATTTATCATAAATTTCAAAGGAAGAGATTTCAGTAAACAATTTATCTTGAATACGGTTAAAACATGAATAATTAATAACGAAATCATTCCATTCAATAAATAAATCTTGGTAATTTAGCTCTTCAGGAATGAACATTAGAAACATAATCATAGCAGGTTTGCCTTCTTCCTTGAAAGGATTGGGGAGATCAATCATCTCCTCACATTAATTCCTGAATTTATCCTATTATTGTTTATCTCCCATATTTGGCTCAACAAGAAAAGCCATCCTCCATTCCATCAATCTCTGGTAGAATTGTATGAGTTATAATGAATGAGTCTTTAGGTACCCAGACATTTACCTCCTCTTGTTATTCAATGATGAGAGGGGAAATTTCTTCTACCACTATCTTAGGTTCTTGCTCCAGCACAGTGTCAGTTTGCTCCATCGTTGCATCAACATAGTCCAATTCCAATTCCATTTTTCTCCCCAAATCATCCAAATTATTACTAATCCTTTCAACCTGGTCATCTAGATCATGATTATCAATTTCTGTTTCTTGATATTCCACCTTCAATTAATCTTCCCATTCATAAAAATTTGAATTTGAATACATCATGGAAAAAAATAAAACATTATTCTTAATAAAAAAAATATTATATTTAATAAAAATATGAATATTGAAAAAGTAATGAAATAACAACTTATCTCCACAAAAACAGCACCAATTTGATGAAGCGTTGTCATGAAAGCTCTCAATAATATTTATAGCTAAGTGCAGAACAAGGGCTTACCTAGGTCTTTATCTTGAGGATCTGTTGTGGTTAATAATTAACTACATTAAATTCAATTTTTTTATATTTTAATTATTTTTAATACAAAACAAAATGATACTATGATTTAATAGATGATAATGTAAGATAATGAAAATTAAACATGTAATGCACAATGCAGTCAGAATGAATGCAGACCAAATGATGTCAGAAAGAAAAGAGATATTCCTGAGAGAATCACCCAGATTAAACCTTCATCCTGTCATTATTATTTTCAAATTTAATTAATAAACACACTACATAATATGTATTAATATCCTCTTTTATATGTGGTTCTGAATATATAGTTCTCTCAATGATCGCTGGGAGACCACACATCCACCTCCTCAATCGAGGGAAAATATTATAAAAGAGAAAGTTATGTCTCTAGTGGCAAGTGCAGACACAAAGGAGCCTTACCCAATATGACCCCCCTTGACCTAACACTAATTAAATAAGAAATAATTAATGTGAATGTGAAAATAATTGGATTCAACCCTATATTGATCCCCTGAGAAGTTCCTCGGGTAAGTTACTCATGATCACGAGTATAAGAGATCAGATTGGCGAAGGACAGGGTGGAAGAACAAAAGATTAAAAAATAAGAGTGAGTTGAAGAAGAGAAGAGAAAATATATTAAAAATTAATATTACTATTACAATGTAAGGGAACTACAAAACAATGAAAAATTTCCACACAGAAGTGCTATTGCTTTTATAATGGGTGAGGATACATATTTATAGTTAGATGTTGTGAAAAAATTCTTTCCAAAATATTCTTCCAAATGATGTCACATGAATGTCCCATTGAATGGTCGAATTTGTAAAAAGTTTCTTCATAACATATGTTCCATAATGTCTTCTATTGGCCCCCAAAATATGAGATATATTTTCCATCGTATGTAGGAGTTATGAACGATTCCATCTACGACATTTAACCTGTCAATTTGAGATGGTGATTTTTCAATCCTACATCCTCCGGTGACATTATTTCACTCTAAACCGTTGATTTACATGTTTCTTCCTTAACAAAAGTTATTCCACGTGTAATTTATCATTTCTCGACAAAGTATGAGCCATTGAGAATGAGGTGTCATGATTCTATGAAGTTATTACCAAATTGAAATGTTTCTGCTCGGTGAGACGTTTCGTCTTCCACATGCTGTGAGCGTTCCCATAATGCCTTAATGACGGTATTATTGACTTGAAATTCATCATGAACATGAAACATTAAATCCTATTTTGACCACCCAAAAAACTCATCAACTTCATTGAATTTTTACAGCCACTAGATGATCGATTCAGCCCCTGGTCCAGCAGTCAAAAAAAGGAAATTAAATTAGGATTCTACCAAAATTTTAATCATAACATTTGGACATATATTTATAGGTAAATGAACAAAATACCCCTATGAAAATAATCTGTTAAAATTGAAGAATTGGTCCATTTTTTCATTTACAAACAAAATAACAGTACTCCCTAAAAATGTGATAATTTCCCATACAATAACACTATGGTGGGATTAAAAAAAAGAATTATAGTATAAAATATACGAGAATTTGTTCTTCATCAATGAATAAGGAAAAATAGAACATGGAAGAAAATAAAATAAATGGAATAGAAAAGGGTTATATGGTTGAAAACTAAAAAAATGAATAATAGTGGGGAAATGAAACTCTAGGATGAAGGAATGAAGAAGTCAGAAGGCTAAAGATGATCCTATAAAGAACATTGAGGGATGAAACCATATGATTAAGAAAGGGGATTACTCCAAGGAGACTGTATGAAGAGAGTTAATGTCGGATGGACTCTCCTACGATGTGGGATGGATGATAAGGAAGAATATGATAAGTATTCTCTGGAGATCATGCTAGGAGAGAGTGGAACCTCAAAGAATGAACATTATGAAACTATTGGAAAATAATCATTAATTTTTATGTATAATCTTGATAGAAATTCATTGAATTATATCTCTATTTTTATCTAGAGAAATAAATTTATTTCTATAATATAAACCTAAAAATAAAATTTAAATCATATGTCCCATGACTAAATCTGATCACAAAAGATATTATTATCAAAAAAATTTATTTCTTTCAAATTTGATATATTTATGTTATAAATATAATAACAACACATTGTTTTGGTGATAATTGTGATCATAATTAAATTATATTTATATTACCATTTTAAAGAATGGTGTGATTTCATATGTGTGTGATATGATAAAATATAATAAAATTTTGTTTTATATTCATAAAGCAAAGAATTGCTATACTTTTATTTACATGTTTAATGTTTGAATTAATATAAAGTCATTCTAATCATTTTTTTTCCAAATAAATGATACAATGTTATTTCATTTTTATGATTATTAAATGTAAAAAGTGTTTCTAAAAACTAATTAATAAGAAAACATGATTTATTTTTCATGAAATTATTCATCAATAATCTATAATTAATTTTTTTATTTTGGCATAATTAATGTTTCAAATATATATATATATATATATATATATCTTTTTATAAATTAATGAAAAAACAAGTACATAATATGAACGACAAATTATAACTCATGAATTATTCGTCATAGTCAATTTAATGAAAAATATATCATATTTCACTTGAGTCCTAATGAAAATATTCTTTGAGTCAATTTTATTATGTATGATTGAGATTCAAATCATTATTACTCTAATTGTGGTATAAATGACCAAAAGTTTTTATATCAAATTTACTGTTTTATAATATTCTCAAATATACTTAATGATTTAAAGACTATTTTTTTCAATTTTCTATATTAATGTGGTACATGATTCATATCATTTTCTCAATTCTAAAAAAACATTATCAAATAGTTTTATAATTATACATATATGGTTGTTTATTTATTTCATTACATTTAGTAATTAATTTCACAAGAATTAGATTATTTGTTTTTTTAAAATAACTTAAAACATAAGTTTGTAATTTGAAAAGTAATATTTTGGTCGAATTCCTAGTTCTAGGATCTTCAAATGTTAAAATCACAAAATAATACGTAAAAATTTATAGATTCCGGTGTTGAATCTTTGAATGAAGAAACACATTTTTTACTATCAATGTAGTCATAAGGAATAATGTTTTATTTTATCCTAAAAAACTGCTTTTAAATTTACTAGGCATTGGTATGAAAGAAAATTATTTTTATATATGATTATATATATATATATATATTTATATATTTAAATTAAAAAAATTGAATGGTTGATTAAACATCAAGAAATTTTTTCATCAATGACATATTATTACACATCTGTTACTCTAATTTATCAAAAATATAAATATTTGTATGAATATAATGATTATTTTTTAATTATACCTACAATTAGATATATCATGTTTAGTTTTTTAATTAATAAAGAGTTTCAAAACACTATTTTGAAATTTTATATCACTAAATAAAAGTTTCATCATTTTAATGATTAATTTCATATTTCATAAATGTATATAAACAATAAAACCTATCATAACATTTAAAAAACAATTGAAAAACAATATCCATTAAAAGTGGATTAGGGAAAAATGAAATGGTTCCCTAACTCATGTTTTATTTAGAAATTAGAATGTGCTCATTTTTCATTTTATTTGTACTAATAACTAATTAACAACTATGAAATTAATTTTTATAATGATTATTAATGTAATTATTTTCTAATATGATATTATTTCTAACCTTCTAATATTAAAAAAAACTATACCCATTTCCAATGTCATGTTAAGGATCGAAATTTTTTACAAAACATTTAACACCATACAATATTGATGATTTATAAATGAAATAACTTAATGTAATAATGATGAAAAGGTCATGTATAGATGATATATTAAATTTTGAGAAATGGTGGTTGATTGTTTGATTTATGATAATAAGAACATGAACTAAATTTTCTCACATAAATATGTAATATTAGTAGATTGTGTTTGTATATATCATATTTAAATAATTTCATATAGTATAAATCTCATTTTTTATTTTAAATATTTTATATCATGTAGTTCTATAAACATGAAAAATTAAGGTTGATATAACAAAATAAAAACAATCTGCGACTAAAAACACTAAAAAAAATATCTAACCATTACACTTGATGGATTATAGATTTTTCCATTTAAATTACATGTTATTAATGAATAGTGGGAGACCCAATATAGGATCCTTTGATGGTCATGAAAATTAGGGGATATGATAGAATACTAAAATAGGGAACACTATAAGAGTTATCCATATCAGTGTAATGTCTTCTATTAAATAGAGACATAGGATAATGATTCTAACAAGGATCTAAGAGAAACTAAGTCAATGGGGAAACACATTAACTAACTAGTGACGTAAGGAAAATAAATTTATTATCATGTATATTAGGGGTTAGTTTTTCTAATTTTTATAATTGTAATAGGATTGTAAAAATTATATAAAATAAAGAATTATATTAATTAGAATGAAATAGTTATTTTCAAATATTATAATGAAATATCTACATGGTTTCAGTATAAATATAAATTATTAGATAGGGTATGGAATAAGGAACAATAGTGGTGGTGGAATTACAGATCTATGTTGTAAAAGATTATGAATTTTTGAAGAAGTTTTAATTTTATTTACATAATTATTGGGATTTTTTTTTGAATTTTTTTTTCTAATTATTAATATGATCATTTCAAATTATAAAAATCATATTTTTAATATTTTTTTTGACCTGTTGGTTGAGAATGTGCTTATAAGGATGACAGAGAAGGGGTTGGTTGGTTAGAATCCTAAATTCTAGAAGCTATAGCTCCAATAATCCCAAAGAGTTTGTTTATGGCATGGTCCACTATATAGATACATCGTATCTATAGTGGGGTCTTCAATCTTCTAGTTGATTCATGAATATATATTTACTATGGATGTTTTTCATAATTTTCAATGGTGTCATTATTAAGAACAAAAAATTGATCCTTTGACTCTAGTAGCTTGGCAGTTGTTGAAAGAGCCTCGGTATTACCTGGCCATATATCCCTCAACTAATATGGATGATTTTGGGATCAGTTTCACATTATTCAAATATATGATTCTTCTCCTCAGTCCTTTGGTTCCTATTCTCCGATCATGGTTGATTTGGGATCTTCTAAAGGGTTTCCAATGCGAAATATTTCTATGGATAATGGTGAAATATTCTTTTACGAGGGAAATTTCATGTAGGGATAAAAGATGAAATCTATAAATGAAATATTGAAACTAATATTAATTATTTTAATATATGGAATAATTTAAATTTAAATGTGTTGTGGTTTTTATTTTATTTTTGTAGAATGGAATAATTTAGAGTATTAGTAATTTGTTGGATCATTGTTACATAGGTCAATGTATTTACAAGGTGGTCATCCCCCATTTTTTCATGGGATTAGATTTTTGTGTCTCCCAATGAGTTTCATATTAGTTAATCAATTTCGTGTTTATAGTCCTCACATATTTAACTAGATAATTTAATTATGTCGAACGATGATATTGGTACATGGGAGTTGAGTCAATTCATGGACAATCATATAAACTATATAATTTTTAAAATATCAAGGTTACAAATTAATGGAGTTATGTGGACATTTTATATTTCAAACTCATGGAATATTATATATTTAATGTTCAAATTCTACACATATATTATTCTTTTTATCCTTAATAACATCTTTGTGTGGATTTAAACATAAATAAAGATTTTCATATTTCCTCCAAAATGGTTAATAAAAACATAATAGTGTGAAAAATAAAAATATTAGAGGATCCCTGATTGAACAAGTGTTGGTGGCCCACTCTATGGTTATATTTGAGGATAAAAGGTATTTGAATGGATGAAATGGGTTTCCATTATAAAATCTTTATAATAAATTTTTTTTATCTAGATAGAGATTTCATGGAAAATTTTCAAATTGATAAATTTTTTTTGAAAATGTATTTTAATATATTAAGTATATTTTATAAATATGTTTTTATGTTTTTTTGGAAAAGGTTTTTGATTGATTGAGATGATATATGTGTTGTTTAGAAATAGTTTTAAATTAAAAATGTTGGGGATAAAATGGAATTTTGGGGTCTTGGATGATTTTGTTTTTTTTGTTTCAAAATGTGTGTGAAATATGTTATTTTATAAATTTTAGGTTCCTCTAAGATGTGATTTCCTAGTGTTTAATTTATCCATGTTTACCGGTGTTGTGTTTGTAGCCATTGATAACATTTCATGATGATTGTGTGTTTTGTATCAGTATACTTATAAGATCAATACATTTCAAATCATAGTGTTGGTTATCATAATAATGTTTTGATGGGGACCCTAATATGGGAGAGATGAGTTTTAGGATGTTTTTGATATCAGGAGTATTCCTATTAGACTATGTCACATGTGATTAAATGGTGAGTCCTATGGAATATTAAGATCATTAAGCATGTTTTGTGTATTATGACATGTAATAGACCCAAATGTATAGAAGGATGATACAGCATAACTATTACTTAATCATGAATTATTCTTTAATTTTATATGAGAATTTTTATTTTAGACAGGGTTTGAAGATAATTACTTTAGTAAGATATTATATTTTTAGTGAACCATTCCTGGGGTGAAAAATCAAGTGTTTTTATACCTCATCAGAGTTATATGTCATTTATTAATATGATATTATGATGATTTAACTCCCATGATCTTAATGGTATTGGTAGTGGCATATGGATATATGGTGGTTCCCTATTCTGTGGCGTGGATGGTCGTGGTTTGTATGATTATCTATGTTGTGTACTTTTTTACAGGTTGGATAGCATTTTAAATGTGTCATGGTGAAACATCCTCTGTATTTTAGTATGGCATGGGTTAATAGATTGTGTTGACTCCCATATTTCTAGAATGTTGGAAATGTATGTTTGGACTTGTTTCTTAGAGCCCAGATTATCACACCATGACCATATATGTGAAGTTTCAAGTTCAATATGTGTTATGTTTCATGGTGTATAAATTAAAATGGAATAAATTCACAAATTTATATATATTTAATACACATATATGTTCATAAATATATGATTTCTATTTTAGGTAGTTGAGGATTCCTACCAGGTCAGTTGATTCACCCTCTATCGTCGCACAAAACTAGGGTCTCATTATCTGTGGGAATATTTCAATTAATCTTGTCGAACGAATACGGTCATCCTCTCACACAAGAACAATCATCCATGGACATAACCTTATCATTTAAAATATATTCTTGATAAGTAAATATTAATTGGAATTCATATTAATATAAGGAGTCTCTAACATGAATCAAAAGAAATATATTATGTTCTCATAATCAATCTAAGAATATCAATATTATAATGAAAAGATAATTTCATTCAATTATATTATGACTATAGGAAATTTGTAATAACATTTTATAAAACACATCAATATATAATTACATGAAGAAATCATCCATGTACAATGTAGTATAATCCATTACGAAAACCTAACTCATAAAAAATTGTGTTTTGATGATAAACAATTATGTATGACTAGAGATGAGTCAAATCTAATCATAATATGTCACATGATTTTAATTACCATGATGTATAGGTATTCCATAAAAAGTACCTCTATATGGTTATGTGGTCGTGGGTATTCTCATTCGATGGTGGACATATGATTTACTTATTACTGAATAACATATGTTAAATTTAAAAAACCCAATTTGATGTGATTTGGGACAAATTTGGTCCTCCAAAAACATACTTATTGGGTCTATATGATGTATATAGGGTAATATATCTCCTTTAATTATTAAATTAAGAAACTCATGCATTAAAAATAGACATTAATGTCAATATATATATATATTGTCACTTTTTGGAAAGTTTAATCTTGGTGTGATTTACTATAGTCCTTGATTACACATACAAATACAATCCTCCTTCCTAAGGGAGCATTATTTTAAAACCATGTGACCAGGTTAAAGTACATGACACATTTAGAGAACTTAATATAAAATCATAAATGTAAAACACTAGGAAAACAAATAATTAATGGCTTCATCACCATGTTTCCAGACATGTATTACTTTTCTCACACATAGGGGCCGTGAAAACCATGAAACCTAGATTGAAGATAAGGAAATAATGGGATTCACTAAATGTATTTTATAATTATGTTACCACAATAATGCACCCCTTGAATGATTCCAAACTCCCTAGCATGTTCATTGATGTTGGCACTAGAATGATGTATTTTTTAGTGATCAAATAAAAATGATTTAATATTTCATGACAACCATGATCCAAAGTTAAGAACATGATGATATAAATATATGGAATGTCTTTATCATAGATAAGTTATCCTGAAAATATATAATTTATGTATTTTTATCCCCTAAAAATCGATTGTTAGCCACTATGTCCCTATGTAATTTCACTTGGCTGACCATACGACCAGATGAATGTATGGATATCCATGGGAAGAACCATCATGTATGCATATTTTATCAACTAATGTGATACTCAATATGATCAATGGTAGTTGCTGATTGAAATTTTGAACATAAAACGACTTCAAAGACTAGTTACTCCTCACATTCCTACAAAATAAGTATTACCATTCAAAGGATGACATAATGAATTGGACATAGATAAGGGGAATGATGAATTGTTCACCAACTATTTTCCCCTCATTAAGATTACCATATAGAAAATTATAGACTATTTGAGTAATAAAATAAAATTTTTCTGTTATTTCAGTACCCCATAGTTATGAGAAATAATAATTTACCACACTCACAACACTTTATTCACACCTACATGCATAAACATGCACAACATTCCTCCCAAATATAACACATTCACATCATCCAAATAATTTATCCCTTTACATTTAATTAGTATAATTATTCTTATACTTGGTGAATTTATTATATACATTTTTATTTTTAACAATACTAGTGTAGTGGATAATAATTATATTTATGTTTTCTTATATTTTTTAAATTGTGTTCGAATAAAGTGAATTATTGATATACTTGTATAATTTCATAGAACCAAAATACTAATGTAAATAAGAATGATTGGTGATCCTCTAACATTGGAATACCGAAATAATATATAACTGTAAAATTATCCATCCCTCATGTCACCAACCTCATATTATACATATGTATTGATTTACGAAACATTTGAAATTTTGATCATTTTCATCCCTAAAAAGTGTAAATTGCAATTTCATTCAAAACCATCATATTTATGTCATCATACTTTCATGAATATCTAAATACCTTCTTTGGATAGATTTTTCCCTTAATAGTATGTTATTATCATGTTTTAAAATAGATTTGTAGTTCTCTTAAGGTGAAAAAAACATGTATTTCATTGATTTCACAAAATATAAATATAGGAACAGATGAAAAATTACCAAAGGCTCATGTTACCCACTTCAAATATCAAGTAATCTCTACATAATTTGTTTGTAAAACCACATAATCACAATATGTAATCCATGCGTTTTGTCTTAACACTTTTATAAATCCCATAGTCTTTCATTATAGTGGTTGTTCCCTCCATCCTTCTATAGGCCCTCCAGAATCTCCAATTTGATGAGGAAAAAATCATCATAGGGACTCCCAGATAGGTGTATGTTACAATTTCATAATCAATAATTGATCTCATCTATAGAAAGATTCATCCATTTAAGGCTCCTATGTATATTTATGTCCTAACTATAAGAACCAATGATATATATTTTCCCCTATATTTAGAAACATAAAATAAGGGTCTCATATTTGTTGTATGATAAAATAAATCAATTGATGAGAAGTCAATGAACATAAAAAATATATAATTTACATACTAGTTAAATTCTCTTCCCTTGGTCTAGTAATTGTTTCTATCACTAAAAACAAATCTTGTGTAAATAGATCTTTTCTTGACCATACAAGTTAAATAATTATGATGATTTCATCTAGGTTAACTCATGCGTGTAAGAAACATGTGATTTATAATTTTCACCCCTTTCATGAAATATATTTAATAGTCAAATAATTCCAAAAATACACTACCACATATTTATCTAATTATTTTCAACTACAATATATCATCTTATTTTATAACAACAAACTATTACACTCAAAATACATGTACTCCAATTCATATTTTCATTAGATAAGTAAGATTTCAACTCATGTTATGTAATGAAATGACCTAGGATACATCATAAACTAGTAATCACACGAATTCTCTATTAACACGAAGGGTGTTTTAAATCCCCATGAACAATCAATGATGTCCTAAGAATCAAACAAAATAAAAATGGAAAAAATTCACACTACTAGAAATTAGATACATGGAATATACATATAATATTAACCACATATGAAATGTGTCATAAAAATAAAAAACAATGGTTGGGACCCAATTCAATGTAGGAAAATAAAAATATAAGTTAAAATCCCAAAAAATCAAAAAATTGTAACAATTCCCACAACTAAAACTACATTTGATATGAGGTAGACATACCACCATATCATCCACATATAACAATAATGATCTGATATATTCCTCTCAAACATAAAATGAATCCATTCCTTTTCCAATACCGAAATTCAATATATGGTTTATATAGTAATGAATGAATTTGAATGGTGTAATATAAATAAGCTAAGTAGGATCCCACCAATGTGTTCTATATCATGAAATTTTACAAAAATAAAAAATGATCAATTTATATCAAAAATGAATTATAAGAAAACAATCAGTTTTAAATCAAATTAATGGTAAATTGGTCCACATTTCACATAGTTCCAAATAAAATTCCTTGAAAATGATTTGAAATTTTATTTTCCAAATCATAATTCATTTAACTAAAAAATGAATGAAAATGTAAATTTTTTAAAAATTAATGTAGGAGGCAATAAAAATTCATATATTCACAAAAATTAGTCCATTCAGACCACTAATATTCTACGTATACTAGTGCCTATATCATGTCCCTAGAGTCCATTTATCAATTGTAGGGAACTATGGAAGTCCCCAGTATGTGAACCCTAAAAATGAATATCCATTTGTAAAAAAGGAATTTAAATAATAGGATTATATGACACCCCTAAAATTTAATCCCCAATAAATAAAAATGGATGAGTCCTAAAACAACATATTATAACAAAATGCCCATGACTCTCATGTGATTCATTTATCTTGTTATTTCAAAATAAAACCTAAAAAGTCAATAAAACAATTCCATAACACTATTTCATATCAATAACCAATTAAGAAAGAAAATCTCTCAATACATTTCATAATCATTTAAAAAACTACATTCTTTTAAGGTTACATTGGGAAATAATATTTAAAAAATAATAATTATATTCAAAAAAATATAAATATAAATACAATTAATTTATGAAATAATTTAATAAAATTAGTGTTTTTAATTGAAAATAATAAGTGAGTATATAGTTTGAAACAGTTCCCTCAATATTGGGTTTCACACCACCGATAATGCTATCCAAACTCTGCAAACAGGAAGGAGAACAAAAAGTAACAAAAGTAATTAATTTCATTTATTATCACATCTTAAAAATATAATTCCATAAATAAAGGTGGTTTCAAACTATATCTTCCATACATACATCATTAAACTATTTTTTATCACAACAACCTATATCAAAATATGTCTCTAGAAGACAAACTCACAAATGAATCTATAATAGAGCAATATAAAACACTTCATGATTAGTAGGAAAAAAACCTAAATCCCAACGTTTATTCGAAACATAGATGTCATGAATGACATGTAAGGGATAATTGAACACCTTCCAAATGTTGATAGATCAACTATTTGGTGGTTCATAGCAATAAATTTAGAAATATTTAAGTAATGAATCAACCAAACAAAAAGGGGAAGGGATGTAATAATTTATTTATATATAGCCTAACTAATGATTTGGGATTAAGTATTTTAGTGCATAAAAAATTATAATAACAAACAATTCAATTATTTAATCATTGTTTCACTATGTGAACAATGGTGTTTTCTTGTACTCTAACATGATATTACCTTGGAATAAAAATCAGGAGTGATAAATTCATAATGTGAATATAGTTCACATTGAAATAATTTTTCATGAATTGATCTTGGATCATTGATTATAGAAAGAAAAAACTGACACATATATCATGATCACCAATTTATATTGTTTTAAATAATTCATGCTATCTAGATTCTTATGAAAAACTACATAGACTTGTATAAAATTACCAAGAAAAAAAATTATCCAATTAAAATTTAAAAATATAGTTTACCACTAATAAATTGTTCAAAACTACCAACAATAGGAAATTAAATCCATGAAAACACAAATGTAAGAGGTTTTTGTTGAATGAGGTCCCATCACTGCACCCTCCATGATGATTCACAATACCATGTTTTATAGAAATCTGATTCTATAAAACCTCACCACATGGACTGAAGGAATTATACTATAATATAAGAAATTATTTAAATAATCAACTATCTCTACCAGTCTCAATAAAATAGAATCATTTTCCTCCAACTAAATTTTATTCTTTCCTATAACATGATAGGAATCATGATAATACATTAGGATTTGAGATATATGGAAAATATCATGAATACATTTCAATTATGAAAATAATTCCATTTTATATGTAATTATCCTGAGATACTAAGAGATCTAAAACGGTCCAACATTCAAGTAACGAACATCGCATATTTCCTAAGATAATAGTGATCTAATCGAGAAGATACAATCATTAATTCTCAGTTAACAATGAAGAAATAAAAAAGAAGACACCAAATATATGAATATAATTTTTTAATCATAATTTTTTTCCAAAAGTCAATGTATATCATGAATCATAATTATTGAATCTTGAAAGAAACTTGGTACCATAAGAGAGAACTTCCCACATCTACATAATAAATAGGTGACCGTAAATGGTGACCATACAATGGTTTAAATTAATCCATTCTGATCGAAAAATTATCATTATTTTTATAATAAAACTCAACCAGTCTCGGATGGATAACACACATTCCATAAAATAAAATACATAGTGATGAATAATAAACTCCTTGATATAAAGAACATACTCTTTCTTACAGCCTATTTTTGGATGGTTTTTCAATCCTAATATAGTGTGATCCCCTATCACCACATTAATAATATTCTTTATTTTGAATGTAAAAGTTTGAATACAATCGAAGAACGTGATATATGGATCCCCATGCATGTTTATAATATCCTAAATGTATATCATACCATATTCATCAACACTACTGTTTTCCATTATTAGAGTAAAGATCACGACCCATCCCCTGGGGAATGTGTTGTGACTACCCCATTCCTACCTTCCATAGGCGAGGGGATGGTGACTAGCACTTAAGGCGTTTTCCCTAAAATTGGGAAGGAATTGCATTTATATTATATAATCACATGCAACCAAGCACACATTAAGATATTAACTCAAGTAAAGTGAATTTTAAACAATGTGAGTATAATAAGTAAACATGGCCAGAATAAAAGCCCAACTGGATAGTACAATGATAACTGGAATGTACAATAAAGCAGATAATACCTGTAAACTGGAATAGATCCTATGATCACCGGCCATTGATCCTACCTGAATGATTAGTACAGCTCTTTAATGTTCGTCTATGTGGTATGTCGTGTTTAAGCTCACCTCTCAGCTACCTTTAGCCTGGGTACTCTCATCCATAGTTAGCAATGTCTATCGTTAACACCAAACACAAAGAGGTGTGGGAATAGCCCATATAGGGGTGAGTATAACATACTAAGTAGGGACCCCATGACCCTAATGGTCTCACAAAATCCAAAAAGGATAAACCAAAATGCATATTAAAAACATTAAACCCAACATAGGTATCTGCCAATAAATATACATAAGTTATCAAGTAAACCAATCTCAACCACAAGGAAAACACATAGTCAAACTCAAAATACGAAAAATCAATTGTTCTACATAGGAAGTAATAACACAAAGGTAAGATTCATGGTCACATTGAGCAATTTATAGGAAATATTTTAATTCACCCAGGTATGGTTGAGTAGAAAAACATCATTGATGAGGAAGAAAAATAAGAGTCTGAAAATTCAAGGAGCAAAAGGAACCCTCAATTGTTAAATAAGAAAAGAGTAATTGTGAGGAAACAATTTTAAGATGGTGAATATAATGTTATAGTCAAGGTTATTATAAAATAATTTCATTTCATTTAAGAATTAAATATTAAAATAAAATATTAACTTTTAATTAAATAAGTAGTACTTATAGAAATTATGGAATTTATAATGACTGAACAGTCACATGTCCTTAGGAATTGTAACATGATCACCAAGAAAATTAATCTATCCAAATAAATAATAACCTCACATTGAGTGTATAAATGAAATTTTATTTATGTAATACTTATAATAATGAAAATTTTATATCATTGAAAAAGTAAATAATTGTTCTGAAATTATGAATTAGGTTTTGATATTTGTAAGGTCCCTCTTTTGTGAGTCTCCCAATGGTTCCATATACACAGATAGGCACATGGCATCAATATATTTTCCCCCAAACAATAGAGGCTTTCCAATATGAGTGACATGCATGGGTGTGATAGTGGGGGAACTATGACCACACTGGATGTGTATTCATAGAAAAATAACAAATAATAAACAATAGTGGAAGCAGTAATACCATAAAAAAATGTAAACAACGGAAGACTGATAGTATAAACAACAACATCTTATATATAACTTCTGATGCATGTCACGTGTATCTAGGAAATCATCCATACAAGTCACAATGCTATAAATAAAATACTATAACCGAAGTACTGAAAAATGTAAATAAAACACCAACAGCCTTGCAAGCCATCCATTGATTCATTCTCTCAAGCATAAACAAGAATGAAGTACCCGATGTAGAAGGGTGTTACCTTATCTATAACTGAAACCATACAATCTGTTTATGCCCAAAAGCCTGACCCCAAAGGTTGTGAGATGAATCCTAGTAGGAAACCACAAAAATGTCTATTCTTAACTTGTCAGTGAGTATATATAGAAGGAAATACGAAAATTGTGGCAATAACCAAAAATGTACTCAAAAGTAAACAATCCTACAGTTTCTAATTACATTCATTTTAATTTATTAATAGTTCAACCATTGAATAATGAATTAACAGGATCTACCCATTGCTCAGTCTCCCCTGTGTACTGGGAAAAAACTGATGTAATATAAGACCATATAATAACCATGTAAAACTGAGTTCTAGCTTGTTCTTTGACTTGGCTTACTCATTTCATACAATCAATGATCCACGTGAAACCCCCTGGGAATGTTCTCATAGTCTAACCCCTCTAGTTCAACATATCAAAAATTCAATAGCGATATAATGTCTCATTGGTAATTATCAAATAGTTTAACCATTTTTCTCTAAAAAAAATACACTCTAAAGAAGAACTCACAATCAATTACCCTTGTGGTATTTTTAACGATTAACTTTAGAATCATTGAAGAAGAAATCAATTTCCATTACTCCTATGGTGTCTTAACTATATAAAATATACAGATAGAGAGACCAATAACTTTCAATCAACATTGTGGTCTCATAATTTGATAATAATAGACACTCAGTGGTAGCCCTCAATGTCAGTTCCCTATATGGTTTAACTTCACAAGGTATGCATGGACCATTGTAATACAGTAGTTTACAAACGTTATCTAAAATCTGAAGAAATTTCTACTAAAACTTTTTTAAGCAACTATATTGCATTACATAAGCATTCAAAAAGTATCAATTAAGAAATCAATTCAATCCTAACAATAATGGAATGGAAATAATATCTACCTCATAAGAAACCTCTTCCAAACATCCATAAATATTAAAACAATGAAATTTACACATGGGGTGTTCCATAAACATGAAATGGAGCATAATATATCAAAAAAAACCCTTAAAAATAAATCAATATATGTTATATGATAACATGGTAAAATTTCATAACACGAAATACCTAAATCATGAGTAATCGTCAATTAGGAATATACAAATCAATGACCAACACTGAAAGTCAACAAACCACTTACATCAATGTTGTAAGATAGATATAGTATAACATCATCCTTTCAATTAGTCAATAACATAGTTTATCTAGAAATGGTCAAAAATGTTCTACCTTGGATTATTCAGGATAGGAAAGAAATCACGAAAAGAGATTAATGAGGAAACAAGGACTCACTGAGGTTCTCCCAACATAACAATAAATATTTTATTTGATGATCAGACTAATGATCAGTGGATAAATGATGATTCAGATATTTTGTATGCTACCTCGAGAGATACGGCACGAAGGAGGGTGTTATGGAGATTAGAGATGGCATCGGTCTGATTAATCAAATAAAAAGAAATGTACATCGTGTATTCAATTTATGTACATGCCGGGAACATCCGTCAATCATCCCTTGATTTAGGCGGTCCACACGTCCATGTTATCATCCAATACCTGATGAATACACATGTACCCATGGAATTTGGGTACATAGCATGTAATAAAGAGTACACACCTTATACATAAAAAAATACAAAAACATCCATTTTCCACAAAAACACCGAAAATCAATACACATTCATGAAATGAAGACCTAGGTTCTGACAATATAACTACCTTAATTAAATTCATCGCTGAAATTATCTAATGGATTTGGGATGAAGAATCACCAAACTGCTCTGGACATTGCAATCAAACATTTCCCTCCCTCTAGCAAGTCCTGTCTTAAACTCGGTTGTGCTGCCACAACACCCAAACCAAAGGAACAACCCGACTATGGAAAACCATCACACTACAATCAAAAATCAGGATTAGATGCTCCTTGAATGATGCATCCACCTAAAACTCATTCACCTTAGGTTGAAAAACACGTTACAAGTCTAAGAAGTGTCTTTGTATCTTGGAAACATGGAAGACACAGTGCATATCCCGGTACTTCTGAGGTAACTACAACAGATAGGCAACCAATACGACTCTCTAAAAAACCACAAACGGAACTCCATATCTCAATGAATGATTCCCCAATCTCTTAATCCGTCGATGTCCCAAGCTCAGTGTCACACATTAAAAGCATGTTCTCTGACCTCGAACAGTAGAGGTCATCTTCATTGATCGACCTAAGATTTCTCCTGACACTATGCAGTATGCACCTTCTTCTGAATAAGATCCACCATCTTAGTGGTATCCTGAACAACAGGTGGCCCCATCATATCTTCCTCTATATCCTCTAGAAAAATATTGGGGTAATCGGCATGCCCTACCATAAAAAACCTTATATGGTTCTATATGATCGTCTCATGAAAGTCGTTATTATAGGAACACAATACTAGGGGTATGTGTCCAACCCACGATCCCCCAAAATCTAGGAATTGTTCTTGACACATTTCCTCAAAACTATGAATCATGTTTTCTAACTGGCCATCTATCTGAGGATGGTATGTTGCACTCATAAGTACCTATAAAACAAACGCTTTCTGAAAACAAGACTAGAAATGTGATATAATGAGGGTGTCTCTATATGATACGATATAATGTGGAACAATGTTTAGTCATCCCATATCACGAATGTAAAACCTGCCATCTTCATCAAAACTGTTGGTCTCCTTGATTGACATTAAATGTGAATCCTCTTGAGACTTTCAAAAACATCCCAATCTTCATCATTATCTCGAGGAGACCTCGGTAAACCCATCATGAAATAAATCACAAAAACATTCCATGTCCACTTGGGAATATGTAACTACTGTAAAATCCCTACTTGCCTTTGATGCTCTACATTCACCTGCTGACGGGTGGAAGATCTCCTAAAAAAACACGAAAGGTCCCTCTTTATATCTAGCCACTAATACATAAGAAGTAAATATTGATACATCATGGTGGCATCGGGATGAACTTCCCATTATGAGGAATGGAAATGCTGCCATATCTCCTTATGTATGTGTGTTGACTCCCATAAACTCAAATGAAAATGAAATATCTCATCATTTCGTGTGGTCCACACAGGAGTAGGGTCCTCATCTGAAACACTCTCTCCTAGGACTTGTCCATAAAAATCTAATATCTTCTGCATTTATACTTGGCCCCGTTGTGTAGAGGTAATTACTATAGATGAATGGACATCATCTGTTGTTTTTCATTAACCTCTAAATGCATCTCAGAAAACAGATCCATATGCTTCCACTACCATATAGACTCTTGAAATACCTATATCAATGTCTTTCTACTTAATGAATCAGCCACTGCATTTCCCTCCCTAAGATAGTAGTCTTGCTCAATGTCAGAATATTGTAGGTACTCAACCCACCTTTACTCTCCTAAAATCAGATCACAATTAGCAACGGTATACTTGAGACTTTTGTGGTTAGAGAAAACCAAAAAATGATATAGGAATAGATAATTTCACCAACAACGTATAGCATGATCAAATGTAGCAAAATTGAGATCGTACATTGGGTAATTCCTCTCTTGTGAACTCAAATGTTGATGCCCATACATGATGGATCATTTCCCCTGTATAAGAACTACTCCTAGCCAGCTACATGACACATCATAGTGAACAATATAACTCATTCATGGCTCTTGAATAACATGTATCAGTGCTGAATTCAATCCCACTTTCATCTCTTAAAAAGTTGGATCACAAAAAAATATCGTCAATTACTTCGCACCATTATTATCCAGGCCTTTCAAAAGGGATATAAAATATAAAATGTCTTATATAATGCATCTTTAGTAGCCATCCAGTTCGAGAAAACTTTGTACGTCAAATATGTTCTTTTGATTCTCCCAAGAAACTACATCTGTCAATTTGTAGGGGTCTATTGATAATCATGTCTTTGAGATAACATGACCCATGAAGTTAATCAGGTCCATCCATATATGATATTTTGTGATCGTAATATATAACTTATTCTCTATATGTGTACTCAATATGATCTCAATAAGCTAGAATGGTTATGTACAGTGTGAGAGTCCACTAACATATCATCCATGATGACTACTACAAAAGAATATGTATATGGATGGAACAATCGGTTAATCAGTGCCATAAAAACAGATGGATCACTCGTTATACCAAACGATATAAACATATACACATATAGGCTATACCTATTCCGAATGGTTATAAGAGGTATATCGGATGATCTGACACAGAACTGATGATAACCAAATCTGAAGTCAATCTTCTGAACACCTGAGCCCCTCTAAGATGATCAAATAGATCATCAATCATTTGTAAAGGATATTTTTCTCAACCATCAACTATTTAAACATCTGATAGTCCACACAATGTTCTAGGGTACCATCTTCCTTATTCTCAAAAAGGATAGTGGAGACCCAAATAAATGATTAGGGTTAGATGAAACCCTTTGCCTAAAACTACTCTAAAAGCTTCTTCATCTCATATAAAATTGGTGTATCCATCCTATATGGTGGGAATGACACCCATGAATCTATTTGAATAACATCAATAGAAAAATATACCTCTCTCTTTGGATGTAAACCTAAAATAACCTATATAATGCCATCTCAGAAATGATCGAACAATTCAGGAAAGTCCATCTATGATATCCCCTAGTCATCAAGATATTATCTAGAAATCTGGTCTATAATACGTCCCAAATGAAGATACTTGTGTCCAACTATGTTGTCCTGGACATCCCATTAATCCTTATGTAGAAAAGACCCACCCAATGGTGACATGAAACTCATCATATGACGATAAAAATAAACAATGTACATGGATGAGACTAACATGTCCATTCTAATAATGGCATCGAATCCAATCATCTCTAAGACATAGAGAACTCATAGGAAGTGACACCCAACAACATCAAAATGTCACTTCTTTCACTGATTTACACTAGTCATCCTAATACCCAATGGAGTGTCTTGTGTCATGAAATCCTCAAATGTTACGAAATAGAGCCCAACGATCTACACAATAGGAAAAGATATAATACTCTTGGAAGACAAGGAATAAAAAAGTTTAGAAGATAAAACTGACCAAACTATAATAGTACCTCTAACCATAGATGGCCCAAGATCATGATAATATTAGAATGGGTTAAGGAATAATGTGAATTCACGTGTGGTTTGTTGTGAATTGTGTTTTCAAAGGTCAATGGTATGGTGGGTGGATGGTTACTTATAAATTTAAGAACGTGTTCATGGCTTGGTAGAGTGGGGTATGACTTGAGGATCTTTTCCCATGTGTCGAGTGAATACTGATGCTCAGAACTCAACCCTAAATGGATGAGTTAGGAATGAGGAACTAGGATCTATTATCCAAACGGTTGCATCCACCTGAACTGAGGCTTCGAGGTGAGGATATGGATTCTATGATGGGGTCAGTCCTATTGAGATAGGATGACGATGTGTTTACCCTCTTGTATGTGATTGGTGTGAAATGAATGGTAATGAAAGTGGAAATGGCTTCGGATCTGAACAGATTAATGGAACCATAAATAATTACATGGAAATTAAGATTCATATTACTTTTGCATGCACTACTTTTTTATACTGGATATTTCAAAGACACCATTGGTGGTGTTCTACCGAGTTGTACTCACACCCTGCTCGAGCCGCTATTGGGTACCCAAGAAGACTACATGTTTGTAGGTCAGGAGAAGGGAAAGGGTGAAAAATAGATAGTCGAGGGGACATGGGTTGAACATGGTGGAGGATCTGGACATGGAACTTGGGACAATTTTGGGGATTTTGGTTGTTGTATTTATTTTGGGTTTTTGTTCACTCTTGCACTTGTAGTATGACAGGCATATTTGCAGTTGAAATTTGTTGTTATACTTGTTCCTTGTTTATTGGTTATTGTTTCTGCTATTTGGTTTATTTTTGTTGTGGCTTACTCTAAAAAAAAGTTGGTATAGTCTCCGAACATGAATCTATAGACCCCTGCTGCTAGTCAGCAGCCTTTGGCATATGGGGAGAAGCGATTAAGGTTATGTAACAACCCGGCTCGGAGCACCGTCTTAGTGGCTTCCGGGTTAGGGACGTTAAAAATAGAATAGTGTATCATGTGTGTTGATATAGATAGTCATTGATGATGATTCCCCATTTTAAGAGAATACAACATTATATTGATTACATAAAAAAATAACTTATATGGGTTCTTCGAACTATCCCATATTCTCTATTGTCATTTTTTACCGAGAGTTCTTATCATAATGCATTGCACAAATCTAATTGGATGTCAGAAATGGAATTCCCATCCTGGTTATTCCATTTATTCTCAATCACTAATACTGATCATTCTTGAGATTCCAATATGAAATCTTATTTTGATAACAATGAATGCATATTTATTTTACCCAATGGAAATTTATTCCCATTGAACTTCATATTTCCAAATATAACCAACATCTAGAGTCACCATTATTAGATAACATAATCTATTTCATAATGGCGTAATTAATAATCTAAATATTTTTTTGGATGTGAACAATTAATCATAGAAGGAATCACATAACATACAAAAACTTATAAGAATTATTATTAACCAAAAAAGTGAATAGAATTGGTACAAAACAAACTTCTGATACAACTTATTAGAATTGAAAAGGATTGGACTAATGGTGTAGTGACAATTATGTATGAAAATAAATTTCAAAATTTCCAAAATAAATGATCCTTTTGGTAACACAGAAAACCCCATAAAATGAAAGGTATATTAATCATGGGAAAATAGAACGGCCTCATTATGGGTAAATGAGTATAATGAATCCCTTAAATATTTGTGGATGAAAACATGATGAAATACTACAGTATCAAAAAGTGGATGAGATTAATGGTTAACATGGAGATAAAACCATCATGAAAATACCATTTATATGTAATTACCTCTATTAAAATCCTATTTTTCATAGTTTGGTGATTATAGAAATAAAATACACACCTACATCGACCTTCCCCCTTCTAAATATTGGATTTGTGACCATCCATGGATAAAAAGACTAGAAATATAGTGTTCACATTTTCACTATGGTCGCAACCCCATTATTGATCACCCACAACTTTATCATACTCATACATAATCATCCCCTTAGAATACATTTTTACAATCATTGGTTTTGGATTTAAGGTCACAGAAAAGACTAAGATATCAGTAATGACTCAAATGAAATTTTCCTTCACCAAGAACACATTTTTTATCCAACTAGTATGATATTGTATCATAATGGGGTTAATCACCCCACCACACCTTCATAGGTAATTTTGAATCGTCCAACACTACATATTTAAGAAGATATAACCAATATAATCCTATTAAATTAGTTTTTATCACCAAAATATATAAATAAAAACACCCTAAAGGTTAGAATATGAATGAAAATGTAATTATATGATGTGTTGATGGGTGGTATGTCACATATGTGAAGACACTACAGCAGTGTGAAATACACATAGTGGATAAAGGGGAACTGGGAGAGACACATGAAAATTCATATGGAATATAGTGTTGGATATGGAAGATGGTGATCAACTAAAATCATGATGATATCTGGTTATTAAATAATATGATTCATTCAAATTGGTCATTCATTATAGTCCATTTTAGGTTTCATTTAGAATCTAATAGATGCAAATGTGACGAGGATTCTAAGCGGTGAGAGGAGCCAAGACTATTAATATCAGATTGTGGGGTAGTTCCTTCAATATGTCATTATGATAGGGAATGCAATTTTAGGCAAAATTTCTAGAATTTAAAATGTTATGAAGAAGGCTACATGACTCTCCAGTGAACACCTCCAAATGTACCCATATATAATTGCAACAATCAACATGATGCTAAATTGGAATATTAATTGAAATTCAATTATTTTTAATGGGACCTATTAGCGAATTAAAAACCATGATTTGGGTATTTTAAATATGATATATGATAATAAAATTACATAATTCTAATAATTGAATGATGATCACAAAATATTGTTATCCATCAGTTCATAATAATTTCTATAATACAGAAATAAAAGGCATGACAATGATTGTGAAAGCTAGGAAATCGAGTGATGAAGATAATGGAAATTTTTGGGCGATGGATGTATGTCGTTTTAGAGGATATTTATATGTTGTAGATTAATTAGTCTATAAGGTTAAATATTTATATACATTAATAAGAATTTACAATGAAATTTTTCCATGATGAAAATTAGATTTCAAATACTGAAGTCATTTCCTTTTATTTTTGAGGGAATTTTTTCATTATATAAATTATATGCGGATTGGATAAAAACAGAAAATTTTTTAATGGATAATTAGTTTTGAATTTTTATGTATCAGCATTGTGTTAATGATTTTATGGTATAGGGGATTGTTTTGAGAATTGTTTATGACGGAACCTCATATGTGGATGATTCTAAAATATCTTCTTAGTTCTAATTTTTTTATATCATTTATTTTGGGTGGATTTATATTAGTGTGTGCCAATAATTTGTAAATAAGAGTATGATGAAAAAATACATTTTTCACCATACTATTGTCAAGGGAACAAAAACAATGTCATGTGTGATTTATTTTGTAAAAATTCTTGAGTAAATTCATAAAAATAATTTATTTCACTTATGACTATTATGTTTTTCTCCTAAGGAATATTAAAGAAATTTAAATTAATATTTTAAAAATTATCCAATTAAATTAGTTTATTATTCTAATTTTTTCTGTTCGTAGATAAATGTGAATGATTTTCATGATCCGTAGTCTAAAGATAATATGTTGGTAGGAATTGGGCTAGTAGATTTGTTCTATTTGATAGAAATTATAGTTCGTGATGAATATGATTTATGTTATACCCATGTTGATCAAATAAATTTTCATTGATTTAAATTTCAAAGGGATTTCAATGTGGGGGATAGTGTTTTCATGTTGTAGAATTTGGAACAAAAATGTTAAGAATATCCTTCATTTTTATATGCCATTGAATTTACTATTAATTAGATGATTGAAATTATTTTGATTGGGTGACCTCAAAACATGAGTTTCTTTTGACCAGTTTAGATATACATTTAATTTTGATATCACATTTAGTAAAAATAGGTAATTCAGTCTTGTATCTATTTATGTTGGATTTAATCATTTCATAAAAACAATATTTTTTGAGGAAATTTGATATTATTAAATTACCAAATAGTATTCAAGGTTATTTACATTTTTTAAGGTGTACAATATGAATAGTACGTTTACATCATATTCTAATAAAAATGAAGCTATTGAAAAGTAAATATTTGTGGTAATTCCTGATACACATAAAAGAACATTTAAATGTAATATTAGGCAAAATTTCATATAACACTAAGGTAATGTGATGAATGATTTTTTGAGTTTCTTTCATTATTTTAATAATTTATTTTTTTAGAACTATTAAATATTTTATTTTGTAGTTTATCATAGGACTCATAAAATTCAATTTTTTGATGTTAAATAATCATTTTTCAAATATGTGTATAATATTATGGACAAATGTTTGGACTACTTTATGAATGATGCATTAATTTTAGGAATACATATCATGGAATTCTGTAATATTTTAAATTTCCACTTCAAATATTTGTTTCTTTATATATAATGATAATTGAACTCCAAATTATAATTTAAGGAAAAACGTCATTATATTTTTTTTCACTTTATGTAAATTGATTAGGCAAGACACTGATATGTATAGTCCAAAAAATGATCTATAACTACAAATCGGGATCCTCCAGGGACGTATCCCACTAGTCTTTGTAAGCACTACCCCACCCACAACTTATACTGAATAACAAGTGGTATACACCAATTTCATGTCATCCCTGGTCTAGATAATTTGACAATAGCATCAAATACCATGATTAAAGAGATTTATATCATGTTTAATGATCTTATACAACTCCAGCGGCCCATTCCACCGCCAACATATACTACCAGTTCACTACTACTATATAGTAGGGGATCTACAACACCCAAAATGGATCAAGAACTCAGCCACCACACCAGTAGTCTTGGATGAATCTTTCAGTCGTTAGCACAATTATTATCCATCATGGGAAAACTAATGATTATGATATATATTATGGATTTCATCCCTTTATCATCATCGGACTGAGTGGATGTCATCCCCTCTATTTCACTCATCACAAATGTCATCCTCATGTCACATGAATCAATCCAAGTGGAGGTACACCCCATATAGTTGATATTAATTATTTATGTCATCCCCATGATTATAATTCTAGATATAGAGTTACTCCTAGGGTCTCAAATCATCATAAAAAGCTCCTCCTCGAGTCATTCCTAGATTAAGAAGATGTCCTCCACAAAACAACATTTACTAGAGTGAAGTTCCTCCTTGCTCCACCCCTCATCAGCATGGTGGTCCTCCCCATTTTTTCACTAGCTTTAGGGGATGTCTCCCCACTCCATGTACAATTATAAAGTAGTAAATCCACACTTTATTGACATACATTTATGTCCTCCTAATGTCCAGTTCGACTAGTATTAATTCCCTCCTCATTCTACAACTTTCAATAGACAAGGAGTTTATCCAAATTTTATCGCAATCTCCAAGAAAGGTCTTTTGCACTCTAACACTCCCAAACCTTGAAGGTCCTCCCAATGAATTTATTAGAAGACACAATGTTCTTCCTCATGTTCCTCTAGATAGACACACAGGTGGTCCTCACACCCTGGATCACCAATGAAGAGGCCATCCCCACTCCCATGACAACTAATACAAAGGCCCTCTATTTTAATGGCTAGCTCCCTATGGTGTACTCCCCACTCTAGTTCCAACCTACAAAAGGGTCCTCCCCATGATAAAGAATTTTCCTATTCCAATGAAACACCCTGGAGAATATGCATGAATCATCTCCACTAAAGGAATAATTATGAGAATTGTTAAATTATTGGATATCATGTCCACTTATCTGATTCTGATGATAAGTGGGTCCCACTGATGGTGTCCTCACCTCGACCCTCTACATTAGAGTTTAGAGAATGAACCTAGTCTATGAGTTTATTAATTTCATAAGATGAGATGTACCAGATCCTTAAATCCTTTTATACATACAACAAAGGAGAAGTGGATTTGGATCCCTTCAAGAATATCACATTGCAATATTTTATTTATTTTACAGACTCATTATACTCCTAAACATGATATCAGAGAGTGTTGTTTTGGGTATGATTAGTGGATATCACTCACAAGATTCTCAACTGACAGCTTCTTCCCTTTCACATGAATTTTTGAAATATACTTTGTCCTATAAGAAAATGGTGAAGTAGTATGTACCATCATTGAGATACAATCTAGTAGGTTGTGGACTACCATCTAATGCAACATTATCCCCACCAGATAGTCCACTACAAAAATGGTATACAAAACTATTTTTTCAAGTTCCTGATCCACCCAAAGTATAAGAATGTGGAAATGAAGAGTTAAACTGCACTTCTATGTGGATAATATGACATGAAACTATAACCACTAATCAGTTTTCTGATATATTAAGGATGATCACTACTTCCAACATCATAATTCTGGGGTCACCCAATCATGATAGGGTTTTTTTCAATCCATTTGGGAGACAAAGTTCTGCCTCTTGAACCTTATTTTGAATTATATAATATCGAAGAGCATTGGGATGACAATTTACATCAATGTTACATGGTTTATTTAGTAGGTATTCTCATGTCGTATTCACCCACATCAACAAGATAACACTGGTACCATCTACAGTTATGTCTCAAAACATATTTCTAATCCATATAATTATTAAGGAAGTGTCCCCCCCAGTACAGATTTTCATCGCAGAGAATTTTGTTTCTCTCCACTTCAATCCCATCCTATGATAGCCAAATCTGCCCAATGACGTCAATAATGTGCCTCTGTTCATAGTCACCTTGAATATAGATGAAATTGTTACAATTAGGAAGTGATAAACTAAATTAAATTCTGAGTAAGAGGACCCACCCTTTGAGGTAGCACAACATCTACTGGACACCCCAAGTGTTGACACCCACCATCAAAGAAAGACGCATGGGCTTTTAGATTCCTCAAAGTAATTACCCTTACACCAAGACCCCAACCTGGGTAAAGGACCGACCAGGACTGCTAATCCCTATGACCCGTCTAGTTCAATGTAGAATATAGTTGATCTTGGTATGACTTCTATGTTTCAGCATCTTTCCGAATAGAAGATTCTCATTAATGAGCTCCATGCTAATTAGATTCTACAGTATGGAGATATATGATATAATCTTGTCCTATATCCACTAGAAAATTAAGGGAATCCAAAATGCATTATGAAAATAATTCCCTATAATCTGGAAAATCACTTACCTCTCAATTCGGTAAATTTAGGAGCCTGTGACAAGTGATCACACTATTTATTGCCTAATCCACCAAAATTGAATGAGAATCTTCCTCAAGACCTGGCTCTAGTAATTCCCCCAGTATTATCTTATGGAATTCGCATAGTTGTTATACCTATAACTTCATGCGTGGTTTATCCTACCTACCATGTTGATGATAATAGAAATTCATCCGTTGTCATTGATCCTGGCCCAGAATGGAAACCATTACTAGAGGACATAATGGAAAACCTCATCATATCCTTTGAGTCCCTGGAGAAGTGATAGGTAGAAATACCACTTGATGGAATGTCATAACATGCATCGTTTTATTATATGTCAGCACCAATAGTATTTGAGAATCCAACAATTCCCCCCTCCAATTGGATGTGTAATCTACAACAACACCTAGCCCATTTTATTTCAATGTGTGGCCCTATGTTGTGAACTCTATCATATTAGGAAGACACAAAGCACTATGTTTTGTGCCGACATTAGAAGGGCCAGAGTTTTTCTAGTACGTCTAGTTATCCATTGGGTCTATAGCTTGTTGGGAAGACCATCATAATCAATTTATTTTTCAGTTTACCACCACCATGGGAAATTCCAGAACATCTGACTACTTTATTTGAAAACAACGACTAGATGAGTGAGTCATAGACATTGTCGCTAGGTGGAAGGGCCTCATGAATTCACTTGACAAGTCATTAACTCACAAATATCTATTGATGATGTTCATGGTGAATGGTAAGGATAAACTGGTTCCCTCCCCCATCACTCCAAACATTATAGGTGGATTTAAAAAATACTCTTCTAGGATTCATCGCCAGGAGAAATCCATCCAACATGCTAAGAAGGTGTTTATTTTTTCACTCAAGTATCATATGAAAAGAGACTATGTTCTAGATTGATATTGTTTCACAGGTTGAGTCCCCTATTCTACTAGAATTTTTACCAGTAGATCAGCCTTTATAGCCTCTCTAAGGAATCAAAATCTTACTCAGCCTCAGGCTATAGATCAACCACTGTAGAATGAGTCAGCACCACCACCTCAAAAACTACTACCTATTCTAGTGAATCGGGCATTATCCCCATATCAGCCTCCATACCCTCATCAGGGTTAGACTCCTATAGATCCCTTTAAATATAAGAGAATTTAGACCTATACATTTTATGACTATTAGTCCAATTCATATTGTATCTGGCATAGAATCATTGGGTGTTAGATGATCAAATGTAAATTAGGGTAGTTAATTTATGGTAATATTTGAGTCATGAATTTGATATCATGAATTATTAAAAAACAAAACATATTATAGGGATTTTTTATAAATTTACCTCTATTTACATAAATAATAAAATTGATTTTCCAAAAATGGGTAAGGTAAAAAAAAGAATACATAATTTTATTCTTACATTTAGCATCACAATCAGTGGTTGAACACTAACCCATATTTATGTTAACGTACCCATTTTATTTTCATTTATCACAAATCATGGAAAAACATTTCTCTCAAAAACCCCTTAATAAAAAAAATGAAAATAGTCATTCTAATTTGATATATAAACTTCTAAATTAAGAGAAATTAGGCTAATTATCAAAGGTTATAGATGGAACCTCCTACCTCAAAGCTCAAGTCACACATTCCCATAATGGGATCCACCAACAATGAAAACCCAATGATGAAAATGAAGGACGAGAATATAATAAAAACATTAATATAGATATAAATTAGAAAAGAAGGGGTTGGTGGAAATGGAAAACACCAAATACCTCAAGAAAAGACATCCACCGCACCACAACTAACCAACGAATGGCCTCCATAATGAGATATCCCAACAGATCTAGAAAAAATACACAAAGATTCAAAAACTTAGGCCACCAGTTCTGATAATGATACCCTAGGGTGCCAGCATTATCAAGAGAAATGAAGAATTAGAAATATTCCATACCCACAGAGATGTGCCACAACTATAATAAAAGATCCAATATTGAATGGATCAATCTATATGGAGCATAGTCTCCCAAAAAAACCCAAGAAGATCTCTAGGTAGGGATACAAGGGCCTGGAGAAATGAACTGAAACCAAAATAGCCACTCGCCTATTTTAAATGTGACCAATGAATCATCTTTATTATACTATGAATACTTTATGATCAATGGGTCATCTTTATTATATTATGCATACTTTATGATCAATGGGTCAACTTTATTATATTATGATCAATGAATCATCTTTATTATATTATTCATACTTTAGGATCATTGGTTCATCTTTATTATATTATGATTCTGCAATCTTACACTATCGTATATTTTGTGTAGGCACATTGTGATATACATGGATAAAAGCTGGATCACATTACCAAGGAACACACCTCAGTATGTTAAGGGTTTGAATGAGTTTTTAGATTTTGCGATTTCTAATCGATCCGTTGAAGGGAGAATAAGATTTCCATGTACTTAATGTAAATTTAGAACATGGTTGAACAGAGATGAAGTTTAACGACATTTAATACTGAAACAATTCCCTGGTCAATATTTGTGTTGGAATTGGCATGGAGAATCAAACAATACAGAAAGATTGAGCACTGATGTTAATCCATAGAATGAGGTCCCATGATCATAAACAATGTAAAATGAAATTCAAAACCTCATAAATGATGCATTTGGCACTGCAAGACACCAGTATCAGCATCAAAACATATCAGAACAACCAGAAGAGGGTGATACAAGTTGTAACGTGACAAGTGATGTTTTTGAGACTATAACACAAGTAGATCAAGATTGGAACATATCATTGGGTCATCCTCTTGATTCTGTAGATCCAAATGTAATGGAAATCTTTACTGAGAAAAATGAGTTTCATGATTTAGTTGATGATGGAAATCAGTAGTTTTATAGTGGGTGTTTGAAATATTCAAAGATTTCATTTCTGCTGATGTTTTACCATATCAAATGTCAATGTGGAATTAAAAATAAGGCAATGTCCATGATATTGGAATTGATTCGTGATGAATTTCCTGAAGAAAAAATCCCAGAATCATTTTATGATATGAAAAAAGTTGTTAACAAGATTGTTCTGAATTATATTAAAATACATGTCTGTCCCAATGATTGTATGCTTTATTCGGGAGAGGATTCAAGTAGAAAGAATTGCACGAAATTTTATTCTTCTAGATGGCAGCCAAAGGGTGATGTTGGAATTCTGACTGAACATAATTTCATGAAGAAGAAGAAAATGAACACACCTTCAAAGCTTTTGTGTTACTTTCCTTTGAAGCCATGATTTCAAAGATTATTCATGTCATCAAAAACAGCCGACCACATAAAGTGGAATTCTGTAGATAATAACAATGATGGGTTAATAAGTCATCCATGAGATTACCAATAATGGAAGGAATTTGATTAATTACATCCAGATTTCTCAGCTAATCCTAGGAATGTTTGATTGGGATTGGCTGCCAATGGATTCAACCCATTTTGGATTTTGAGTACAAGTTATAGCATTTGGCCAGTTGTTTTGATCCCTTATAATCTGCCTCTGTGGATGTGTATGAAAAAATCATCTTTTATCACATCAATGATTACTCCTAGAAAAAAAATTCCTTGAAATGATATTGATGTATACTTGCAGCCTTTGATTGAAGAATTACAGGAGTTATAGAGTAACGGTGTTGAGACATTTGATGTGCCTTCTAAAAAAATGTTCAAAATGCATGCTGCTTTACTGTGGACCATTAGTGACTTCCCTGGGATTGGGAATTTATCTGGTTGGAACACTTATACTGGTTTGGCTTGTCCCGTTTGTAACTTTGATTTTGAGCCCAAATGGCTACCTCACAGTAGAAAATTGGGCTTCATAAGCCATCGAAGATTTATCGACGCATCTCATATATTTCTTCTGAACAAAACAAAATTTAATGGTTTCATTGATCATAGAACACCTCCAAAGTTGTTAACCAGTTCTGAAATATTGACACAATTTGAAAATGTTGAAACAGAATTTGGGAAGGTTCATCAATTGAATGATAGCAGAAAACGGGTGTGAAGTGCATCGTCATGTGAAATCAGAACGCAACTATGGAAGAAAAAAAGTACATTCTTTAAACATTCATATTGACAATTTAATTTGTTGCACCACAATCGTGATGTGAAGCATATTGAGAATAATGTCTGTGATAATTTGATTTCCAAATTACTTAATGAGCATGGAAAGTCAAAGGATCATCTTAATGCTCGAAAAGACTTACAAGTAATGAACATAAAACACAATCTTTGGCCAGATGAGAATGAAAAGTATGCTATGACCATTTTCGCAATGAAAAATAGGGTTAAAGATATGTTCCGTCGAATTTTAAAGACTGTGAAGGTATCTGATGGGTATTTGAGTAACATCATGAGGTGTGTTGACTTGAAGAATCATATGTTACATGAATTGAAATGTCATGATTCACATATTTTGTTACAACAGTTTCTACCATTGGCATTGTGTACATTATTACCTGAAAATTTTATTGCTGTTGTACTCCAATTATGAACATTTTTCAGGCAGTTATGTGAGAAAGTTGTACATCCATTTCATCTTGACAACATCCAGGAGAGGTTTGTATTGACTCTTTTTGCAATGGAGATGATCTTTCCTCCATCGTTTTTTATTATCATGATGAATTTTACTGTGCATTTCGTTGAAGAAGATAAATTAAGAGGCCCCGTTCATTATCGATGGATGTATCCATTTGAGAGGTATTTTATTTATATGTTTTCCAGTTATGTAAACAATTTTTTACATTTAAATAAATTCATAATATTATTATTTAATTTCACAGATATCTTGGGCATTTGAAATCATACGTGACAAATAAAGCTCAACCAGAAGGCTCTATTACTGAAGGCTTTTTGGCTGAGGAATGTCTTACCTTTTGTTCTAGGTATTTAGATGATATTGAGACAAGATTTCATCGAGTTGTATGTGTTGAAGACACATCAACTCAATCTCAAATGCATCTGAAATAAAAAATATTTCCTGCTATTGGCCGATCAGTTGGAAGGACCTAAAATGTCACACTGATAGAATTGGAATTATTACAGGCACATAGATATGTGCTACTGAATAGTGAAATTGCAGATCCATTTATTGAAGTGTTGAGGATACAAACAAAGAGACTAATGAGAGGCTGATCACGAAATGAGGAAGATATAACGAAAGATATGAATAAAGAGCTTGTAGAATGGTCTGCATGGCGTGTAAGTACATAAATATTGCAATAAATAAGAATATTAGTTTGACACATACAATTTGTAAATATATTATATTATATTTCATTTTTCAGATCAATAACACTGATACTTGAGCAGACTTGTCAGACAATTTGAAGTTTCTTGCTAGAGGTCCTATAAAGCAAGTTAGAATGTTCGACGCTTATAATGTGAATGGCTTTAGATTTCGTACAGTTGATCGAGAAGTGGGTTTGAAAACACAAAATAGTGTTATATTTACATTTTATAAAGCGAGATACTATGGAAAGATGCATGATATTATTGAATGAAACTACCATGTACATTTTTCTGTTATTTTATTCAAATGAAAATGGGTCCATATTATCAGAGGTGTTAAAAGCGATTCATTGCAATTTACTTCTGTGAACTTCTCTCGCTTGATGGATGTTGGTGATCGTGAAATGCATGATCCTTATAACTTAGAATTTCAAGCAAAAATGGTATATTATGTGAATGATGTTGTGGATGAAGGGTGGAGTGTAGTTACTCACGTAATACAAAGAGAGTGGTATGATATGGGTGATGAAGTGGAATATTTGACCTCTGAAGTTCAATGTCATCAACAACAGGAAGAAGAATTATTTTTTCCATCATGATATTGAAAATATTAGTATTGCAAGGATGAATGAATTGGATGAATCAATGGAGCCGGAAACCGACATTATTGAAGGGGAAATGATTGTATGTACAATTATTTATTCATGCAAGAACCACTTGTTTCATTTCTTCATTCATTCATTATCATTGTTATATATATTTTGTTTGTTAGTACTGGGAATCTATTATAATTTTTAATTTTTCATTCTGCATAATTTTTTTGAAATATATATTCTGAACATAATATTATTTGATTAAATGATAGGAATGACATGTAGGAAGCGATATACTATTTCTTCTAGTTCTGCGATGGATGTTGATCCATCTGGGTCGCTCCCCACGACATCTGAGGCACCAACTACCTACACCCCCGCACCATATCCCCCTGCACCATCTCTCACACCATCAGAGAGCCTCCCATTAGAGGCTGAGTCGTCGACTCCCCCTACAGGTGCCTCATCAGTTGGGTGGAGACAGACCCCTTCCTGTTCATCCCGAACACACTGGAGGGTCACAGTCATAGGTATAAATTTTAATTAAATAAATTTATTACATTTAGTTTATACTAATTGTTTTCTCATTGAAGATGAAAAAAATAAAACCATGGAGAAAAACTTAAAATGATTAGATGTTTGGAACTTGAATGGAGAAAATATAGTCATGCCATTTGATTCTTATGGGGTCCCTACGGATGTTGTCGTGGGGTTACTTGGCAAGATTATAGGTCAGTTGAAAGCGGAGCCCATTTCCCTTCCCATTTCATATGATGAATGGAGACATATGACCCCAAACTGGAAAAATGAAGTTTTTGATTCTCAAATAAAGGTAATTTTATTACATTATGGTTTAATTGAATGTCATGTTACTAATATGTTCAAAATGAATTTCTGTATACAGATGTTCATCCACTTCACAGTTGATGATGTGATAGAACGGAAGTGGACTCTGAAAAATCTCGGTAAAAAATAGAAAGATTTCAAATGGGGATTGTGGAGTGATGTCAACGATACTTTGTTGACCATGGAACAAATGTATGACAAGCTACCCAGTGGGTACTGAAAGAGAAGTGGAATGTTTTTGTTGACAGACATCCTGATGAGAAGCGGATGGTATTGAAATATATATTATTATATTATCCTCATTTTACATTAATATATGTATATGAATAGGAGATGAAATTGGATACATTAATGTTAAATTTCATTTTATTTATTTTGGGATCCCTCACGATAGAATGCATCAAACAGGGCGAAGCAAGTCATCCCTCACACGGCGGGCTCAAAAAGCTTTTCATGAAGTCGAATGCCATTGGTAATATTTTAAATAGTTTAAATATTTATAATACAATATTATCAATTTAATATTAGAATTTTTGATTTATCATTACTTAATGCAGTCCCAGAATTTAGGGCACGAAACCTCCCGGACTGAACTGTGGTTTGATGTTCACAAAAAATCAGATGACTCTTTTGTTAATGATCCTACCAAGGAAGTTGGGGTATGAAGTCAAATTTTTATTATAATAACTTAATTTAAGTTTTTACTATGTTAATATATATTTATATTTGATTTAGAGGTAAAAATTAAAGAACTATGGGATGCCAGTCCTGGGCAGTCCTACTCAGTCTCCCAGGATGACCCGGTTTCTCAAATCCTTAGGAAGGAGCATCCTGGTAGAGTGCGCAGTATGGGTTTGGGACCCGTACCATCTGAGGTCTTTAGCTGGCCATCAGGGATTCCAGCCGCATCTACTCCTGGTTATGGTCAGCCATACCTGAAGATGCGCAGAGGTAGATTTCTTCCCTATGAGCCACAGTTCAAGACCAAGGGTCTCAGATATCCGCTATGCAGAAAGCATTGACTAATTTATATCAGCAGATGAGCAGATATGACCCTAGTGGTAGTACACCGAGTGGTGCTGAGTAGGTAAATCACAAAAAATCACAATCATTTTGTTTGCAAACTTTTATTGGTTTTAAGTTTAATTATAAATAAGGAAATATATTTAATTTTCAATATAATGTTCTTACAGGTGGTAGCAGGAGATGGAGGTGGAGAGGGTGACGATGCATCATCGGACCATGAGTAGTATTGTTGATGTGTTGAACAAATATGAGAAAGGTTGGTTTGTATATATAACATGTGTGGTGTATGGAACCATTAAAAAACCATTGGTATTGGAGGAGCATTAGTGGCTAACCTTGAATGATCACAATAACCTCAGGTGTTAAAGAGAATAATGTGTTTGTTTCATTGTTTAGATGATCTATGGTAATAGGCTCTTTGATGTTTATGTTGTTAATTCAGCATTGGGAATTTGACTCATTAGGGTGTTGCATGTCCAAACAGCCATGTTGAATTGATATCACTAGATCAAGATGGTTTACTGAGGTGATTTTCATGATCATTAATAGTTTTTATGAGTCATGTAACCACATCACATGAAAACCAATGCAACTCCCTTCCCATGAAGCTTCCCTCTTTTCTATGTTTTATTTTATAAACATATTGGGAGATTGTTAGATGACATGTCATATGATAAAAAAGAATAATCATAGGGGTTTTACATGATTAATTGGGCTATTTGATATGGATTCACATGATCTGGAACAGATCACATGAATTGCATAACCCCTTTGCATGATGTTCCTAGGGTCATGTGATCATGAGCCTCATTGAAGTTCACATGGTCCTAGTGACCTATGTGATTAATCTATATGTATACATGCTTGAATTTTCTTTATTTTGGGTATATATTAATACCTAGGCTTTGGGTATTTCATTGTTCCTAATATATACAATGCTCATTTGGATAGCGTCAAAATATCCCCCCCCCCACAAAAGAGATGTTCGAAGGAACACAGACTCAGTTATGAGGTAGGAAATGACTTCATGAGTCTTTTATGCTTTCTCTGGTTGGAATTCAAAACATATTTTTTTTCTTTTATATGTCTATTCATATTCATTGAGGTTCCCTATAAATAGGGGTGAGAGGCTGTCCATTTGACGGTTGACATGAAGCTCCATAGCTCTCAAAACCCAATCTCTCATGTGTTTGTTTTGCAAGACAACTTTGGATGACCTCATCACATGAACCATACAAGAGACCTAATCATCTGATCATGTCACTTGACCTGATTGTGTGATCACCTTGTCTAAATATCTCACTTAATCAATCCATGAACTAATAAATTGTAATTTATTAGAACATTGATGCACACCCTTGTCCATTAGTCGATCTTATCTGATTCGGTTGTCTCTTGAGGATTTTTTCATGATCTACTAATCTTTATGTGATTCATGTGACCTTCACATGGTAACATGATTATATGTATTAAGAAAAATCATGTGATCAAAAAATGTTTTATGGGTTATGTGATTTTCATTACCAAGAATGGATCATGTGGTCCACGTAATGTTTTCCATGTTGTGCCCTTATTTTGTTTTATTATCACAACTGATTCTCTCTTAATGGTTAAATATCTTCTAATATATTCTCTATTATATTTAAATATGCCCTCTATTTCTCCAATTTCTTCTTATGTGGTAGACTGGAGAGACCTTATTTCCTAGAACCATAATTTCAATCATCGATATAAAGAATTTTATAACAATAATGTTTTAATGGTTCTTATTCTGACTGAACATCATCCCATTTAATCCTCGTTCCTCATCCTTAGAGTACAAATGACTAGTAGTGATCCCTCCCCTCTCTTCTTTGGCACATTTTGATCGATACACTTTAATCCTCTATGGAATCAAATATTTTCAAATTTGATCATCTGTAAACTATAATTATAAATCCATGTGACCCCCAATCTCTTGTTTCATTTGATGTTATCTTGTGTGTCATTCCAAATCCATAATATTAGGTATTTTTTAGGCATTAGGTACTCTTATTGAATTGGATCAAATTTTTCATCAACATTAAATGAAAGGTTGTTTATGAATATTGCATAAGTGGTGCATAAATTTTCTCCTTATTATATATATGTTGTATGTCTTTTTTGGTTTGTTTTCTAGGGCAGTGGTGGAGTATAAACAGAAATTATATTTTTTTTTTTTGGTCAGCATTTCGTGGCGGTTTTAACCACCACTAATGTTGTACCACTTATACATTTAGCAGTGGATTAAACAGTGGCGAAATATATTCAGCAGACTACTTAGTAGTAGTTAAAACCGACGTGAAATCACATCGGAAATAGTGTCAGTTTTAACTGCCGCTAAGAAGGCGCCGGACACGCCTGAATTTCGCGGCGATTATAGTCACTGCTAATTAAATATCCCTCAGTTGGGTGGAAACAGACCCCTTCTAGTTCATCCCGAACACACTGGAGGGTCACAGTCATAGGTATAAATTTTAATTAAATAAATTTATTACATTTAGTTTATACTAATTGTTTTCTCATTGAAGATGAAAAAAATAAAACCATGGAGAAAAACTTAAAATGATTAGATGTTTGGAACTTGAATGGAGAAAATATAGTCATGCCATTTGATTCTTATGGGGTCCCTACGGATGATGCCGCGGGGTTACTTGGCAAGATTATAGGTCAGTTGAATGCGGAGCCCATTTCCCTTCCCATTTCATATGATGATTGGAGACATATGACCCCAAACTGGAAAAATGAAGTTTTTGATTCTCAAATAAAGGTAATTTTATTACATTATGGTTTAATTGAATGTCATGTTACTAATATGTTCAAAATGAATTTCTATATACAGATGTTCATCCACTTCACAGTTGATGATGTGATAGCACAGAAGTGGACTTTGAAAAATCTCGGTAAAAAATAGAAAGATTTCAAATGGGGATTGGGGAGTGATGTCAACGATACTTTGTTGACCTTGGAACAAATGTATGACAAGCTACATAGTGGGTACCGAAAGGGAAGTGGAATGTTTTTGTTGACAGACATCCTGATGAGAAGCGGATGGTATTGAAATATATATTATTATATTATCCTCATTTTACATTAATATATGTATATGAATAGGAGATGACATTGGATACATTAATGTTAAATTTCATTTTATTTATTTTGGGATCCCTCACGATAGAATGCATCAAACAAGGCGAAGCAAGTCATCCCTCACACGGTGGGCTCAAAAAGCTTTTCTTGAAGCCGAATTCCATTGGTAATATTTTAAATAGTTTAAATATTTATAATACAATATTATCAATTTAATATTAGAATTTTTGATTTATCTTTACTTAATGCAGTCCCAGAATTTAGGGCACGAAACCTCCCAGACTGAACTGTGGTTGGATGTTCAAAAAAATCAGATGACTCTTTTGTTAATGAGCCTACCATGGAAGTTGGGGTATGAAGTCAAATTTTTATTATAATAACTTAACTTCAGTTTTTACTATGTTAATATATATTTATATTTGATTTATAGGTAAAAATTAAAGAACAAGGGGATGCCAGTCCTGGGCAGTCCTACTCAGTCTCCCAGGATGACCCGGTTGCTCAAATCCTTAGGAAGGAGCATCCTGGTAGAGTGCGCAGTACGGGTTTGGGACCCGTACCATCTGAGGTCTTTACCTAGCCATCAGGGATTCCAGCCGCATCTACTCCTGGTTATGGTCAGCCATACCTGAAGATGCACAGAGGTAGATTTCTTCTCTATGAGCCACAGTTCAAGACCAAGGGTCTCAGATATCCGCTATGCAGAAAGCATTGACTAATTTATATCAGTAGATGAGCAGATATGCCCCTAGTGGTAGTACACCGAGTGGTGGTGAGTAGGTAAATCACAAAAAATCACAATCATTTTATTTGCAAACTTTTATTGGTTTTAAGTTTAATTATAAATAAGCAACAATATTTAATTTTCAATATAATGTTCTTACAGGTGGTAGCAGGAGATGGAGGTGGAGAGGGTGACGATGCATCATCGGACCAAGAGTATTATTGTTGATGTGTTGAACAAATATGAGAAAGGTTGGTTAGTATATATAACATGTGTGGTGTATGGAACCATTAAAAAACCATTGGTCTTGAAGGAGCATCAGTGGCTAACCTTGAATGATCACAATAACCTCAGGTGTTAAAGAGAATAATGTGTTTGTTTCATTGGTTAGATGATCTATGGTAATAGGTTCTTTGATGTTTATGTTGTTAATTCAGCATTGGGAATTTGACTCATTGGGGTGTTGCATGTCCAAACAACCATGTTGAATTGATATCACTAGATCAAGATGGTTTACTGAGGTGATTTACATGATCATTAATAGTTTTTATGAGGCACGTAACCGCATCACATGAAAACCAATGCAACTCCCTTCCCATGAAGCTTCCCTCTTTTCTAAGTTTTATTTTATAAACATATTGGGAGATTGTTAGATGACATGTCATATGATAAAAAAGAATAATCATAGGGGTTTTAAATGATTAATTGGGCTATTTGATATGGCTTCACATGATCAGGAACAGATCACATGAATTGCATAACCCCTTTGCATGATGTTCCTAGGGTCATGTGATCATGAGCCTCATTGAAGTTCACATGGTCCTTGTGACCTATGTGATTAATCTATATGTATACATGCTAGAATTTTCTTTATTTTGGGTATATATTAATACCTAGGCTTTGGGTATTTCATTGTTCCTAATTTATACAATGCTCATTTGGCTAGCGTAAAAATATCCCCCCCCCCACAAAAGAGATGTTTGAAGGAACAAGGACTCAGTTATGAGGTGGGAAATGACTTCATGAGACTTTTATGCTTCCTCTGGTTGGAATTCAAAACATATTTTTGTCTTTTATATGTCTATTCATATTCTTTGAGGTTCCCTATAAAAGGGGGTTATAGGCTGTCCAGTTGACGATTGACATGAAGCTCTATAGCTCTCAAAACCCAATCTCTCATGCGTTTGTTTTGCAAGACAACTTTGGATGACCTCATCCCAAGAACCATACAAGAGACCTAATCATATGATCATGTCACTTGACCTGATTGTGTGATCACCTTGTCTAAATATCACACTTAATCAATCCATGAACTAATGAATTGTAATTTATTAGAACATTGATGCACACCCTTGTCTATTAGTCGATCTTATCTGATTCGGTTGTCTCTTGAGGATTTTTTCATGATCTAATAAACTTTATGTGATTCATGTGACGTTCACATGGTAACATGATTATATGTATTAAGAAAAATCATGTGATCAAAAAATGTTTTATGGGTTATGTGATTTTCATGACCTAGAATGGATCATGTGGTCCACGTAATGTTTTCCATGTTATGCCCTTATTTTGTTTGATTAGCACAACTGATTCTCTCTTAATGGTTACATATCTTCTAATATATTCTCTATTATCTTTAAATATGCCCTCTATTTCTCAAATTTCTTCTTATGTGGTAGACTGGAGAGACCTTATTTCCAAGAACCATAATTTCAATCATCGATATAAAGAATTTTATAACAATAATGTTTTAATGGTTCTTATTCTGACTGAACATCATCCCATTTAATCCTCGTTCCTCATACTTATAGTACAAATGACTAGTAGTGATCCCTCCCCTCTCTTCTTTGGCACATTTTGATCCATACACTTTAATCCTTTATGGAATCAAATATTTTCAAATTTGATCATCTGTAAACTATAAGTATAAATCCATGTGACCCCCAATATCTTGTTTCATTTGATGTTATCTTGTGTGTCATTCTAAATCCATAATATTATGTATTTTATAGGCTTTAGGTACTCTTATTGAATTGGATCAAATTTTTCATCAACATTAAATGAAAGTTTGTTTATGAATATTGCATAGGTGGTGCATAAATTTTCTCCTTATTATATATATGTTGTATGTCTTTTTTGGTTTGTTTTCTAGGGCAGTGGTGGAGTATAAACAGAAATTCTATTTTTTTTTCCGGGTCAGCATTTCGCGGCGGTTTTAACCACCGCTAATGTTGTACCACTTATACATTTAGCGGTGGATTAAATAGTGGCGAAATATATTCAGCAGACTACTTAGTAGCAGTTAAAACCGACACGAAATCACATCGGAATTAGTGTCGGTTTTAACTGCCGCTAAGAAGGCGCCTGACACGCCTGAATTTCGCGGCGATTATAGTTACTGCTAATTAAATATCCCTCAAAACCACCACGAAATGAGGTACTATGATTCTTTTCATTGACCACCATGAAATGCATAAAACAGCCACTAATAGATTGCCAACGCCATGTTTAGTGGTGGTTTCTGTAAAACGCCGCATTACTATATAGCGGCGGTTTAAACCACCACTATATGAAGAAAAACACCGCTAAAAGGCGGTTTTCCTGTACTGTCATTATTTATATTATTAATGTCATTAATTTTAGGGATTTTATTGACCAGATGAAAATTTTTGATGTTTTTATTTGTGGTATATATTGGTAAAATTGTTTTATTTTTAATTTTTAATTTCATCTACAAAATAAAGAAAAATTTACTCTGATATTACTTGAATAAATGGTGATAAATTTTGGATGATGACGTTAGAGGTTTTTCTCTACTAGAAATGTGTCAAGTACCATTTTAGACAATATTGTTTCATTAAACATGTATTTTCGTTTGATATATAGATTTATGTTTTCAACATTGATAAAAAAATTCATTGGGTGGAATATGTATTTTGTAATTCCCTCAGTATTCTATTAATAGGATCATTATCTGAAGTATTATAAAAAATAAAAAAAATCGGAAAATGAAAATATTTGAGGAAATAATATTTCATGAACACATGTTCATATATCGATTTAAAAATAGTTGTAATATCTTTATTTTCAAATTGTTAGGTGACATCTCAAAACATATAAATTAATGGATATTACTCTTTGCCAAACTATCATTTGAAGAGGTGACATAAATTTTAGTAACATGAAGATTCATATCATCTATTTCAGTTTTCCGAATGAGGTTTATATATCTCATATAAATTTTTTTATCTCGATGAAATAAAATGAAATTATTTGGTTATATAAACATTATAGGGCCTAATATTGAATTTGACTCATAGATTAATGAATAGTTTTGATTTCATGACATTATGTTCTGAATTCATAATAAACTAGTCCATGATGATTTCTTAAAAAAATTATTATGTGATTCATTTAGAATAATATAGATTTGATTTGTCGTTGTACTTAGAGGATTCGATAAAGAAATATTATTACACTATAATAGAGTATTATATATATATATATATATCTTCCTATTAGACATGTATTTTGATGCACTGAATTGAAGTATGCAAACAAGATTTTCATCAATATATAGAATGATTAATTCCAAATATAGTGTTTTATATTGGTTTTATTGAATAATAATCATGTTGGTTTCATATAATTCATAATTTATTCTTTAATAAGGCTTTTTTAGAAAGTTAATTCTAACTATTTATTATATTCAACAAAATAAAATGTTAACATTAAATAAATTTTTATTCTATTAACCAATAGTAAATGTCATCAAATTTATTACATTCAACATAAGAACATCTAATTAACACAACATCCAATGGAAACTAGTTTTTTTACATTATTCTGTAAAAATATTCTTACTACTATCCATGTACAAAAAATATCATTCTTTAGTGATATTTTTAAGAAAATCCGTGAAAATATTTATATAATAAAAGTTATGTAATATTTTCAAAAATTTGGATGGCATTACCATATTCATAATTTCTACAATTACCTTTATTAATACTCATTTGTTTCTATCAGTTGACTACCAATGGAAGAAACTTTACTTATCAGAATCTATTTCAATAGAGTTAACATAAATATTTTATTTAGGTACTTACATAATCTCTAGTATTAATTACATTTGAGTTTGAACTATGGAATTATTTTTAAAAATTTATACGATTCCTCTATTGTAATATTTGGGTCTTCCCATAAACCTTGACGAATGGTAATTAAAGTATATATGTTTTTATGTTAATTACTTTTTGGATGTGGTGGCACTTGATTCCATCTATTATATATTCTAAGTATATAGTCATACGTTGGATCCAAAAAAATAATTCACATCCTAAACACTACCATCATAATAATAGAACCTCTTAAAATTTTAATTTAATTATACATGATTAAAAACAATTCATGAACTAGGGATGTAATATAATTATTAGCAATATCCCCATTTTACAATGATTCACATCTAATAAGGGAACCCAGCCCATAATTTTTTTCATATTGACTTTATATTATCTCATCAATGTTGATTATTTTTAGTTCATTTCTTTTATATATGTCTATATATTTAACAGTCCATTATTCTTGTTTTTTTTGTGTTTTACTCTTGTGTTTCTATACTACCTTGGTCAATATTTCTTTTACCACCTATACAACCTCAACTATAATATATTATTTACTAGTGTTTGTGTCATATATTCTATTCATTATGGAACATCCTTTGTGTGTGAGTAAGTTTTAGTTTTATTTATATATAATCTATCTTTATAAGTATATAATGCATTGAGGTTACACATTGTAAGAGACAATTTCTGGATATTACCCTTTATTTATAATATATTAGGGACATTAAGAATTAGAATAAAATATTAATGGGGTTAAAACATATAAATGAACTAATATTTTTATTTTTTTGATAGGTATACTATCATTGAATGTAACTAAATATGATACATGGAATCCATATATGGGTGAATTTTTTTGATTCCTGGATAGATATCATAAACTATTGATGAATATCTCATAAACATGAAAAATATTTGATTCAATGTTTATTTTCTATGAAATGTATAAAACACCATCCAAAATAGTAACCACATCATGGAAAATATAGTGTTACACATGCCTGAAATGATAATAATGATTTTGTGTCACCATAGTATACACTATCCAATCTATATACATTTTTTAAATAGTCTTCTATATTGAATTCTGAGTCACCATCATCCCACATTGAGTAAATCTTCATTAGATAGACATTTCATTTTCCTTTTTTATATTTATAATTAAATTATTTGGATTGTTCTATCACTGATTAGAAATATTCAAAGAATATATTGACCATGAAATGTTATATATTTTACTCAAATAGTGAACATGTATTTTTGGACATTATACAAGCTCAAATTTAAATTTATTAATAATTAGACTTATTTTACTCTGAATGGGGTACCTTTTCATCAAAAAATTAGATTAAAAATCTTAATATGTGTTCCCATAAAGTATTGATTATTTTTTTATTAGGGAGGAGATTAATTTCCATTAATATTAATAGTATAGATGTTTTGATTGAATGAAAATATTGTGTAACTAGAAATTATGTTTTGTAAAGAGGTACATCTACAATGAATAAATAATAAGATAAATATCATAAATATTTTTTATGTAAAAATTTGCTGCATCAAATATAAGTATAGAATTATAAGAGGTTCAATAACGGGAAGTGGTGACACAAGAGTCATCAGGTTGATATATGTACATCCAATACTAAAAGTCTTTTTTAGAGGATTTGTACAATCATTTACATTGGTATTATTATAAAAATATCAACATCAAGAAAATTGTACATCATATCAAGACTTTCCCTACAATAGAGAATAATGTTCTCTGATATATTCTCTACACTATATGTGGATTGGAAAATGGAATCATATAAAGTAGAATCCCTTAGATTATGTTTCTAGTTCTGATACAATAGATATTTTATAGGGGATTTTAAACATATAACACTTTGTATGATAATGTGAAAATAAATCATGAAAAATGTATTCAGATAATATTAGCCCCTTCCCAATAACTTTGGTATGTGTTTCTTCGATGGGTTGAAGATATAACAGATCCCCTATTAGATATTTTTATTTCTAATGAATAAATTTTCTTATAGGGGATTGTTAGACATGGAATCATTTTAATTGTTACGTTGACATAAAAAATAACAAAATATAATAAAATATAGTATCCATTTCTCTATGTATTGGCTTTTCATTTCGTTACTGGAAGACTACTAAAATAGAATCATATAGTAAACATTTAAAATTATTATGCTTAAAATTTATTTGGGTGAATTGTAGAATTGATAAAATTCTTTGAACATTAAGAAAATTAAACCTAAGAAATATTGTTTTTCATTATATCAGTCCTTTAGTATACAATGCTTCAACCATAACAGATACGTACCATGCTCTATCAGTTGTTATTTGAAGCGATTCATCCTCATAAAAATAATCTAGGGGATATTTCAGTTTTAAATTCATAAAATCTATACAATTTGATATATATAATAATTTATATTTATATTCTTATAATGAAATAAAAATTACAAAATCATTTTTTAGATTGAAATTCCAATTTTTTATATAATAATGTTAAATAAACAATGATTTGTATCTATCATAATTATCTATTCTACAGTGGGAAGCATCTATACTAGAATACCCCAGTAGGGATTTGTAGTTATGATACAACAAATCTATTATATTTCATTTTAAAAATAAGGATACCATTTGAATTATTATATGTAAATTAATCTTGAAAAAAAATTCTAGATTATATTCAAATGATCTCTGTACCTTTAGAAAGTGGATCTTAAAATTCAAGAGGATAAAATGAAATCACCTGATAGTGATTTCTAGTTCCTATGATGAAAATATCTAAAGGTGATTTTCATAATTATTACCTTTAATGATTGTATGGAAATTACCTTTAAAAAACATAGTTTTATATCATATATAGTAATAATGAACCACAAGTGCCCCTACAAAGCGGATCACCAACACAAAATACCAATAGAATAAATTTCTAGTTTTCATGTTGCATGTTTAATGAAGGGGATTTGAATCATGATTAACATGATTATAATTATAAGGACATGAACTATAAAAAATATATAAATTATGTCAGGATGTTCTATATATGTCAGGGAAGTTGTTCTTCATAGTGAAACAACAACACTATATTCCCAATTTTGAAACTTTCATATTTTGATGATATAAGTATACTTTAGGGAAATTGCAACAAGATTACATTTTGTATGATTATAACAACATAATCTATTAAAAATATTTAAATTATATCTTATCATTCCATATATTATTTCTATGTAGTTCATAAAAGGGAAGAAATAATTTGGGAATACACCGGTGGAGATTTCTTGTTTCAATATTGTAAATATTCTATTATGGGTTTTCAACATTATTTTATTTTGTAGTATTATATGTACATGAAACAAAAAAATCAATATATAATATCAATCCTTTCCCATTCTGTTTGTTAATATCTTCTTCAAAGGGAACTGGTTACAATAAAATCCCTCAATTGGTAGTTCTAGTTTTTTTGTAGCCAATATATTAAATGATATTTTTAGATTCATTAAATTTAATTATATTTAGGGAAAATAATCTTACTAATATAATTTATAAAGCATATCATGAATTTTAGAAAACCACAGTTCAAACATCATTAATAAGTACCCTCCACAGTAAGTGTATCTATAAATGGATGTATTTATATTAACAATACCTTGGTGGATTTTTGTAGTTCTAATCTTGAAAATATCTTACTAGGTATTTAATAATAATTAAAATTGGAAGTATTATATAATGGGGTGAATTAATAGTATTATATAACCTCAAAAATTTCAATTTCTGAATCTACATGTGTCATGTAGAGTAATTGCATTATCAATAACCTTTATGGGTTCAATAGTTTAAACACATATTATTCTTATTAGATATCAAAAAATAAAATGGATATTTTATTACAATAATTTATAAATGATAGATGAAAACAATCCAAAGAAACATTTCAATACTATATAACCACATGCAATAATTAAATTCATTTGATAAAAAACAACCAATAGTATAATTATAATGATGAGAAATTGAAAAAATCATAATAGTTTATCATCAATACATATACATGTATCATGATCTCTATAATAATATATTTCATATTTTCAGGTTTTTTTTTTGTTCTATAGAAAAAAATTAATACATTCAATTACAAAAATATTTTATGATATTAATATGAGTAATGAATCATATTACATTTTGTTTACAATTTTATTTGACATTATATTAATAATGTATTTTTAGTATCCATATGATTTATAAGATCATTGTAGTTCCCCTACATGATGAAACCATGAAATTTCTATAAAATATTATTAAATATAGATTTTTGGTCATATAACATTCTATGATGGTGAACATAGTATTTATATTGTTTCGTGTGATTACTCTATTGTGTATGAGGCTTTATCTCATTATGTTCTAACAAATAAATCTATAAAAATGTAGACAATGAGAAAAAACCAACAATATAGTAAATAATTTCAATTACATTACATTTGATTTCAATATTTTGAACGTAAAAATGTTTACTTTTATATAAAATTGTCATATTTTATGTTTTAGTGGAATTTTCATCTGAATTTCTAAAATGAAATTATTTATGTTAATTATTATATTCATTTTTTTTCATTATTTTTACCATTACATTTAATAAATAAAATGAAAGTATGAAATTCCATTTTTAGGCTAATAAGATTATTGAAAAACATGCCCTTCACATGTACCAATGTTTCGATCAAACATTTATTGTTCAAAAACATGAAAAAAAATTAGGCCCAAAAATATTTGAAATGATCTTCTTTTTTTGTAGATGAGCCCATATTTAAATAATTTACTTTCCTTATAAGCTTATACAAAATATTTTACTGTATAATATTTTAATGAAATTTTTTTAGAGGTTTCCATTACTAATTCTTCCTTATCCAAGAATATGAAAGTATTTGAAATAGAATATATGGAATTAGAAGAGACTTCCAAGACAAAATAATATATTTAAGTAAAATTTTATCTACTCCTACATATGGTGGGAAACAATTATGAGGTATTTATATTTCCTTCATAATAAATAGAAGAAAAATATCCAAGAAGATAAAATTTCTCAATTCGGTCATTTTATATGGCATCCCTATGAAAAATATTAGAGGTTAGAATTAGATCTTTATTTTTTACCCCATATACCTATAAATAAGTAAATAAAATTATTTTCATTTGGTTGGTTACTCTGTGTTGTCATTTTAATTAGTTTTTTTGTTTAATTTTCATCTTTAATAACATTATGAATTTTTAATATATATTATTCTTCTTCATTATCTAATTATGTTATTTATATAATTTTTGTTTCCTCCATTATCTTCTAAATACTGATCTATAATAATCATGATAATGAGTATCTAACATGAGGATATTCCTTGGGGAGGAATCTGATGTTGAACCCATGTCTTTTTTTCATTCATATTTAATGTTTCTTTTCTTCCAAAATTTTAGTGGATGTTTATTTAAGTTGGTAAGTAGCCTCTGAGTATCCTATTTTCACCCAATATATATATGATTATCTTCTACAATATGCCCCCTCATTCGAGGAGGTGGATGTGCTATCTCTTCATGATTATTTTCATTATTTTATATTCAAAAAATGAGTATAATAGGATGTTTACACATACAATCTAGTGGGTTCATTATGTACATTTGAAATTAATAATGAGATGTTGAAGGATCACATTGGGTGTTCTTTTAGGAGGATCTCCTTTTTTTCTTACAAAATTAAATGTTAATTAGTTAAATATTATAAGTATAATATATATATATATATATATATATTAATAATATTTATTTAATATTAAATTCCCTATATTATTTAGTTTTATGTGAGATTGAATATAAAAAGTGACAATAAAAAATCAATATTCTGTGAGTTTCATGATCGAGACTACACCTAGGTGTGTAGTATATTAAATTCTTAGTTCCTAAATTATTGGTTTGGGATTCATATAAAATACTCATGCATCAATTTATTGTCATTTTAATGGAGGAAAAAATATTAAGACATATGTTTTAATTAGAACCCCTAAAAATCATGAATTCCCTAAACTATGTATATATATTCATTATTCATGATGTATCTAAATTCAAATTATTATCCACGTACAATACAATCATAAGTAAAAAATAATTTTAAAATTTAATTGAATCCTAGTTGAATCATCATAATGATGACGTAAAAAAATAATAGAATATATGAAAGGGAATAATAATATATTCATGCACTACTAGAGAAACATGAAAATGAACATGATCTAAAAAATGAATACATTTTTGTAGAGATTTCACTATAAATTTTTTATGTTAATTAACATTAAATGGCAATGACTTATATACTAATGAAATTAAAAAAATTATCTCGAGCTCAATCATTTCCCATAGAAGACCCTATTGACCACATGCATGAATATTTACCTATATGATATCCTGAATTTATTTGAAGAATCATCAAATGAAATAATTTATGATAACCATAATCATTAACTTCTTATAAATGATAATGTATCAATAATAAAATCTAAAACACCCTATTAAATATGATTATAATGATGGAGACACACCTTATTTATTTAATTTCCAATTATCATTTGAAAATATATTAATTCACAACATGATTTTCTTAAAATGGGATATTTCATTATTGTTACTTTATTTTTCAACCTTATACAAGATAAATACATTTCTGACTTATATTTTTCGGAGATTTTAGACCTAAAAAATTGATTTGGACTTGGATGTTATGGAATAATTCATAAAATTAGTGTCCATAGAAGATGATCAAGACCATGATGTGATTTTATCACTACATCTAATACTTTAACATTGATAAAATATGTAGTGGGAAAACAAAAACGTTTATAGGAAGTACTCATATCTCTATTCACTTTTCACTCTAGACCTCAAATTAAATATTTATTCATTTATTGGAATAGGTAAATTTCAAAAATTCCATGGGGTTCTCCATTACTGGGATATACACATGCACATTGTTAAATGTTATATGTGGTGGTTCATCTAATGAAATCCAATTCCTCTGTCTCATTGGGGATAATCCATTACAATTTTCTGATTAAGGGTAATAAAAACCAAAACACTATTGGGTGTATAACCCTAGAAATATCTATTAACATCATCATATTTATTTATTTTTCATTATTTTAATTAATTTTTATTTCATTCTTAATGTTTTTATGCGCTAGATTCTATGATATTATCTGAAGCATACAAATAAAAATTAAACAACGTTGTGTCATTACATTACTGTATATTATATTCTTCCAAATTAAGAATATATATTAAAATAATTCATTATATAATTTAAAAAAATATAATTTTAGTAAATCTAATAAGTTAGTTGGGTATTTCAATAAGTATTTAGGAGTTTTGTGTGTGATTATATTTTATTATTTTAATATTTTTATGATTTTTTTATGTTTTCCTTTATTTTGTTGAGGGTTATAGAGAAATAATAGCTAAATAGAATACTTTTCAAAATATGAATCATATTAGGTTTTTTTGAATATTAATTTATTTTATTGTTTTAGGAAATAAATGATTGGGTAATGGATTTTGTTTCATAATTTCTAATATTTTCATTTGATGATATTTATCTACTCTGAATATCATGTGCAGTAGTTTTTTTTTCAAAATAAAAATATATCCAAAGATGAGTTTTTTCTAAATATTTTTGAAATATTAGTTACATTTTTCACGTTCATAAGGGTCCTGAGACATAGTGTGTGATTTATAACTTGAAATTATTCTGTTTTTGAATGATTTTAGTTTTTATGGAATGAGTCATGTATTATTGAGGCACCATTTTGAAATCTCTTTTTAGATTCCACTATTACATTGTCATATCATTTCATCAAACATTTATATATATATATATATTTCATATTATATATTAAATACCTTTTTAGGTATCCACATTACAATAATGTTATCTATTTTACACACGTTCTAGATGTTTAATTAATGATAAATTTTGAACTCATTTGTGTGGTAGATAGAACAATATTTGTATTTGGATTTCATAAAGAATATGTCTGAGTTAAAATGAAAATTTTTTTTCTGATATTTAGTTATTATTTGGAGGACTATATTTCATTATGTGACGATTGATGGGTGACACAAAATATTATTACAAATATGGGGTGACTATTCATAAAAAGTTGCATATAAAAATCATCATCTATTTTCCTAATAAAAATTATTCTAAAGAGATATTATGATATAAATTCAATAAGTAAACATTTTATAATTGAGGAAAATAAGGAATATAATCATTTATTATTAATATAAAAAATGAGATATTTCCAAATAAATAAAATGGGTTTTTCATGTGATTTATTATCAGGAAGATTATAGAACACACAGCTCATGAGAAAATACTTTTCATTCATATAATTCATTTTTAGAGATTAATCATCAAAATTTTACATCAAATGTATTTAAATTTAATACCACACATCACACATCCTCAAAAAAACTAGGAAAAATACTTCATGGTTGAATATCTTTTGAATTTGTGAAGTGGGATCAATATAATAACAGAAAGGCAATAGAGATCACACTTGTTCATCAGTATGAGAAACAATTCAGAAAAAAATTCGTATTTGAAGATATATATAAATACTAAAGGAATTATAAATGAAAAGAACATAAATTTTATTAAGATATTAACTTAAAGTTTTTTAAATTTTAGTTTTTTTTAATTTTATCTATGTAGGAGGCATAATATTTCAGTTTATGTTACAATTAATTGTGTTATTCATTTATTTTTTTGGAAGTTTTTTTGACCTTGTTATAATATAATATCACAGGAGTGTAATATTAATGTGTGGGAGAATTGAGAGAGAAAACATTTAATATTATTTTAATTTTAATTTTAAATCTGTTAATCCCACCAATGTTTTTTATAAGGTAAATGGTCACATGTTATTGTTTTAGAACCAATATGAGCTTAATTTTAAAAACTGAATTTTTTTTAATTGTTTTAAATAATTTCTTAATTTTAACCATAAATTCATATAAAATAATTTAAATTATTAAATAACTATTTTCATTCTAAAATAAACCACGGGGATCATCTGAAACTTCTATAACCAAATCTCAATCAATGATTTTATGTCCCAAAACGAGATCACAAACTATTCCTTGAAATCATTGCACTTATTTAGAATTTTTTCCTACATGTCTCATATCTAAGAATGCAAATTTTAATTAGATTAATTTACACATATATTTTATAATATTTTATTTAACTTATTTTATAAATGTTTTAATTCAAGATTATTCATCATTCAATGAAATAATTTAATTACAATTTCTATATAGGGAATATTAACAATGTAACAAGGTAGAATATCTTTTTTAACTAATATTGAAATAATTCATACTTATAGAAGATAATCAAGGTGACAATTTTTGGGAGAATTCATAGCCAAAGATTAAAATATAAAAAATAAACCATATTTTCAATGAACAACATTCAAGAATACCAAATTTTCAAATCTGTGTATTTATTCGGGGCTATACATCAATTATTCTTTTAGGAAGAAAATGATCTAAATTTTTGACTCCCTCTCCTAAAAAATGTATGTCTCCTTTTTATCATAGGGTATGCATCTATAACTATTCATATTGTTTTGTTTTTTTATTTTGTAATATTATAATGCAATTTTAATATATAATAGACATATTTTTCAATTAATTTTCATTATTTGCCTCTTTTGTTTCGACCTAGATCTTGTCAATAATAAACTATAATACTCATGATCATGAGTAAATAACTCAATGTTTTTATCATGGGAAAAATTGTTTGTTTTAATAAATTTTTTCTGTAATAAATTTTAATTTCTCTTGTTTTCATAGAGTTTGGATGAGGGGTATTAGTGTGTAAAGAGCATTTTTGTCTCCACATAAAACAAGAGGATTAGAATTATCATTTTCTATTTTCTATTTTGATTAAGGAGGTGGATGTGTGGTCTATTAGAAATCATCTATTGTTCAATATTAACTCAAAAAGGGTAAAAGATTATGTTCACAAACATGATCGACTCTGTATATTAATTAAATTTGAAATTAATAATGAGAAGATGAAGGATAACTCAGGGAGTTCTCATATGGGGATATATATTCAATCAAACATAAATTGTCTTGCAATTATTATTATATTATTTTATTATATATATAATGAATATTTAAATCCCAACATATTATATTATTTTTATTATTAGTTAGTATATAAATAGTGATAATTGAAATTATGTGTTGTGTGAGTTTCCTCCTTGAGACCAAACCTTGGTGAGAACTATATTTCATTCTTGGGTAAATAATATAAGGATTGAGGTTCTGAGATAAACCATCACCGTTAATTCATTTCATGACATAGGAACCTGTGTTTACTAACTAAAACCATTAATACTTATAGTCATTGGATGTAAGGAATGATGGTTTTTTAAAGAATGACTTATTATTAAATGGTAATCCTAAAAGGATTTGTCCTTTATAAATTTTTAGATGTTGATATCCTAGCCCTCATGTAGGAATAGAATATTAACATTAAATTACAAGGACATGGTGTAAGAATGAGTATATTTTTGATATTCAACAAAACTAATATCATGTAAATATGTCAATGAGACATATGTGCAACATTATTGGGGAGATATTTTGATAAGTAGATTATATTAAATAGTATGTATTTTTACGTGGTTTTCTATGTTTCAATATTAAGATCATTATGTTAGGTTCCATAATCCAATATTTTATTGTAATCATAGAATTTAGGAAAGCCCACTAAATTCTAAAGATACATAATCCTAGAGGGTAACCCTTTATGTGGTTCTATTCAGGTTTATTAAATTTTTTATGAATTTAATTAATGGACAAAATTTTATTCCAATGGTCAGGGGAATGTTTTATTCACATTTTATCAATGACAATAATATTTAATGTATATTTAGAAATTATTTATTCGCTATATTTTGAATAAAACATTTATTTACAAGTATAATATTTAATGGATTATTTGCATAAAAATTCCATAAAATGTGGTGATATTTGAGAATAAAAATAGAATTCATTGTTATAAATATTATTTTATATGCTGATTAAATAATATTTATCATTGTTATAGTAAAAAGAAGGAATTAAATTAAAAAATTATTATTATTATTTGAAATGGTGTTTAACAAGGTTTATTTTATTAATTATTGGTAATTATGAAACTAATTAATTGTGTAACATCTACCATAGAAATATAAATGGATTGTTATTCCTATTGCATTTGTTAATAATGAATGAAGTATCATTATTCACTAAATATATATCTCTCAACTCTTCCTTCTTTAGTCGTCTCAAGTAAAAGTGAAATACCTTAACGTTTTAAGGGAAAAATATCATTATTATCTTTACATGAAAATGGATCTGAAGCACTATAAATCAACATTCCATTGGTGTTGTTTGGCGATCAAAGAAGAACTTGTGGATCACCATTACCATGATTTTACAATAGGATACTCAACATGATATGAACGTAACCTAATATACAGTTTTAGATGATTAGTAACATCAAGAAATAATGCTCATAAGATGTTGTGAACATCATTAGGTTTAAATTTTATTAATTATAAATGTGACATGCAATGTTCTCGGTGGTTCCTAGAATTATAATGTAAATTTCTAATTTTATTTTTTTATAGGTCTTGTAATTCACAACATCTAAAAAATGATAATGATCTATTGGAAAAATAATATCATTTATGTTATAACATCTACCCATGGAAATTTAGAGTTCCGGAAACCTATTAGTGGGATTATAGTGGGCATGTTTTCAATTTATAAATATTTATTTGATTGTTAATCTATATGTCAAAAAGTGGTCAAATTATTATATTCCAAAATTATTCATTCATTAATCTGGTTTTATTTAAAAATATTTAGACATATGAATTATCATGATATTGGATTTAATATTTTTTAATGCTCTTATAATAGGTGAATAATGATATGAGATTGTATTGGGAAGTGACAATGATTCTTACTGGATAACATGGATAACATGGTGTGAAGATGGATTATAGAACTTTTACCCATGATCTGTGTATTTTGACATGTTGTGGGATACAAGACTTTCAATGTAATATTAATATTTAGTGCCTTTACGGTACATCACATGTTTTTTGTCCATTCTAGAACATTTGTTTTCGGATTACACAATGCATATCTTGGAATAAAATAACTAGTCTTCATGGTATAATGAGAAAATATAGGCCAACCTTGTGGGCGAATACATGGTAAATAATATGTGATAATTTCATCTTAAAACATTAAATTATTATATAATGTATATTTGGTAAATAGAGTGTGTTACTCATTATTTCCCTTATCTCAAGAGCATATCAAGTCCTTCAGCCTGTTGCATGGATGCCCGAAAACCGTAATACATGGAATTTCACAGATTAGTACTTGTGGTGTATTCCATCCATGAAATACATAGACACCCCATGAAATTTTCCCATTTACTTGTGAAAATAACGAATTTAGTGTTTAGATACTATGTATACACTATTTATTCTCTGAATAATTAAAATAAATAATTATATTAATACAATAAATTCCATCATTGATACATTCTTATATTGATTATCATCTAATGTGTTTGTCATTTTAATAAAAATTTTAATTTATTGTAAAATACTCACTTAATTTATTTTAATAATTTTATATTATTGTTTATGATATATATTTACCATAGATGAATTTTTAGAGTGTATCTCCGTGAGAATATGGATGTCCATTTAGATAAATTTTATTAAATTATTTAATTATGTACTTTTTCAATCTATAATGGAAAGTGTGTTTTTCATAGTAAATATTAATTAATGGAAATGAATTGTTTTGTGTATAATTTTTTATATTTATTTCATGATTATGGTCATTCCTTACTATAAAGAATTACTAAGACTTCTGTTGTTAAATTTAATGTAATTTAAATAATTTCTTTCTCAATTATTAATAATTAAATATTATGTATTGTGAGTCATCCACCCCTCATATATTATCTTGTACCATCATAAAGAAGGTTATTTTTGTAATACCACTTAATCAATACTATAGTTCCCCTCACATTCATGTGAATAATAATTACATGTAAATAAAAGAGCATCCTATGGTGAAAAGAGATTATTCATGATGAAACTAAGAGTCTAACATTGGAAATACACTGGTGGACAGATTTCATTATAAAACTCGTGTTAACAATTACAAAATCTTTTTACCATGGTTATTGGTTTTCTTCATTATGATGAGGAATAGACAACCCTTTATTAAATAAAACAGAAGAATAAAAGGGAGAAGAAGAACATACATTAATAACAATTCTACATAATAAACATAAAAAATATATTTAATGACCTGATAGAGATAGAGTAGTCATACTATGGTGATTGGATCGTCCATACCAACTACGAGGAATACTTACTCTACACCATGTCTTGATTTTTATCGAAGATATGTCACCATCATCTTATATTCTATCATCAATAACATCCTTATCTTCATCAACTCTAGGAATATGGTCATTTGTTTTTCCATCTTCATCACTATTTATAAATGCAACAAACTGAAAGGGTGTTTTTTATACAAACCATTTTGTTCATGTTTCCATATTAATGATGAACATGATTATAACATTCATCTAATAGATAGATATTTATTTTCTAACAGCCAAAATTTTCATTTAATGGATCCTTGGAAGTAACTTCCCCTTTATAATTATACATTGTAAATATAGACATGATATTTGATTGTCCCCCTAAAACTCAAAATATCAACCCTAGGCCCCAATTGGATTATTTTTTGACTAAAAATAGGGTCCATGAAAGGATGTACAAAAAACTACATTTAGATGTATTTGGATGTATAAATCATTTCCTACCTCACCCATAATGTTTAAATGAGAACATATGGGAACATGACTATCTGTTGTGATATCCCTGCAATAGGTAGGAGTAGAATCCAAATCATAATATTGATAAACATTTAGTTCAATAATGATCCTCCTACAACTCAGGTGAAGGGAAGGATCCAAATGAATATTTCTAAGGGCTAACGAAAACCCATCAATCTCTTTACCACTACCCATCATCTAACTAAATTATTTATGATTCCCATTAGTTGAGTGATACATCCTTATATCACTATGATCTCTATAATATCTGATGACCTCAATAATGATACAATACAATTAGTAGAGATGGGTGGGCATAAATGAGAATGAACCTCTTTGTTTCACCACAAAATATAATCATGGAATCCATGAACATATATATGGATAGGGAAAGAATTCATTTTGAATTTCACCAAGATATATTCCTCCCATTTGTCTTTTCCATTTTGAATACTATAAGAAAAAATTGTATGTTCATTCCATAGATTGTAATAAACACTTTCTTGTGAAGAAATATCTTTCTTTGTGAAACTGTAACCATACTACAGTTCCTCATATTGATCAAAAATCTATTTATACAAGGCATATATAATGGATAATCTAACATTCAAATGACACTTATACAAATATTCAACCCATAGATTATTTGTTTATGAAAATTATAATTGGGATGTAGGTGCAGAAAAAAATACATCATTATGAGAGAAATTAGAATTATCATTTGGGGCTTCAATACCCTTATGATAACTTAATGTATCTTTTGGATCAGTTCTTTTCAATCCTCATGAATTTCATTCTAAATGGGAATTCTTTTTTTCCTCATATCATTTTCAATTTACCATAGCTATGGAATGGGACGAATTATACATTGACTTGTATTCAACCTAATTCATATTTTTTTTATAGTCCCAAAACATTTTTTCATCGAATGTGATTGAAGATGTTACATATTATCTGGTAGTTGGAGAAAAATCAATCATTTCTCCTTCGAAACATCTATGAAAAACCATTTTGGAATGAGTAAAAAATAAATTGATTAATACAGAAATATGGAATCTGAACAAATGGATTATGTTTTAATGTCTTATCAAACATTTCAAATCAATATAATAAAATCTAGTAAACAATGATAAGGCACATAGTGGATAAGACATGAAAAATTATATGAAAAATAAATAGGATACCATAATTATATATTATGTTTTTACAAGACTTACATTACATGATTATGAATTAATTCCAGATGATTAAATGTCTGACCAACACTCATTGGTACACTTCTTATTATCGTGATGCTCTTATAACGGACATGTGTTTATATAACCATATTACATATGTTTAAGAATAACTTTATAGACCTTATATATATTAGAGGAAATTATTGGAGTACTCAAACAAATTAAATCTATATTTGGGCCTCCACATAATAGATTATGGGTTTTCAATCCCATAGTTTGAAAATCAATTCAATCCTAAATACCATCATGCAGATTGAACAACCATATTTGGGGTTACAAAAACACAAATATTGTCCCTATACATAAATATGTCATATAAAATATAAATTATGAGTTCATTTGTAATGGATGTTGGGAATTTATAATATAGTTGGAGACATTATAAACTTATTTAATTTTATTTCACAGAAATTTAAATTATTTAATGCACTAATAACCTTATCATTTAAAATTGAATAATTATGGATTGTTCTTCATCCATGTTAACCCATGTGATATGTATTAGAGAGAGTTAATAACATAACCATATTAAACATTTATGAATTATTTAGATGCCTAAGGTTGTGTTTTGTAATCCATGAAAATATTACATGATACTATCCTCATTTCCAAAGTGTCCCATTTAAGAGATGAGTGATGAGGTGTTTTTTTCTTCTAAGATAAAAACCTAAAAACCCCATGAGAATACATTCACTAGTAGAAAATTGTGTTATCCACATGAATCTATAATAATTATGTATATGAACTATTAGTATGGATTTCATATATTTTGTCTATTCAAATACATTGAATAAACTATTGGTATATATTATGTTAAAAAATGTTTTATGAAAACATTATTTGTTAGGATATATAAATGGTTTTTAAAAAAAATTTGTATTGAATCTCCATAAATACATCAGCCTGCAAAAATACACCCATTTACCCATAATCCCTAATATCCCTTATCCATGTGAGCATCAACATATATTATAATTCTTAATTCACCCCTTATTCAGTATTTTCATTGTGATCATCTTCAACATCAAACTAGTGAGTTTGGAATCCTTACTATCTTATGCAATGTTTTGTTCTCATTTTTAGCAATGTGTCGAAACCTTACCAAGGTACAATTAGGCAATGATTATTCCCATTAATTTTTAAATACGATAGTCATGTTTTTATAGTAATACATAATAAATGTTATTACTATAGATAAATATGTTTTTTTTTATTTAGATGACTTCTACATTTACTGAAATCAATGATTTTTCAATATATATTAATTTAATATATAATTATATCATGTTGAAATTTTTTGGTTTTATTAATGTATTAGTGGTTCAAATATGTCCAGTGATTATATAGACTAATTTTTGTGAGATATTTTGAATAATTGTTTTGGAATATCTGATTGATACATTGTTAGTCATCAATATGAAATTGGATTTGATATTATATAATGTATTATTTGGATCATTATATTGATATTTCACTCTGATAGACTATATAATTTTGGGATATCATTCTACAATTGAAATTAAACAATATATAATTTGATATCCCATTATAATACAACCCAATGATATGGAACTCAAGTATAAAATAAACTACAAAGAAAGGGATCTCTCATCGAAAAATACCAAATTTGGATGATAATCTAAAATATATTTAATGTTTCTCTGCATTAAATATTTTGATATATACACAAGATTCATACTGTGAGACATTATTATGAGATATTCACTCAATATGTCCCTATGACATCTACTTCTTATCAAAAAATCTAATTGTTCATTTTCATTTAATTTAATTGTGTTTACCATATTGGAATTTAAAATAATTAACTACTCTGGTTTCTAAGTTCTATATATATTTTTATGAAATGTAAAATAAAATGTGTTATTATTTTTTATAAGAATGAACATTTAATAAAAGGTGATGTTTTACTTGAAATAGATATTTCCATCTTGACCAATGTTTTTTCTATATGAATGGAAACCTGATCCTTATTTCATTATATTAGTTAATACTTATTAATAATTAGTATAGTTGTATTTTAATTGTTTACTTAAAATAGTGGGTATTCGGATTAGGCCATGAGATATACCAACAATTTCAGTGGTATTAATTTATTTATCCTCATACCAACACATATAATACCATTAGATTATATAACCATTGGTAAAATCTATAGCAATGGATCTATGTCATATTATAATTGATTATATCTGTAGGATAATGTGTTTTTTCAGAAGTTATTGTTTAATTCCTTCATACATGTCTACTGATCATATGAAGTTTCATGTAGATATGGATGATAATAGAATGAACATGAATCTCATTGGGTTATATCTCGAGAGATTTATACATGAATTGTTTGAGATATACAAGGCACCCTTCAATATTAATCATCGATAAAGTTTGTTAGGTGGAATAGACATTGTCAAACTCAATGGATACATTGAGAATCTAGAAGATCTAGGGATCATGCTTTCCTATTAATTTTGCATCGATGCAGTTTTTATGCCACTCCCTTTGTGATTCCACATTTTTTTTAAAAAAAATTTATCAACAACAAAATTGATAATTATATCACAAATTTTATCAACCCTCATCTTAGAGTTGATAAGGACATAAATAATGAATATACATCAGTCCTTATGTTGATAATTGGGAAGGTCTATAAAAGAGATCTAATCACATATCTTCTTCCCAACACCACTTCAAAAATATAATAATAAATTGGAATGTTAGTGAGTAGGATGATATATAATTTATATTTTGTGAGAACCACCATTGGAAGTAAAATACTCCAATGAATTGAAGGAATGCAATGATTTATATGTGATTATTATCAATGTAATTTTATATGTTTCTACAAATTGTTTTTAAAATACAACTTTGGTTTGTCAAATATGTATTCATGTATAAAAAGAATGTATATTAATAATGAATAACTGAGTGTATGTGATCTATGAATATAAAATTGATCCAAACTTACTATTGTGACTATTAAGGACAACAAACTCACCTCGCAAATTGTAATGATCATGGTCATGAAAGATCGTTATTTTCTTCTACCATTTAGAATAAAAATTATGAATGTATCCCAACATGATAAAATATTTTATATTTATATCTTTTGAAATAAATAATTTTATTTTATTTAAATATTATTTTCAATGTCATGGAACATTTTAAAAGATATATAAATTTTTCATATTATGAAAACCATGTAAAGATAATCAATGAGGAAAATATTTAACATGACTCATAGCACACACCACATTTGAATAACTTTCTAGTTCAGGTAAACAAAATATCATTGGAAAACTTATATCATGATGGATATTAATATTCATTCTAACTAAAAAACGTCGTGTATATCACACGTGTTTTCATGGAAAGAAGATAATGACAGTTTTATTGGAAAAGTATAAGGGGAAAAGAGATTATTGTACTAGATCATACTAACGTGTGTGGAAAATTTCATTATGAAAATATAGTTTTGAATTCATAAATACAGACATAAATTAGTTTTATTAATATATATGGATATATCAACTAAATAAGTCATAAGTCAGATTAATTTGAAAAATAAAAATAATATATGAATGATGTTGAGAAGTACCTTCTTAATATGATTAATAAACTCAATAATGAACATTGGGAAGAATGTCTAAATCTATAATTCATTGACTACATAATAGAGTATACGATTTTATCCCAAATTACACCTCCATATACATAGTTGTCTAATGATTATATGATATGTGGAACTGTACCTTTTTCACATGAAAAGATCAATGAAGAGTCATGTGAGACTTATATTATCTTTTTGGGGAGACGTTTTATAAAAAACACAAATACTAACCCACTATATATTTAATGATAATGTGGAATATGATAAAAAAAATTCAGTTGAACGAAACTCTTTTTGTCATACATACATGTGTGGTGTTGTGAATAATTTGTTAACTCCTCTTCATGAATCAAAATATAACCACAAGGTATAGAGTGAATAAATACTAGAATAACTAAGGAAACATGTGGATTTTACATATATGTAGCCTCCTAAAATTGGTAATAAATGAAATAAATTCCATATTTTTTCGTAGGGATCACCTATATAAAAGATACAATGGGAGTGACATTCACGTTGATGATGTTTAGGCTCAAGATATAATAAACATATAATATGAATAAAATCTATCAGGCCTCAAGTAAGAAGAGGTTTCATGGATACAAAATTAATGTATGTGTATTGTAGAGGGTTGAATCCTCAAAGACATTTTTTTTCTAGTTATCAGATTTTATTACTCAGTATAAGTTGATAATAATGGTCCTTTAACATATAGTGAGGTAGTATGTGTCATAAAAGAATACAAGTATAATGATGCGATGAATTCTGAAATGGATTTGATATACTAAAGGCATGGATAGAATTTTTTAGATCCCATAGTGGATGAAAATCCTATTGGATATAATTTAGTATTCAAGAATAAATGAGGAATGGATAGATATTCCAATATGTATAATGAACAAATATTTGCAAAGGGATCAAAAAGTGTCCAAGTATTGATTATTTTGAATGATTTTGTCTAGTTTCTATGATAAAATCCATTCAAATTGCTAAAGAAAATCCACCTATCCATGAATATAATATTCATAAAATAGTAGAAAAAATATCCTTCCAATAACAGAAACTCTAGGATGATGACTATATGATACAACCTCAAGTGTTTGTGACACAATATGTTTCCATCAAAGTATGCAAGTTTTAATGATCAATTTATAGACTAAATCATCCATCTTGTTCAAGGAACCTTAATTTTAATCAATCTATAATAAAATTTGGTTTCATAATGTAATAATGTGATCCTAGTATCTATAAAATCATCAGTGTTAGTATAGTTATTTTCTTTATAGTTTTTTACAATCATATTATTTATTTGAAAGGAAATACTAATCATCAAGATCATTAAATACTTGTACAATATACTCTTCTTAGTGATCCATATATATTAAGACAAAAATATTATTGGGATAAAGATCAATCATGATATATCTAATAGGCTTCTTGGACATTGTATAAAAATATATAATGAAAAAATATTGAATATATTTTTTATGGAACATTGGATGAGGTGTTTATTTCATTTTTCTATATGAATTATTCATTTTAGGAAAATATTTCAATAGAAACATGAGTAATGAAAAAGTATTATGTGTATATCATATGAATCATAAATTAGATGAGACATTTTTGTTATGTTATGTATGGGGATAGTTGTCACAAACATATTAAATGTGGTAGAGTGATATCAAGCAGACTGAGTTAAAATAATTGGATGGTAGTAAATATTATCATTAATTTTATGATAAATATTAATGATATATCTTTTTTCAATAGAAGATATAAAGAACAAGTCATTAATGTATATGAAGATTCTAGTCACAAAATATATCAAGGTGGGTTGAAATAACAAAAAGGGATAAATCATAAAATTAAATGGAGCTATAGTGAGATAGAAGTTATAAATGAATATAGTGGTCATAGATTCTAGAGTAGAGTATATGTATATTTTGTCTTCAAAAGAAGCTAATGTTCTACTATTGATTCAACTTTTTTTGAAAGATTATAATGTGACACATAGAAATAGGGGTTTAACTCCCATTATTTTGATAATAATATTTTTTGGATACTTCAATAGAGATATGTTCCCCTATGTGGATGATGCACATACATCCAAAGTGTCATCAATGGAGAAAGTTTTACAATGAGGTGTTGTTGTAGTGCGAAACATTTCTATTGAATACAACACTGCGTACCCCTTGAATTAAAATTTCACAGAGTATAAAAATTATTATCATATGAGGTCTGTATATATAATATTAAAATGTAGTAGGATATATTATGTGTGGGATTCTTTCAAAGATGGTTATTTATAATAAGAATTATGCCTTGTATTACATGGATATTCACTAATTTGAATAATAATAAATACAATTGTTATGAATTTTTAATTTTTTTACGTGACTCTAACATAAAAATGTCTTATAGTATATATATCTTTGATATGGTCATATATGTTCTCCTCCATGATGTGAACCATGAAATTCTAGGAATGTATACTTAATTATATTTCAACTATCAGAGAAAATTTTATGAATGGGAATATAGTGTGTATACTGTCTGTTGTATGTTCGTGTAAGTTGATAATTCAATATCTAATGATAATAAAACATGTTAATATCTAATATGGGAAAATATAAGAACATAACCACCCATTTTCATTTTCCACATGTTGATGTTGTAGTATATTCTTTTATAAGAGCATGTGTAATGGCACATAGAATTTAGGATTACCATTAATTCATTTCATGAATCCCGCACATACATTCGCTAACCAAAATAGTGATGCTATATTTTTGTTGGATATAGGTTATGTTGGATGCATATTGAATGAAATTATAATTTCGGATAAGTTAGGGTAGCATTATTCTATACATATTTATGGATGTTTATATCTCATCCATTTGAATTTAATATCAAAAGCACATTAAATTCCATTGTCATAGTGTATTGATGTGTTTATTTCAGATAGTCCATTAAATATATATCAGGAATATAGGTTGAGAAAATTATTTGAAATCATACATTATTAGATATTTTGATAAAGTGATTATAATAAATATCACATTTCAGATATGGTATTTTACATTTTTAAATTATGTTATGTCTCTTGGGTTCCATGACACATTGCTAAATACTACTCTTGGACATTATGTAATCCTACAAAATGAAATTGATAAGGAATTTAATATGGTCACAAACTATGTGTTTCCATTAATCTTGATCAAATTATTATTTATATTTAATTGATGGAATAAATATGATTCTCAAGACTGATTAAATGTAATAGTTCTGCTTACCACACATAATGTACTTATTTAATATTTAATAATTATTTATTAATTGTAATTTCTGTAATAAAACTGATTTTTATGATTTTATTTTTTGACATTATTAAGGAAAATTCCTATAACATCTACTGGTACATCATGATATTCTGAGGCCCGGCGTGCCTGTTACAACTCATTGAAAAATAATAATTTTTAATAGCACAAGCACAATAATGTTCATAATAATTAAAATAAAATTTTATCGGGTTCGTGGATTAGAAATTTGAGGGAATTGTCGATATCATTGTAGTGGCATTACCATATGTGTTAGTTAACATTTGTCTATGTAGAACTTCTGTGCAAAACCCAGAAAGGACATTACCCTTAATAATATTATTAAATAAAAATATTATTTTTCTAATCCTAATAACTCATAAATGTTAATTAAATTTGGAAATGAAAGAAAAATATTGAGTTTATATGGGGTTTTTTCCATGGGCGAGGAATAACATCATCCAACGCAAGCTATCTTTGAATTATATTTTTAAGAAGTAAATTTCATTAAAAACATTTAACAATATTTTTTATTCTTGATGAAATGACACATATTATTTTAATACATGTGTGTGAAAAATTTGGGATAATGACATAGTCTTGTAAATCCTATGACTTAAGGATATAGATCACTCTTGATGAACAAAATAAGATCATGGATTAATGATCAATGCTGGACATCATATTCGAAGGATCTCCACCCACGACAATGACAAAACAAAAATTATTTAGCTGCTATCAAACTAAATCAAGGTAGGGAATTTGTGATTTTACCTCATTTACATTGTTTATGAATTCAATGATGACTATGAACGAATCAAGCAATAGATTGGCCACAGATCATTCATTGTTGCTGAATGGTATTTACCATTTTAGTGTTATTTAGGGGAATGATCTTTTGATTATTTGATTGGATTTGGTTGTCTTTCTAATGGAAATGAACCAAAATTGACATGAAAATTAACCAAGGTATATTCTAGTTGGTTAATTTATGATTTTTCTACCCTATTCTTCCTTCATTGCAGGATTTGTTGATTTGGCTCCTGGCTCAACATTTTGTGATAGATCGATCATTGCGTACATGATCCCTGGTGCAACAATATGATATCACATATCTATGATTTGCATTGATTTCTCTTTAGACCTTGACCCCTGTGACCCAGTGTTGGTGCATTATTACATAACATTCACATGATGCAAGGAAATCATTTCCTGAATCACTGAACATTTCTGTAGCCTTGGAAATACTAGATACATTCATAAGTTTTACATTAAATTATAAAATAGAAAACTAAAACAACATTGTCTCAGTAGACCATACTCATATCTCCTCATATTGTCTCTATAGGATAGTTATAAAATACTTTTTCACATCCTGGGAAAAATAAATCATAAAAGGGGTGAGCTTAGTTTCTCAGTAAGGATAACAATATAGCAGAAACATTCATAAATAAGCATAAACATGTAAGGCATTGTATAAGACTAAAACAAAAGCCATTAAAACATGAACTTCAGCATAATATGGGAAATATAAAATCAAATAATTCAATTTACATTTTCACATGGATATTCTACTAGTCGAATAATCACATGCAATATCAAATTTTCACTTTCATAATGATGGAATGCATAATTCCACACATTCATAAACACATAGTCAAGGACTTTGGCGAGGACTACAAATTATATTTTGTCAAGGCCTTGTGCCGATACACTATTTTGTCCCATGAGAACAACTGATGCATTGAGGATCTAGAGTGGTCTCCACCCATCACTTACTATCTTCAATTCATTCCACATATAATATTGTTTAAACATAACATAAACCTTCATATTAAAACTAGAATACAAAATTTAAATACATTATCAATAAAACATGAATGGTTTAAAAATAACACATCCACTGTCAAACATATGGAAAACCCTTCAATACAATATGGATGGTTTTTATCATAATAAATCATCTTCAAATGATCCAAAAATCCATCAAATTATGTTGACATAGGTGAAATCAAAACTATTTTAGAGAAATATCTCTTACTATTTTGAATTCATTTAAGAGATAATTAATTATAATGAAAAAATTTATTTTGAAAATATTATTATATTTATTTAAGGGAATCTTTGTCGATGTTATGATGGGGAATAATAACTTCACCCACCGTATAAGTAAAATAACCTACTGACCTTAATTTTGTAGAAAATGTCGTAAAGTATGTTGTTTGGAAAATGACGGAATGATTCCTTTAAAAAACATATAATGTCAAATAATTGTATAAATGACATTAACCCATTGTCTATTAGATAGTAAAAATTATTTCAAATTCATTTTTATGAAACATGAATGTTGATGATAATGAGGTCGCAGTAGATACTCATGTATAAAATAATCTCAAATAATGAAGAGATTGTGAAAAAATTCTTTACCTTGTAAATTTCATTTGTTGAGGGTACATTAATATTAAGTATAATAGTTAAATATTTTTTATTAAATTCGAAAAGTACCATATACATAATTATGATATCATATATGATATTTTAAAATGGGTTTGGTGATAATATTTTAGTATTATTATCGTTTTGGTTGTTAACTGATTTGTTTTTCTTTATATGCTTCGTTACATATGTATTGATTGTTATGGATGGGATGTATCATATTCATATTAATAATTATATCAATTCTTTAAAAACTATTTTAATTCCTAAAAAAATTATTGTTGAATGGATACGATGGGGAAACGAATCATATTGCGTTCGTGGAGACGGTATTCCATACATACGCACGAGCGACAATATCATTATTTTGATATTAATATCGTATATAATTGGATTTTATATCATATATAAAAAATAATTATAATGTTATTTTTATTATTTACACCATTTATACTCATTATTATACCCATCCAAATGATTAAGTGTTTGAATAACAATCATTACCACGACGTGGAGACAGTAAGTCGTATGTACGCATGTATGGTGACTTTGTCATGTATATGATATATAGAACAATGAATATGGTTGTACCATTTTTATAAAAACATCATAGTATAAATAATATACTGTATATATTATTTTATAATGTAAAAAACAAAGAAAGTGAAGTGGAAAAAGGCAAGAACTAGAAAGAGGTGATGAAATATTTACCTCTTTATCGGGTTCTTTCTGTAGATTTTATCAAAAGGTCCCCAGAGATTGGATTTCTGAATAAATAAAGGCCTATAAGATGTAGTGAGGGAAGTTAAGAGGGTATTTTGGAAGGGGTTGGCCATTCCAAATGGATTTGAAGGATTGAATTATAGGGAATGAGGAGTTCCCTTTTATAAGAGGGGTGAGGGGCAACTTAAGAAAAGCTAGAAACATTATTTTATAATAAACTCATTTTCAGTTTCTAATGGCTCAAAAATGAATTATATAAAGTATAAGGTTGGTATGGGTCGAAAACCACTCAACAAATAGGTTTTAGATAGGTCTGGGTCACTATATTAACTTTATCCTTAAGATATAACTCTTATTTAAATAGTTTGACATTTACCACATATCTTTGTATTTTTATACTATAATGTTAAAAAATTACTATAAAAATACAAGAGAACCCCATATGGTTCATTATTAATATATATAACCTCTTCTGAATCATTTGTATTAACAATAGATGTTTAGTAATATTAAATCAATTAATTATATAATATTTGTTTCAAAAATACATTTATGTCAATTTTGACACTATTTTTTTTGTTAAATTTATAACATTATTATTATTAGTTCGAAAAAAATTCATTTAATCAACCATAACATGTCATATTAACCTAGAAAATTATTTAAATTCATAAAACGTCTCAAATTACATTTATTTGGGTGTTTATAATATCAATTATTTTAATATTTCTGTAATGTGGTAATTACTGCATCATCGTTGTGTCACAAATAAATTAAATTATTTAATGTCTAAAAATTATAAATAATATAAAATTTTTTATGAAATATGTTTATCATTCTAATGAATATTTATAATCTAAATTATATTATGTTTAACACTATATTAAAAATGGTATATAAAATATCCATTGAATTTAACACTTTTAACAATTCATTGAATTAAATAAAAAAATGTCCTAATCAAATCCAAGTGGACATAAATTATCATATTTTCTTCCTAAAGTAGTTTTTGGTTGAGATACACATATCTAATATATTTAGGACATGTGTACAGTGAAAAAGAATATAATTTTTACCATTAATTAACGTATTTACATTTAATCGTGGGAAATAAATGTAAAAAGATACAATTTATAAAAAATTATTTTCATCTCATTGAACCACATTTTACTTATTGATACCATCCATGTCTCACAGATTTTTTAAATTAAATTAACAGAAGCGGTACAAGTATGTTTTATGCAAATTTACAACCGCTCTTTGAAGGTGGGTGAAAGGCAAAAAAAAAAGATAAATAAAATTTTTATATATCCAAAATTAATATAAAATAGACTAAATGAATTACATTGAACTTATATAGGTATTATAAATGTATTTGGACATAAATTAAATTTAAATAAATAAATAATTATTTAAATAATAAATTTTTTTATCCAATAACTTAGAGTTTATCACTATTCATCAAAAATTAAATGTTTTCAGAAAAACCAAAACTGATTTCTTTCCAAGAAGTGCTAAAAGGTATGGATCTGTGCATGGAAACCTCGATGATTTCATCTCTCTCAAAGAAATTGGACGATGGATGATTTGTGGGGGAGGTAGATCTTGAGGCATTGAAGCACCGATCTTAGTTCTGTAAGATCTCAGTATATAGTGGCATTTCATATCTGAAGGGTGAAAAGCCATGGCCATGCATGGAGCTGAAACCGAGGATCTCGCATATATGGTGTATCATTGATTGGAAGCATGTTCCTATTGGGAATGGGTATTTACATATACTATTAAGCTCACAGGAGGAACTCGACCATGTTTGGATTATTAGAAATGTGATGCAGAAACCAGGGATTCTTTGCCACTCTAAATGGGATTTTTAATTCAACCATCAAACTGGTTGAAATAAAAGGGTTCAAATATTGGTTAGATTCCATGGAATGTGTTTATTTTTTTGGAATCCCAAAATTCTAAATGATGTTGCCTCTGGAATCGGAACCCCGCTGAAGATAGACCATCAGACGATCAACGCTGAACTCGGTATGTACGTTAGGGAGATAGTGGAAGTTGACCTCCAGAAAAATCTTCTGGATACGATTGTGTTTAATGCAAATGAGTACAATGCTGTGGTTATTTTTAAAATATGAATGTTGACCACACTTCTGCTAGCTTTGTATGATATTCGGTCACTCCCTTCTGAACTACCGCGTTATGAAGAGACAGGTGAAGAGTAGAGATGATCTGCCCAAGGAGAATGGGTGGACTCATGATAGAAAGAAGAAGAAGGATCATGCTCTATCCTCTGGGATGAAGGAGACTACTATGAAATAGGTGCAAATATAGGTGAAAAATTACTTCATTTGGGGGAGGCCTCTGGTGTTAAGTTGTCTAATTTGGTTGTGGAAGAAGAGTCTGAGGAGGTTGATGTTATGTTAATGGATGAGATTGAGAGTATGGTGCAAGACATCCTCGAGCAGCATTTGGATTTGATTGATAACACTGATTCAGGACGTTTTATGTTTGGTGATGGTCAGTAGGATGAGTCTTGGGTGGACTTGAATGGTGGAAAGTCCCTCACTACTTTGGTGGTCTCTAATGAGCAGTTCCTCATCTCTTATGGGGATGATGCAGGTATGAAAACTAACGGTGATGTTCCAGGTAACTCCGCAATCATCTTTGTTGATAATGTTTCAATAGTTACTGTGGGTTTATAACCCACTACTATGCCTGCTGACCTTTATATGATTCACTTGCACAACTTGATCAGACTGAATTGTGTTCAATAGACCCAGCTATGGATAAGAATTCAGATGTTAAATCTGTTAAATTTCATCTTGATACTATAGTTCAGGTCTCACGTGCTAATGACTCCATGGTCATAGACTAAAATGATCATATAGTAGCAGGGGGGTCCATGGAAACTTCATTTTTCTCCTTATGCACACCAAATGATAATAAATATGAATCTCTAACTCCAAGAGATTTCCCAAAGTCTCCAAATGTGTTTGCAATTTATTTTGGAAAAAAATCAAGGTGTTGATAATACAAGTGCAAATAATTTATCTGCTGCCTCTTCTATGAGTAATCAAGAAATGAAATCCAGCACTACCTCTTTGCATGTGCCAAAAAGATCAAAAAAGAATAATGGCTTAGAGGGGTCAAAAAATGTACTTCGAACTCCAGATGCAGGAATAAATGAATTTTTTATTTTGGAATTGTCAGGGTGTAGCAAACAATGACACTTTTATTGTGCTTAAGAGACATCTTCTGACTCACAAACCAAAATTATTTTCTATTGCTAAGCATAAAATCAATTTTTCTTTGAAATATTTTCATTTATACTCTTTTGGTTATAATTTACTTGGTTCATACAAGGATGGAACTACTACTAAATTTTTTTGGTTTTTTTATCATTCATCCTTGCTGTCTGTTTCCATTATCAAGTTTACTGATCAAATTTTTACTTGTGATTTTTGATGGTGTTCATGACTTTTTGACTATGATTTATGAGGAAAATAGATATCAAATGGGAGGCGAACTTTTGCATGACCTTCTTTCCCTCTATAGAGTTATCCAGGACCTGTGGTTGGTGATTGGGGATTTCAGTGCCATTCTTTCTCCGAGTGAAAAAATTGGACCATCACAATCCTATGTTTCCTCAAGAGAATTTAAATCTGCAATTGAGGATTGTGATATTATAGAAATCAACCTCACTGGAGATAAGTTTCATGGTACAAAAAGTGTGTTAATAGTGTAGTGGCTAGCAAACAGGATAGAGATTTCACTAATACTACTTCCCTTGATAAATGGGACTCCATATCTTGTATTACCTTACCCATGATCAGCTTTTATCATCACCCCATTCTAGTCAGCCTCTACACCAAGGGATTTAAGTCTTCTACCCCTTTGAAATTTAACAATTCATCGGTTGCGGATCTAAAATGTTCTAAAATGATAAATGATATTTGAGATGACATGAGGCATCAAAACGATGTGTTTGCTTGAAATAAAAAATAATGTTACTAAAACAGAGTCTTAAGTTTTGGTGTAGCTCTAAAACAGTTTAGATTGGCAAGGAAATCTCCTCTCAGGAGGAAGACCTTGCTTGGATTCAAAATTTCAACACCTTCTCCTATATTTTTCTTGATCCCCATGCAGAAATTAGTGTTTCCTTGAAGCTCAACTGTCTTATAAAACATAATGATAACATGAAAAAGAAAATTTTCCATGCCAAATTGCTTTTGGATGGATACAGGAATACTAAGTTCTAAAATTTTCTCTAAATAATTATAAAATACATTAAGACCCTTTCCTGTCTTAAAGTTGATGACAACCTTCACGACACTGATGATACTATTTCCAATAATGTTGTCGATTATTTTCATAATATGTTTAATGTTCTAGTGATTTGAAAAGATATTCTACCTGATATCATTCTGAAAATGGTTATTTATGAATAAAATTCTCACCACTTAAGCATACGTCTGGATACTGAAATCAGGGACACCGTTTTTAGCCTAAACCCTGATAGTTCTCTGGGACCTGATGGTTTCAACAATGGTTTCTTCCAACATTACAAGGATATAATTCATTTGGATGTGTGTAACATAGTCCAATCCTTCTTGTCCACTGGTATCCTTTAACCTATGATTAATTCTCAATTCCATACTCTTATTCTCATAGTGGATAATTCCACTGAGGTTTTCCTTTTTTGTCCTATTTCACTTATCAAAACCATTTAAGAAAACATTTCTAAACTCCTTGTTATCATACTATCCTCCATCTGCAATAAATTAGTATCTTGGAAACATTTTTTCTTCATTAAAATAAGTTCTATTCAATATTTCATCTGCCTTGCCTTAGAGTGCACCAATATGTTGAATAATGTCACTATTGGAGGTAGTGTGGCCATTTATCTTACCATCAGAAAGGATTTGGACACCATGGGCTGAGGATTCATCGTAAATGTTCTCAAAAACATTGGATTTTATAATTATTTTTCTGATAGGATAAGAACCTTATTCAATTTACCATCTATTTCTATGCAGGTCAACGAGGCTCCTAAACGATATTTTAAATGCACCAAGTGTGTTAGGCAAGGTGATCCACTGTCTGAAATCCTTTTTTCTTTTACTGAGGATTACTTGACTAGGTTTCTCATGAGACATTTAGATCAAAATGAGATTCATCCCATCCAGGTTCTAGAATCATAAATGTTCATGCACATAAAAGAAACAATCAATCATACTACTTGTGTAATGTATATAATCTGAATCATTCATTACTAACCTTGTAAAGATAACTTCATACTTTGCGACATTCTCATACTTTTTTTGCCTCAGACTAAGAAATTGTCTTTCCATATCTGCTCGATTTTCATGAGGAACGTATTTTTTTAAAACAAAAATATTTAAACTCTATCCATTCCATTCTTGATACTTATTTATCCTCCTTTTTGTTTTGAATCAATGACTACCATTGATCAGCATCTTTAGTGAGGCGATAAATATCCCTGACAACATTTTCCCTTTCTATACTCCCAAAATAATGGAATATTTTCTCGATGGAATTTATTCATTGCTTAGCTACTAATGTATTTTTACTCCCATTTAATGTTGGTGGTTGTTTCCTAAGAGGTGTAACATTGATCCCCCACGTTATGGATCAGGGTGCTCCATTCGGGTAAGGTTATTATTCATAACCTAATTGAGTTGTCCCAGAATGGATATAAGTTGATCCGAACCAATTGAATCACCAGCTCCACAATAATTATCTTGATTGGGAGGGATATCCATACATTAATTATGTTCTTTGATACGGTTTTTGTTCCTTCTACTAGGCACCATTTCTAAATAATTTCCTACACTTCATTAGTTTATGAATTGCGATACACAATTACAAAATTGTAAAACACTTAAAATTAAATGAATAGTTTATGTTTATAATCAATAATCATAAATATGTTTTCATTGAAGAAGTATATACTCATAAATCCTTCATAATGGTTTGTACTGAAAATCTGATTTATCCTAAGAATATCCTCTGGGAGTGTTGTAATTAATAGCGCAACAAGGCCCATTTTCATGTACCAGGATACCCCGGGTCAAGCCCAAAACTCCTTATCGTAGTTTTCAATCCAATGTACATCTATTCTAGAGCCGCCTCTACCTGTTTGTATCCAAACATGTATTTATTTCCTGGGAAGTACACAAAATCTCCACATTACAAAAATTCTAGGATGTTATTCTATAATAATCCTCTAAGTCTATCTTTGGGTAATGTGCTCTAAATAGAGTTTATCAAAATCTAGTTTCCATGGTTTTTACTAAACATCCTTTCATACCAACTATAACACCCCAACCCTTGTTAGATAGAGTCAGTGCATTATTACATAACATTAGCATGATGAAAGTAAATCATGTATCGAAACACCGAACTGTTTATTAGCCTTGAAAATACTTGATATAATTAAAATATTAACATTACATTACAAAATAAAAAACGACAACAACATTTTCACCATATACCTCACTCATATACCTACAGACTATCCCTGTAGGTTAGTCATAAAATACATCTTCACATCCTAGGAAAAATAAAACATACAAAGGGGTGAGTTTAGAGGCTCAGTAAGGATAAAAATATATAGGAAACTTTCATAAATAAGCACAAACATTTAAGGTTATGTATAAGACTAAAACAAAAGCCTTTTAAACATAAAAATCAGTATAATATGGAAAGGAATATACCTAACATAAACATTTGTATTAAAACTAGCATATGAAATTTCAATACGTTATCCATAAACCATGAATGGTGTAAAAATTACACCTCCACACGCAAACAGGTCACAAAACATTCAATACAATATGGATGTTTTTTATCATTATTTATCAACTTCAAATAAGCATAAAATCCATCAATGGATGTTGATATATATAAAATCAAAACTATTTGAGAGAAATATCTCTTTATATTTTGATATAATTTAAGAGATACATAATTATAAAGAAAAAAATTATTTTGAAAATATTCTAATAAACATGTATGGGAAGCTTTTTCGACGTTATGATGGTGAAGAATATCTACACCTTCCATATAATTTAAGAAAGGCATTCTTACCTTAATTTTGTCGAAAAGGTCGTAAACTACCTTGTTAGAAAAATGAGGGAAATATTTCATTAAAAATAATATAAAGTCAAATAAGGGTAAAATTTAATTTGACCCATTTTATATTAAATAGTAAAAATGATTTGAATTGTATTTTTATAAATCAGTGATATGGATGATAAAGAGGTCCTAGTAGATACTCATGTATAAAACAATCTCGGATAATGAAGAGATTGTGAAATATAACCTTACCTTGTATTTTTCTTTGGTCGAGGGTACATTATCCTCATGTATAATAGATAAAACATTTTTATTAAATTATACAATAAAAATATACAAATTTGTGATATCATATATGATTATTTAATACTGTATTTTTAATAATATTTTAGTATTATCGTCATTTTTTGTGTAAAATGATTTGTTTCGCTTTATATGATTCATTATGTGAGTCATGTTTTTTACAGATGGGATGCATCTTATTCATATACAAAATTATATAAATTAATTAATCATTAATTTTAATCCTCAAAAACATTATTCTTGAATGGATAGGATGGGGAAACGAATCATATTATGTTCGTGAAGACGGTTTTCCAATCATACGCATGAGAAAAATATCATTCTTTTGATATTATAATCATATATAAGTGGATGGTATATAATATATAATGATTAATTATAATGTTATATTTATTATTTAATTAATTTATACTCATTATTATATTCATCGAAAAGATGAATTGTTTGAATAACAAACATCACCATGACATAGAGGCGGTAAGCCATACCGATGCACGTATGGTGATAATGTTATTTATAGGATGGATTGAATAATTAATATGGTTGTAACATTTTTATAATAACATTAAATTATATAGAATATACTGGGGTTATTAATTTATAGTGAAAACAACAAAGAATGTGGACATGGTAAAAATGGAACTTGAAAGAGGTGATTAAATAGTTACCTCTTCTTCAGGTTATTCCTTTTGAGTTGACCAAAAGAGATCCTTAGTATAGATTTATGACTAAAGGAATTACTACATTAGGAAGTGAGGGATGTTGAGAGGGTATTTGGGTAGGGGTTGTCTAAGCTAAATTTCTTTGAAGGTGTGAATTAGTGTGAAGGGGGAGTTCCCTTTTATAAGAGGTGTGAGGGGCACTTTAGGAAAACATAGAAATATTATTCTGTAATAAAATAATATTCGGTTTCTAAAGGATAAAAACTAATTATATAAAGTCTAAGGAGTGTATGACTATACTAAAACTCAACCAATTGGTTTTATATAGGTTTGTGTCACTCTATTAACTTAATCTATTAGATTTAACTCATAGTTATATAATTTGACATTTACCATGTCTCTTGGTATTTTTATAGAATATGGTTAATAAACATACTATAACAAGCCATGTGAACCCCAAGTGGTAAATAATTAATACATATAACCTTATGTAAGTCATTTTTCTGATCCTTTTATTTTTATAAATATTAAATCGATTAATAATAATTTTTTTAAAAAAAAACCATTTTATGTCAATTTTGACACTATTTGGTATTTTGATTATTCTAAATTTATAACAACATTATTACTTAGAAAACAAATCATTTAATCAACACTAACATGTCATATTAACCTAGAAAATAATTGGAATTCATAAAAATCCTAAAATTTCAGTTATTTTGGTATTTATAATATCATTTTATTTTATATTTAATTATTAAGATAATTACTGCATCATCATTGTTTCATTAATAAATTAAATTATTTAATGTCTAAAAATAAAAAATAAAATACACATTTGTATTAAAACTTGTTATCTTTGAAATTAATATTTATAGTCTAAAATATATTATTTTTAACCCTATATTAAAAATGATTCAGTTATTAAGCATTGAATTTGACCGATTAAACTATTCTTTGAATTAAATAATAATACATTTCGTAATCTAATTAAAGTGGACCTAAATGATCATATATTATTCATAAGGTTATTTTTTGTGGTTATAAACTTATAAAAATGAAATAGGACTTGTGTTAGAGTAAAAATAGTATCATTTTTACCATTAATTACATTATTTGATCTTAACCATGGTAAATAAAAGAAAAAAGTTACTATTCACAAAAAAATTATTTTCATCTATTTGATCCAAATTTTACTTACTAATATCAACTATCTCTATCATATTTTTGGAATTAAATTCCCAGAAGTGGTAAAATTAGCTTTCATGCTAATTTTCAAATGCTTCCTGGAAGTGGGTAAAAAACGGAAAAACAGATCAATAAAATTTATATATATCTAAAATTAATTTAAAAAGACTAAAATGAATTATATTGAACTTATATAGGTATTATGTATCTATTTTTACCTAAAAAATGGTAAATAAAATAAATAATTATTTAATAATAATGTCATTTTAAACCAATAACTCAGTGTTTTTCACTATTCATTAAAAATTGAATGTTTTCTTAAAAATACAAAAAATCCACCCTAAGCTAATTTTGTTATTTTGAATTCAAAAATGAAGCCATTTGTGAAAAATGAAATTTATAAAATTTCAAAAAGTGGGTATTAATATTCATAACGACTAGGTTGATTGGTTGCGGTGTGTTAGAATGTTAAAGTTGCATTCAATGCAAGCTATTGCACTATTCAAAGAGAAATGTATCATTGAATCTTGGGGTGTTATATGGTCGAGGTTATACAATAACATCAACTTATATAACGCAAAAGTTCCTGAGATATCACTATTTGAGGGAATTTTGATTAGAATGGAGAATGATTTCAATCCGAGACTAGGATATTGGGAAACAAGACCTAAGGATCATAGGAGTGATTACATTTAAAAATATAGAGCACCTAAGGTGATCCAATGGCCATAGGAAGAGGCTATCGACAATACTATAAGTGGAAAGTTGTAAAGGAATGCATCCTGGTCGGGCCACATGGGATTCTGAAGCTAGAGGGGTATCATGGATGGTGACTTGGGGCAGATTAAGGGAGCCACATACGTAGATAGGGTCAATGTGGATCCTATTGTGGAATCAATCAACGAGGGGGTGGGGGTGTATGCTGGGATGTAGTGGTTGTCTGTGCTGAAAACGGTATCACTACATTATGCATGTTGGGGCATGCAGTCCGATGTACCACATGTGGTGTGAAAAAACTATCTATCATTCACAGGCCTGATCAGGTTAGTCGGGCACTCCAACGACCAATTAGTTAGGGACGATTTCACCCAGAGTGGGTCATATATGGTCAATCGAACATGTCCGGCTTGGGACAGACACAAAATGTCCTTAGTTGGACTTTTTATCAAACATAGTCATATTTTTCAACCATATATCCCTATTTTACATGTTGTTTGTGACATTGGGACCATTGAAATAATGATGTCATTTTTTGTTGAATTAGTGTGTTTTTAGTTTGATTATGATATATTGGTATAATATCATTGGTACTATAAGTTGAGGGTTCTATGCAAGATCATGTTCCATCAGAATTAATGAACCATTTTCTTTTGTTAGGTGTCTCAACTAGGATTCAACAGCAGACTCAGCAGGTTCGAGAATATAACACAATGAGAGGCCCATTTTGCCCTCGGATAACATTATTGTACCTTATATAGCTTATTTGAACAAGTTTTGTCCAATATTTACATGGGAACATATCCCATATCTACGGTGATATTTCTAGTATGGAGATGAGTCCCCCCAAGTGTTCCCTGGGTGAGAAGAACCATTTACATGTGTATTGATATTATATTCATTCCATTCTACATGAATAGAGCTAATGAGTGTTTGTTATTATATTTTTTTGGTAGATTTCTGCTTATGACCTGGTGACTATGTGTCATGTTGGATATGAGACATAATATAACTATTTATGATACCAACACTACGTGAGTTACCGAAACTCTGTGTGTTACCAAAACTATGTTTATTATTGAAACTCTCTGTGATATCAAAACTCAATGTCGTAGTGAGGATGGATTTCATAGGGAAAATATACAACATTTAGAGACACAAATGTTATCCTGGGCACTATTGGTAGACATATTAAATTTGATTCTATAATACATATCGAGTAGTGAGATCTCTCGTTTTAAGTAATCTATGAGCGGAACTGTGAAGTTGGCATGGAATGAGGACATTACTCTTGGAGTCCATTAAGAGTATACAGGGACATTCTTGCTATATGTTTTTTAGACATATACCTATGTTGAGTTGAAAATATCTTCTTAGTGATGTTTTCTATGTGGTATTTACTCTCTGTTTAGGGGTTTCCTACAGAGTATTTGTTTACTCGCCCCTACCCAGGCATCTCCAAAATGGGTTGTGTCTTGTGCAGAATATTGATGCTTTCATTTTATCATCAAAGATAAATTAATAATAAGACATTTTTATAATTATTATCATTTTCAAATGAAATATTATTTTTACTTTAAAGGGGAATATAAGTTGGATGGCGTACTAAATTCGCAACAACAGGTTTCTTTGAAATCTTACATTGCACACCAATAATATAAAAAAATTATTTTAAATGTTAGTTAATTCCTAGCCATTGTATTGGCAGGAATGAATAGAACTAACTAAAATATTTTTATATATGATAGGTAAATGTTTTTATATTTATCCAATAGACGTTAGAGGCTTAGAATTGCAATGAATCTAAATTTATGCATAATTTACTTTAAAAGGTCGATTTACCACATTTTTATGGAGAACCCTATTTAAATATATTTTTTTAATTTTATATGTTCTGTTTGAGAAAATAAATTTTTCTTTAGAATTGGGACATCAAAATGTACTTTGGTTAAATTTTGGGTATTTTTATGACAAAGGTCATTTTTAATTAAGAGTGAAAAATACTATATTTTAATTCAAAACATCATTTAAATCTAATTTATTTATTTGGATAGATTATGTTTTTAATTGGTTTTAATGTTTATATAGATTATATTTTTACCATTTAAAGCAATGTTGGTCATTGGTAGAAATTTCTATTTGAAAATGGACATAATCAATTTTCAATCTTTTGATAGTTCTTATTTCATAATAAACAGTATTTTGGTTTTGAAAAAAATAAATTTATTTTAAATTAACTAGTGAAACGTATTTGTATTTAATTTGGTAAAATAAAAATCATTTTTTAATTCTGAATAACAAATATATCTTAGGCTGAATCGATGATATTTTTCGGAAAAACATCAATTTTGGATCAATAGTGAAAACATTGAGTAGTAGTTAAAAAGATGAATTTTTCATATAAATGAAATCTTACGGATTTAGTTAATTGAATATTTAATAATCAACGAACATGGTTTTTATTCATAATTAAATTTTGGTTCAACATGATAAAAATAATATTTTATGAATATTAACTTTTTACCTTTTTTTTACCGTAGTTATCGGTAAATTTTGCAATTTAAGGTAAAAAGAATATTATGATAACAATAAAATTACATTAACACATTTCCTAAAATTATTGTATGTGTACTGGTTGACTATAAAAATTATTGGATGTGACCATTTCCTTTTAAAGCCACTTGGGTAAGATAACGATATTAATATCTTTTTTAAAAGTAATAAAAAATATCATAAACATGTATTATTTTGATTAATAAATTTTAATGTGGGGGTTATATAATTTATATATTTGACTATAAATATTCATTTGCAATATAAAAATATTTCCAAAATCGTTGTATTTTTTTTTTGAATTTTTAAATATCAAATAAATTATATTATTTATGACACAATAATGATGCAGGGTTTAGCTAATTAATAAATGATTTAAATAAATAAGATTATAACGACTAAAATAATATACATAACTAGTCAAATTAATATTGGGTAATTTTATTTCAACCATGAGTCATAATTTATTTTACTTTATTTAGTTTGGGACCTTTAGAAACCAAGAATAATTATATAATAAAATAGTATTTTCACAACTTTCATAAAGAGGTCTTCTATTCCCTTATAAAAAGCCCTCACTTCTAACCAATTCCTCACACCTCTCAAGAGCATTGACTGGTCCAAACCCTTCCCAATTAATCACCAAGCATCCCTATCATATCCTAGAAGCATTACCATAGGGATAATCCAATTCAAGAGATTTTTTTGGTTCAAACCAAAGGGAGTTCCCAGATATAAAAGTAACGTCTTCTCTTAAGTTCTATTGTTTTATTGTAATTCATAAACCACCTAAACTCTTTTTATTACTTTATATAATAAAAAACCAGTATCCTCAATAAATTAGGATGTAATTATGAATGTATTCTAAATAAACATACACACACCTCCATCTAATTGGTAAACAACATACTGTTTCTATGGATGGAAAACCAATGCCTCACAAAACGATGATTATTCATTTCTCTCAAAACAACTATCATGGTGGCCATTAAAATGGAACTGTATTTATATAATATATATATTATGTTTATTTTTTCATTATATTTTTTTATTTTCCCTTTATCTCATATATTTATGGTTTCCATTATGGGTAAACGCAACAATTTCGTTTGAGGAAGTGCAGACTACCACCCCCTCAAAGTGATATGACTCGTTCATACAATACGTGGTATATATAAAAGATGGAGTTAATGATATTATATATTATACAATAATGGAAATATAATATAAATATAAATCATTATTTTTTCATTCCATTAAATACAAAATAGAAATGAAAGTAGCGTTCATGCATAAATACGACTTACCGTCTCCATGAACGGTGCATTTCATTTCTTATCTCCTAATGTTATGTACTATTATAAATCCATATACATAATAAATATATTTGATATCTAAATCATTAATATCATACCAGATATAATGAATATTTTACCACATGAAAAACAACTAATTAGAAGATGTCCATTTTTGAGTCAAGTACTAAATATTGAAAAATGATAGTTATTATCCTAAATGATTACATAATGTTTATAAAATGGTAATAAGTTATATATGTTGAATAATAAAATTTAAAACAGTTATTAAACAATTATAAAATAACATTATTTTATTATTTAGTAGATTAATGAACAAACGGTGGAAGTCGGACATAAGGTAAGGTATTTCTTATCTCACATTTAATTCAGTTAGATTTCCATTGTTCGCCCCTTATTCATTGCATGTGGTGTATTGTGTAATGCCATTTTAAATATAATATCATGATTATAATTATATTCATGGTATTCGGTGATTAATTTGGTTGCTATTATCTTTTGGTCTTATGAAATCAATTGATTACAATGTGGTAATGGGTTTCATCTAACTTTTTATTCCGGTAAGATTCAGGAAATATCTACCACTATATCCATTTATGTAGTGTATTTACAGCCCATGATCTTACTATTTGTGTAATATACTTATATTTATGGGTATTTACATCTTCATTGCATGATCTTTCTTTTATGTGGTGTATGTTTCGTCTATTACCAAATCGGTAAGGGAACCATTCACCCTGCTTTTTTAAAAGACTTCTTTTTTTATATTTTTTAATATACATCTTATTATGTTAGGATATATTATTCTCTATAAATTTTGATGTAAATTTTATGTCCAGGTTATGATATACCCTTTTCTCTCTCATCAACTTCGTTTATGATTTTTAAAGTGTTGTTGTTATGATGTCATCTTTTAGTAAGGGAAATACTTATCCCAATTTCAATTCATTGGGTTAAACTTAAACTTCATGAATATGTCATCCTCTGAATGTGTGTGAATGACCTATGATTTTGTTACACTTAATATCCACTTATATTGGGTGTATTATTATTTGTCACACATAATTATGTTATTGATTTATCCTTAATCAATTGATACAATCTTTATAAGAGATTTCGTCTCAATTTACATTCCATTGAGACATTATTGTTGTTATGTGCCTATTCACTTATATATGTTGTATATACTGTCCGTTGGCATGTAATATCACAAATACCTTTTTTATCATGAAATTATAATGTTTTGACAAAATTTTATTCTTTAATTATTTTTATTCAAGTTTCCTTTATTTGGTTAAGAACTCTTAACTAAAATATCATTTTAACAATTTATTTTTATAAATCTGACTCATTAATGTCCATGTTTTAAAAATGGTTTTCAGGATTTATTTATATGTACATTAAAATTTAAAAATGTTAATTACTTTAAAATATTCAATGTTAGATGTTACACTTTGAAACCCAAATATTTTTATTAAATGTTTTTAATGGTTTTCAAAATGGTTTGAAAAACATTGACTCTGTCAATATCATGAGATGTTATAATGTGATTGAAATGGGGAAATGTTTTCCTTCCATTATATTTGTTGTGTGTGTTATGATTTTTATGATTTTATACCATTAAATGGACATTTGGATGGTGGTTACAAGATAAACCAAATGACGGGTGGCATCCTGATAAACCAGGATGTGTGGTAACATTATAACCTCCATTGTATTAGGTATGGAAGTCATCCATATAGATATTCTATCTAGTGATATGTGTGGAAGTTGATCATATTGTCATTCTATTTAATTATGTTTATGTATCTAGATACCTTTAAATGTTATGTGTTATTTATATGGGTTTTATGGTAATATTTTGCTTTCAAAAGGGGAAGTAATGATCTTTTGTTTTGTGAAGAGTATTTACTACTTCATAAAGGTGAAAAGTATTACGTATGATAATGTATTCGTGGTTTACTTACTATTTTAAAAAAGTAACATTCTTCCATGTTTGTGTATCCCATACTGAGGTTTTTATGATCTTCCCATGTTTTTGAAATATTTTTCACATGACATAAAGTGGAATAGGGTCAAATATGGGATCTAGAAAAAGTCATGCTGTATAAAACATGGAACTCGACATGACATGTATCTTTAAAGAGTTTTTATTTTATGAAAAACAATAATTACTGAGTATATGTTTCAAAATGTAATATTCAAGTGGTAATGTATATTTTATTACCTAATTATATAAATCTATAAACCTAATAGTATCCTCAATGAAAATTATTAACAAAATTCAAGAATATGAAATGATTAAGGCCGGGTTCTTATAATTGGTATCATAGCTTGGTTTAGATAACTTTAGGAGTTAGGATATTGTTAATTTATTATTGAAAAACTATTTTCTGTTATGATTGAAATGATATAACATTTAAATATTACCATATTGCATTGCCTAGGATATTTTTTGTGTTCATAATGGTTTTTCATAGAGAAACCATGACAGTTGTACTAGGAAGGCATACATAGGGAAATGACCTTCCAACCTGATATGGTTGGAATCATATTTGAATAGTTTGTTACAGTTATGTCTTAGTTGAGTTGGGTGATATGTTTTTGGTTGTGTTTATTGATGAAATTTTTGTTTATTATAAAAGTAAATAAGAGATAGAAAGTCATTTAATGGATATCTTTCAAACCATTAAAGAAATGAAAATTTATGGAAAATTATGCATGTGTGAGTTTCGGTTACAACAAATTTCTTTCTATGGTCATTTTGTTTCACAAAATGGCATTACAGTTGATCCGTCTAAAACAAAATTTCTTGAGGAATGGCCAATACCCAAAAATATAACTGATATCTATAGTTTTCATTGATAGGAAGGTTATTATCAGAGGATTGTTGTGATTTTTGAAGGTTATCAAGTCCAATGAATAAATTAAATCAAAAAGGTGTTATGTTTATATATAAAAAATAATGTGATGATTGTTTCCAAGAATTGAAAAGAATATTGGTGAATGCTTCTATTTTGGAATTTCCTTCTAGAAATGGTGAGTTTGTTATCTACAGTGATGCATTGTTGAAATTAATTGGTTGTATCCTAATGATGAATGATCAGGTAACTAGTTATGCTTCACGTTAGTTGAAACCTCATGAGTTAAATTATCCTACACATGATTTGGAATTAGCTACTATTATTTTTTATTTAAAATTTTGGAGGCCTCATTTTTATGATATAATGTGTGAAATTTATTCATATCAAAAAAGATTGAAATATATATTTACTCAGAATGAATTGACCATGAGATAGAGGTGATGGTTGGAATTAATCAAGGATTATGATTTCACGATCCTTTACCGTCTAGGAAAAGAAAATAATGTGGCTGATTCTATGAGTCGAAAATCTAATGCTACAATAACAATACATCGTTTAGATCATGATATTTTGGTTTTTGATTTGATGAAATTTGACATAGATGTTGTTCGTGTAAGAAGTTCATCTGTTTTGTTTCATGTGTAAGTGATATCATCTCCATCAGACAGAATTATGAAAGCACAGAAAGATCATTGTGAGTTGTAGACAAGGTAGAGTTGGTTCAAAAGGGTATGTTTCTAGAATTAAACATTGATAAGGATCATTTTTAAGGTTAGGGAATAGATTATGTATACCTTGTGATTCACAGTTGAAGAATGAGTTGTTATTTTATGCTCATAATTACCCATTTTCATTTCATCCTGGAAGAACTAAGATGTATAGAGATCTTTGAGAGTATTATTGGTGGGATTTAATGAAAAGATATATTAACGACTTTACTGTGAAGAATTTAACTTGTCAATAGGTTAATTGATAGTGGATGTTATCAAAAGGGATGCTTTATTCATTACCTGTGAAAGAGTCAAAATGGTAAAATATATCCACAGGCATCGATGTGGGATTACCAAAGACATCTCGTGTTAATAATTTAATCTGTTTTATTATAGACCAATTGACTAAATCATCTTATTTCCTTCATATTCGATATAATTTCTCTCTAGATCATTTTTCTCAGTTCTTGTTTAAGATATAGTCAGGTTGCATGGATTTACCCTCTCCACTGTATCTAGTCGTGATCCCACGTTTACTTATATCTTTTGGAAAGGCCTTCAGAAGTCTTTGGGAACTGAATTAAATATTAGTACAACTTTTCATCCAAAATCAGATGGGTAATCAGAATGAAAAATACAAACCATGGAAGATATGTTAAATGTGTGTTCAATGGATTATTAGGGAAGTTGGGGAAACCATCATTGTTTGGATGAATTTTCTTATAATAACAGTTTTCTTTGCAGTATACAAATAGCTCCATTTTAGGAATTATAAGGGAAGTGGGGTTGATCTCTGGATTCTTGGGATGAAGTAGTTGAAATGAAGCTGATGGGATCAAAATTTGTATAAGATATAGAAGAAAAAGTTTTGTTGATTTGGAAGAACATGAGAAAATTTCATAGTATGATGAAAATAAAAGAGGATAATCGGAGGAATGATATTTCTTTGGAGTAATGTTATCATGTAATTCTAAATGTTATACATGGAAAAGTGTGATACATTTTGGTAAGAAGGTAAAGTTGAGTCTAAGGTTCATTAGAAATTATAAAATCCAGGAGAATATTGGATTAGTAGCGTAAAGAGTGTCTTTACCACAATGATTATCCAAGATACACAATGTTTTTCAGGTTTCTATGTTGAGAATGTATATGCCAGATCCATCTCATGTTTTGAGCCCATATGCTGTTTAGTTGGAAGAGAATATCTCTTATGAGGAAAAACCGGTCCAGATTCCTGACTGAAGAGAAAATGTGTTAGGGAATGAGGTAATTCATCAGGTAATGGTTTTTAGGAAAAACATATGGTTGAAGAGGCAATGTATGAGTTTGAAAATGATATGAAGGACTAATATCCCCACTTATTTGATAAGTGAATAAAATTGTGACGACACAATTCACAAAAGGGGGGAATTATGTAACATCCAGAGGGAATAAAGAATAATCCATTTTCATAAATATTAATTTATTTTAATTAAATATTTATTATATTTTAAAGGGGACGCTATGTTCGATGGAATACCAAATACGCAACAACAGGTTTCATTGAAACCATACGTTGCACACTATTAAATTAATAATATTATTTTAAATGGTAGTTAATTCCTTTCCATTTTATGTGTAGAAATGAATAACACTAACTATAATATGATTATATATGTTTGGTAAATGTATTTACATTTATCCAATAAAATTTAGAGGCCTAAAATGGGAATGAATTTAATTTCAAGAATAATTTACATTAAAAGGATCATTTATCACCTTTTAATAGAGAAACAACATTAAATTTGGTATTGTACACTTTTATATGTTCTGTTGTTGAAAATAAAATTCTTTTTTTGAATTAGGACATCAAAAAAATTTTGGGTATATTTTTGGTATTTTTCTGATAAATTTCATTTTGTAATGAATAGTAAAAAATACTGTATTTTAATTCATCTATGCATTTTAATATAATTTTTATATATGGTAAGATTATATTTTTAATTGGTTTTAAAGTGTAAATAGAATATATTTTTACAATTTAATCAAATTTTGGTCATTGTAAGAAAATTCACTTTGAAATTGGACATAATCCACTATCAATATTTTGATAGTTATTATTTCATAAAAACACACATTTTTCTTTTAACAATGGGAATTAATTTTAAATTAATTAATGAGACCTATATTTATTGAATTTGGAAAAATAGAATTTTTTTTGTATTTAGAAAGTCAGATACAACATTTGATGAATTTTTTGTATTTTTCTGAAAAGCATCAATTTTTTATGAATAGTGAAACACTGAGTAGTTGTTAAAAAGAGGAATTTTAAATTAAAATTTCATTTTAATGACTCTTTTAATTGAATTTAGAAATTATGACATACATTGTTTTTATTCATGAGTAAAATGTGGTTCAATAAGTTGAAAATAAATTTTGGTGAATTGTAACTTTTTTAATTTTATTTAGCGATGTTAAAGTTAAATTGTGTAATTTAAGGTAAAAATTATACTATAATAATAAAAAAATTACCTTAACACTTGTACTAAACTTATAATATGATTAATTTTTGACAATGAAAATCCATGGGTGGGACCTTCATACTTTTAAAGCCACATGGGTAAGATAATGATATTAATAACTCTTTTAAAGTAAAAATAAAAATATCATAAATATGTATTATTTTTCTAATTAAATTTTTATCTGGGGATATATAAATTATATATTTGACTATAAATATTAATTATAAATCTAAAATTATTTCTTAAATCATGGTATTTTTTTTATACGTCAAATAAATTAAATTATTTATTCAACAATAATGATGCAATGTTTACGTCATTAATAAATGATTTAAATAAATAATATTATAAAGAAAAAAAGAATATCCAAAACATATCCAATTATTATTGGATGATTTTATTTCGACCAATTTTCATCTTATATTCGACTTTAATTTGTTTTGGACCTTTATAAATAGAAAATCATTATATAATAAAATAATATTTTCACATATTCATAAAGAGACCCTCCTCCCCCTTATATAATTCCATCACTTCTAACCAATTACTCAAATCTCTAAATCCACATGGATCGACCACCCTCTTCCCAATTAAGCTCCCTACATCCCTATCCTCTTACTATAAGCCTTATCTTACGCATAAGGTGCATTAAAAGGTCCATTTGGTTCAAACCAAAGGGAGTTACCCGATTTAAAGGTATAATCTTTTCTTAAGTTCTTTTGATTTTTTTTCTCCAACCCCCTAAACTCTTTTTATTACATTATTTTATAACAAAAAAAGTAATCTCAATATACTGTAATTTTTTTATGAGAAGTATTTGAACAACACTTTCACACACCTCCATCTAATGGGTAAAGAACATACTGTTTTTGTGGATGGAAATAAAACGCCACACAAAACGATGATTGTTCAATTATCTCCTACTGTCTCTCATAGTGTCCATTAAGATGTAACATTATATATATATGATAAATATTATGTTTATTATTTTCTGTATACTTATGTATTTTTCTTTTATATCATACATTAAAAGTTTCCATTATTGGTAAACACGAAAATTTAATTTGAGGAATTTTACACTACCGCCACCTCAAGATGATATGACTCGTTTATACAATAAATAGTATATATATAGGATGTAATTAATGATATTATATAATATAACATACAGGAATAAAAATATACCTATGTATCATTATGTTTTCATTTGATTAAATATGATATTTAAATGAAAGTAGCAATAATGAGTACGTACGCCATACCGTCTCCATGAATGGTGTTTTTTATTTTTTATCTCCAAATGTTATGTATTGTTATAAATACATACATATAAAAACTATATATGAAATATATGATATCAAAATCATTAATATCATTCTGGATATAATGAACTTTTGACCACATGAAAACATGTAATTATAATAAGTCCAATTTTGACTCAAGTACCAAATATTGATTAAACAACTGTTATTAACATAAATTATTAAAAAATGTTTATAACATGGTAATAAGTGATATAAATGGTATAATAAACTTTAAATTTTTTCTTATTAAATTACAAATTAATTTTATTTTATTATTTAGGAGATTAAAGAAGAAATGGGTGAAGTAAGACAACAGTTAAGGGATTTCTTATCTCACTTTTAACTCCGTGATATTTCCATTGTTCTCCACATATTCATTGCATGTAGTGTATTATATACTGCCATTTGCTATATAATATCTCTATTCTCATTATATTCTTTGAATTATATGATTAATTTGGTTCTTATTAACTTTTGGTCATATGATTCAATTGATTACAACGTGTTAAAGGGTTCCTTCTCACTTTTTATTCCTGTGAGATTTTGGCTATATTTTCAACTATTTCCTTTTGATTGGTGAATTTACTTCCCATGATTTTACTCTTTGTGTAATATAAATTAATTTATTGGTATTTAAATCTTCATTTTATGAACCTTCTTTCATGTGGTGTATGTATCGTACGTTACCAAATCAGGAAGGGAACATTTCACCCACCTTTTTTAAAACACTTCCTTTTTGTTATGTCTTTTAATATACATCTTATTATATAGGGATATATTATTCTATATCCTTATTTATGTAAATTTTATTTCCATGTGATTATATACCTTTTTCTCTCTCATCATCTCAGTTTCTAAATTTTAATATTACGCCGTTAGGCTGTCGAAATTTTTAAGGTAACATCATAACCCAATTTCAATTCTTTGTGTTAAACTTATACTTCTTGAATATTTCATCCTATTAAAATGTGTGAGTGACCTATAACTGTTTTACACATCATATCCAAATATATTTGTTTTATTCTTATTTGTCACACATATTTTTGTAATTGATTTATCATTAATCAAAGGATATTGTTTTTATATGGAATTTCATCTCAATTTATATTCTATCAGGACTTCATTGTTGTTATTCTCCAATTCTCTTTTATATGGTGTATAAACTATCTGCTAGAATATTATATCATGAATACCTTTATTCTGATGATATTATAATGTTTTGATTAAATGTTATTCCTCAATTATTTGTATTCATTTATCTCCAATTTGGTTAAGAACTACATACCTAAAATATCGTTTTAAAGATTTATTCTTATAAATATTTCTCATTAATTTCCATGTTTTAAAAAGGATTAAAGGATTTAGTTGTATGGATATTACTGTTTTAAACCTTAAATTACTTTAAAGTCTTCAATTTTATATGGGACACTTTGATTCAAAAATCTATTTATTTGATGTTTTAAATGATTTGAAAAATCATTTATTATATTAATATCTTGAAATGATGTATGGTGATTGAAATGTGGAAATGTTTTCTCTCCATTATATTTTTTGTATGTGTTATGATTTTATACTAGTACTTGGACATTTGATGGTTTGTTATGTGATAAACCAAATGATGGTTGGTGCCTTGATAAACCAGGATGGGTGGATACGTTATAACCTCCAATGCATTGGGTATGGAAGTCGGACGTATGGCTATTCCATTTAGTTTTATTTGTGGAAGTCAAACGTATGGTTATTCCATTTAAGTATGTTTATTTCCCAAGTTACCATTATAAGTTATGTCTTCTTTATATGGGTTTTTTGTTAATCTTTTGGTTACTAAAGGGTAATAAGTGATATCTTATTATTTAAATAGTATTTAGTACTTCATTAACGGGAAAATTATTAAATATGATAAAGTATTTACGGTTTACTTGTTGTATTGAAAAAATAATTGTTTTTCTTATTTTTATATCCTATACTAAGCTTTTTTATGCTCATCCCATGTTTTTGAAATGTTTTTCATCGGACTTATAGTGGAATAGGGTCAATAATGGATTCAGGGAAAAGTCATACTATATAAAACATGGAACTAGACATGAATCTTTTGTTAAAGAGTTTTTATTTTATGAAAAAATAGATATTGGGTAGCTGTGTCTACATGTAATATTCAATTTGTTATGTATTTGTTATTACCTAATTCTATAATGCTCTAAACCGGAAAGAATTTTCAATTTGAATTATTAACTAAATTCTAGAATATGAAATGTTTAAGGTCGGATCCTTATATTCATGGAGTTAAATGTGGAACAGGACCCGGTCATTCATATATAGAGAACAGAGAGTTGAGGCATGATCTAGTGGCTTCAAAAAACTATTCATATACCTACCATCATGGTAGTGTTTTCTTTAGATGGGCTTCAGGACCATGTGTTACTGACTCTTTCATTTTGTTGAACATATATTCTATCCCAGTTTTACATTACTTAACTTTACATTCCTTTTGTACTCTTTTGGGTGGGATATATTTTTATTCATGCATTTGATTACTCAGTGTTTTCACATTTCATCATTTTAGGCTTGGAGATGTATGTGTTTCTATTTAAAGGTACATATGAAATGCCTCTAATTTTTTGGATATTCTTACTCGGTGCTAGTCACATTCTCCTAGCTTATTGTATGTGGGATTGTGGATTTTTGTATAATGGACCATCTTGGATGAGTCGTGAATGAGTGGTATCAAATTGGATTGGTAATACATTAGGAACGATAGTATATGTGTTTTTTTTGGGGAAACTGCGTTACATTTTTTGAGTATGGATTTTTTGCAAGGGACGTTATTGTTTTTTAGGCTGTCAACATATCCATACACCATGTATCTGGACACCTTAATTTTGAAATTGAACATCCAAAAAAATAGTTGTTGGTAATAAAGATACATGCATATTAAAAGAATGTGTTGTTTTTTCAATTTACTATTTCTGCCATCTCACTAGGTATACTCATTTAATCATCACACATCTTTTTTTTAAAGGATATATTCACAATTCCATGCAGTGAGGTTTTTACATCATGATCATGTGTTCTGACATTATGTTTGAAGAGGCATCCCTGAGGGGATCCAATCACATATATGTTTCTATTCAAGATGGACAGTAGGTGGTGCTTTCTCTTATTGAGTATTTTATAGAATCACCTCTTATAGTTCAGTTCGATGTAGACTTCCATAATAATATTTGTATTTATCTTTTGGAACTCGGTGATGAATCTAAAGATTTGAATGCTTGTCATAGGATTTGGAGGCAGTGATCAATAGGTAAGCTGGGTCTGCACGATATACTGATAATACATGCACGACATAAGCTACAGAATATGAGGATTCATCGAATATTTGAAGAGAATTATCATTCCTTGACCATGAGGAATTTTGATTATTATCATGGGGAATGTAAATTTTTCATGAGATTGTCCCACTATTTGGGATATATTCATAGATGTGTTTAATGAACTTCCAAGGAAGAGGTTGTGGTAGGAGTAGATAGATCCTTCAATAGATGGACTTGGAAGTGGATCTAGGGAAGAAGTAGGTGGTGGCCAACATTTTTTCTGTGTTACCACCACCCACTCTAGGAGGTCCATACCATAATCATGGAGATGTAGAACAAGGTTATAGAAATCAAGAAGCATTCGAGGCTGATGACCATGAGACTACAAGAATGAATCTCGGTATAAGGTATATCATTCTAATTTAGCTATATTATTGATAAAAACAAGTTATTGTAATTAAATTATTGATGCTTTTCTTGATTGATAAATATAGATTCTTGTTAAATCGTTTACATGAACCATATGTTTAAATATTCCAACTATAGGATATATTATTATAACTAACTAATTCCCACTGTGTGACATGACTCTTGAAGAAGAGAGTTTCAGTTGGGATCTCCTAGTATTAGTGTCAATGACTTACAATTTCAATATCGGTATAAACTCGTATCGAGAGTTCATGAACCAAAAGATTGTTTTATGTAAAGGGTGTGGTTATCTATAGTTTTGGAACTGGATTTCCCTTTATCTGTTAAGGGTAAATACTTCCTGCATATTATGGACTCGTGAATAAGAGGGTGCAAAAAATTTCTTATTAGTGGAATATCACATCCCTTAGTGAAGTGGATTTAATGAGTCTTCATTTTCTTGAAATAATGGTGGATTTTATGTACGTCTTCCATGAATATGTTCCAGGTTCACCTATATACCATGTGTAATATTTCTTCATTGATTAACCATCTATGATGATACAGACATCAAAATCATCATAGCATATTGTTATCATAGAGCTTCATGTTCTAAAGTTGCATTTGTAGGACATCTAGTGGAAGGGCATCATGAAACATAGGGTTCCACCCATGAAATCCATAAGAGGTATTCATTTATAATGCACATATCATCATATAGACATTAGTTACAATGGATCCAATGATGTTTGAAGAAGTGTTTTATTAGTTATCCAATCATAAGGTTCCCAGAGGAGGGTGTCAAGTACATAGTGTGTTGTGATCCATCAGTAACTGGAAATGGTTGAGTTCTGATGAAAAAGCAATGACTTTTTTCCTATTTTTGACACTAATTGAAATAAAATTAGAAGAACTAATATACTCCTGACCATGTTTTGGAAGTTGTAGTCAGTGAGTTTAAGATGTGGTGACTCTACCTGATGAGATATTAGTTTATCATCTACATCAACGACGAGAGTATATATTATATCTTCTCTCATATGGATTGGAATATGAGATAGAGGTGATGTATAGTGTTCTTAGAACACAATGATTTGGTGATATTATATACACATGGTAAAGGGAAGATGGTAGAAGACACTCTTAGTAAGAGATATAGCTTAATTTCGGTGAATAAAACATCGATGTTGTTTAACCCATTAAAGATAACCTTTATTGATGGACATGAAGCATATTTTATTTGGTCATTTATTTTCAGCCCTCCACTCTATCTAAGAGTAATGGGGGTACAACCAAAAGATATTCTCATTCAGGCTCTACATGCTCAACCGTCCATAGCTTCTTCCCTTGATGGATATTCAAAAGCTGGGGTGCTATATGTTATTTTCAGAGTGTACATGATGATGCCAGTTGAGTTGAAAAAGTAAGTTCATAGGGTGTTTCATGAATCCCATTTTGTGGAACATCCAAATATTGAAATGATTTACCAGAACCTGTGATATTAGTTAGAAGGCCATGGATGAGGAAGGAAGTTGCATATTTTGGTTCTAAATGCCTTTCGTGTTGGAAAATAAAGGTGTATCATCATGTTTGATCCAGTTTCACTCATCCCATTGAGGTTATATACTTAAAATGTTATTGAATAACAATGTAATTCATGAAGTGTTTTAATTGTGCTTGTAGGGGGAAATAATCCATCGGTGTGATCATTTTCTGAATAAAAAATTTATCCCACATCCTACCTATTCTGGATAATATATCAGTAAAGACCATGGGACATCTATTCATGCAGGGGATAATTCAAAATAATGGTGTTTCATCAAAAAATAAATTCATGTCTTCATCCTCACTTCACATCCCGATTGCGGAAGGGAATATAAGTGGCGGTTGGGACTCAGTTACCCATCAGTACAACATTTAATCCACCAAAGGATTCCCATACGTAGTGGACCATTCATGTTTTGGAGGACATTATTCTGACGTACATGTAATGTTTTGTCTGTAACTGGGAGGATAACCTACCACTAGTGTATTTTGTGTAAACCAATAGATATCCATGTAGCATTAATTCCACACTATTTGTGGCTATGTATAGGTTACTATGTAGGTCAAAACCTTGTTAAACTAATCATGGAGTGTCGGTGCACATGGGATTAATGTTGTTAAATGCAAATTCAGGTAAGGTGCATGTCATCCAGGAGCAGATGAGCATTTCACATAGCCGTCATAAATCTTATTTTGATATCAAACATTGGCCATTGGAATTCTATTAAGGAGACCATGTTCTCTGTCAGGTCTCTCCATGATACGAGAAATGAAGATTCTGTTGGGACAATAATCTATCTATGTGGTTAATATTCCCATTACTGATATAAAATAGACTTTACGGGGTGTCTTACATATTGGATCTACCCCCACGACTGGACCGAGTATACGACGTCTTCCACACGTCTCAAATGGTGAGATATGTGGTTGATTGATCACACGTCATTGATACGGGGCATTTTTATTGAACTCATTGGAAGTCATGGATCATAAAAAGTGTATCCTTCATGGGTATTATAATAATATGGTGCACATTCAGTAGTGTCAGATGAATCAATAGGGGATCGCATGGGGTAAGAAGGTTGTTTTTTGCATAGTACCCTCATTTTGTTGTGTATAACATTGTGTGGGCTTTTGGAGATGTAAATAGCTAAGGTGTAGGTAATGTAATGACTCATGTTTTACTAATTTTATTTATAGAAATATATATAAGATAATTCTAAGACCAGGTGATGAGACAACACGTGATTCCAATGCACGGTGTTCACAGAAGAACTCATTGAAAAATGTAATGCATTAATAGCACGCACATGAAAATATTCATAAAAATTGAAATATATATAAATCGGGTTCTTGAATCTAAAATACAATTATGTCATCATAATTAGATTAGTATAATTACAAAAGTAATTACTTATCATTAGTAAGCATGGGTGTTATGTGGAAAACCCAAAAAATGACATAACTGTAAATAATATAAAAATAATTATATTATTTTACAAATCATAATAACTACTAAATGGTAACTCAGATTAACAATCTAGGATCACAATAGATTTCATAATGGGGTGTATTCCATTGGCAAGGAAACACATAATCTGGATCATGCCGGCTATGAAAGTGAGTTATTGGACGTAAATATCATTAAAATTTATTAATAAAAACATTTTAGTCTTGATGAAATGAATCATTTTCCTTTAATAGTCAATTTTATGGAAACCATGTTCATGGAAGAAACCTAGAAATCTTTTTATGCTAGAAAATGGATTTCTCTATATGAACAATGGATGATCTTGTATTGATGATCATCGACAAACCACTTATTTGAAGGATCTTATCCCATGACAATGATGAGGTTAATGTTTTTAATCAGCAACCAAATAAAATCAAGTTAGGGTGTTTTGGATTTGATACCTTTTCACCTATTCATTATATCCATAAAAAATGTAGAATATTCGAAAATATATTGGCCCATAGATCCTTAGTTTTTGGGGGATGAGTTTTACTTTTGCAGGGTTTTGATGGGAGAATGATCTTGTGATTATTCATTGGATTTCAGTTGATCTTTTAACAGAAACAAACCATGACCGACACAAACAAAGATCATGTTCCATTCCTCTTTGTTGATTGATATATTTATCACCTCATTCTTCATTCATCATGTGAATTCATTTTATGGTCTATAACACAATAATTTTTGATCGATCAATCATTCTGAACTCAACAATTGGATCAAAAATCTGATATCACGTATCTATGATCAGTATGGAATGGTAAAGGTGTGACGCTGACACTGACATACATATCAAAACGGTTTGGCTGATATCACTGTTCAAGTGAATTTTATTTATAATATTCAATGATATAGATTGGATCGACATAAATTAATGAATGTGACCCAAATATCACAAATTTTCTTTCATTATGAAAAAATGCATCACCATAGGTGAACTGGTTACCTGTTGAAGGGGACACCGGTATGTTGACACAAAAACCTGGGGGAGGTGGTGGCCAATGGTGTCATGTAGTGGTGACCACATGAAGATACATGTGAGGATGGATAGCTATCAAATACGACCTTTGGAGGAGTAACATTGTCCTGTTGGACTATGTGGGAGCCTATCGCCTATGTTGTGTCCTGTGCATGGACAGAGGATGAGGGGATGGGAGCCTCATACCTAAAAATGGCCTACATGGAGACAAAAATGAAAATTGGCTAAAAGGGATATTGGGATGTGGTGGTCATATATATTTAACATGGTGGAACCATCATTACCATGTAGAGGCATACAATCTGGCAGACTGTGTGCGGTGTGATAAAATTGGACCATGTGTGAGAGCCGAATCTGGTGTGATGGGTCACTCTGGTGGTCCAACGAGTCAGTATGGTCCAGTCTAGACTGGGCCGAGTCAGGTCATCTAAACTATGTTGGGTCATGTGGGATGGACTAGGTTGGTTCGGATGGTCAGTTGGGCGATGTCCAAGGGGTCGTGTCGGACCGGACCTACCCCGGGTCAGACTTTTCACTAAATTAGTCATAACATAAAAATGAAATTTCTCTTTTATGATCCATATAGGGAGTTGGGACCCATTTTATGAGGCTTTAATTTTAGTTTTAGGTGTTGGTTTTTTGATCAATCAGAAAAGGATGAGAGTGTACCCTTTGTATTTTCCTATAAGGATTCAATGTAGTATTTTATTCCCATCATAAATAATGACATGTATTCTGACATGGTCTATCTCAGCACAACATACACATTTGACTTAGTGGGATGTGGGATGTATTGCATCGAGAGGCATGGTCAGACCTTAGTTTACTTCTTCATAACATATATATTGGCTTTACACATGGTGTGACCAATATTTACATGGAAACTTATCTGATATACAGGATGATGTTTCCTGTAGAAGTAGGAGTCCCCGCAGTGAGCCCTAGGTGCAGAGAACCCCACATTTGTGTAATGATATCATATTCATTATAATCTAAATGAATATACCTGACATATTTGCATTGTGGTCTTTTCAATGGATGATGTTAAGGTGTGAAATGATGACTACATCACTTGGGGCTGCCTGACTTTCCTCCATTGTATGTGTTACAGAATGTCCATATGTTATCGACACTCTGTGTGTTACCAACACTCTGTGTATTATCGAAACTCAATAACTTAGGTACATTGAATATATTATGGAAACTGAATATCCAATAGATACACTAGTTCTCTTCTAGGTACTACTACTAGACCTATGCTACGTTCATCTATTAAATAGATCGATGATTGAGATCTCCTAGAATGAGCATGCAATGAGCGGAACTATGTAGCCAGAAGTGAATGAGAAATTTAGTATTGGAATTCATTATCATTATACTTAGATGTTCTTTTTATATTTTTTGTAGACATATTCCAGTGTTTAGCTGACTATATCTACCTAGAGATGATTCTACTGGTGTATTTTACATTATGTTTGGGGGTTTCCTACTAGGTATTGTTTCACACACCTATGCACGGGAGTTTACTAGATGTTTCATGTCTTGTTCAGACCATCAATGTCATGATGATGTCTAAGGTGGACCAGGACTAGTTAGAGCTTATATAGAGATATGATAGTCGAGGTTTTGTCATATGGATTAAGACAAATATTATTGTACCTACTCCTAATGAATGGCGTTATACAGACAAGCTTCATGTTCTAGTGCTATAGTGTCTTTCTTTTTAGTGGCATTATATTACATAATAATTTTACATTAATGCACTTTATATTCCTACTTTACTCTGTTTCTTGGGATATATTGGTATAGATGCATTTTTTTACTATGTTTTTTTACTTATCAGTATTTTGGGATACGAGTTGTGTGCATCTGTACAATTACATAGGAAAATGCCTCCAATTTGTGGGATATGACTACTCAGTAATAGTAACCATCCCATGGTCCATTGGATGCAGGATTATGGTAGTAACAACATTGGAACCTCTAGCATGGTTAATGAAAATGTGTATAAAATATTTATTAATTGAAAATATATTTAATTCAAATGTTATTCAGACATATAATAATGACACCTAATTTTCTTGGTTCATGATCATGAATTATAATAAACGTTAATATAAATGCTAGAAGAATAATATTATTATTATTCCATTTACAACATTCCATATTACCTTATTATTATTATTATTTTTTGCATGGATTTTTATAAGGTATATTAAATTATTTTTGTGTGGATTTTCAACATTATAATATTTTAACCTGAAATTTATTATTTTAAATAGATTGTTATGTCATCTATGTATGATAATTGAGAAACAAAAATAGAATTCAACAAAGTATTTCTATCATTATTCCTCCATCTATCATCTTCATAACAATGAGATTAAATCCTCTATTCCATACGAAACAAAGTTATCTAGATAAAAAATAGAATACAATAGATACACAAAAAATAACCTGACATTGCATTGGTGTTGTTTAGATTTTAATATAGAATGTTTGGATCACCTATAGAGGGAATATATAATGGCATATTTCCTATGGAATTAATGTAATATGATTATTTGTTTTAGATTATTATCATAATCAATGCATAATTATTTTTATATGAAGTAACATTATTTATATTTCAATTAAAAAATTATAAGACTAAAGAGAAAGGTTCCTCTCTATGTTCCAGAATTCCATCTATAAATATCCAATTGTAAAAACATTATTCAACATTGAATTAATTTCATTTAAAATATGCGACTCATCCATCAAATCAATAATAAAATTTATGGTTTTACATCAATCTAGGAACATCCTCTATTACAAGAATCAATAAATTCCTTTAGTGTTACATTTTTTATAGACATTGGACTTATTTCATCATTAAGGAATTATTGACGTCATTTTTCATGGTGTTGTTTTAACCATATGAAATTATTATTTTTCATTATTTTCATATAAAAATCTATATGGACATTTCTCAGTATTTGATATATCAATTGACATGTATTTTCTATAGATGTAGTTCAACAAACGTTCTCTAATCATTATACTAGAAAACCAACCCACAACAATATTTTCTATATAAATTTCAAAAAAAATTATTTATAATTATTTAAAGAATTTGTATACAGAATGTGTTTTATTTTTAATGCTAAAAATTTTTAATGAGAAGATTTATTGTATATACATGGGTAAAAAATAGAAAACTATATATTCCTGTAAAATTTATAAATATTATATAACTGGTGAATTTACCATAAATAATAGTTTATTTGGAAATATAGGTCGAAGACATTGTTTTATGGTGAATATTATGCCACAAATGGGTACTTCATTGATATTAAGATAATTCCTATTGTATTAGTGATATAGAAGGATGAAAACACTAAAATTGTGATAAGAAATTGAATTTTGGGAGAATATGATCCATAGTGGGAAAATATTCATCGATTTATGAACTGCCTTGTTTTGTGTTTAGTATGAAGGATGGTAAATATGGAAATATTTGAATCATCACTATAATATTGAGTAACATGCAGTAGGTTGAATGAAAGATGATATGATATTTCAGACTTGTCAAATCTGGATTTGATGCGAAATTAAACTCCTCTTTCCCAAGTGTGTTATGAATACAAAAAAAATTGTGTGGAATACATTCTTTTAAAATAAATTATTTGATGAAGTAAGACATGTTTCATAATCATATTCCATAAATTCATCCCCAATTTCTAGTTGGAAATTGAGATGATGATCATCCACCCCCCCCCCCACACCACACCCTACCCCACATTAATATATTAATATAATAATATTATTTACATTGTGGAAAAATATTCCATCAAAAACATTAATCATTAGATTAAATTTTATAAAAATTATTCGATAATATAATCCTGACATCAGGGAGAAAATTTATGTCCAATATGTAATTTGTAATTTTGAACTATTACATGGGCGCTAAGACGCCATATTTTGCCATCATGTGGAGCCTACAAAAAATGTAGATTTTCACTGAGGATTCTGATTTTGATAAATTTAAAACTAAATATCATTGTTTTGAATATATCTCATAACCCAAATATCATGTAAAATGGATTTTATTTGTGAATTGTTTTCAGTATTTGAAAATAATGGACAACGTTATATTTTTGAAACCTATAAAAATAATATACACATTTTTCGTTAAATTTATAACCCTAATTATGTTATTTTTTTCTAGTTTTATATTATGATCATAAATATTTAACATGTTATTATTTATAATAATTACATTTTTTTGTTAATCATACTAATTAATTAATTATCATAACTAATTACTTTGAAATTATATATATTATATTTGTAAATAAATTATTAAATAAATTATTTTTTCAGATTATTAATTATATTATTAATTATAATTTATATTAATTATATTAAATATATTATTATTCATTAGGAAAATTACTAATTTTTTAAACATAATTACATTATTAACAATATTTTAATTTATTTAACAATTTATTTATGTAGTAATTATATTATTACTAATTAATAATGTCAATTGATTTTTTATTGTTAATAATTGGTTGATTTATTACTAATAATGTCAATTGTATTATTTATTATAAATTAGTCTCCAAAATCATGGATCATGAATTTTATAATTATTATTTTTTAATTACAATAATCATTTTACCAGTAATTAATTTGATTACATGTTAGTGATTATATTTTCAAAAATTATCATTTTTTCAGCTTTTGAACAGAATCCTATGATAATCCATCTATAGTTCACTATTTTGATAGCAAATTCCATTATTGTTTGAGTGCACTATGCCCAGAGTCGAGAATGCATTTAGTGAAGTAAAATGGTAAAACATCCCCCCTATGTGTTTTCCTGAACTATCAATGATATTACATTAATGAACATGTAAATACTAGGCCCATGGTCCTTTGTAAGTTCAATTTGTAGTGATAATTAAATGTTCATTTATTATCACATTTTTAGTGCTCAAAAAAGTGGTCGGCAATAGGGTTATGGAAACTTTTATTTCCTAGTATGCATCTTTGATGGTAAGAATGGATCAACGAGGTGAAGAGATAAATTCTGGTGTGGGGAACACACACCCTTCCCTAAACAACTTTTTATATTTATTTTTCAAATTTTATGTTATTATGTATATAATTTAGTATATATATATAATATTTTCATTTTCAAAAACATTTATGTTCATTGTATGATTTCAGATCAATATTATACATTGGGACCCTAACATAGAGGTGAAAAATTTAAGACCAAATTATAAAAAGTAATTCAGAACTATTTCATGGTCCATGAGATGAAATGTGGTGCCTTTAAGTGGAACATATGATAAAAATGTATGTTTTTGATTTTGACAAATAATTTTTTTAAATTAACCAATTTTCATCCACGATCTCAATGAATATAATTTAAAGAATAATGGAGTTCATATATGAATTTCTTGTACTATTTTAATATATTAGATGTCAAAAAAAATCATGTTGCAAGCCACATAATTTCAAAATACACTTATTTTGAATATGATTAACCTAATAATGTTATTTCCTATTAATTCAATTATTATTTATCAATTATATTATATTCCATTAATGAAAATATTTATTAATTTATTAATTTATTATACTAATTAATTAATTACAGTATATTATTATATTGTTATTGTAATATTTATATTATTAATTTTTTTATATAATAATTATATTATTAATTATAAATTTTATAAATTATATTATTCACTACAAAAGTGACTCTGTATTAAATATTAAATAAATTATTTAATATATTACTAATTATTTATTATATTACTAAATATTAATTAAATTATTAGTTATTAAACATAATTATATTTTTTTTTGATATTTTCTTTATTTATTTAAAATTATTTTGTTTAGAAAAATTAATTAAAAATTATCCACAAAAAACAGGATTCATGACTTTTATGATTATAAATTATTAATTACACTAATTGTGTTATTATTTTTTTATTATATTATAAGTTATTAATTATATTATTATTATTATTATTTTTAATGGAAACAAAACCCAAAAAATGTGTGTATATTTTTTTCATCACATCATAACTCATTATATTATATGTTTAGTAGTCCTCATGTCTTAAATGCCCCATTAAAATTTGACCAAGTATAACCTCCCCTCCCCTTGCAACCCTTCACTGTTTGGGGTGCTAAATCTACAATTAAAGGCATAACTGAATGATTGTCAGGGATATTCTAAAGAAATGATTACTATATGCCCCCATTTAGCAATCATTTTGTACGATGTTGTCAGCCATTATTGTGTTACTACACTTGATTATTATAAGGACTCCATTATTATAGCACATTAAGTATCTAAGGAGAAAGGAATGGAATGTAGAGTATGCCATATTCTACAGCAGAACTAATGGTAGGATTCAAAATTGAAGGATTTCAATTCACCCCTATTAATGATGTTTTAATTCATGAATTAGTGGATGAAAGGTATGTTGATTTAAAATATTGTCAATTTGAGGGTGCGAGTGTAGTGGAAATAGTAGTTCATCACCTGTTATGGAATGTGATGATGCCGGTTACTACGGGTCACAAAGGAAATATGTAAATATATTGTATTTATTGAAAAAAACCAAACTCAAAGAGGGATTGTAACTCAAAAATTACTCTTGATAAGAATAAGGTTGTAGAAATTCATCTAGTTGCATCTTCCCCCAACTCATAGGATGAATCCAAAAGGAGTTTTCATTGAGAGTTTTTATATAGTAAATCTACTATTTTTATCAAATGGACATCAACACCCCTGACCTAATAGTATATTTCACAACATAATCATATCTTTGATTTTGGGTCAACTATAATAGCTAATACTTCTTGTAGATCCCTGATCTAAACTAGTATAGTGGATGATCATAATGTCCACACTAGTTGGGTATTTGATTTTTTCATGTCATGGGTGATATAAGAAAATTTTCACCAGTGATTATAGGAAAAGGTCCATTCTAAAGGAAGTCGATTTTCCTCCTCCTCGCAAATATTAATGTATGACCCATAATTAATTGATGCTACTACTATCCATTCTTGAAGAAGATTAGGGATATGTCTTAGGAAGGAAGGTGATCAAGGAAGTCCACCTGGTGAACTATGCATTTGATAGGTTGATATCATGATAAAAGTGGACTCAACGGGTTTTGATGTGTGTTCTGTTTCCTAATAGACATGAATTAAAGATAAAATAATTTATATGTATGATTTTTATGATGATCAAGTGATACTCTCAATGCCATGTGAATATGTATCCAATTCTACAAATATATGAATTTCAAAAATGTATACTTATAATCAGTTTCGATTTATATTCCCACCTCATGATCTAGAACACTTATTTGATTAAAATATGTGTATATGTTCCAAGTTAGAGTGATTGTAACACTAATAGAGGAGGAGGTAAAACAATTATAAATTTCTTCATCTATATTTCCATTCAATTGAAACATCCTTCACCAACTATTAAGTATTTTATTCCCTATAGAAATCAATTCAAAAACACTTCTACATGAAAATAAGTATTTACGATGTTCAATATTCCAATTGAATATATTTTTCGTTGGTATGGTATAGTGAAATTAGAATAAAATACAATCCAATAGAAAACTAATCATGTAAGATAATAAGCAAGATATGACCTTTAACTCATATAGCACATTATATACAATATAATCGTGTTTGTGCACCATCATATCAGAAATAGTTTAATACATTTTTTGTCTAAAAATGCATGTTACCTATGATTCTATTCAATTCAAAAAAATATATTCTTTTTAAAAAAAATGTTCACATTCATTCCTAGAATATTGTAAGAACTAACTAGTCATTGATAAGATAAATTCTTGCACAATTTTATCAATCTGATATCTCTGAGTATGATTATTCTCTGTACATTTCATCCCTGTATTATTTTCTCATATACAATTCTTAAAAGTGATATTTTATTCAGTACGATTCATCTATACCCGAAAATCCTGATACAAAAATACCAATCAAATTTTCCAACCTGATATGACGATTAGATGAATCTGATTGACACGTCGAGTATTATAGTCAACTGAGTCCAATAATCACTATGTATGGTGGCCATCTCAATAAAATGTTGTTATCTTGTATCTTCTCCTTTATCTTCTTAATCAAAACATCATCAATAAAAGATCAATAAAAAACCTATTTCATCACACTAAAAACACAAATTATCTCTATTTACTGTTTTGAATAGTACTTAAATCATTAGAAAGGTAAATTTTATTATTCACCTTGTATAGATGACCCATAATCGTTTTGGAGTGATTCCATAAATTCATTACCTCTCACACAAATTCACCCAAATCCCATTTCCCATAAAATATAATGTCTATTTATTACTATAAAAATTATTCAAGAATCTTCTCGATCACTCTACAGTCTTTATAACTTCTATATAAGTTTATCTTAATTACCAGTGTGAATTCAATTTCGGAGTCCGATTTTAAAGATATTTATTTCATTAAAAAATGATCTATACCAATTATTAAAATGAAATAAATAAAAATTGATATTTCAATTGTAGACTCCCCCTTGAAAAAACAATCACATCCCTTTCTTCAGCACTTATATTGAACCACATAATTGAATATGATGTAATTCATCTCTAATACGATGGCCCTTAAACCAATTGGTGAAACAACAATTTTGAAAATAAAAAGGTGTTCATCTATTTCTTCCTTCAATAACATGCTTTTATTCAAGATCATATTGAGTACATTTTTCATTATACCTTTTTTATGTACGATTTTCTTCAGTATAATAATTCTAGGAATGATTATCCTGGATATGATCATGGTGACAATGATCATTATGGGTATGACCATTCTGAGAGAAATATTTTCCCCACATCCTCAACAACGTCATCATTTTATCCATTTCGTCCAGATAATATCAAATTCAATACAGTTAGCATTATCTCTATATCCACTTACAGGTGGATATGAATAATCTGAGTATGTTTGGGAACACCCCTTTTTTCTGTTTTCATCCATCAAGCATTCATCATATGTTTAAAGAAAAAATTATTTATGTGAAATAAAAAACCTCAAATCATAATCACATTTATTAAAAAATAGTAATACTAACATTCATTCTCTATAAAAATAACACATTATTCATATTGAAATCAGAGTGAATCAAATGGCCATTTACATATAGTATTATTTCTTATATGTGTTTACGAACCTAAAATGATTCTGATCAGAATATTATAGATTCTTCTCATCATGATGAACTATCACGGCGAGTCCAATTCATTTAAAACACATTTCAATTAAATTTTCACCAATTTCCATGTGAGGTGACTTCCTTTCTTAAAAACAAATATGTGATAACAAAAGGCAACACATGAAAACAATAACCTTCATTATCTACATCTACATAAAATTCCCCCCTTTAGATTTTGTTTTCCATAATGATTCATAAATAATTGATCATTTTATCCCTATTTAATGGATTAAATATCAACACTAGTTAGACTATGTGAGCTATCTCACTGTAGGAAACAAATATAACAACAAACCAAGGAGGTTGTCGAAAATAATTGATTATAAAAACATCATCAACATTCTTTATCCTCTTATATTCCACATCTCTTCATTTATTCCTATAAAAATAAATAAATTGTATCTTATAACCACTCTACATAAATTATAGAATTTTTCATAGAGAAAAAATGATGAATTAAAATATTACACATTACTCCCTCCTTTTATGAGCATCAATTGGATAGATTTAATAAAAAAAATCAAAATTCTAACCTTTTAGAGCACTATCCAATGTAAATATTATAGCGGTGATAAAATCAGATACATCAGCCATGATGAGAAAGTGGTTTGTCAACCATGTTTATAATCAATCACAATATTTATTCCACTGGTATTGGTTTTGTGAAAATGTTGGTAATATGTTTTGATAATGGAAAATAATCCAAACTCAATTCATTTTTCTCCACATCCTCATTTAGGAAGTAAAATCTTAAAATAGTATATTTTTTAACAAGGGTGTTTACAAGATTCATAGTTATATTGACTGTACATTGAATGTAAAAACACATGTGTTAGGGTAACATCACTTAAACAAATAAATATTCTAATAGTGATTTCATCCACATAAGTTGAGTACTGACTTTTGTGGTTGCAACATACTCAGCTTCTTCTATACTGAGAGTTACTGAATTATGATTCATTTAATGACAACTATCACAATTATATTCAATTTAGTATAGTACACCATATGAGGTAGTTCTATTATTAATATTTTATGAAAAATCAGCATCTGAATACCAAAAAAATCAATATTATCTGAGATGTCATACATGATTCTGAATACTGTTGTTTAATTAATGTTTCTGAGGATTATTTTTTCATAATGTAAATTTTATTTTTCTGTATCACTCTATAAAATATGGAACATAAGGTAAATACAGAAAAAAAAAATTTGTTCATTTAGTGGATAATTAAAAATACATCCAATCAACTTCCAAAATTATTTAAGATCAACTACATTTCCTTCTCTATCATTAGAAAACTTCATTCCAATTGAAATTAATTTATAAATAGGTTTTGAGTATTTAATTATGAATATTTCGAGATGTTCCATATATACTTTTCATAAGTAATAAAAAATATTTTTTATTTTTTATGATTATTTACCTAAAAAATAATTTCATTTACCCATCATTAAGTTTTCTAAAAAAACATTTTCTCCGAAAATATTTTACAACATCTTTCAAATTTCTAAAAAATGTTAACATCATCAACATAAACAATTAAAATCAAGTTATACTGTTGATTTTATATGATGTGAGGATTTGTATCCACTCTTACATTCATGGAATTATTTCTCCATAAGCATGTATCCAATTTTACATAGCATCCCCTTGGATGTTTTGTAATTCCATAAAATGATTTCATTAATAAATACGGATTAAATTCTTCATTCCCAAGAAAAAATCCATAAGTTTGTTCAATGTAATATTCCTTATCATGATCAACATTCTGGAATGCGGATCTAATATTATTTTAAAATACCATTTAGACAAATTTTGAATCAATAACACGAAAAATTAAAAAAAAATCGCATATTTACACTATATAAAATAATTTATAGAAATTAACACCATAAATATTATAATAAACTTATTACAAAAATATTTATTCATTTCTTTTATCTTCACATTATTCATTTATCTTGTTTGAGAAAACCCACATTCTTCCAATAATTTTTATGTTTTCAGGAATTGGTACAAGATCACATATATCATTATTTTCTATTTCATCCATCTCCTCATTCATGCCCTAATCCCATTCTGGATACTCAAATCTTCTTTCAAATTATATGGATCTACTGTTCAATAAAAGGATGTATGTGTAATTTCATTTTTTTATCTTATTGTTTGAACATTTTGATGTTGAGCAAATATTATATTCTGAAAATCCACTTGATTTCTATGACTTTGTGAAATTTTTTAATATCAACCTCATCCCTAGAAATACATTTTTCATATTCTTGTTCATGATAAGGAATACAAGTTCCTTATCTTAATTCTCTTCCATACAATCTTTCTCAACATTCCCATCTACCCATGTTTGTTTTTTTTCCATTGTGTTTTCAATCAAATTCACACAATTTATGTCAAAAATTATTATTATTTATTTATTAATTAATATATATCAACTTATTTGAGGATCATGTCCATGAAATATTCCATATTCACCTTTCATCTAAAAAATTCCATAATTTCCTTGTTTATTCTTTATAATGCAAGGGTTCATGAAAGCTATAAGGTTTTTAAAACAAGGGGTTTTTAGATAAAAAAATTCATATGTATTAACACATGAATTAGGAATATAGAAACATATATTTTGGATATAAAAAATAGTTATAATCTATTTCCACGTAATGTAATGTAAAATTCCATTTTCAAGTAACATGAATCTTCCCATTTCAAAAAATCTTGTATTTTATTACAATAAACCATTTTGTTTAGTATTTTTTAAGGATCTATACTCATACTGGATTATATGTTTCCCATGATAGATTCCAAATTATTCACTTATGTATTCAGCATGATTTTATGTTCTCAACTTCAACATTGAATACTCACATTCATTCTTAGTGTTCCATATAATACATTGAAAAATATACAATTTATCTGGATTTTGTTTCATATACATAACCTATGTAATGTGAGTAAAATCATTAGTGAATGTAAGGAAGTTATTTTCTCTATTTCATGGAATTTTTCATTGGCCCATATATATTAGAATTAATATTCTCTAGGGGTTGTATTTGAAAAGAAATAAACATTATAATGCACAACATTTGTAATATTACCTTTCTGAAAAGTAGTGCAACATCAGTCTCTTGTTCATATAAAATTAGTAATGTCTCAAATAGTGTCACGTTTGGATAACTTCCACATGTTTCATTGAATCATGTTTCCTGACCTCTTTGTGCCATAATTGATTCTTATTAATCATACAAATGAATGGATTGTTTTTTATTTCACCAACCAAAAGATGTTTCCATTCGTACGTCATACTCTTGTAACAATATTTCTATCTCATTAACCTTTCATGACAAACCCATATTTCTTGTATATAAATTTATTACCTTCAATATAAAATATTGAAACATATGGAATATTTTGTTTCATCCCATCAGCATATAATGTTTTCATGGATTTAATATTTTATTTTCAAATTTAGTATGATCCAACACCTTTTACTTTCAAGGATTCCAAAATACCAAATATCATATTTCCATTATTAAATTATTTTTTATTTTTTGATCATTTCAAATATTATTTCATATGAGAAGAATACAATTGTCCAAATCCATGGTCCCAATTTTATCGACCAAGGTATTTATAGAATAAAACATTTTAATATCTATTTATATATATAAATGGCATATTAATTATATTGTAAATAAGACACTTTGTCTGATTGAGTACTCGACATTCAACAATAGGTATCTCTAAAAACATATGTTTAATACAACATTGATTCATATCAAAAATAATTTTATATTATTATTTTACATGGTAGATAACGCCTAGCCACTGTGTTTGAAATAATAAATAGAAAAAACTACAATATGATTATACTTCTTTTTAAAAAAATTTGAATTTTTATAATAAATTATAGAGGCTTAAAATTGGAATGAATCCAATTTTAATAATAAAATACTCTAATTGTATTGAAATTCAGTTTATCATTTTTTTGATGGTGATCCATTTTTTAATAATATTTTTGTTACTTTTATATGTTCTATTTGAAAAAAATATACTTATTTAATATATATGGAATATAAAAATATACATTGGTTAAATTTATAGTAATTTTTTAATGAAATTAATATTTTAAGGAAGAGTTAAAAATACATCATTTTAAATCAAAACGTATTTTTTTTCTAATTTATTTATATATTTAGAATAGATTTATAATTGGTTTTAAAGTGTAATGGGATTATGTTTTATCATTTAATCCAATTTTTTTCAGAATTAATTTCAAATGGAAATTTGATATACACACATGTGAATGTTTTTATTGTTTTTACATCTTAAATAAACTCTTTGTTGTTTTGACAACGAGAATTAATTTTAAATTAATTTCGTCCAATTAAGTGTTTTGAATATGGGTAAATGGATTATTTATTGATAAACAAAGGTTCTATTTTGTATAAATAGTTTCCTTTAATTTTTGGACATTATGAATAATAACATCAGTAATTATTTTTATTTAACATGTTCAAATTGTAAATAAGTGTAAAAATATACTATTATAGTAATATAAAAAAACCCTAAGACATTTACTAATCCTATTGAATGATATATGTCTGACCAGGTGCACCACTGGGTCAATTGTTGAATCACATGGATCCACAGGTGTGTCATAAAGATATGTTATAAGAATTAATTTAATGTAATGGAAAATATAACATAAACATGTATCTTTTAGTAAAACAATTTTAATTTACTCTTATATATCTCATATCATCGACTATAATTAGTAATTATAAATATAAAACTATCTAATAAATAACTATATTTTGTAAATAAATCATAATAATACAAAAAAATCCCATATGACACAATGATGATGTAATGATTACCATGTCAGTGAATCATTAAAATAAATGATATTATAAAAATAAAAATAAAAGTAATTTGGTAATTTTTATTCCATAGACTAGTTTTATTTATGATATTGGCATTTTAGTTTTTATTCAATGCCTTTAGGTCAAAGGAATCACATTTTTATGTATTTTTAAAATTATCGTGTATGAATAGAATCCAAAATTGAAATAATTCTTAACGTCAATTATAAAATAGTTTATTAAATGATATTAACTTCTTACATATCTTATATTCCTAAAAATAGTTATGATATGTAAAAATATGTTAGAAATGATTTTATTTTGGTCATTTAACATGATATGGTAATTATATTATCCCAAAATGTGTAAATAACATGATATCACTCTAAAATTAAAAAGGGTAATACAAGGGTTAAACAAAAAAGATATAGATAATAAAATATTCTAAACATCTGTAGAAATTATTGTATAATTTTTATTAGTACCAAAATCAACATAACGATTAATTAAATGAGTATTGGACCATTTTTTATCCAAATATAATTTATAATAAATTAATATTTCAAGAATTTCATAAACGGCCCATCCTCCCTCTTATAAAATTCCACCACATCTACCCACTTAAGAACATATCATAATCCCCTATTCTATACTAAATTCTTATCACATAATCTCCCAAAAACTTCAAATTCACATAATAGCATTAACATTGGATGAAGTAAATTCATGAATGCTTTTGGCTAAAATCAAAAAAAGTTACCTGATTTATAAGAAACGTCTTCTCTAATGTTCATTTTCCATTATTTTTCTTCTTCACTACATATTATATTCTTATTAAATGATTAAATAACTACACCAATATCATTAATATTCTATGAATTTATTTTGAGAAGTATTTGAACTATAGTTACACTCACCTCCATTTAATGTATACATACAAATTTGTTCTTTGTATGGTAAACTACTACCTCCCGAAACAATGATTATTAAATTTTCACCTACCACCTATCATGATGGACATTATGATAGAATTATTTTTTATATATTATATGTATTATATTTTTTTCTCTATAACTTTTTTATTTTTGATTACATCGTACATTTATTGTTTCCATTATTTGTAAATATGATAATTTCTTTTGTTGGAGTGCGGACAAACCCCCCTCCCCCCCCCAAAAAAAATTGATATGATTCATTCATTACCTACATGAAATGATGATGTTAATGAACTAATGTAATATATATAACATATATATTATACTGGATTTATAACATAATTATTTATCATTTAGATTTCACTCCTTTAATATGACAATGAATTGAAGGTAACATTAATGAGTATGTACGAACAACTATCTCCATGAACAGTGCATTTAATTTCATAACTCCAAATTTTCTGGAAGATTATAAATACATATATACTAGATACGTATGATATTTAAATCCTGATTAACATTCTGGAGATAATGGAATTATGAAAACATAGACAATTTTAATCAAAACAAGTTAATTTTTGAATCATGTACCAAACATCGAAAAAACGTTTGATATGAACTAAAATAATTAACTAATTGTTATAACCTTGTAATAAGTAATAAAATAAAAATAATAAACGTTATAATGTTTTTAACTAAGTATAAATTAACATTATTTCACTATTCTCGATATAAATGAAGGAATAAGACATGTTTGAATCATGGAAAGGGACTTCGTCTCGATCTCCTTTCATTGAAGTATATTTGGATGGTATAAACCACCTTCTTGTATACGGTGTATATTGATCCCCTATGAAATTTAATTTCATGTAACTATTTTCAAAAATAATATTTTCATTACGTCTTATTTTACTAAATTAAAAAAATAATGTTTCTTTTTAATGTATGTGGTGATAATGACCTTTCCGTCATCATGGGAATTATTTTATATTTGGCTTCCAATAGAATCCATAAGGTTTTTAAAAATAAAAATATATTTTTTATTTCCATTCTAATGTATTTTGGTATTGAAAATGTTTTTGAGAATGTATTGACTATATCAATATACTGAAATTTTGTCATACAATTGCATGTGGAAACGTTATTTTTCAATTATGCTTGCTCATGTTTTATGATTATGTTATGCTTGTTAGACATTTCTTATTTATAAGTATGGTTATATTATTAAATGAGGTTGGGTGAGCCCGATATAGCTGTTCAATGCAATGGGTAATCTGACATATGTAAATTTTAATTTTTCACGTAATACATTTATCGAATATACAATGATTGGAATTCAATTTGTAACCATGAAGGTTAATCTCTATATAGCAGTAAAATTTGAATATAATATATGTTATGGCTTCCACAAGTTACCATTATGATTTCTGATTTCTATGATTTATTTCTATGGCTTATGATTTCATGAGTTATGTTAAAGAACATATGTTTTATGAATGAAAAGTGTGTTTTCATTGATTGTTATATTTTTATGGAGTACTGTTTTATTTCATTATTATATATGTTTTACTGATATTTTTTGGCTCATACTATGTTTTTTAAATCTTTTCCACAGTTCTTAAGGAAGGGTATTATAAATGGAGAACTCAGGAATAATTTTATCAGGAAAAAAAATCTTATTTCATTTATGGAGTTTCATTGTTGACAAAATATTTGACAAATTAGAATTTTATAATTTGTAATTTTTGGGATTTATTGTAATAGTTGTGGAAAACTTTTATAAGACATTAAACCTGAAAACCCCTCAATGTTAATTAATGTCAAATTATTCACTGATCATAATGTTAATTAATGTTAAAAGATGGAGAAGTATATTTGGTATCAGAGGAAAGGTTTAGACAACTTCAGGGATTATGAGTTTTTTGTTAAACAAATGGATAGACCTTATATCCATTTCGTTATATAAAATCCTAATTTTATAAATTTTTAAGGTTAGGGAATGTCAGATACAAATGGAAGGAGGAATATCCCAATCATCATTCATCCCTCTTTCCTAATGACATGCTTTCAATAATTATTTCAAATTTCTTTTCGGATGATTTTTATTCATTTATCAATCATATAACTCCCTAGAAAGAAGTTTGATGAGATATCAAACACCTACACTATACCTCCATTCCATTTTGGACCATTTGTTGTATTTAATTAAATCATATTTTCTCAATATTTTCAAATTTTCATTAAATGTAAATATTATCTTGGAATTTTTAAATATTTCACCTTTTACCAAAATTTTGAAGCCTATTACAATTTTAAAAATGTGCTAATGAATTACACCCTTACACAACCAATTTATATTTTCTTTTAAAATATATTCTTTCATCACATACTAATAGTATATTAAAATTAACTTTTATTTAATGTTTCAAATCAAAATCAGTCTGACTATTTTAAAAAATAATGTTTTATTTAATGTCTTGAATTTATATGCCATAGATGCTAATTTTCATAAACTATTTTTTAGTTAACTCCCATATGACCCAAGTTGTAAAAGGTGTATTCGGATAATGGATGAAACTAATTTTGAAGGTTCTATAAATAATTTTTTCAAGTCATAGACCTTCTATCTATTTGGTCAAGATGATGATGAATCCATGTGAACTCCATGATAATGGTATGATGTTATTTGGGAATAGTTTAATTTTATCCTATGGAGGTGAAATAAAAAATATCAATATAAATAAGACCGCATGAATTAATATGGGGAGGTCATTATTAGTTGTGGTAGATATGTGAGTTATAATAAATCCATTGAGGTTAATGCATGTTTTGGTTATTTTTGTGTTTTATAAAAAGGAAAAACCACAAGATGGGTGATAACCAATTCCACCCAGCAAGGCCGTATGAATCTAACCATCAACTAAATGTAAACAAAGGATCATCTCCTACCACAAGAGATGTGAAGTCCCTAGTTAATATAAATTATTTTTTTTTTGTTAAATGAATTTATGGATTAAGAATAATTTTATTTTTGTAACATATGATTTATCAAATGGAAGACCTTAGTATAGAAACACTTATTTGTAGATTAAGTGAAAAAGCTTATTTTGGAAGACCATTTCTCTTTTGCGAACACTATATACCTAAGTAAATTAAAATAATGTGGGATTTATTTTTGAGAGTAATGGTTGAATTTTATTTTGGAAGAATCTATGTTTTCATGGTGGACATATGTCGATTTTGGTTATTTATGGAAATGATTAAACTATAATGGAGAATATTTGATTAGTTTAATTAAATATTTGAATGAGACTTTAAGAGTAGTCAATGTTTTTGGGAGATAAATGATATTATTTATCATGGAAGACTAAATGATCTATTACTTTTGAGATTCTTGTTTCAATCATAGAGTATATTTTTTTGAATAATTTTAAGGAAAATTTTTTAAATAATAGTATATGTTGATATTTCTATCATGTTTATAGAATTTTGGTGATTAAAATTAGTCTTTTTCTTGTAAATATTTATTCTTTTGGGGGATTTACCTTCAATTACCCTAACCATTTTTGATCTTTTTAATGCTCCACGATAGGATGAATAAATATTTAATATTTTTATATTATTTAATTATGTTGATCTTCATTCATCTTGAATATTCATCGTTTGGAGAAAAATATGACTTGTGGGAGATTTTGATTAAGGGATGAAAAAAAGTTTTTAATTAAGTATGTTTCATTATGATATTAGTATAGGTAATAATATAATTCTTCAACTCTATAAAAGGGGTATTGATGAAAAAACATTTATACAATTAATTTTATCAAAAAAATATAACCCAAAAAAATATTTATGGTGTTTTAGTGGTTAAAATTTGTTGATCAAGTTCCCTATTACACTCTATTTGTCTATAAGAGATATTTTTTATGATATACCGTTTTTCCTACAATAAATATGAGTACGTGATATCTAGGGGGACCTTTTTACTTATATTTAATTCTTTTAATGTCATATTTATATTAACTCTTTTCAAATTTGTGGATTTTCAATTATGACTATTATTACTCATACAATGCTTTCTGTTTTTAGTCAATGGATAGATTACAAAGATCTCATGGTAACATTGATCAAGAAGTAAAAGATTTGAACGGTGGTGGAAATGAGTAGAAAAATAGAATGTTGATAGGTGGAAAAGATATTGTCTTCTTGCCAAATCAGTTTTTAAAAAATATGGTCAACAACATATATATAAAACAACTCTCAGACCCCACAAGGAAGATAAAAGTGGTGAATGAAATGAGCTCCATTAGTGAAGACCATGTAGAAAAGATAGTTCATTTTCCATTATTTAGGAAATGTGGAAGGAGACACCAATGATGGTGTCTTAATGGAACAATGAAATTCTTTATGTGTGGGAAAGAAAGTCATAATGTAAATAATTGATGAGGAAAATTGAAGAGTACTATGGAAGAAAATAAAAATGGTACTAAGAATCCATTTGCAGTCATTTTCTGTAAATTAAGGGACCTTTCCATTACCTAAGTGAATTCCCTATTCTATAGTATATCCTCTTATTCAAGGAAGAATATATGTTGAAATAAATAGATGGATAAATGTTTAAAAAGTTTTAATGCTCTTTGTTGATGGGATTACTTTGGAAGAATTTCCTCTTATATTTATAACCCTACAGATTTTCATGTGAAAATGATATTTGAGGAAGAATTATCTTTTCTCTTGTAGATATAGTTATAAATAACAATTTTGTTTTATTGGATCATAGAATTTGTGGCAAGTACATGTTATTAAATTTTGGAATTAAAATGAGTGGAATGAGATAATTTTTTGATTAAATTACTCTATAGATATTTGGAGGAATCTACCTCATTTATTGTAATATTATTCAATTATATAATTTTTGAAAAAGGACAACACATAAACTGTGTGACAACCCTTAGCGTCAGACAATGCTATGAGAATCATACCAACAACCATAGTGTGATTGGGATTTATTGCCAACCACTGAACTACATGATGTCCCTGGTTAGTGTGACTAATTATTTTTAGTAAAATGATTTTATTGATGAATAAAAAGTTGATTTGTGTTTTTATTTCTAATAAATTTGATATGAATACTATATGAAAATGATTTGGTGATTAAGTGATCAAAGCTTTTTTGGAAGACGTTCACTCTATTGGGAATATTAAATGCCTAAGGAAATTAGATTACTATGGGATTTCATTTGAAGAGTAAAGTTGTTTGTTACTTATGTTTTTATTCTAGAATTATAGCAATTGGGATTATTTAATGAAATAATTAATCTATCATAGACAATTTTTTATTAGGTTATTTAATTTTATGTATGATTCTTTAAGAGTAGTCAATATTATTTGGAGATACAAATTAGTGTGGAAAATTATGTAAACCCATTGTTCTGTGTTTTGTGTTTAAATATTACATTATATTATATTAAATTATATTATTGAAAAATGTTTATTGATTGGGATTTATTGAACATTTGGAATTGATGGTTTAATTTTAGAAATTAAGATTACTATTTCTTTCTCTAAAATATTATCATTTTTTGGATCATATGATCTTTTACAAACCAATTTGGTTTTGGATAATCATTAAAGAAAATATAAATATATTGTTCATCAATTTTGGATAATGTGATTCTCTATAATTTGATTCTAGTACACCAAGTGTTACAAAATAAACTACAATACTCATCATTTGGAGTGAAAGATGAGTTTATTGTAATAATTAGATGAAGGATGGAACTCTACATGTCATGTCTATTTTTTTCTTATTCTTTGAAATAATTATTTATTAAAATTTAGTGAAGGGATCTTAAAGAAATTATTTTTTAAATCCTAATGCTTTATATTTGGTTGAACCGATTATATTTTAAATCGTCATAGCATGATGGCTTTAAGGCCCTTTATTTAAAACTGGATTGTGATTTATGACCTCATTCATTTAATTTATATTTTTAAAATATTCTCTAATTATGTGTCTCTCATTTCCACCAATTTTCTTCTAATCAAGATGATAACTTAGTGGTGACTTTTTCATCTTCTATTCCCTCTTATTAAAACTAAATTTTCTAAACCCAATTTCCGAAGTGGGTTTTCCACAAAGGTATTTATCTATTATTAAATTCTTGTTTTCGTAGAACAATTTAAAATTGCACGGATGCAATTTAATGAATGAGGATAGAATGGAACACCCCAATATTTCATAGTATGTTATTTTCCTTAAATTAAATAGGTAGAAAAACATGCAACACCGAGTTCCAGAACAACATGACTTATCAAACTAGTTGTTCAAAAGCAGTTATGAATAGTATTTACTAGATTTTGGATTTTATCTACTCCATATAATTTTTAATTATGTATTATGTGTTTCTTATACATATTTTTAGAACAAATTCAATTTTTCTGAAAACAAAATTTATTTTTAAAAAAATTCAATTTTAAAACTTTTTAATGGAAATTCATTTGTAAATCCAATATTTGACCCTTTTGAATATTAATTTTGACAAAATAAAATTCTTCTTTAGAATAGAGACATCAAAATTATATTTTGATGAAAATTTGATTTTTTTATAACAATATTAATTTTTTTTAATAGTGAGAAATAATGTTTTTTAATTCAAATATTCCTTTTAGTATAATTTATTTATATGGTTAGATTATATTTTTAATGGGTTTTGAAGTGTAATTAGATTATATTTTTACCCTTTAATCCAATGGTGGACATTGAAATTAATTTCACTTTGAAATTATACATAATCATGTGTCAATCATTAGATAGTTATTGTTTCTTAAAAACATGCTATTTATTTTGACAACAGATATTAATTTTTAGATAATTGATCCAATATCTATTTGTTGAATTTGGTAAAATAGACATCAATTTTGAATTTGGAATATCAAATATGGATTAGAATAAATTTTTGTTATTTTTCAGAAAAATGTCAATTTTTGATGAATAGTTAAACCACTAAGTATTACTTATAAATCTGAATTTGTCATTCTAAAGAAATATTACTACTTCTATGAATTGAATTTTTGAAAATCCGAGATAAAATATTATTATTAGTAAATAAAATTTTGTTAAATAAAATGAAAATAATTTTATGTGAATAATTACGTTTGAATTTCATTTACCGTAGTTAAAGGTAAATGTGGTAATTCATGTAAAAAAAATTATAATAATACCCAGTTACCTTAAAAATTGTCCTAAATTATTAGATGAGTAATGGCTGACCATTGGCATCCATGGGTGGTAGTGTATCATGTAGTCATAATCCTTGAGTAGTTCAAGCCATCCCCTTTGCCTCATGTTTAGTTCTTTCTATGTGAAAATATACTTCAAACTCTTTTGATCAGTATAAATCTCGCATTTTTCACCATAGAGATAATGACTCCATATCTTAAATTAAAAAATTATAGCAGAAAACTCAAGATCATGAGTAGTATAGTTTTTCTCATGAATTATTAGTTGTCGTGTTGTATAGACAATAACTCTATCATTCTGTATAAGAACACGAACAAGTCCTTTCTTCGATGAATCAATATAAATAAAAAACCCATCATTCTCCAATGGCTGCGTCAGTATAGGACCATTGACTAATCTTCACATCAGTTCTTCAAAATTTTCTTCACACTCTTTTGTCCAAAAAAATTTAACCTCTTTACATGTGAGTTTATTAATGGGTTATCCAACCGAGCAAAATTCTAGACGAAATGTCAATAATAACCTACTAAACTAATAAAACATTGTACCTCATTTGTACTTGTCGGAGATGGCCATTCATGGATTTACTTGTTCATATAAGAATCAATAGAGGGTCCATTCTTTGAGAAAATATGTCCAAGAAAAGAGATCTCATGAAGCCAGAATTCACTTTTGCTAAACTTCCCATTTAATTCATGTCTTCTAAGTGTTTTCTGGATAATGCGGAAGTGATTTTCATGATCTTCATAGCTTTTGGATTATTCCATGAAATCATCAATAAATACCACCAAAAAATCTTCGAGATATTCCTTGATGAATCTATTCATTAGATCAATGAATACAAAGGGTGCATTATTCAATCCAAAAGGAATTACTATAAACTTTTAATGTTCGTACCTGGTTCTAAATGTTGTCTTCGGAATGTTTTCCATCTTCACACACAACTGATGGTATCCCGATCGAAGATCAATTTTTGAATAGTATTATGATCCATGAAATTGGTCAAATTAATCATCAATGAGAGGTAGGGGATACTTTATCTTTATTGTTATAGCATTGATCTCACTGTAGTTAATGCACAACCTCATAGATCCATCCTAATAAGAATTATGTGGTGAAGATTCTTCTATAATGATAAAGTGTTCCTTATCATCATCATAAAAAATTGTAACCTCCTTATTGTTACAATAAATCTTCGCATTGTGGTTCGAAAGCTAATCCATATTAAGGATTATATCAATTTCAATCATGGGCATGAAAATGAGATCAACAGATAAAGAACATTTATATTCCTTAATGGGGACTGATTGACAAATCATTGTAGCAATGATACTTCCATTAGGGGTTTTGAATAAAAACTCCATTATTAAATTAAATTTAAAATATCTAATTTTCATAGAAAACTAGGATGATATGAAACACTGTGATGATCAAGAATCAAATAATAAATTTTCTAAAATTGTAGAAACCATTATATTTCATGCCACCCCATCATTCGGACCTTCTACATCTGCAGTTGTGATACCATAGTCTTAGCCATGATACCTTGGCCTTTTCGGAGGTAATTATCCCTGATGCATAGGACATTAATTAGTATAATGTCCCATCTCCCTGCAGTTGCATCACTGATCATCGATAGCTTCTTTCTTCCCCTTGCAATCACGTGCATGGGGGCCTTTTTCACCACACTGGTAACAAACTCCCATTCCTTTAAAACAAGTACCGGGGTGTTTCTTCCAACAATTATTAAAGGATGGGTATTCATCTTTTCCCTTTTTCCACTTATTTCAATTTCCAGAGTGATCATCAGATCTCTTCTTCTCTTTCATTGAATTACTGTTGTAAGACTTAGAAAATTTTTTTCTGTATTGATAGCACATGAAACAATATCTTTTAAAAAAAGAAGGATTATTGTACAAATACTCGACAGAGAAATGATTTATCCCATAAAAGAAATGTACAATATTACTTCTTTAGTTACCTATATAATCTTCCACATGCCTTGAGAACCCTGTAATGTTAGCCTCAAACATCGCGACATTCTCATCCTCCTTTTTCCTTATACTCAGAAATTGTTGTTCAATATCTGCTCGATTGTCATGAGAAATGAATTTTTCTAAAAATAGCTCTTTGAATTCCCTCCATTCAAAATATGATACTTCATCCTCTTTTTTAATGTTTTTAATCAATTACCACCATTGTTCAACATCTCGAGTGAGGCAGTAAACTGCCATGATAATTTTTCCTCTTTCACTACTCCCCAAGGCATGAAATATTTTATCTAAGGAATTTTTCCATTGCTTAGGTAAAAAGGTATTTTACCTCCCATTAAATGTTGGTGGTTGTTTCCTTATGATGCGATATAACATTGATCCTCCATGCTACGGATCAGGGTGCTCCACATGGATAGGTTATTATTCATAACTTGAGTGAGTTATCCCAGTATGGTGATTAGATGATCAGCAACAGTTGCATCACTAGCTCCACTATAATTATCATGAGCAGGATGGAAATCCATACATGGAGTGCGTGCATTGATACAATTCCCATTCAATCCACTAGGCTCCATTTCTAAACAATGGCATAAACTAGATCAGTATATGAATCAAAATACATAATTCCATACTTGTATAACACATGACATAAATTGAACAATTTATGGATATAATCTATAATCATATAAAATGTATTCATTGTAGAATTACATACTCATAAACACATCATAATGGTTTTTAAGAAAATGAGAATTATCCAAACCATATCCCCATAGAGTGTCTTTACCAAGAGTACAGCAAGGACAATTGTCATGCACTAATTTCAGTTCGAGTCTAGCTCATTGCGGTGTTTTCGGGTTATACCCTATGGTACATCTGTGACAGAGCTGCCTCTACCATCTCATATCTAGATAGAGATGTATTTCTCGTAAAACTTAGAAAATATCTACAACACCAAAATTCTAGTAAGTTCTTCTATAATAATCCTTAAAGTCTATAGTAGAGATATGTTCTCTAATCAGAGATTATCTAAATCTAGCTTCCATGGTTTTCACTAAACATCCCTCTAATACCAATTGTAACGCCCTGGCCCCCATTACCTAGAGTCGGTGCATTATTATATAATATTTTCATGAACACAAAAGATCATATCTTGAATGACCAATTAGTTTAGTAGCCTTGGAGTTACTATATACATTCATAATGTTTACATTACATCATAATGTTAAACCTACAACAACATCATGTCTCCACACTCATATCCCCTTATAATATCCCTGCAGTTCATTCATAAAATTCATCTTCACATCCTAGAAAAAATCATGCATATAAAGGGGAGAGCTCAAATTCCTAGTAATGATAACAATATATCGGAAGCATTCGTAAATAACCATAAACATTTAAGGAAAGGTATAACTAAAACAAAAGCCTTTTAAACTTGAACTTATGTATAATATGGCAGAAATAAAATGAATGTAATGTCTTGGATTTTCCATGTATTATTTTTTAATGTTATTTGGCATTATTTCAAGACCAAAAGAGAAGATGGTACATCATTCGGAGGCCATGTGAGCTCGGAACGGTGGATTGCTCTTTTTTTAAGTTAAGTGAGTCGAAACATGTGCACGGTTTTGGTAGTTTCCAAACGGATGGTTGGATAAAAAATATGAGGGCACAATTGCGTTAGGGACGATGACTTTAACTAAGAGAAATTCTAACCTTTACTGGCATGGTTTGTTGGATGAAGATAATTTTCAGGCATTTTAAGTGAAATAAAATAAAATAAATTTGCATGTTTATTTTATTTCTTTTATGGAAACATCTGGTGTAATGTGACAACATGGCAGTTGTTTTCATAGTTAATGACGCATCATAATGACTCAAGAATGGAAATTTGGTGTCATTAATACAACAACGTATCTTAAATTCCAATCATGCTTCCCTTTTAATGGGTTAAGCGATTGGTGGTCGTTAAAGAACTTTGGAGAGAAACTTCTGGAGAATTCATTGAGCCTTGGAGGAAATTCTTAGCGACGAACGATGATGTAATGAAGCTGTGAATTGCTATGCCAATGACGTTGATGGATCAAAATGATGTTGGTAGCACGACACCTTCATCAGTAATCATTCCCAGTTGAGGTAGGGGTTTTTGATTTGATTCTTTTCCACGTTTATGTTTTTAAAATGACAAACGCAGATCAACCACATACAAGTTAATCTGTAGAGTCGTACGTTCATGTAGAAGGGATTTCATTCGGATCATTTTTGGGTTTTGATCCACCATTGATGTAATGTTTGATCCTAATCCTTTTAATCCTACTAACGTGAGCAGATCAACTCCGGGATGAACGACGGTGGGGGTTCATTCTTAACTTAGTTTATGGGATTTATTCGCCCATTTTTTCTCATTCTTTCTTCATGTTCATCATGGGGTGACAAAAAAAGGATCATTTCACATATTTTCTATGATTCAACAATCCCAAATTGAGGGTTCGACACCACAACAACATTGCAGAGGTGTGGCGACGATGGCGGGCAATGAACAGACCGAATCAGGAAGAAAAATTCTACAAGAGTTCTTCACGTGGGAATATCAAAACATGTTTTTTGGAGCCGATCAGACGTCCAAAAAAACCAGAAGTGTCTTCTTGGAGTTGGGGAGACCAAAACCTGAAGGTTTCATGGCAGTCGGATGGCCAGATCGATGATCTTAGTTTCACGGGAGGCGGCTTAGTGAATCTTGGTGTGTATCAAGGGGATACATGGACACGAGTTAGGGTACACTGGTGGATAACCATGTGTGACCACACGGTCAATGACATGGGGCCAACCCCAGACACTTGGACATGGCGTGTACATCGTACTACATGGCGTGTACTATGTTTTCTACAGGACTAGTTCTACGACACTGGTCATTGCACATGGGAAGTACCCGGGGTCAGACAAGACGATTTGTAACCTTTCTACATGCCATTTACTTTTTGGAAAATTGCATGGTCCTCTTGTTCACCATATCCTAGACATGTTTCATTTGGGTTATTTCCCATTCTCCTCATTCCAATAAAGGTTAGGCATCATTTCCTCACACAGGAGTATGATCCCTTCACCAGGACATTCTGTGATTGATTCAGGCATCCATCCGGGAGGCCTAAATCGAGATCCTTTCTCATTCCTGACCCTAGGTAGAGTCAGGCATTGACATGACCAACTCTACTGGTCGTTGTTCCTCTACCTAGCTGGTGTATCACCAAACTATTGAATCTGGATGAGTCGTGGTATTCGGCATGGTCCTGGGAGTTACCCTCATCCGTGTATCATGATATTTAACACCCAAGAGTGTGTCTCCTATAATGAGTTCTTATGTTCGATTGTAATCCTTCCCACTATGTAGTGTGTCTCCAATAATGAGTTCTTCTATTCTATCGTAATCCTTCTGACTCAGATGTGTGTCTCCCGTAATGAGTGCATCTACCTCTCGATGTGGGTTTCGATGAATATCACTTCATGGACGAACGTCATCAGAGCTTCCAGACATGTGGAGTGTGTTCTCTCGGAACCAGTTCTTCATGGAGTCTTCTAACTGAAATTCTAGCTGGCGGTATGCGGTTGTACGATTTTTCTCTAAACCGCGGGTCTGGGTTTTGAGTATATCTAGTTTGTTCTACATGTTCTATATACATATATTGTGCATAGCTGATGTACACTTTTTATTTAAGTACTACTTTGTGGTTTTTGGGGTCCTCTATTGGGTATCGTTATCCTCACCCTTGTAGGGGTTTTTCCCACACGTCTGGTGTCTTGTGAAGACGCGATGCCTTTTGACAGAGTCTAGGGCAGGCCAGGATAGGATCGAGCTTTTGGAGTTCCCTATAGGCCTATGGGATCCTATAGCTACGACTAGCAGTTCCAGTACCTTTTGTGTTTACAGTTTGGAATTTTTAGTTTTCAGACTTCTGTTTTTGTTGGGCTTGTATTCTGGCCCAATTTACTTTCTATTACTCTACCTTTGTCATACACTGTTGGTTGGGTTTAGTGGTATGCATTAATTTTTTTCCGTAGTGGTTTTTACATTTAAGCATTGTGGGCTTGGAGTTGTGTGCATGTGTACAGGTGCCTAGGTAATGCCTCCCATGATAGTAGTATGCATACTCAGTGCTAGTCACCAGCCCCTGGCCTATTTGAGGCAGGCTTGGGGAGTGACAGCATGGGCCCCAATGGGACGGGTCATGACATAGTGGTATCAGAGGTGGTCGGTTCTACCATAGCACCAAAATTCTATGAGTTTTGTTTAGTGAAATGGTGTTGAGTGTTCTGGGTTTAGCTTTCAAGCCAGAGACTCCAATGTTGGTGCGGTGGTCGACATATCCATACACCCGGACACTGATAACCTACTTTTCGACTCTATACACAAAAATACTAGTTTCTGTGAAATAAAAGGTACATGCATCATATAGTAATGTGTTGTGTTTTCCATGTCCTTTGTGTCAGCTATCCAGATGTACTCATTGACCATTGTACAAATTGTTTAATTAAAGGATGCCTCTACAACACATACTCACTAGGGTTCAGCAGAATGATCAAGAGGATGACCCCCTCAGTGATGAGGCTTTGATATAGGGACTCGTTCCCCAGGCGTTGCCACCAGGTGATGCACCTACTATGCAACCACCAATGGATCAGCTAGTTGTAGTGGCAGTACCGATAGGCAAGGAGCACTGGCTTAGCGCGCACAATGAGTTCCAGAGACAGCGGCCCCTTAGGTTACGAGGTGATCCTGACCATCAGGCAGCTGAGGATAGGCTTGAGGCGATGGCTAGAGTTTTCTGTCTAGTGAGGACACCAATAGACCAGATGGTGATCCTAGGAGCGAGCCTTAATTAGGATTTGGAGTGACGATGGTGGAGTCTGACCACACAGACTCACGATGAGGAGACCCTTTCATGGGAAGAGTTTGAGCAACTTTTCAGGGAGGAGTTCTCTCCGGTTACGATGAGAGCTATACACATCAATGAGGTTCTTCAGCTCTAACATGGCAGTATGACAGTAGCTGACTATTCATCGAGGTTCACCTACCCTTCCAGGTACTCGATGGATATGGGAATGGATCAGTACTTTAGAGCTCGGACATTCGAGTGAGGTTTAAGACAATAAATCCGAGATAGTGTCATTTATCTATGCATATCGACTTATGATGGAGTGCTCGAGCATGCTTTGGTGGTATAGAGCTTCTTGGCGGAGTAGAGACTACCGCCGGTAGTCAGCAGCAAGCAGACAGGTGTGAAGACCTCAGCGGTAGGGAGCCAGCGTTAGACACAAGGATTAGGATGTGAGATACGTCGGAGGACGACCCATGATAGTGTATCGAAAGTCCAGGTCACTTAGGATGGATCCTTCAGCATATGTAGAAGTGATTCTACATATGTGACAGGAGGGGAAATCTCACTATGGATTGCCCGACCCGTTGAGCTGTCGACAGGGAAGTGGTGGATAGACCACCGAGGCAGAGGTAGAGAACGTAGCAGGTAGACCTGCCTGGCGGCGGACGTGGAAGAGGACCAGGGAGAGCTGTAGGTGGTGGAGGATGCTTCGTATTACTTCCACCACCATGCCCTAGGAGGTTCTCACCAGGATCAGGGATCTGGGGGACATGGATGGGGACAACTTCATTCGATCGAGGCGTATGACCCTGGGGCTCCGGGTATGATTTTAGGTATGATCTATGTCGTTTTAACCTTAGCTATCGTACTTATAGACACAGTCTCCAGTCATTATTTTAAATCCAGATGTCTTGTGTGAAACCTTGAGATTCTGGTATAATCGTTGACTCAATCCTTATGCTTGGAGACACCTACAGGAGGAGACTCGATGATCACGCACCGTTGCAGGGTGTGTGATCATACCCTTGGAGGCGAGAGTTTCGGTTGGAACATCTTGGTGGTAGAATCAAGTACATACAAAATCATTCACGGTATGGAGTGGTTATCTTCTGTCCATGCCCATATTGGCTGTTTTAGGTGAAGATTGCAGTGAGTCTTCCGTTATGAAACGAGGATTTCCTTTGATGGAGAAAAGGAAACCCAGATAGTACTGAATGGACTAATTCATAGAAGGGAGCAACCAAACGCTCATGAGTTGGGTAGCCTTGCCCTCAGAGAAGTGGATGTTGTGAGCTCTCAATTCCTAGTAGTAGTGGCAGAGTACGAGGAAGTCTTTCTCGAAGATGTTACAGGATTACCTCCCCACTGAGAGATTAACTTCAGCATCGACATACACCCCCGGACGGAACCGATTTCCACATCAGCATATCAGATGGCTCCTGTAGTGCTTCGTGATCTGACGGTGTAGTTGGAGGATTTGCAGATCAAGGGTTTCATGAGACATAGCGTTTCACCCTAGGCAGCCCCAGTCTTATTTTCCATGAAGGCATACTGAAGGATGAGATTGTGTGTAGTCTACCGGCGCCGGAACCAGGCGATGGTAAAGAACATGTATCCACTTTAAAGGATCTATGACCACTTCGATCATTTGAGGGGGGCACATTGGTTCTCAAATGTTAACCTTCGATTAGTATATCACCTGCTATGAGTGCGGGATGAGGATATACCTAAGACGACATTCAAGTGCCACTACGGTCACTATGAATACTTGGTGTTTCCTTTTTGGGTGACAAACACCCTCGCAGTGTTCATGGGGAAGATGTACCGGATCTTCCAGCCATACATGGAATGGTTCATAGTGGTCTTCATCGATGAAATACTTGTTTACTCAGAGTCAGAGGAGGAGCACGTGAGACACCTTCGGATGGTTCTAGATATACATTAGAAGGACCAACTTTATGGGAATCTCTCGATGTGCTAGTTTGGGATTCATGAGGTCCACTTTCTGGGACATCTCATCTCGGGAAATGGAGTTGCTATGGACCAAGACACGGTGGAGGTTGTGTTAGTGTGGAAGCCACCTCGGAGCGTGAAGGAGGTGCGAAGCTTCCATGGGTTGGTAGAATATTACCATATATTCATTCCTGATTTATCCCTGATATCAGCACCAATGATGGCCTTTACAAGGAATGGGAAACCCTTCATATTGATGGAGAAGTGACATCAATCTTTTGAGCAGTTGAGACATAGTTTGATGGGTGCCCCGGTCATGAGTCTTCCATAAGAAGGTTTCGCGTACATAGTTTTCTACGATGCATCAGGGACTGGGATCGACTGTGTTCTAATGAAGTGGCATGTAGTAATTGTTTATGTCTCACACCATCCTAGGCCACATGAAATAGACTATGTATCCCATGATCTCGAGTTGAAATCCGTAGTCTTCGCATTGAATATGTGGAGACACTACCTCATGGGTGAGCATTTTATCATCTACTCTTACCACAAGAGCCTCATGTACATCTTCTTAGAGAAGGATCTAAATCTAAGTGAGAGAAAATGGATAGATTTCCTCGAATACTATGATTTTGAGATCATTTATACTCCTAGAAAGGGGAACAAGGTGGATGATTCTATTAGAAGGATGTCGAGATCACAGCTGCTGAGTGAGGCGACACAAAAGTTTTCCAAGATGCAGTTATCCTTCATGGCTGGAGAGGATACATAATACCTATAGTCGATGGATGTCACGCCTACACTCCTATAGAGAGAAAACGAGGCATAGCTTGGGGATGTCAACTGTGAGGATTTATGAGCTCAGTTATCCACATGACATGATCCTGATAGATATTTGCAAGGTGAGGATCACATAATTTTTTTCAGGCGATGCATTTTTGCACCAGTGGCATTGTAGGATGAGGTTCCAAGGGAGTTTCATACATCCCCTTTAGAAGTACATCTTGGAGTGGCAGAGATGTACCAGGATCCCCGATGACGAATCTGGTGGTTAGGCATGAAGAAGGCAGTAGCATAGTTCGTTTCTCGATGCTTTACATGTCAACAGGTGAATGCAGAGCACTGGGTTCTAGCTGGATTAGCTCATCACATGGAAGTTACAGAGTGGAAGTGGGATGGAATATTGATGGATTCGTGATATGATTAATAAGGATGTACATGGGGCATGATTCCATCTGGATGATCATTGACCAACTCACCAAGTCGTCCCACTTCCTAGATATTCCGGAGCAGAGTTCATTAAAGTGCTTGGAACGACTCTACGTGCTGGAGATAGTTTGGCTTCATGGAGTCCCATCAACTATATTCTCAGATCATGATTCCCGCTTCACATCCCGATTGTGGAAGTGATTGTAGGAGGCTTTTGGGACTCAGATATGCTTAAGCACAACGTTTTATCCCTAGAATGATGGTCAGACAGAGAGGAACATTCAGGTTCTAGAGGATTTGTTGTGTGCTTCTATCTTGGACTTTGGTCGTAGATGGGAGGATCACCTACCACTAGTAGAGTTTTCTTACAACAACAGATTCCACTCCACCGTTGTTATGGAACCGTTCTAGCCCATGAATGGGAGACCTTTTGGTCGCCGCTTTGCTGGACTGATCATAGAGAGTCAGCACTCATGGGTCTAGAGATGGTGTAAGTTACAATAGAGAAGGTGAAGATCATCCAGGAATGAATGAAGACTGCACAGATCCTGCAGAATTCCTATGGTGATAGATGATGGAGATCTCTGGAGTTCTATGAGAGAGACCATGCATTTCTTCGGGTGTCACCTCGACAATGGTTACAGAGATTCGGCCGAGGCGGCAAGCAATATCCATGGTTCACTAGACCAATCCAGATACTGTGCATGGTTGGATAGGAGGAGGTCCACCTAGCTCTACGCCATAGTTTCATTGTGTACATGATGTCATCCACATGACGTAGTTGAAAAGGTATGTGCCCGATCTGTCTCACGTCATCGACTGGGGTGAGATGGAAATTGAGGATGGAGTAACATTTGTTGAGTACCTATTAGAGATCGAGGATCGGCAATAGAGGATCCTTTGTGGGCAATTGATTCCCTTCATTCACGATCGGTGGTAGCATGGGATGCTTCGGAAGAGCACGTGGGAGCGGGAGGCACAAATCTGTGTCTAGTATCCTTATCTTTTTTGGGTAGCCCTTGTTTTGGATTTTAGGGGACGTAATGCCCAATGGTGGGGAGAATGTAATGTCTCGGATTTTACATGTATTATTTTAAAATATTATATGGAATTATTTTGAGACCATGAGGGAAGAAGGTACATCATTCCCTATCTTGGAGAGCCCGGAACGGTGGTTTGATCTTTTTTGTGTTAAGTGATTCGACACTTGTGCGCGGTTGTGGTTGTTTCCAAACGGATGTCCGGATAAAAAATATGAGGGCACCATTGCATCCAGGATGATGACTTCACCTAAGAATGAGTCTATGCTTGACTGGAATGGGTGTAGTGAAGAATTTAAATTTCAGATGTTTTAAGTGAAATAAAATAAAATAAATTTTCATGTTTATTTTATTTCTTTTATGGAAACATCTAATGCAGTACGACAACGGGGAAAACGTTTCCTTAGTTAATGATGAATCATATAGACTCAAGAATGGCATTATGGATTCATTAATACAACAACATATCTTAAATTCCAATCTTGTTTCTATTTAAATGGGTTAATCGATTTGTGGTCCTTGATGAACTTTTGAGAGAAACCTCTGGAGAATTCATGGATCCTTGGAGGAAATTCTCGGCAATGAACAATGATGGATCAAAGCTACGAATTGTTACGCCAACAATATTGAAGGTAATTGACGATGAAGGTAGTGAGAAACCTTCATCAGCAATCGTTCCTAGTTTAGTTAGGGGTTTTTGATTTTAATTCCTTTCTCCATTTATGTTTTTAAAACGACGAACGTGTATCAACCAAAATCAAGTTGATTTGTAAATTCATACATTTATGCAGGAGAGATTTTATAGTGTTGATTTAGGGGTTTTGATATACCTTTGATTTATTTTTTGATCCTACTCTGTTTAAGCCTACTGTGGATGCCGGGAAAGTCCGTTGTTCCCAAAAAAAGCTCCGGATGCGGAAAGCGAAGTGATATTTGGAGTCAGAGGCACGTTCCGGAGGGCCCGGAGGACTTGCGCGAAATTTCAGAGGCCCGCGCGCAAAGTTGAGTCTCGGCGCGCAATCCTCCCGGGATGTGCGCAATGCGCTGGGCCGGCGCGCTATTTTGCGCGCCCGTGGCCTGCGCTGCTCCCTTGCGCGCCAGGTCCTGATTCCGTGCCCGCGAAGGGAATTCCGCGCCCGAGACCGGATTCCGTGCCTGGGGTTGCCTATAATTATAAGGCGACCCCCGACGTTTTGAAGGTTGCCAGAATCCGAAGCGTCGCTCGTTCGCGCAATCCAACCCCTTCCGCGCGCAATGCCGATCTTCAGGTAACCTCCTTTCTTTCGCGCAATAGAGCCTTGGGGTTCGCCTTCGCGCGCAATCCCCTTGGCTCCTTTCCTTTGAATAATCCTTAACCCGAACACCTTTGCGCGCAAAAGAAGCCTCTTGCGTGAAATTGCCCCCGGGTGCGCGCAATCCATCCCAATTCCGCGCACCCCCCTCTTCAAAGTGGTCGTTCGTTAGAGAATGAGCCGTTGCCCCCGCGAGCTGTCCGAAGCCCGGTGCGCTCAATCTCAATCATCCGCGCGCAAAGGGCTAGCCCGATTGCGTGCCAGCCCGCCATTTTGCGCGCCGACCTGCTGTTTTGCATGCAAAGCTCCTCTTTTGCGTGCAATCCGCCAGGGTCGCCCCCCTTGACCCCCTGAGGGTACCCGCCTGCGTGGCGCCCGATGATTTTCATCCTGGGTGCCCGCACCGTGCGTTGTCTTTCTGTGCGGCCCTCCAGGCTTGCGCGAAGTGACACGGACCCATCGGCGGCAACCAATGTCCAGCATGACGTTAAACTGCACATACGTCCAGCATGACGTTAAACTGCACATTTGTCCAGCATGACGTTAAACTGCACATTCGTCCCGCATGACGCGAAACTGCATCCGTCCAACATGACGTTAAACTGTACTACGTCCAAGCTGCGCGACGCTAAACTGCCTAGCCCCTATCGTCCGTGCTGTAAGACGTTAAACTGCCAAGCACCTTCGTCCTCAACACACGACGTTAAACTGTACTTCGTCCGGCAAGACGTTAAACCGCCCGCTTCGTCCTCAACACACGACGTTAAACTGTACTTCGTCCGGCAAGACGTTAAACCGTCCGCTTCGTCCTTAACACACGACGTTAAACTGTACTTCGTCTGGCAAGACGCTAAACCGTCCGCATCACCCGATCTCGTGCCTCGCACGCAGGGTCCCCCCGGTTTGGATGTGGCCCCCACCCGCTCGTCTCTGCAGGGATGTCGGGATTGCCCCTCTTTAGGGACGATTTAATGGGAGCGGCTTTTCCCCACGGGGGTAGGGTATTACAAACCCCTAGTTTCTTGTGGGGGGCTGCACATGTGTATCTCCATTTCACTCCCCCACCGCCGAAGCTAGTAGAGGGTGTGACTGGGATCGAGGTGTCTCCTACTTTCGGTCCAAGTCCCTTCCAACTGAGTTTTGCCGCATCCGGGCTGCCTCAAGTGCGTAAGTCCTGACAGAATGAACTACGTGGACTTTGATCCCTGTCTTCTAAACAGCGTACGTAGGAAGCCTCTCTGAGGTTCAAGCCCACCACCTGGTCATCCCGGTCGTATTCACGACGGTTCGTCCATCAGTGGACCCCTCCAGGGTTCACGCTTGCGTCGATTCACCTATGAATCCGCCCCTGTGGGAGACTGCCCGTGTGTATCTCCATTGTGCCTCCCCACAGCCCCTTTTTCCATTTCTCCTTTTATCGTCCAGCATGATGTGAAACTGTGATCCACCCGGCCATTCCATCTCCCTCTGTGCGAGGTGGTTCGGTTCAATCCTCTGCCCGGCGGCCTCGACCTCTTCGTGAGTCGGCTTGCCGACGTCCAGCATGACGTTAAACTGTATACCCGAACTACGTTGACTTTGATCCGTGCTAACGCGCGGTACGTAGGAAGCCTCTACGGGGTCCAAGCTCTTCACTCCATCATCCATCCTGATCCTTACCCGGGCCGCCACATCCCGGTGGGGTCATGCCACTCCACTCCACTCCACATCACTTGGGAAGCCGCCCATGCGCTGGCCCCAGCGTCGGAGGTTCCCCGCAAGGGGTTCTGTCATCTGATCCACTCTTCGTGTTGATCAGTCTGATGCCGTCCCTGCTGGACGTTAAACTCGCGGCGTACCCCGTGTTAAACATGGGAAGCCGAGGAAAACCTCAGGTGACACAGTTCCCCGCACCCAGTGCGGGATGCCTCAGGCCATCATGCCTTCGAGAAGCCCTATTAGGGACGGAAGACAGACGTGCAGAGCCGCAGTGTTACGACACGCCCCCAGCACCCAGAGCCACCCGGTCTCCTCACTGCAGGTTGCTGCCCCGACCAGACTCCTTGGAGCGTCCGGGCGGAACCAGCATAATTAACCGGTGTCAATGAAGATATGTCGCCGGTAACGAGATTCACGAACATTCTTAAATCTATGAGGGAGACCCGGATTAGGCGACGAGTTTCGAGGAGACGTCCAAGGAAGGAGGAGCCGACATCCCATCATCCCGGTTTCGATCAAGGAGCAGACGCCCCTCAATAAGGGACGGATGCCGCCCGCCTTTGGAAAGCGGGACTGCGGGACCACAAGCCGCGCGCCTCGGGTTGACGAGTGCACGCGCGAACGCGTCCTGGCGGAACAGCGTAACCCGACGCACGTCCGCACCGAAACAGAAAAATGGTGAACCCGACGTGAATCTCTTCTTCTCGATACGAAGGCCGATGGCTTTCAGAGGTGTTGGAAGACCGACATGTTGCCCGGCCAACCATTCAGTCTTACCCGCCAGGGGCTGGGGAGGGGACATCGGGCACTCCGTCTCGCAACGTCGAGGGCCTGGGTTCCCCCCACGGAAGGTGTCGTGGCGCTAATGGTTGGTTGTCGATTCCTTTTTCATGTCAGTGTTAATGGGTCCTTCTCCCTGCTTTCAGAAATCAGGTCGCCCGATCCAGTGCCCGATCGCCACCCGCCCACTGGCGCAGGGGTAGGGGAAACACCGACGCGGCTACTCCGCGCGGTCCCGCCCGTTCCACAGCCGTCCCAGCAGCCGCAATTGCGGGACGACCACGCCCTCTCTCCCCCTCGGAGGTCATCCAGAGAAGGGTGATCAACACCCTGGTGCGGAGATATGAGGAAGAGGGAGTCATCCCCACTAGGGACATGGCTCACCTAGACCTTGAGGAGGCTGCACCTCGCCACCACCGCCGCCCCCGAGGGCCGCGCAGGGAGGCACCGCTACCTACCCCAACGTCCAACCGCTTCGAGAGCTTATCCCCGGAGCGCTCTGACAGTTCCCTTCCCTATGCGGATGAGGTGGAAGATGTCCGGGATCACCCTATCCGGGATTCGCTCCAGGGATCTACGGTAAGGGCTCCCGCCAGGCCACGGCGGCACCGCCGCCAGGCCTCTCAAGTCGAAGAGCGGGATCTCCGCCTGCCCGCGCCGCTCATTCCGACTCATTCGTCCCGACGCCAACGTCGGGCACGAGCGGAAGAGGATGCCCACCTTGGGGCCCTAGCAACAGCGGCCGCATTGGCCCAAGCCACTGTTGGCTCCAGTCGCCAGGCCCCTGCGCATCCTGAGCAGGGGAACTTCTATGCCCGACCTGGATCGAGGCCCCGACCGCCCCAAAGGCAGGTTGGGTCGACTCTCCTGGTTGCTGGTACAGGCAGTAGCCACCGCGGACCACCTCGCGGCAGCGCTATTCACCAGCAGGGTCTACTCCGTGTGGCCGATCTAGGAGGCATGGGTCATCCCACCTTCCGATCCCGGCCCGGAGGCCTGCCCGGAATCATCTCTCCCCGCGTCCCCTTTGATATCTGTCCCGGTGCCCCTCGCACCTTGGTTTCCAGTCCTCTTGGCCCCAGCACCAGTGCGGCCGGAGGACGCCAGGACAGAGATCAGCCCTGCTCCGAAGAACCACCCAGGGGCAGGAAGGCAAGGCGTCGACGCCGAGGGAAGAATGTTACGGAATTCCGGACAGAGATCCGACCGGTTCGCTTCTCTGATTTAGAGGCGGAGTACGATTCGGCGACAGAGCCCTTTCCCCAATCCCGCCAGTCAAGGGCAGGGGTAGGAATGCGGCACGTCAGCCTCGTGCTCCCCGAGAGTGAGATCGATGTGATCCCCGCTTCTCTCCGAAGGTATATCCGGAGTAACGAGGGCCTGGTAGACCCCCAAGGATCAAGCTTGCGGTTGGTACCGGCCCCTCCAGAAGTGCCTTCTGTCTCGATCGGAGAAGCCGGAGACTTTTTCTGGGGACCAACGGTCGAACCACGATCTAGTGCACCCTCGGCGAGCACCGATGCTACGGCAGGATGTTCGCTCGCCGGCCCATCCTATCGTGATGTGGTAGCCAGGGCACCGCCACCCTTAGAGGGTGGCCCGGGATATGGAGGCCATTCGGCCTGTTCGCCGTATTCACCGCCGGCCAGCCCGTCGGCCCGGCGGCCCACCTCGGCACCACTGCCGGTTCCCCGTCCGTTCCCAGTCATTGAAGAGGACCAAGGAGACCTGGGTCCCGAGTTTGAGTCGTGGAGCTTCTGGACCGTCCTTGTAGAGGGCCACTTCCCTGAGAAGTTTTGGCCAGTCGCAGGACCGGGCTTTGATGCACCCGAATCGCTCACACCCGGATGAGTTCGAATGCTTCCGCCGAACTCTCCGGGAGACTCGCTCCTGTCTCACCGCCTACAAATGCCATACCCCGAGAGTCAAGCGCACCTGGAGGATATTGGTGAGCAGTGCCGTCAAATTGACCTGGCCATGCTCCCCGCGGTTCGGCACCCCGGGTCATTTGAGCACCACGAGGCCCTCCAACAACGATGCGTTGAGTGTTTTCAAGTACTCCGCAAAGTTGTCGAGGAAGCCACTCCCCACGTGTATATCCGTGGATGGGGGCAGTACGCTGCCCTACACTTCAGTGTGACTCGCCGACAGCCCGATTCGCTGGGTGGCCCTGAGGGTATATCCCCAGGGACAGAAACGGTAAATTTGGCTGACCTGTCGGGAGAGGGGAACGACTTGGAACTTCTCGACGGGGGCTTCCCCCCCGAAGACAAGCCGTCGTCAGAGCCATCGGTGAGAGTCACTCGTCATCAGAGGAACCTCCTAGGGCTCCCCGCACCCACTGAAGCACTGACGTTGAGCCGAAACGTCAGCAAAGGAAAAGAGCACATCGAGGCTATAAAGCCCGCCGACCCATCTGCCTCCGTGCAGAGGGCAGAGGAGGATCCCGAGAAGGCTACGCTACGTCAGCAGCTCGCCGAACAGAAGAAGCTGGTTGACCAGCTCCTCGCCGAGCGCGCTGCAGAACGGCGGCCTGACTACGGTGATCCTAGGCCAGGACAGCAGGGACCGGAACAACCGCCCCTCGACGAGACTCTCCCGGGCAACCGTGATTACGCCGTGTTCGCCGACAGGAGAGAGGCCATTGCCTACGGAAAGAGGGCGCGGTATGTTTCGCCACACCCTCCCGAGCGGCGTGACTACCTGAGAGACCCCGCTCGGATTCCTCCCGATGCCCCAAGGGCCGCTCCGCCCGCCATCCCACGAGTTGCCGAGTTCGACGACCCGGTCGACGACCCGATTGAAGGGCCGTGCAATGCGCTCGTGGTTCGAGATCCTCGCCAGGACTGGAACCCATGTCTGGACGATCCGATGGCGGCACTCATTGCCCGCTTGGAGGCCTTGGAGACTCGGCAGGTGGCGATCCCACCGGACGGAAAGCCCTACCCAGCATGGGTGGATGACATGCCGGCGCCTTCGGGATTCGGGAATCCCACTTTCGCTCCCTTCAACGGGACTGGAGATCCGCCACAACATTTAGCCCACTTCAACGCGAGGTGCGGGCCTATGTTGGGGACTCCGGCGCAGCAAGAGGCCGCTAAGCTTCGCTGCTTTGTTCGGACACTGGAAGGGCCAGCATTTGTCTGGTACAGCCAGCTTCCGTCGGGTCGGTAACCAGCTGGGAGGACCTCCGTAGACAGTTCCTCTACCAGTTCAGTTCCACGACCCGGAAGACAAGTATCGCAGACCTCTTCAAGTGCAAGCAGATGCCTGATGAGCGAGTCGCGGACTTCGTCGCCCGATGGAAGGGTCTCACGTATTCCCTTGACATGCCATTGACTCAGGAGCAGTTGCTGACAATGTGCGTCGGGAACGTCAAGACCGAGCTGGTCCCTTCCCTGATCACTCAGAATTATCCCGGAGGGTTCAGGGACTTCTCAGACAAAGCTCAACGTCTTAAGGAATCCCTGCAACAGGCCAGCCAGGCACACCCGCTGCCTCCTATGATTCCTGCAAGGAGAGTCAGCAGGGCTGAGCCCACTGCTGTCGCCCAGATAGAGGCCCCCAGGCCATTGGAGCTGCTGCCGGCGAGGCCAGCTCCACAGCCTCACAGGAATCCGCCTCCACGGGCTCAGTTCCCGGCCCAGCAGCGGCAGCCTCAGAACCGGCCGGCCCCTCCGCGTAATGTACCGCTGAAACCCAGGCGAGATAATCAGGGTCCACCTCCTCGGACGGCCCCTCCAGCCCCTCGTCAAGACCACGCTCCCAGGGGCCCGCGACACCTGACTTACTCATTCAACAAGGATCAGGTCCCCGGTTATTTCCGGAGCGCCCTGGAGCAGAGGATTGTGCGACTGCCTGAGTGTTGGATGCCAGAGGAGGCACATCATACGAATAACCCCCGCTACTGCCCCTACCATCGGGCCCTGGGGCACACCATACAGCGGTGCTATGTGTTTAAGGATTGGCTCCAAGACCAGATTAACAACAATGTAATCAGGTTGGGCCCAGCTCCGGCACATGTGGCGGGCGTGTTCGTGGGATCAGATGACGATAGTGGCAACGAGGACGAATGGCAGCTGGTCTCCAACCGCGGATCCCAGAAGTATAATAACTGGATGGCCCGCAAGACGACCATTCGCGCCCATGGAATCATCCGTGCGCGCTTGAATCAGCCTGAGCCCCCAGAATCTGCGGGTGCTGCTTCGGCATCGTCGTCCCAGCCTGCCTCTTCCAAGAGGAGCAAACGGCGGCAGCGCAAGAAGGAGGAGCGCGCCCCGCCGGTTCCGCCACTATCCCGCACTCTCGGAGATTTCATGCCCCCGGAGATGGGCGTCCCTCCTCGGATCCGCCCGGTGATGGATGATTCGTCCGATGACGGTATTGGGTACGCTTCGGTTAACACCGTCGAGCTGGTAAATCCCTTTTCGGTTCCCGACGTTGAAGAACACCAGGTGGACCTCCCTAGTGTCCCCGGTCATCGCCACCGTCGGAAGAACCGCAGCAGCAGGAGTCGCCGGGGCACAGCCGTTGGTACCTCCAGCCAGGCCGTGCACGCCACTGAGACTAGGAAGCAGGCTCAAAACCGAGCACAACGCGCGCCGCCCCCCCATTCGGGGATGACGGATTCACCTCCGCCGCTGTTTGTGGTGTGGGACCAGGCAGAACCGCCTCAGCCGCGTCGCGAACAGCTCCGCCCTGCCACGAGTCCATCTCGGCCTCCTGACCCCAGTACGGTGACCATTTCCCAGACTGCAGCCAGTGAACAGCGAGATGCGCCAAGTACCAGTCGGCCGCCGATCCAACCGGCAAGGCCCGTCATGCTTCCAACCGCAGAGCAACCTCCTGCAACCAGGGTCTCACGCTTGGCCAAAAAGTATGATGTCCTGAAGCACTTGGCTGACATCCCAGCAAGGCTCTCCATCCTTGAGGCTCTGCGCATGTCATCTGAGATGCGTGAGGCACTCACTGAAGCCCTGAAAATCCCCCTCCAGTTTGAGACAGAGGTTGCGGCTGCAGAGGCCTTTCACGCCGAAACGATCGAGGACGCCGAATGTCAGGCAGTTATCTCGTTCTCTGGTAAGGATGAAGACCCTCCTATACAGGGACATATTCGTCCGATGTATGTCACTGGCCAGTTCAATGGCCTTGAAGTCCGGCGCTGTCTTGTCGACACGGGGTCCGGGATTAACCTGATTCCAACTCGGACGCTCCGGAGATTGGGGTTGTCTGAGGATGACTTGATTCCCTCCGACCTCAGGATCCAGGGGTACGACCGCACCGAGCAAACCCCGGTCGGCAAGATACGTTTGAAGACCCAGTTCGGTGACTTGGTTGCCAAAACCGAATTCATGGTAGTCACTCAGGACACTGCGTACAACGCATTAATGGGCAGGCCATGGCTCCACCTTCACGCGGCGGTTCCCTCGTCATACCACCAATGCCTCAAATACCCCCTTAATGGTCGAGTATGAGTGCTTCAAGGAGATGCCTCTCCTTTTGCCTCATGTGAAGCCCGCTATCTGGACGCGGACTATTACAAGAGCAAGGATAAGAAGATCCTGGCAGGTGAGGTTGAGCCTGTCGCTATTGCAAGCGATCCCTGGGCAAGTCTGGATGATGCTTACGTCCTCCCGGTTCAACGGTTGGATGTGGCCATGGTCTCGACGGCCCGCGAGTCTCCTAATGAGATGACCGCGACCGCCCGTGCCAGCACCAGTGGCCCAGCAGGATCTGGTAGCCCCAATGCAGTTTCCAACGCAGTCTCTCCCGTGGACGATCCCTCCCCGAGTTGAGAGGACGTGGAAGATGCACCCCCAGCCTTTGAGGAGGGCGTCCCCGCCACGGTCGATGAGTTAATACAGGTGAACCTTGGAACCGAGTCCGATCCAAGACCCACATTGGTCAGTGCCGCCATGCCCTCTGAGGAGCGGCAGCAGTACGTGGACTTTCTCAGGCAGCACCGTGATGTGTTCGCTTGGGGCTATGACGAGATTCCAGGGCTAGATCCTCAGGTAGCCGTCCACCGCCTTGGTCTCCCGGCGAACCATCGCGGGTTCAAGCAGCCTCCCAGGAAGACGCACCCATCCCACGGTGCCATGGTTGAGGCCGAAGTTGACAAGCTTATCAAATCCAACTTCGTGAGGGAAGTTCAGTACCCCAAATGGCTGGCCAACATTGTGCCGGTCAGGAAGAAGAACGGGCAGATCAGAGTCTGCATCGACTTCCGCGATCTCAACCGCCACTGTCCGAAGGATTATTTTCCCCTTCCAGTGACAGAGCTGTTGATTGACGCCATGACAGGGTTCCAAGCCCTCTCCTTCATGGATGGATACTCTGGATACAACCAAATCCGGATGGCCCCTGAGGATGAGGAGTTCACTGCCTTTAGGGCCCCCCAAGGTACCTTTTGCTACCGGGTCATGCCTTTCGGCCTGAAAAATGCAGGTGCCACCTATCAACGGGCGATGCACCGCATATTCAAGACAATCCTCGGCACACTGGTGGAATGCTACGTCGACGACTTGGTGGTCAAATCACGCCAGCGTCAGGACCATCTCAAAGATCTTGAGAAAGTGTTCGGCTTCCTCCGGTCTCGCTGCCTGAAGATGAACCCGTTGAAGTGTGCCTTTGGGGTCACCTCCGGAAAGTTCCTTGGATTTGTGGTAAGATACCGGGGTATTGAGATCGACCCAGAGAAAATCAGGGCGATTAGCCCGATGCCTCCCCCAGGTAACATCCGGGAACTGCAAGGGTTCCAAGGCCACTTAGCCTATATACGCCGATTCATCGCGAATCTGGACGGCAAGTGTAAGCCCTTTTCTCGGCTCATGAAGAAAGGTGCCACCTATGTATGGGATAAAGTGTGTCAGACCGCTTTCGAGGAAATCAAGAAGTACCTGCTTCAACCTCCAGTCCTGATGCCGCCCGTATCCGGAAAGCCGCTGGTCCTTTATGTGACCGCCGTGGAACGGTCCCTGGGTGCCCTTCTCGCCCAGAAGAACAATGAGGGAACGGAGAATAGACACTATTACCTCAGTCGCATGCTCCTCGATGCGGAAGTTAGGTATTCCTCCATCGAGAAGAGCTTCCTGGAGCTCGTATTTGCCGTACAGAAATTACGGCACTACTTGCAGCACCACGAGGTACAGTTGGTTTCTCAGGTAGACTCGTTGAAATATATCCTGAGCCGACCAATCTTGACTGGCCGTCTAGCGCGGGGGGCTGTGATTCTCCAACAGTTCGACATCAGGTATGTGTCTCAGAAGGCCATCAAAGGAAAATCATTGGCAGACTTTCTGGCAGCTCACCCGACCTCCGCCGATCAGCTGCTGGATCTAGGCTTTCCTGATGAGACCATTCTCTCGGTTGATCGAGCCGATCCATGCTGGCAGATGCACTTTGACGGTGCCTCCCGGAGCCCCACCGGTAGAAGACTCGATAATCCTAAGCTCATCATAGTGGGCTTGGGTATCGTCTTCATTACCCCGGAGCGAGCCGTGCTGCCATACTCGTTCCTGTTGTCAGAGGGCTGTACCAACAATGAGGCGGAATACCATGCCCTCATCACCGGCCTCGAGTTAGCTCTCGAGATCGACGTGCCCCATCTGTGCGTGAAAGGGGACTCCGAGCTGGTCGTTAAGTAGATCAATGGTGACTATGTTGTCAGGAAGCCGGAACTTGTGCCATTGCTGGAGTGCACCCTCCTTCTGATGGCTCGGTTCCCTTCTCGGCCAGAAATTGTCCATATTCCCCGGTCGCAGAACGGTCGAGCAGATGCCTTGGCCAGCCTTGCTGCGTCACTTGCAGAGCCTGAACAGGATAACCTGATCGTCCGCGTGACGCGCCGCAGGCTCATCGCTCCCGTTATCCCGGAAGAAGGTCGCGGCCCGTTGGTAAGTAATCTCACCATGGTTGCCCCTATGCCCGGAGCCCCGAGTACCCCAGATATGACAGTCAGATCAGCCCCTGATTGGAGGACGCCTTTGGTTGAGTACCTCCAACATGGCACTCTTCCATCGGATCGGGCCGAGCGCGAGCGAGTTCGACGCCGCGCATCGCAGTTTGTCCTCCAGAGCAGTCCCGGCCTGGACCAGATCCTCTACAAACGCGGGTTTGGTGGTGTTCTCCTCCGTTGCCTTCAGGGAGTTGAGATCCCATGAGTCATGCAAGAGGTTCATGCTGGTTCATGTGGCGCCCACCAGACTGGACCGAAGCTGTCCCACTAGATTTGGAGGTTGGGATACTTCTGGCCCTCCATGATCCATGACTGCATCGAGTATGCCAGGAGGTGCCATGCGTGCCAGGTTCATGCGAACTTTGTGCATCGGCCATCGGAGCCTCTCCATACCACTAGGTATTCCTGGCCCTTTGCAGTCTGGGGTCTGGACGTTGTGGGACCTTACCCACCGGCGACAGCTCGCCAATGCCGGTTCATTCTGACCGCCACGGACTTCTTCTCCAAATGGGCAGAGGCGATTCCGCTCAGAGAGGTCAAGTCCTGTTCAATCGCTGACTTCGTGACCTCCAACATCATCTATCGATTTGGAGTGCCTCACGCTATCCTCACGGATAACGGAACCAATTTCCGGGCAGCCGAGTTGAAGAAGTTGTACGCCAAGTATAACATTCGCTCGAACCATACATCTCGCTATCATGCGCAGGCGAATGGACAGATCGAGGCGTTTAACAAAACCCTCTCTAACATTCTGCAAAAGATGGTTGGTCAGAACAAGAAGAGTTGGCCGGACAAGCTCCCCAACGCCCTCTGGGCTTATCGGACGACGACTCGCAATTCCACCCAGATGACCCCTTATTCCCTGGTGTACAGAGCTGAGGCCGTCCTGCCCATCGAGATCCAGTTACCGTCCTTGCGCACTGCGGTCTACGACCAGCAAGCACCGGACAGAGTTGCTGAAGCCCGTCTAGTCGAGTTGGAAGCACTGGATGAGAATAGACTTCGCGCTTTGCAGAACTTGGAGAGGCATCAAAGCAGAATGGCTCGAGCTTTCAATAATAAGGTTCGCCTCCGCTCCTTCCTGCAGGGTGATCTAGTGCTAGCCCTAAGAGCACCGATGATCCCCGGCAGGAAGCCGCCCAAGTTGGAGCCCAAGTGGGAGGGACCTTTTGTTGTCCACAAGGTATATCCCAATGGCGCGTACTCCCTAGCGACTATGGATGGTGAGCGTGTCACTCCTCCCACCAACGCTAGGTTCCTCAAGCAGTACTTTGTCTGAGTGTACCAACGTCCAGCATGACGTTAAACTGCACATTTGTCCAGCATGACGTTAAACTGCACATTCGTCCCGCATGACGCTAAACTGCATACGTCCAGCATGACGTTAAACTGCACATTTGTCCAGCATGACGTTAAACTGCACATTCGTCCCGCATGACGCTAAACTGCATATGTCCAGCATGACGTTAAACTGCACATTTGTCCAGCATGACGTTAAACTGCACTTTTGTCCCGCATGACGCTAAACTGCATACGTCCAGCATGACGTTAAACTGCACATTTGTCCAGCATGACGTTAAACTACACATTCGTCCCGCATGACGCTAAACTGCATACGTCCTGCACGACGTTAAACTGCATACGTCCAAGTTGCACGACGCTAAACTGCCTAGCATATCGTCCGCGCTGCAAGACGTTAAACTGCCAAGTGTTTCGTCCAACACGACGTTAAACTGTACTACGTCCGAGCTACAAGACGTTAAACTGTTCAGCATTCATCCTGCATGACGTTAAACTGCCTCTCAAGAACTACGTGCGGCTTGATTCCCATCCTTATGGGATACGTAGGACCGCCTGAACATTCATGTTTCAGGCCCAGCCCCATCATTTGGGAATTTCCATCCCATCTCGGGCCCTTGGCCCAGTTGCCTCCGGGTGTGCGGCGTATGGTGTGAACGCGGGGCTATGCCCTCATTCACGTCGGTTTGCTCGCCACGCTGTACGCCCCCCACGTTTGGGGATGCCTTCTGCTCCCCCCTTCTTTTCTCGTCCTGCACGACGTTAAACTGCACTTCAAGAACTACGTGCGGCTTGATTCCCATCCTTATGGGATACGTAGGACCGCCTGGACGCTTGTGTCTCAGGTCCAGCCCCGTCTCTTGGTTGATCACGGAGATCTGCCCTCTTTTGGTTGCTCTCAGGGTGAGTCCTCCGACCCTTCCCGGTGATCTGTTAACATGTTTTGGGTACTTCGGTCTATGACTCGTAGTGTCAGATTCAATCCCGACAAGTCATGTGTTTCTTGTCAGGCCTCGTGCTTCCTCTTGTTCGAGCCTTCACTCAAAGGGATCCTCGTTAGCGGTTTGGGTACGATGCCTTAGTGCTCTACTACCGCTCCGGGTCGATTTACCGGCGAGTCCTGGGCCGCAAATCGATATGAATCCTGCGCTTGAGCGGTCGATGCTCGTTTGCTTGCCCCGTCTTAGGCTGACGCGATCGGATGTTGTGTTGCGAATATGGTCAGCAACGTCCTTGATCGCCATGTCAGCTCTTTCAGGCTCTGAACATTGGTTGCGCAGTCCTCATCACACTCTGCCTTTGCGCGTTGTAGTGGAATCTCGACACTCTCTTCATACTGACCTTCAGTACACCTCTACACGTTAGGCAGACCAACCAGGGTAATGATGTCGTTCGAGGCTCCCATGATCTGAGCACCAAGGATATATGCGGATGTCCTCCCTAAGGGCCATGCGTAGCTGGACCCTCGTCCCCATAAGGAGGAAGGAGTCGCCCGAACAATCGCGTTCTGGGCCCAGTATATCTGGAGGCTAGCATCTCTGCCCCTCGGGTGATGGACATACGCAGGCCCCGATCCCAAGACTCTTCTCTTGGAATCGTGCGTGACCGCAGGGCTGGGTATGTTCCCACCTCCGCCGTGTCCGCTGTACCGCAATAAGCGGGTTCCTCCATGGTCCGAACCACATGACCTTAAACTGTGTTGTCTAGTCCTACCACACGACCGTAAACTGTGATCGTCTTGGCCGCCCGACGAGAAACGGCACTGCATCGTGATGTCCTCCTCAGGGGACACTCATGTTGAGCGCTGGTTAATAACCACGCCATTCATCAATGCCTTCCGTGTCTTGATTATTGTGGCGACGCCAGAGATTTCTCAATCATAGGCATGTCGCCGCACAAAGAAAAACCATTCATCTTTAAGGACAAACAAGAAATATCAAATGCCTCTTCTTCTATATGCGAGGGTCAGACCCGCACTTTTCCCCGCGCTGGTGCCCGATTGTGTTGCGCCGCACTTCAAGAACTACGTGTGGCTTGATTCCCATCCTTATGGGATACGTAGGAACGCCCGGATGTTTGAAACTTCGGGTCCAGCCCCCCACCTCTTAGAGATTCCCCCTTCTCTGGGGAATCCGCCGCCTTCAGGTCACCCTCAAGGCGTGTTCCCCGACCCCTTGTAGTGGTCCACCGGTGTCAAGAGTACTCTGGTTTATTGCCAGGAGGGTCATGATCCGCTTGGTCAAGATTCCTCCACTTTTCTGGCTTTGTGCTCCCTTTAATTCGGACCCATCGTCTACGCCCTGGGTGGAGCCCCCGTGAACGGTTCGGACACAATGCCTCAGTGCTCTCCCACCGACTCAGGCTGGTACCCCCAATGGCCTCGGGCAGCAAATCGATATGAATCCTGCGATTGACCGGTCGATGCTCGTTTGCTGCCTCATTCCACCAACGGTTAGTGCGATATTGATGCTGCTATTCCGCCACGGTCGGCAGTACTCCCATATCGTTACTCAGGTGCCCCCAGTCCTTGAGTGAATGGCCGCATGATTCACATTTTCCACCTCCCATTCTGACCAGGAGAAACCTTGACACTCTTGACACTATCCCTCAGTGCATCTTCGCATATCAAGGGAATAGGACCACGATGTGGTGTACTTTGAGGTCCTTATGGTCCGAGCTCTAAGACCTTAAACTAAGATCTCTCCTTATGGTCCGAGCTCTAAGACCTTAAACTAAGATCTACCCCTATGGTCCGAGCTCTACGACCCTAAACTAAGATCTCCCCTAAACGGGATTCTACGTCCTGCATGACGTTAAACTGCACTCTCAGAACTACGTGTGGCTTGATCTCCAGCCTGATGGAGTACGTAGGAACGCCCGAGCATCTCAACTCAGGTCCTGCCTCAGGGATCGTTAAGTCCCGCCCCTCCTCGCCGCCGGCCGTCTGGCCTGGCTTCTGGTAGAGTGGTGCAGTTGTGATATTCTCCCCGATTCAGTTCGGGATGCCCCATTGCAATGGTGGGAAGCGACGGTTTCCTCGTCAAAGAGGTGCTGTCTGAGAATTGGGGTGATTCACGGCCAGATTAGTGCATTCGCCTAATACACTTTCCCCACGGTGGCGCAATTTTGAGAGCGTTGGATTCTGTCCGAACAAATCGTCACTTCGCCCCACGCTTCGAACGCCCTGTTGATCTGGATTTCCACCCTTGTGTCTGAAGGGACCCCCAAAGCGGTATTCATGATGACATGTGGTCCGCCTCCTGCAATATGAATGATGGCCTTCGGTCCGTCTATTGCAGTTGTTATGGTCGATCCACTGTCCGCCTACCGTCTTGGGCATTTCCTGTAAGGCCGACCGTTGTGGATGTCTGGATTCGGGACACGCGATTCACCCTTTCTCATTTCCCTATGTTCGGATAAAATCTCAACGCCCCTAGCGTTGTCCCGCTCGTGTGTTGGAACAAGTTGGGGGGATGATACATTGATTAGGTCTGAGGTCTCCTTTCCTAGGAATGACCTCCCTCTTTTCTCCAGCAATCCAGGCCCAACTATGAATGCCTGATGCATGGTTAACGCTCCCGCAAGACAGTGAATTGTGGTTGAGCATGTTAAGCCAAAAGATGCAGATAAATATATTGGTTCATACAAATGGATCAAGGTAGCAGAAGCAAAATGTTCTGGGAGTGGCAAAACAAAGCCCCTAGGGATTAGCGTGCTGAATGAGTCTCTCTAACGCCGCTACCCTTTGGCTGGCGGCCTCTAGGGATGCTTCTCGCTCTCTGCGTGCCCTCTCCTCGTCGGCGGTCGCAGCACGCAGTTCGTCGATTCTGGCCTGTGCACGCTCCCGCTCGACCTGAATTGTGACCATATGTTGGCCCGCCTCCGTTAGCTGTACCTGGGCGTCTACCAGCTGGGCTGCTAGTTGCTCCACAAGCTCGGTATACGTTGCGACGAAGGCCTCCTTCTCTGCCGCCTGCCCTTCGAGGCGCCGGACTTCCTGCTCCGCCGCGAGGAGCGCCCGCGTGCTCTCCGACATGTCCCGACATTGTGTGACGCCGGCACGCCGGCAGCTCTCGCGCATCTTTTCGGCCATGAAATCACGGACCGTCAGATGGAGGCGTTGAGCATCAGCTCCCCCGGCACACAGGAAGCGCAGCCAGGTTTGAAGTGATCCCATGCGCCCCAGCCACTCCGATGGGTCTCGCTTGAGGAAGCGCTGGATGCACTTCCACCCCCTGCGGCGCGTTATCCAGCTCTCCTCGACCGCCTCCGCGTCCGAGTCGTCCATCTCCTCGGGGTCGGCAGACCGGTAGGCAGGGAAGGCAGCCAGCAGGTCTGCTGCAGGGGCCGCCCCTGGGAGGTCCTCATGAGGGATAGGTTCCCCAACATCTGGGCGACCTTCTTCTCTCTCCCCAGCGGCGCTGACACCCTCGTCAGCCCCCGACCTCTCTCCGATGTCAGCACCGCCGGCGTCCACAGCCCCCTGATCAGCAGTTGGTGGGGCCGGCTCGGTTTGGGAAGTCTGTTCCGGAGCAGGCGGCATGTCCACCACTGGTCCACTCGTAGATGGCCCGGGTTCGGCAACCCGACGAGCCTCCAGTGTTGAGATCACTGCGCGGGGCATGCCATGGATAGTCACGGATCGTCAATGGCAAGCACCATCAGTAAAGAAAGGAGAAGCAATGAGACTTACGGGAGTTCAGAACGTCATCTTCCGCTATCCCGGCTGCCGCAGGAACAGTTGCAGCAGGGGGCCCTTCCGCGCTTGTCAATTCGATGATGGGTGCCTGGCCCCCGCCTTGTCCTGCTGGCGCCCCTCCTACTCCCACTGAGGACGCCTGACCAACATCTGTGCGCTCCTGAGAAAGGTGGAGAAATGGGTTAGAAGCTGCATAAGGGAATGGATGAAGCAGGTTGAGTTGGGATAGAAGCGGACCTCGAGGAGCTCAGTGACATCAACATTGTCAGAGCCGGCCACCTCGCCGCTCTCCAGTGGACTCCCCTGATGGGATCTTCCCTCGGAGCCTTCATCCTCCCCCATCTCCTCCTCTTCCTCGGAGTCGTTGCTACTGTCGTCTTCTTCCGGCGGCATCTGTTCTGGAGCGGGCTCTAGACCGAGCATCACCTTCACCAGAAGGGATGGCTCCGCACGCTGACCACGTTGGCACGCGTAATCGTCCATGGCCGTCAGATACGCATACTGCTGGTTGAAGTCCACCCTGTCGGCAATATGGAGGCGCCCGACCTCTGGCAGATGGATTCCTTCTCTGAGAATCTTTCGCCAGATGGCGTCGGTCCCCAGTGACTGCCGCAGGGTCATCCAGGCCGACCACAGCGCCGGGAGGACTGCATCGTGTGAGGGTTCGAGTAGACGTCTCATTTGCTTCCCGGGACGCTCTTCGACCACCGCGCGTGCCCCCTCTCTGGGCGCCGAGGTCGTAGCAGCAGCCTGCGATGTGCCCGCCGCCGAAGTCCCTGCTCGCGCCGGCTCCGCTGCTTGGCGCGCCTCCGTTCTCCCCCGTGTGGCGGCGCCTCGCCTCCTTCCTTGACGCCCGGTCTCCGCATGGGTAACCTCGAGCCGCCGAACTGGCTTCCGTAGAAGCCCCTCGGGGCACGCGATGGCCCAGTGTTCGGCGTACTCGGTTGCCAAGCCTGCGTCAACCCCGGTAGGAGGGAGAGTGATGACGTCGCCAGAGCCGAAAGCGGCAAACATCAGCCACATCTGGCGAAGGACGCAAGGGTTCGTCTCCTCCCGGACAGCAGTGAATACCCTCTTCAGCATCCGTTGAAGGCACCCGAACTGCCTGGCGAACCGGGTTGGCACGTAAGGCTCGCAGATCACCTTCCCGTCGATCCGAGCCACGAGCACCCCGCCCCGCATGTTCAGGAAGAATTCATGCTACTCCAGCGGACCCTGCCCATTGTCGATCATCTGGCCGACGGGAGTGGGGAATGGACTGAAGTTGAAATTGGCCTGATTGCCAATCCGAATCCTCACGCCCTCCTCACTTAGGGTCATCGGAGCGACCCCCGCGATGTTCAGCAGGGAGGGTCGCAGGCCGTTGCCCGGAGGAATGATGGCATTCGGAAACGTGTACCCACCGAGGTGAGCAGCCACCCAGCCGTGGAAGAACTGAAAGGGCCCACAGATCCTTCGTGGCAACCCCCCTCGTGAGATGCGTCCCAGGATGGCATACAGCCTCGCCAGCACTGGGACCCCGAGGTTGTATCTTTTGTTGGCGGCCATAGCGCCCGCCACCGCCAGTGTCGCCGGGCGAACGCCCATTCTCGCGTCCCGCACTGGCAGGATCCACCCACTCAGAAACGCGGCCAGGAATGCCGCGTACTGGACATTTGGGTCCCGGGCCTCGATGACGCGGTACCCCCATGAGCGGTAGTCGCCCGTCTCCAGGACCCGCCAGTACGACCCGTTCCGGCTCCTCTGAGCTGCGGTCGGGCACCGCTTCCCCCTGCCTGGCATCTTGACCGCTGGGTCATGCTCCAAGAACTGGCTGAACCACTCCTTGTAGGCTATGTCCTTCTGGAAGTCCTTGACCCCGAGCCGCTCTGTAGCCAGGTCCAGCAGATGCCACGTCAGGATGGGAGTCCGTGACCTGTCACCCCAGGTGTTGCTCGGAGGCAGGAACTCATCATACTGGTAGCCCTCCAGCGGGATACCTCCGATGCAGTGGATGTCCCAGAGACCGATGCCGACCTCCCCATGGTGAAGATGGAAGGTGTTGGTATCCGAGGACCAGCGGGTGAACAGCTCCGGCCCGAGCTCGGACTGCTGGTAGAAGTGGAACTGCGACGTCCACACCGCCTCAAATAGGCCGATGTACCGCAACTCCTCTGCGAAGTGATCGCAAGTGTGGCGTACCCAGAACGCCCAGGCCCACTCGCTGGTGAAATTGCCCACAGACCACAAGTCCCAGTCCTTCAGCCAGCCCTTGGTGTCGTCAGTGACACTCTGGCGATATGTGCTCGAGTAGAGGGCTGGAGAATTCTCCGCAGTAGGCTCACCCCCGTCAATGGTTCGCGTCCTCGGGTTCAGGACATAGACGTCCAAGTGCCTGGTCTCTCTGGCAGGATGCCCATTGTTGGTGATGTTATAGCGGGGAAGCTCGTCCTCCCGAGTCACCCAGGTCCGTGGCGCATCAACCTCGAACCCTGGCACCGGAACCTCATCTAGGATGCCGAAGTTCCAGAGCGGCAGGTTGTCCGACAGTGGATATGTCTTCTGGGCCGGCGTCAGCAAGTCGAACAGGGATTGATTGTTGGAAACAATCTCCTTGGCTCCGTAAACCTCCTCGTTCGTCGCCATCTCAGCTCTGCGAGTGGCGGCATCCCCCTCATTTCCTTGATGCGCGGCCATCTCAGAAGTTTCGGGAGTCGTGCGGGTTAAGGGATGAAGCGTGCGGGATCGGACGAGGCTGGTAGAGAAGTTTGAAGGTTGGCGCACAATCCAAGTGGACGACGCGCAATTGGGAAGAATTTCGCGCAAAGTTCCGGGTTTTCGCGCAAAGACATGCGAATTCCGGATGGTTTTGCGCGCCGATCGGGCGAATTTCGCGACCGGAAAAGGCAATTTCGCGCACGAGAGCGTTGAAGCTTATCGCGCGGAAGGCCTGTGTACGGAACGCGGAACCCTGGACCCCTATTTATAGAAGAGGCCGGGATTCCGCGCCGCGCGGAACGCTCGATTGCGCGACCGCGGCTGCGAATTGCACGCCCGACGCCCCTTTTTGCGCGCCTAAGTCCCGCGCAGCCCAGGACTTCGGCATTCCGGCGTCTCCCTCGGAACCCGATCGTTGCGGCCTCTCGCCGATCAGATTCCGAGGGGGGGCTTTTGTAGACGCCGGAAAAGTCCGTTGTTCCCAAACGAAGATCTGGATGCGAAAAGCGAAGTGATATTTGGAGTCAGAGGCACGTTCCGGAGGGCCCGGAGGACTTGCGCGAAATTTCAGAGGCTCGCCCGCAAAGTTGAGTCTCGGCGCGCAATCCTCCCGGGATGCGCGCAATGCGCTGGGCCGGCGCGCTATTTTGCGCGCCCGTGGCCTGCGCGGCTCCCTTGCGCGCCAGGTCCTGATTCCGCGCCCGCGAAGGGAATTCCGCGCCCGAGACCGGATTCCGCGCCTGGAGTTGCCTATAAATATAAGGCGACCCCCGACGTTTTGAAGGTTGTCAGAATCCGAAGCGTCGCTCGTTCGTGCAATCCAACCCCTTCCGCGCGCAATGCCGATCTTCAGGTAACCTCCTTTCTTTCGCGCAATAGAGCCTTGGGGTTCGCCTTCGCGCGCAATCCCCTTGGCTCCTTTCCTTTGAATAATCCTTAACCCGAACGCCTTTGCGCGAAAAAGAAGCCTCTTGCGCGCAATTGCCCCCAGGTGCACGCAATCCAGCCCGATTGCGCGCACCCCCCTCTTCAAAGTGGCCGTTCGTTAGAGAATGAGCTGTTTCCCCCGCGAGCTGTCCGAAGCCCGGTGCGCGCAATCTCAATCATCCGCGGGCAAAGGGCTGGCCCGATTGCGCGCCAGCCCGCCATTTTGCGCGCCGACCTGCTGTTTTGCGCGCAAAGCTCCTCTTTTGCGCGCAATCCGCCAGGGTCGCCCCCCTTGACCCCCTGAGGGTACCCGCCTGCATGGCGCCCGATTATTTTCATCCTGGGTGCCCGCACCGTGCGTTGTCTTTCCGTGCGGCCCTCCAGGCTTGCGCGAAGTGACACGGACCCATCGGCGGCAACCAATGTCCAGCATGACATTAAACTGCACATACGTCCAGCATGACGTTAAACTGCACATTTGTACAGCATGACGTTAAACTGCACATTCGTCCCGCATGACGCTAAACTGCATCCGTCCAACATGACGTTAAACTGTACTACGTCCAAGCTGCACGACGCTAAACTGCCTAGCCCCTATTGTCCGTGCTGTAAGATGTTAAACTGCCAAGCACCTTCGTCCTCAACACACGACGTTAAACTGTACTTCGTCTGGCAAGACGTTAAACCGTCCGCTTCTTCCACAACACACGACGTTAAACTGTACTTCGTCCGGCAAGACGTTAAACCGTCCGCTTCGTCCTTAACACACGACGTTAAACTGTACTTCGTCTGGCAAGACGCTAAACCGTCCGCATCACCCGATCCCGTGCCTCGCACGCAGGGTCCCCCCCCGGTTTGGATGTGGCCCCCACCCGCTCGTCTCTGCAGGGATGTCGGGATTGCCCCTCTTTAGGGACGATTTAATGGGAGCGGCTTTTCCCCACGGGGGTAGGGTATTACAAACCCCTAGTTTCTTGTGGGGGGCTGCACATGTGTATCTCCATTGCGCTCCCCCACCGCCGAAGCCAGTAGAGGGTGTGACTGGGATCGAGGTGTCTCCTACTTTCGATCCAAGTCCCTTCCAACTGAGTTTTGCCGCATCCGGGCTGCCTCAAGTGCGTAAGTCCTGACAGAATGAACTACGTGGACTTTGATCCCTGTCTTCTAAACATGGTACGTAGGAAGCCTCCCTGAGGTTCAAGCCCACCACCTGGTCGTCCCGGTCGTATTCACGACGGTTCGTACATCAGTGGACCCCTCCAGGGTTCACGCTTGCGTCGATTCACCTATGAATCTGCCCCTATGGGAGACTGCCCGTGTGTTTCTCCATTGTGCCTCCCCACAGCCCCTTTTTCCATTTCTCCTTTTATCGTCCAGCATGACGTGAAACTGTGATCCACCCGTCCATTCCATCTCCCTCTGTGCGAGGTGGTTCGGTTCAAACCTCCGCCTGGTGGCCTCGACCTCTTCGTGAGTCGGCTTGCCGACGTCCAGCATGACGTTAAACGGTATACCCGAACTACGTTGACTTTGATCCGTGCTAACGCGCGGTACGTAGGAAGCCTCTACGGGGTCCAAGCTCTTCACTCCATCATCCATCCTGATCCTTACCCGGGCTGCCACATCCCGGTGGGGTCATGCCACTCCACTCCACTCCACATCACTTGGGAAGCCGCCCATGCGCTGGCCCCAGCGTCGGAGGTTCCCCGCAAGGGGTTCTGTCATCTGATCCACTCTTCGTGTTGATCAGTCTGATGCCGTCCCCGCTGGACGTTAAACTTGCGGCATACCCCGTGTTAAACATGGGAAGCCGAGGAAAACCTCAGGTGACACAGTTCCCCGCACCCAGTGCGGGATGCCTCAGGCCATCATGCCTTCGAGAAGCCCTATTAGGGATGGAAGACAGACGTGCAGAGCCGCAGTGTTACGACACGCCCCCAGCACCCAGAGCCACCCGGTCTCCTCACTGCAGGTTGCTGCCCCGACCAGACTCCTTGGAGTGTCCGGGCGGAAGCAGCGTAATTAACCGGTGTCCATGAAGATATGGCGCCGGGAACGAGATTCACGAACATTCTTAAATCTATGAGGGAGACCCGGATTAGGCGACGAGTTCCGAGGAGACGTCCAAGGAAGGAGGAGCCGACATCCCATCATCCCGGTTTTGATTAAGGAGCAGACGCCCCTGACGGGTGCACGCGCGAACGCGTCCTGGCGGAACAGCGTAACCCGACGCACATCCGCACCGAAACACCTACTAACAGGAGTGGGTCAACACCGTGACAACCGATGAGGGGGGTTCATTCCTCACTTTGTTTATGTGATTTCATCCGCCTTCTTTTCTCGTGCGTTATTCGTGGTCTTCATGAGTCGACGAAAAAAGGATCGTTGTGCATCTATTCTGTGATGCAACGATCCCAAATTAAGGGTTAGACACTGCAATGACCTTGAAGAGGTACAATGACCTTGGTGGGCGACGAATCATACCGAATTGGTAAGGATCGTTATTCAAGCATTCTACGCGCAGGAAGATCAAAACATGTATTCAGAGCCGATATGAGACCCAAAAACACCGGAATTGTCTTCATGGAGTCTGGGAGACCAAAACCTGATGGTTTCATGGCGATCGGATGGTCGGATCGACGATCAGAGTAGCACAGGAGGCGCGCTGGTGAGAAGCACTATTTATGGAAATTTTCAGAACACAAAGTGTGTACATTCAATGAACACGATGTGTTGTACTAGTAGAGACTAGGGTTTAGGGGGTCAGAGAGGAATTACACGGCGTGTGATGTTGGTCACACGTTGTGTTGGACTTTCCCCGAAGCTCTTCGTGTATTTTGGAATTACATGGACACTAGATGATCTACATGGTTTCAAGCGACACAGCGTATACAACATGGTAGAGATGGCTACGTGATGCTCGACGTGTATCTAGGGGATACTCCAACATAGGTTAGAGTACACGGGTTGATAACTATGTACGGACACATGACCAGTGACATGGTTCCAACCCCAGTCACTCAGACATGGTGTGTACATCATACTACCCGCCATGTACAATGTTTTCTACATGACCAGTTCTACGACACGTGCCTTTGAACACGGGCAGTACCATGGTTCATACAAAACAATGTGAAACCATTCTACATGCCATGTAATTTTTGGAAAACAACAGTGTCCTGTTGTTCACCATATCATGGACATCATTCATTTGGGTTAGTGCCCTTTCTTCTCGTTCCCTTGAAGCTCATGCATCATTTTATCACACAGGTGTATGATCCCTTTAGGAGGACATTCTATGATAGAGTTAGACATCCATCTGAGAGGCCTGGATCAAGATCCTCTGTCCATTCCTGACCATAGTTTGAGTCAGGAATCAATGTGACCAACTCTAATGGGCATTGATCCTCTACCTAGATGGTATATAAACTAACTAGTGAATCTGTATGAGTCGCGGTATCCGCCACGACTCCGAAAATGATCATCATTCGAGTATCGTGATCTTTCCGACTCATGAGCATGTCTCCCATAATGGGATATTATATTATATCACAATCCTTCCCACTCTGGAGTGCTTCTCCCATAATGAGTGCATCAATTCTATCGTAATCCTTCCCACTCAGGTGTATGTCTCCCATAATGAGTAGATCTACCTATCATGGTGGTTCCCGATGAATAGAACTTCTCAGACAGATGTCATTAGAGCTACGAGAGTCGTGGAGTGTGTTCTCCTCAAACGAGGTCTTCGTAGAGAATTCTAACAAAACTTTTATCAAGGGGTATGCGGTTGTGTGATTTGTCTCTAGACCGCGGGTCTGGTTTTTGAGTATATTTGGTTTATTTTATATGTTCTGTTGATATATATTGTGCATAGTTGTCTGTACCCTTTTTCATTTTGTACTACTTTGTGGTTTTCAGGGTCCTCTACTGGGTATCATTATACTCACCCCTGCACGGGTATTGCCTACAGATCTGGTGTCTTGTGCCGATGAATAGCCTTTTCACAGAGTCCAGGGCAGTCCAGGATTTAACCGAGCTTTCTGATTTCCCTACAAGCCGAGGAGATCCTACGGCTAGGAGCATCTATCCCAATACCTTTTGTGTTTACATGTTGGATTTGTAGTTTTCATACATTTGTTTTTGGTGGGCATGTATTCTGGACCAATTTACATTTTAGGACTCTACCATTCATTGTAATCTATTGGTTGGGATTAGTTGTAATCATGAATTTTTGTTCCGTAGTGGTTTTCACAATTCAACATTGAGGTATTGGAGATGTGTGTGTGTGTACATATACCCAGGCAAAGCCTCCAATGTTAGTAGTATGCCTACTCGGTGCTAGTCATCATCCCCTGGCCTATTGGAGGCGGGCTTGGGGAGTTATGGCATGGGCCCCACTATGATGGGTCGTGAAAATGAAATAATTTTACTTATTCAGTTTAATATTATACTAGTCAAATAATCACAGGCAATATCATTAAAAACATTCATAATGATGGAATGCAAAATGCCAGACTATCATAACCACATAGTCAAGGCCTTGTGCCAAGACTACAAATAATATTTTTTCAAGGTCTTGTGCCAAGACACTAGTTTCTCTCATGAGACTTATCGATGAATTGCAGAGCTATAGCGTGCTCCACCTATCAATTATTAAGACCAATGCATTCCTCATATGAATAGGTTTAAACATAACATCAACATTCTTATTAAAACTAACATAAGAAATGTCAATAATTTCTCCATAATCCATGAATGGTTTAAAAATAACACATCCAAAGTCAAACATATCACAAATCCTTCAATACAATATGAATGTTATTTATCATAATAAATCAACGTCAAATAATCTTAAAATCCAACAAAGGATGTTGACATTGATGAAATCAAAACTATTTGAGAGAAATATCTCTTTTTTTGAAATCATTTAAAAGTAAAATAATTATAAAAGAGAAAATATACTTGTAAATTATTCTTATAAGCTTGTTTGGGAAGCTTAAACAATTTTATAATGGTGGAAAATAGCCGTACCAGCAGTATATGTTAAAAAAATACATTTTTACCTTAATTTTTTCTAAAAGGGTAAAAAGGACCTTGTTCGAAAAATGACAGAATGATTCCTTCCTAAACCACTTATAAAAAAGTCAAACAAGGATATAAATGAAATAAAACCATATTCTGTACAATAGTATGAATTTTATAAAATACATTTTTAGAAAACATGGATGTGGATGATAATGTTTTCTCAGTAGATAATTAGGTATAAACAACCTCGGATAATGAAGATATTGTGAAATAAACGATTACCATGTACTTTTCCTTGGTCAAGAGTAGGTTAACCTCCTGTATAATGGTGAAAATATTGTTATTATGTTATAAAATAATCATATTCATTAATTATGATATCGTATATGATCATTTAACATTTCTTTGTTAATAATATTTTAGTATTATCGTTGTTTCGTGTGTTAACTGATTCATTTTACTTTATATGATTTGTTACGGAAGTCGTGTTTATTATGGATAGGTTGTATGATATTCAAATACAAAATGATATCATGTCTTTAAACATTATTTTTAATCATCAAATGAGAATTAGACTTGCATGGATACGATGGGGAATGAATCTCATCGCGTTCATGGAGACAGTAGTCCGTACGTACGGACGAGCGACAATATCATTCTTATGATATTAAAATAATATATAATTTTATGGTATATCATATATAGAGAATCATTATCATGTGATATTTATTGTTTACATTAATTACACATCGTTATCATACCCATCCAAATATTAATGACTGGAATAACAATTACACCACGAAGTGGAGACAGTAAGTCGTACGTACGCACATATATTGACATGTCATTCAAAGGATGGATAGAATACTGAATATGGTTTGAACCATATTTATAATAACATCACAGTATAGAGAAGATAATGGAGTTATTATTTTAGAATGTAAAAAAAAGAACGATGATGTTGAAGAAGAAAGGAACAAGAAAGAGGGTGCAGAAAACATTAACTCTTCTTCAGGTACTTCCTTTTGATTTGATCAAAAGAGCCACATAGGATGGATTTCTGATCAAACTAAGGACTCTAGCTTGAATTTTTGGAAGATGAAATAATATTTGGGTAGTTTTTCCATGTAAAATGTCTCTGAAGATGTAAATTAGTGAGAAGGGTGAGTTCTCTTTTATAAGAGGGGTGAGGGGAACCTTAGGGAAAGCTAGACATATTATTTTATAATAAATTTATATTCATATTATAATGTCTACAATGTGGATTATTTAATGATTATGGTTGGGATAGGTCTAAAAACACTAAACTGATATGTTTTAGATAGGATTTGGTCACTATATTAACATTATATTTTTGATCTATCTCTCAGTTAAATAGTTTGACAATTACCATGTCTCTTTGTATTTTTATATTATATAGTTACAAAACATAGTATAACATCCAAGAGATGGCCAAGAGGTCCATTAATGATACACCTATAATGATATAAGTACATTGGACCATACATCGATTTTTAGGAATATAATATCAAATAATAATATAATATTAATTTAAAAACTATTTTTTGTCAATTTTTACACTATTGGGTATTTTTTTGATAAATTCATAATATAATTATTACATCGAAAAAAAATTCATATAACCCATTCTAATATGTCATAGTAACCTAGAAAATTCTTGGAATTCACAATAAGTCTCAAATTTAATATGATATTTTTAATATCATTTATTTTATTATTTTATAAATTAGGTAATTACTGCATCACAATTTTGTCATCAATAAATTAAATTATTTAATGTCTAAAATTTATAAATTAAATACCATTAAGTAGAAGTCCATTTATCTTTCTAATGAATATTTACAATAAAATTTATCTTATGAATAACACTATATTAAAAACGTTTTAGTAATTAATCATTGATTTCAACTCTTTTAACTCTTCCTTGAATTAAATAATAATAATTATCCTAATATAATCCATGTGGACCAAAATGATAATATAATATTCTTAATATTGTTTTTGTCCGCGATCTTCTTTCGCAATATAATTATGACATGTGTTAGGGTAATATTAATTTAATTTTTACACTTATTTAGTCTTTTTAGTTTTAAATGTGGTAAAAAAAATTAAAAAGATAATATTCACCAAAATTTATTTTTATCTCATTGAACCACATTATACTCCTTTATATTAATAGTGTCTTCTGATTTTCAAAATTCCACTCACAGATGCTGTAAAATTAAGATTTATGTTAATTTTCATATTCTCATAGGAGGTGGGTAAAAAACGGTGAAAAGTTCAATAAAATTTATATATATCTGAAATTATTCTAAAATAACTTCAATTAATTACATTGAACTTATATAGGAATTATATATTTATTTTTACCTTAAATAAATTTTATAAAAATAAATAATTACTTAATAAAAAATTCGGTTTTAAACTATAACTCAGGGTTTTTTCACTATTAATAAAAAATTGAATGTTTTCAGTAAAATAAAAAATAATTCACCTAAGTTAATTTTGATATTCCAAATCCAAAAATTAATTCAATTTTGAATAATAAAATATATGAAATTTCAAAAAGTTGGTATTACTATTCATAACTGCTAGTTTGATTGGTTGTGGTGTGTTATAACTCGAAGTTGCGTACAACACGCACTACTATATTATTCAAAGAGAAGCATACCGTAGAAGATTTGGGTGTTACAGGAGAAGTTCAAGAAATTAAAAATTATTACAAACTATACATTTCCTCTGATGAAATAGTGATTATTGATAAATGATGCCTATATGTTTGGGTTGCTACATGAAAATCATGGTATGGCTCCATGTATTTTTATTTTCATCTTCCTTGAGTACAGTTTGTAATTGAAGCTACTAATTTAAAAAAAAAATTTATGGAATATTTTGTGTAAATTAGGTTTTATAGTTATTATGAATTGAATTCAATCACGAGAAATGTATCTTTATGTAGGAGAACTTTCGGTCATAATACCAAAAATCTAGAAGGCGTATTTCTTCTCTAAAATTTTTAATGTAATAGTTTTCTTTCCCTAAAATATTTCTCATATAAGGATTATAAATCTCATATTAATCTATGAATTTTCATGAATATTTAATTTTCCTCATATATACAATTCATATGAATATATAAAAATATACTATGTTTTGGTTTTGGGTGACTTACTGAAATTATCGATCATGTGAAGGGTAACATATTAATGTGGTTTAAACACATTGATATATTGGTTATAATAGTGATTCCTAACCAATATCCTGGTAATAATGTAAACATGAAAAGTAAAAAATGCATTAATGGATTAATATTTTGTAATAGAAAATTATTATAAAATTAATTTTAATATGATATACATTGAATTAGTGAATCATTAAAGGAAGACCCATCAACTACTAGGTGAAAAAATCCATTTGTTCCAGAACAATTCAGGACCCAGATCATCCAACTATGTAGTAATTTACATATCTATATTACCTAATATTTTCTTCTGTAAGACAATAATATAATAAGTAACTATAGATTATCCAATTGGGTTTGTTGTGACATAGATAGAATCCCTTTATCATCATGTGTTAATTTATTCATGGAATCTTATTTGGGTTACCCTAGCTGGGATTCCCTAATAGATTTATATTTATCCAATATTAGAGTTGAATGTTCATATAATAGATTTAAATGAAGAGTTATTTAATCAACTAACCATGATTCATAACAATTATTATTCAGACATTTCCTAACCTAAATAACCATGTGTTGTGATAAAATCGATGATAAAAAAACTTTTCTAGTGAAATATGAATATTGGATCACTAAATATTTAACACATAGACCCTAGTTACCCAGAGTCATTGCATTATTACATAACAATAGCATTATAACAAAATATCAAGTCTCAAATGATCGATTTGTTTTGTCGCCTTGGAAATACTTGATACATTCATAAGTGTTACATTACATTTTAAAATGGAAAAATACAACAAAATTTTCCTAATAGAAAACTCTCATATCCCCTCAAACAATCCCTAAAGGTCAGTCATAAAATAATTTTTCACATCCTAGAAAAAATAAAATAGTGAAACGGGAGAGCTTAAATGAACAATAAGGAACACAATATAGCCGAAACATTCATAAAAAAAATAAACATTTAACTAAATGTGTAAAAATAAAACAAAAGCCATTTAAACATAAAATTCATAACAATATGGAAAATATGAATCAAAATAATACCATTTACAAATTTACTTGGATATTATAATTTTCGAGTAATCAAATGCAACATCAGTAACCACTTTCATACTTTTGGAATGCATAATGCAAGACTTTCATAACCACATAGTCATGGACTTTTACATAGACTAAAAATATGATTTTGAAATGGCCTTCTTCCAAGACACTAGTATGTATCAGGACACCTACTGATGCATCGTGGATCAAAAGTGGGCTCCGCCCATCACATTCTATGTCGATGTCATTCCTCATAGGAAAAGGTTTAAATATAACATAAACATTCATATTAAAACTAGAATATGAAATGTCAATACATACCAATGACACTTGAATGGTGTAAAAATAACACATCCACATTAAATGATATCACAAAACCTTCAATATAATATAGAAGATTTGTATCATAATAAATCAACATCAAAAAAAATCCATCGAAGGATATTAACATAGATGAAATAAAAACTATTTGATAGAAATATCTCCTTATTATTTTGAAATAAATTAAAATTAACATAATTATAAAACAAAATAATTACTTTTAAAATGTTATTATAAGATTTTATGGGATGCTTCGATGATGTTATAATGGCGGAAAATAGCTACACCCACCGTATAAGTTAAAAAAACATTCTTACCTTTATTTTTTTCAAAAAGGTTATAAAGGACCTTATTAGGAAAATTAATGAAATATTCCTTTATAAAAATATTATAAAATTTAAAAAATGGGTATAAATTACTTTATCCCATTGAAAAATATATTGTCAAAATGTTTTGAAATACATTTTTAAGAAATAGAGATTTGGATGATAAAAAGGTAACAGTAGATACTCACATATAAAACAACCTCGGATAATAAAGTGATTTTGAAATGAACACATACCTTGAACATTTTCATGGTTGAGGGTAAATTAGCCTCCTGTATAATATTTAAACCATACTTATTATATTATACAATACATAAATATGATATCATATATGATCTTCTAATATTTCTTTGTTAATAATATTTTAGAATTATCACATTTTCAGGTGTTACTGATTCGTTTTTCATCAAATTATTTGTTATTAAGCCATATTTGTTATGTATAGGATGTATTTTATTAATGTCCAAAAATATATCAAGTCTGTAATGATTATTTTTAATAATCAAATGAAAATTATTCTTGAATGGATACGAAGGGGAATGAATGCTATCACGTTCATGGAGACGGTAACCCATACCTATGCACGATCGACAATATCACCCTTTTGATATTAATATAGTATATAATTGGATGGTATATCATATAAACAGAATCATTATAATGTTATATTTTTTATTTACATCAGTTATACTCATTATTATACTCATCCAAATGACTAAGTGTTTGAATAACAAACATCACCCCAATGTGGAGACGGTAAGTCATACGTATGTACGAATGGTGAATTTTTCATTTATAGGATGGATATAACAATGAATATAGTTGTAGCATTTTTATAATAAAATAAAAATATATTGACGATACTGGAGTTATTATTTTAGAATAGAAACAATAATGAAATAGGAAGTGGAACAAGAAAAGAACATAAAAGTTGTGATGAAATATTTACCTCTTATTTGTGTTCTTCCTTTTTATTTGATCAAAAGTGCTCCATAGGATGGATTTATGAAAAAAGGAGTCCTATAGGATTAATGGATGATATTTTGGAGGATATGGCTGAGCCAAAAGGCTTTTTTTTGTGAATTTGAGTGAAGTGGAAGTGCCCTTTTATAAGAGGGGTGAGGGGAACCTTAGAAAAAACATAAAATATTATTTTCTAATAAATTCATTTTATTTTTATAATGGTTTAAAATTGATTTATTTCTAGGATAAGGATGGTATGGGTCAATATCCTATCAACAAATTAGTTTTATACTGCTTTAGATCACCATATTAACCTTATCCTTTAGATTTAACTCTTAGTTAAATAGTTTGACATTTTCCATGTGTTATTATATTTCTATATTAAATTGTTAATAAACATATAATTAACTACCAAGTTAACCAAAAGTGGTTCATTAATGATATAAAATTCATTATAGAAGTCCTTTGGATGAACTTTATATTTTTATGAATACAATATCACTTAATAATATAATATTTTTTAAAAAAACTCTTTTTTGTCAATTTTGACACTTTAAAATAATTTTTTTCTGTTAAAGACATAAAATGGATAGTAATTATAAATAAATTAATTTATTCAATAATAACATGTAATATTAACCTAGAAAAATCGTGGATGACACAAAAACATCCAAATTATATTTATTTCAACATTTATAAAAATGTTTATTTGATTCATTCATTAATAAGGAAAATATTACATAATCATTCGTCATAAATAATTAAATTATTCAATGTATAAAAATTAAAAATAATGTACAATTATTTAGTAAATCTTTCTATATTTCTAATTATTTTTTATTTTTGTTTATATAACATATATAACCTTATATAAATTTTTTTTACTAAAAGACATAAGCTTATGTCATTTTTTTATTTACTTTACCTTAATTAATAGAAAGTGTCATTTTCAATTACAAGTTGCTTCATGGGGTCCCAAAATCGACCTATGTATGCCAATGGATAGACGTGTAATCGCTAATCAGCTTATGACACGTTTTAGTGTACTTTAATATTATTTTAACATATATTTAATGGATTTACCCTTTGACCATGGTAAATAAAATATTTACCAAAGTAATTATTCAAAATGTTTAAAAATAAAATTTAACTATTTACAAAATTTGGACCTCCTGATTCTTAATATGGAATCCATTTTTCTAAATTCAAAACATAGAAGTTGTAGAAGTTTATTTAAAATTAATTCGCATCATCAAATCAAAAAGCATGTTTTTAATAAATAATAATTATCCAAAGATTGACACTTGTTTATGTACAGTTTAAATGTAAAATTACCTCTAATGAAAAAAATTGGATTAAATGGTAAAAATAAAATCAATTTATAATTTATATCAATCCAATTGTATTATTTACCACTATAAATGTTTTTGATTAAAAAATATGTTTTTAATTAAAATTTAGTATTTTCAATATTCATTATAAACAGAATGTTTTCAGAAAAATACCAAAAAATCACCCTAAGATAATTTTGGTATTCTGAATCCGAAAATGTAGTCCAATTTGAATAATTATATTTATAAAATTTTAAAAAGTTGGTATTACTATTCATAATGACTACTTTGATTGGTCGCGGTGTGTTAGAATCTCCATGAAGCGTAAAATGCTAGCTTTTAAATTATTCAAAGGGAACCGTACTGTAGAAGCATGGTGTGTTTCATTATCCACTCCTTTAAATAATTTAGTCCTAAAAATTTCTAGAGTATTCATACATTAAATGATCTGCGTGTTTCTTCATCATAAGTTCCTCGGGTTCCCACGTCGCCTCTTACAACTTATGGTTTATCCGTAGAAATTTTACAAGACGAGTCGTCCAGTTTCTCAATACCTGTTCTCTTGTATAAATTATCATGATAGAATCTTCAAAATAATATAGACCCAGTTTCATATCTAATTCCTCATACTTGAGTACTTGTGGTCTGTCAGGCATACATTTTCTCAATAGGGATACAAGAAACACATCATGAACATTGGAGAGATTCAGCGGCATTGACAAACGGTAACCTACATTCCCAATTAATTCTAGAATTTTGAAAGGTTTTATTTAATTGGGACCCAATTTACCCATCATTCCAAAATGAATATCACCTTTCCATTGAGACACCTTCACGAAAAGATGAAATCCTACTTGAAATTCCAAATTATTCCTTCAGTTATTGAAATAGAACTTCTGACTACATTGCGATTCTTTGATGATGTTTTGGATTACCTTCACCATTTCCATAGTTTCCTCAACATGTTTTGGGACTCTGAGTTTTCTTTCACCAACATCATCCCAACAAGTTGGTGTGAGAAATCACATTCCTTATAACGCTTTGTATAGTGTCATCGGAATACATTAATGGAAGCTATTGTTATAGGAAAATTCTACCAGAGGTAAAAATTTATCCCACATACCTCGAATGTCAAGTGAGAACTACCTCAACATATATTCTATGGATTGAATAGTCTATTCTGATTGGCCATCAGTTTGAGGGTTATATGTAGTGCTCAAACAATGTACAGTATCCAAGGCCTTCTGAATACTTTTCCCAAATCTTGATGTAAAATGGGGATCATGATCAGATACAATCGATTGTGATACTCTATAAAGTCCAACTACTTCCTTAATATATAGTCTTTCCAGAAATTCAAGTCGTAAATCTTCCATTATAGCACGAAAATGTGGGTACTTGGTAAGACGATAAATAGTGACCCATATTTCATCATTCCTTTTAGGATTCTTCGGTAACCCCATGACATAGTCCATTGTAATATCATCCCATTTCCACTTAGGTATGGGAAGAGGATGTATTACTCATCTTGGATGTTGTCTTTAATCTTTCACTTGTTGAAAAACAATACACCATGACACAAATTCCACAATCTCCCTCTTCATGCTATCCAACCATATATTTTCCATCAAATAACTATACATATTAGTGCTAGTGGGGTGTATAGAGAAATTAGAGCAATGGGATTCATCCAACAATTCCCTTTTTAGATCAGGTGCATCAGGAACACAAATTCTCTTCCCAAATTTCAAAATTCGATCTCCATATTAAATGTCACTCAATATCCTACCATTTACATCTTTAATAACAAACCCATAATTCTCTGATGGTAAAGTCAATATAAGGGCATTGACTAATATTCTCTTCATTTATTCAATAAGTTCATCACATTCATTTTTACAATCAAATTTAACCCATTTGCGTTTGATTTTGGTTAATTGGTTAGCCAATTGGGAAAAATTATGGTTTAAACATCGATAATAACCTGCTAATCCAATAAAATGGCATACCTTAGTTATACTCGTCGGTGTATTCAATTATTGTATTTATCTTCTCTTAGAAGAAGAATGGAGATTCTATCCTTAGAGATACTATGGAAAAGGAAAGAAATATCTTGAGTCCAAAATCCACACTTTCTAATCCTCCCATATAATTCATTTCTTTTGAGGGCTTTTAGAATGGTGCGCATGTGATTTTCATGATTTTTATAGATTTTGGAGTATACAAGGATATCATAAATAAATACTACTAAAAAGATATTAATATATTCCATGAAAACTTTTTTCATTAGAACCATGAAAATAGATGGACCATTAGTCAGCCCAAAAGGCATTACTGTAAAATCGTAATGCCTGTACTGGGTTCAAAATGTTGTATTCAGAATTTCTTCCTTCTTCACACACAACTGATGATGTTCAGATTGTAATTTATTATTAGAAAAATATTGAGCTCCATGAAGTTTGTCGAATAAGACATCATTGCATGGTTGGGGATACTTGTTCTATATTTTTATAGCAATGATCTCCCTGTAGTCAATGCCCAACCTCATATACCCAACTTTTTTCGTAACAAAAAGGATAGTGGTTCCCCATAGAGAAACACTAGGGAGAATAAATCCTTTATTACTAAACTCCTCTAGTTTTTTCATTAGTTCCACTAATTACACAGTGGCCATTATATAAGGGGTCTATAATATAGGACTTCAACTAGAAATTAAGTTACTGGAAAACTTAATTTCTCGTTTAAGAGGATGTCCAGATAAATATTATAGAAACAAATCAACATATTATTTCATAATAGGTACATCCTTTATTTTAACATTAATTTCCTCATCCAAAGTTATTTCATTCTCTTCCCCATAAATAATTGAATTTAGTTGGGATACAAGTGGTGGATCTAGATAATAATCAAATGGTGATGTTTCATATATAAAGATAATGTAATCCTTATCATAAACCAAAATTGTAACATCCTTCTTCATACAATAAATGTTTTCATCATGGTCCAAAATCCAATCCATACAAAGGCTTATATCAAATTCAATCATTGGTATGACGATGAGATCAGAAGATAAATAATTATTGTATGCAGTAATTAGGACTGATTCAAACAATATTGTTGCAATGAAACTTCCCTTATGAGTTTTTACAGACAAATCCCTTGTTAAATCATACTAGAAATATCAAATTTTCTTAGAAAAATGGGATGATATGAAACAATGTGATGATCCAAAATAATAATTATAATAATTTTCTAAACTTGTGGAAATCATTAAATTACTTTCCATTCGAAGAATCAAGCTTAACAGTAGTGGTATCATAAGCTTGGACATGATCCCTTGTCCTTTTCGGAGGTAAGTTTCCTTGGCCCTTAAGACATTCATTTTCATAACTCCACCTTTATCTACAATTGTATCATTCAATATTGATATCCTATTTCTTCCCATAAAATCAAGAGCATTGTGGACTTTTTCACCACACTTATAACAGACTCACATTCCCTTCAGGCAAGTACCAAGGTGTTTCTTCCCACATTTACTATAGGATAGATATTCAACATTTCCCTTCTTCCCCTTATTTCCATTTCATGGGTGTTCAGTAGATCTCTTCTTCTCATGCATTACTTTAAAGTCATAAGACATATAATATTCCCTTTCTGTCTTGATATCACATGAGGAAATATCTTTGTATGATGAGAAGGATTGTGAGACAAATTATTAATGGTGAAATGGTTTTAACCCATCAAAAAAACAATAAATCTTAATTCTTTTGTTACAAATATTATCTGCAGCATGCCTTGATAACCTTGTAATGTAAGCTTCATAATTTGTGACATTCTCATCCTCTTTTTTCCTCAGACATAGAAATTGTCTTTCTATATCCACTCGATAGTCACGATGAAAGTTTTTTTCTAATAAAATATTTGTAAACATCCTACATTCCATTATGAATAATTATTCATCTGCCTTTTTATTTTGAATCAATGACCACCATTGATCAACATCTCCCGTGAGGAGATAAACTACCAGGACAATTTTTTCGCTTTCACTACTCCCAAAAGCATGAAATATTTTCTCTATAAAACTTATCCATTTCTTAGCAACAAATGGCGTTGTACTCCCATGGAATGTTTGTTGTTGATTACTCAAGAAGCGATCTAACATTGATCCTCCACATTGTGGGTCAGGGTGCTCCATACAGGTAAGGTTATTATTCATAACCTGAGCGAGTTTTCCCAGTATGTAGATAAGCTGATCAACACCAGTTGCAACACCAAATCCACTATAATTATCAGTAGTAGGAGGGAAATTACTACATGGATTACATTCATTGATACAGTTTTCATTCCATCCACTAGATTCCATTTCTGAACAATGTCATAACCAATTTTAGTTTATCAATCACAATACAATATTCAACACTTTTAAAAAACATAACATAAATTGAACAGTTTATGTACATAGTCCATTATAAATAAAAATGTTTTCTTTGAGGAGGTATATACTCATTAATCCTTTATAAAGGTTTTTAATGAAATTGATAATTATCCTAAGAATATCCTCTGGGAGTGTCGTAACTATGAGTTCATCAAGTCACGTTGTCATGCACCAATTCCCATTAGAGTCTATATGAAAGTGATGTTTTCAGGTTTTACCCCTAGGTACATATGTGCTAGAGCCACCACTACCTGCTCATATTTCGAGAGGTATGTATTGCTTAAAATCTCACAAAATCCCTACATTACCAAAATTATAGAATGTTATCTATACTAATCCTCAGAACCTATCATAGGTTAATGTGATCTAATCATAGTTTATCAAAATCTAGTTTCCATGGTTTGTAGTGTACATTATTTAATACCAACAGTAATTCCCTGAACCTTGTTCCCCAGAGTCAGTGCGTTATTACCTAACATTGGCATGTTCACAAATGATCAAGTCTCAAAAGACGAATTGGTTTAGTAGCCTTGGAAATAATAGATACATTCATAAGTGTTAAATTAAATTATCAAATAAAAAACTAAAACAAAATTGTCCTCATATACCAGAATCATATCCCCTGTGATTTTCCATGTAGGTTAGTGTAAAATATTTCTTCACATCCTAGGAAAAATAAATCCCAGAAAGGGGTGAGCTCAGATGCTCAGTAAGGATACCAATATTGCAGAAACATTCATAAATATGCATAAACATTTAAGGCAATGTATCAGAATAAAAAAAGCATTTTAAACTAAATCTTAATCATAATATGGATAATAAGAATCATAATAATTCCATATACTTATTCAAATGGATATTCTACTAGTTTAATAATAACATGAAATATGAATATATACTTTCAAAATGATTGAATTCAAAATTCCAGACGTTCATTACCACATAGTCAAGGCCTTGTGCGAAGACTAAAAATAATATTTTATCCAGGTCTTATTCAAAGACCCTAGTTTTTCCTATAAGACCTAATGATTCATTGAGGAGCTAATGTGTGCTCCCCCCATCACTTATAATGTCCAATGAATTATTCATATGAAAAGGTTTAAACATAACATAATAAATCATTTTAAAACTAGCATACGAAATTTCATTACATTATACATAAACCATTAATGGTGTAAAAATAACACATCCACAGTCAAACATATTACAAAACCTTCAATACAATAAGGATGTTTTGTATCATAATAAATCAACATTAATAAAAATCCATTAAGGAATATTTACTTAGATGAAATAAAAACTATTTGAGATAAATATCTCGTTCTTCTTTTAAAATACTTTTAAATTTACATAATTATAAAATAAACCATTGATTTTGAATATATAATTATATGATTGTAATGGAAACTTCGATGTTGTTATAATGGTGGAAAATATATGCATGCATCGCATATGTTAAAAAAACATTCTTACCTTCATTTTGTCGAAAAGGTTTTAATGGACTTTGTTTGGAAAATTATGAAATGATTTCATTGTAAACATATTTTAAAAAGTAAAACAAGGGTATAAAAGACATTAACCAATTGTCTATTATATTGTAATTTTTTTTTGAAATACATTTTTAAGAAACAAGGATATTGATGGTAATGATGTCCCAGTAGATACTCATGTATTAAACAACATTAGATAATAATGATATTGTGAAATTAAACCTTAACTGGTACTTTTCCTTGGTCGAAGGTACGTTAACCTATTGTATAATAGTTAAATCATAGTTTTTAAATTATAAATAAACCACATACCAAAATATTATATCATATATGATCATTTAATATTTCTTTGTGAATAAGATTTTAGTGTTATCATTATTTTGGGTGTTAATTGATTCATTTTCCATTATATGCTTTGTTACATATGCCATATTTGTTATGGATTGGATTTATTTCATTAATATCCATAATTATCTAATGTATTTAAAATATATTTTTAATAATAAAATTATAATTTGTCTTGATTGGATACGATTGGTAATTAATCGCATCACGTTCGTGGAAATGGTAATCTGTACGTACGCACGAGTGATAATATCATACATTTGATATTAAAATCATATATAATTGAATCGTATATATTATATAAAGAATATTTATTATTTTATATATATTATCTACATTAGTTATACTCATTATTACACCCATCCAAATGATGAAGTGTTTTAGTAACAACCATCACCATGACGTCGAGACGGTAACCCGAATGTACACACGTATGGTGACTATGTAATTTATAGGATGGATAGAAAAACGAAAATGGTTGTACCATTTTTATAATAACATCACAGTACATAGAATATACTATATATATTATTTTAGAATTGAAACAATATGGAATGAGGATGTGGAGGAAAAAAATAACTTGTAAGAGGTGATGAAATATTTACATCTTCTTTGGGTTCTTCCTTTTTATTTGATCAAAAGGGATCCATAGGATGGCTTTCTGACATAAGAAAGGCTGTTAGAATGAAGGGTGGATAGGTGGGAGGTTATTTTTTACATGGGTTGTCCGATCCAAAAGACTTTGAAAGTGTTATTTTGAGAAAAGGGGAACTGCCCTTTTATAAGAGGGGTGATGGGCACCATAGGAAAAACAAAAAATATTAATTTATAATAAATTTATATTCAGTTTAGTTGCAGTAGACCCGCAGTGCTCGACAGGAGGAGTACCTCACCAATCTTAGGTTAGTGATAAGTACCTCGGAGTCGTGACGGGGCCACTGTACACTTCAGAGATGGGGCTCTTCAGCAGTTACAGTTTCGATAATGAAAATCCTGGTTTGAGCTGAGTCAATGGTCTTTGTGTTTCCTCTTGATCGAGATGGGTTACCTGATAACTTCGGTATATGTATGGGCATATAACTATGAGAGTTATCTATTGTGCTTCCCTGTGTGGATTATGTAACAGCCCGAGATTTTATGAAAAATATTCTTTTTATTTTATTAATGTCTTGTGTTGTACGCTACAACAAAAGAAGCTTTCACAATACGCATCCTTGACTTTCCTTCCGTTACACGCAATCGCGACCTTCCTCGATAGCGTGTGTAGTACGCAATACTGAGTTTCACGAAACAACGATATGCTATTAAAATATTATTAAAACTAGCCGTTATGAATAGTAATAACCACTTTTTGGAAATTTTGTAAATTTTATTTTTCAAAATGGAATTCATTTTTGGATTCGGAGTATCGAATTTAGCCTAAGGTGAAATTTTGGTACTTTTCGGATAACTTTCATATTCTAATGAATAGTGAAAATTACTAAATTATAATTAAAAACAACTTTTTTAATCGAAATAATTAATAGTGATAAATTATTAATTTGAGTGGTTTTAAAGTATATTTAGAATATATTTTTACAATTTAATACAATGTTGGTCATTGTTTGTAATTTCACATTTAAACCAGACATAATCAAGTGTCAATCTTTTGATAGATTTTGTTTCTTAAAAAACACGCTATTTGTTTTAACAGCGGGATTTAATTATAAAATTAATTAATGCAACTTTTGTGTTATGAATTTGGTAAAATAGACTTCATTTTTGAATTCGGAATATGAAATATAGCTTAGGATGAAATTTTGGCATTGTTCTGAAAAACATCAATTTTTGATGAATAGTGAAACTACTAAGTGGTAGGTTAAAAACTGAATTTTGCATAAAACATAATTTTACCGCTTCTGTGAATGGAATTTCGAAAATCCGAGAGACACGGTTAATATCAAGGACTAAAATGTGGTTCAATGAGATGAAAATAATTTTTTGGTGAATAGTAACTTTTTACTTTTTTTACCACGGTTAATAGTAAATAGGGTAACTAAGGGTAAATATGATATTAATATTACCCTAACACATGTCCTAATTCTATTGGACAAGTGTAATTCGACCAAAAACAAACTTAGGAATAAAATATGACCATTTAGGCCCACTTGGATTAGATTAGGACATTTATTATTAATTTATTTAAAGAAGGGTTAAAATAGTTAAAATCAAAGTTTAATAAGTAAATCATTTTTAATATGGGGTTATACATAAGCTAAATTCGACTATAAATATTCATTAGAAAGCTAAAACGATTTCCTACATGATGGTATTTTATTTGTAATTTTTAGACAGCATATAATATAATTTATTTATGACACAAAGATGATGCAGTAATTATCATATTAATGAAATATTGACATAATTGATAATATAAATACCAAAATAAATGTAATTTAAGACTTTTTATGAATTCCACTAATTTTCTAGGTTACTATGATATATTAGTGTTGATTTAATCAACTTGGTTCGAATATATAATTCTGTTATGACTTTCAAAAAAATCATATATCAAATAGTGTCAAAATTGACACAAAATAGTTTTTAAATCAAATATTATATTATTAATTGTTATTTTATTCATAAAAATCTAAGGTTCGGCCAAATGACTTAGATAAGGATATATGTATTAATAATATACAATTTGGGGTTCGTTTGGCATGTTATAGTAAGTGTATTAACCATATAGTGAAAGAAAACAAAAAGACACGGTAAAAGTTAAATTATTTAACTTAGAGTTAAATCTAATTGATAAGGTTTAAAATAAGATCCAAACATGTATAAATTTGATTGGTTGATGGGATTACAACCCTATCTCATCTAAGCTTCGAATATGAGTCATTTTTGGAGGTTTTTATGTGGGGTTATATTTATTATAAATTAATATTTTTAAGAATTCCTAAGGTGCCCCTCTCCTCCCTTATAAAAGGACACCTCCTCCCCCTCCTCCTCACACCAATTTGAGCACTCAAGCTCGGCCAACCCCTGCCAAAATCCCTTCTCCACTTCCCTAGCAACATCCTAGAGGTTCCGGTCTTCCTCAAAGACCAATTCTAGTGCCCTAAGAGGAGGTCTCAAAGAGGCACTTCAAAGAAGAGGTAATTACCGTTACCAATTCTTTCATCTTTATTTCTTCTTCCACTTCTTCTTCTTAGGTTGTTTCATTATGAAGTAATAACATCAGTATCACTCATATACTGATATGTTATTATAAGTATGAAACAACCCTATTTCACCATCTATCCATCCTACGGAAAAAGAAATCACCGCGCGTGCGTACGTACGGAATACCGTCTCCACGCCGTGGTGTAATCTATTTTCCACCACCACCTTACATGGATGGGTATAATGGTGTAAAGAATAACTATACATAGTTATTACAACATCATAATGATTCTGATATATTTTATAATCCACTCCAATTCAATTCAATATTTATAGAAATGATATCATCGCTCGTGCGTACGTACGGAATACCGTCTCCACGACGCGATGAGATTCATTCTCCATGTTAACCATTTAAGAATGATTATAATGTATATATAAGAAATAATAATGAAATACATGACATTATAAAGCTACTGGATTTATGTATATATATATACATATGTATGTCATCTACTTACTTCCATTTCAAGACAATAAGGAAAGAAAAACAGCGTTCATGCGTACGTACGGACTACCGTCTCCATGAACGGTGTTTTTCATTTTATTTATCTATCTATTATATATATATATATACTGAATATATATGATATATAAATCATATTTTATATTCTGGAAGTAAGTAAATCATGATATAAGTAATAATGATGTCAAGAACAACAAGTCAAAACACCTACGATAAATGAAACGATTTTACCCAAAACGCTTCTTTAACATGGAATTTACAAAAGAACGGGTAATATAATGTCATAAGTGAACCATATATGATATCATAACAATGAATATGATTCTTTAATAAGTCAATGACATTATTTAAATCATTATACAGGAGGTTCGGACACATACGAAGCAAATTGGACCTAAGGTAAGGGAAATATCACAATCTCATTTTTATCTGAGATTGTTTATTCGTAAGTATTTACTGGGGTGTATTTTATCATCCACATCCATGTTTCATCAAAATGTAATATTATTTCCATCCACCTAAAATTGTTTAAATCCATTTTTACCCTTCGGTGAGTTTTTAGTAATATGTATGAAAGGAATCTTTTGTCGTACGAGGTACTTTTTGACTTTTCCGACAAAAGTACGAAGAATGTTTTTTTTAACTTATACGGCACGAACGGATTTCTACTGTTTTATAAAGCCTTATTTTCATGAAGCTTCCTCTAAAAGATTTCATGACTATTTTCAATAAAATCTCTTTCTTTTAAAGTTGCATGATGTTTTGTGAAAAGAAATTGATTTTGAAGAAGAAAGGATATTTTCCTCAAGAATTCAATTCAAGTGTTTTATCAAAATTATTTTCCATCTAAGATAATAAAGAGTTCTGTTTCTATCCATATTTTTACATTGATTTGACTATGTTGTGATGGAATTATGTTTATGAATTCCTTTATCTTATATGAATGGTTTTATGATGTCATGTTGTTTAAGAATCCCATTTTTATTACATGGGTTATGAAATGATGTATGATTTATGATTTTGTGGCACACATAAGAAAGGATTCATTAAGAGATGGGTGGGACCTATATCTCCCTCCAATGCATTGGGTAAAGATTTTATATCTCATGAGATATACATGGCTGGAATGGTAGGTTATACCGGTTCAGTGAAACAGGACTGAAACGAGGATTACTCGATTCAGAAAGGGACTTTGTCCACTAAGATAGTCTTGGCAATGAGTCTTGACTAACAAGAAATGATTCTCTATGATTATGTGTGTATGCCACAATGAGTAATGTTTTAAGTTATGATTTCATTTCACTACTATGATTTATCCCATGTTATGAAATTATGCTCTCTTTTGCAGGTTAAGATTTCCAAAAAATGTTATGTTCTTATGAAAATTATGTGATTGATATTTCCTTTGTTTACCCTTACTGAGCATTTGAGCTCACCCTTTTATGTTTTCTTTTCCCCAGGATATAAAGAAAGGTTTTAGGTAGAAAAAAGGGATGACCTTTATGGGAGATATTGAAGAACTTTCACCACGATTAGAAGATTACGTTCCGAGTTTCCAAAGACACTAAACTATTACGATCCTTTAGTGTGTGTTTTTGTTATGTACTAAGTATTCCGCAAATGTAATGTAATGTCCATGTACGTCAAGATACGGGTCTCTACAGTTGGTATCAGAGGAAAGGTTTAGTCAACCTTTGGAAACTAGGATGCGAAAATGTTAGTGAGATCCCTAGAGATATTTCTATGGTATGTCTAGGGATGTCCCTAAGGTTAAGTATACGTATAGGTTATAGTACTAGAACTACGCTAACGATCATAGAATTAAACCTAAGATGATAGATGTTCAAGGTACTCCCCCTTTATTATGTTGTTTTCCCTAGCATGATTTTTGCCTCTCACGCTATTCTTTTTGGGTTTTAGAAAATGGCTGGAAACAAGGTGATTCACGATAATGGAGGAAATGATGGACAATGGAATGATATTCTTTATGAGCAACCAAATGAAATGGGATTTGGAAGTCCAAACATCATTATTATGCCGAATCAGCAATCTCATAATATGATCAATAAAGTAAAATTTGGTAAGTTTCCTGACTCGGCTAATAAGAGAAAGATGGAGTTTCATGATGATCATAGAGGAAAGAAAGTTCAATTTCCCCTATGTAAATCATGTGGGAAGAGGCATCAAGGAGAATGTTTCAAAGGAACTGGAAGATGCTTTGGGTGTGGAAAAGAAGGACACAAAGCCAGTAAGTGCAAAGGAAAAGGTGCAGTTAATACCAGGGATGAGGATAATGGTATTGCTACGACATCAAAAATGGTTAAGTGTTTTAAATGTGGAATGTATGGGCATTATGCAAACAAATTCCCTAAGGGGAAGACTCATGAAGAGAATCAGTATGGTCATATGGGAAGTATTTATGTGGATGATGATGAAGAGACTACCAATGGTATGTGAGATGAAAGAATTGTTGAAGCTCGGTCAATGGTTTTAGAATGTAGTGGAATGATTATATGTTTATCATGTGTAATGTTGTATAAGTAATCTCATGGTACTATGGAATAAAGAGACATGTAAGGATTGTAACATTGTTGTCTGATTAATGTTACCAGTATCCATGAAAGGTTATTCAGATATTTTTGGAATGAAGATGATATGCGCATAATGAAGGGATAAGGGGAAAATGAAATGTTTGACAGTATTCATGAGCTCATGATTGATATAAGGACTAAGTGATATCATGGTTTGAGTATATAGAATTTTGAGGATTTTGGTAACTTTTAACAGCACTCATGTTTTCACTAAGGTATTCAAGAGAATACACGATTAAGGACTTTGAATGTTTGGAATGTGACCGACAAGACATATCTTATGATATGTGGGGATCAACTACAGTATTAAATCTCTGGTAATCGTTGTCACTATATTATGAGAGTGGACTACAGTATTATGTATAAGCTTAAAGATTAGACTGGATTATGTTGGACATAAGTTAGTATTGTTTAAGGATAGAAGTTTTTTTCGATATTATTGATGGGATGTTATAGTAACGTAGTTCTAGAAAAAGGGACAACCTGCAGGACGGGCGACAGCCCATCGCTTCGGACAAGGCTGTAGGAATCGAACCCACAACCGAAGTGCGACTGGCCTTTATCGCCTACCACTGACCTACAGGAAGTCCCTGTTTAGTAGAAACTAGTTTTATTATATTAAGCAGTATGATATATGAAGTATAAGTCCATTTTAGGAACCATATGTGATTAATCTCACTATAGAATGACTTATGTATATTTAATAACTTTTTCTAACCTTTTGTTTGAGACAGATGGAATGACCCATCATTCTATCACATAATCTGCTAACACTTCACAAATAACAAATTCAACTTCATTTATTTAAGAGATGAAGTAGAAATTGTTCAAGGCACGAACAAAAGTGAGATTGTACCAAAATAAAGTAAGTATTTATTCTAAGCAAATTTTCAACTTTAGGGAAATGATGTTGAAAACCAAAAATGATTTTCCTAGTGATCTTATACCTGATGAATCAGATGGTACCTTATATCATCACAAATCTATGGATTTGTGATTACTGGCTTTTCCATAGCCATGTTCTCTACCACTCTCCATCAGAACATGATGGTTAGATTTCTCTTCCATATCCATATTTTCACCTATGTGGAAACCCAATGATTAGTTTATTTGGGTAATCGTTACATTTCATACTTTAGTTTTTAAAGCCAAGTTTTGGTATTCCCTTTTACGATGTGGGTTTCTATTAAAGAAACTTTCGAATAGTAAACCATTTATAACCCCGACGAATTTCGAGGGCGAAATTCATTTTAAGGGGGGTAGAATGTAACAGCCCGAGATTTTATGAAAAATATTCTTTTTATTTTATTAATGTCTTGTGTTGTACGCTACAACAAAAGAAGCTTTCACAATACGCATCCTTGACTTTCCTTCCGTTACACGCAATCGCGACCTTCCTCGATAGCGTGTGTAGTACGCAATACTGAGTTTCACGAAACAACGATATGCTATTAAAATATTATTAAAACTAGCCGTTATGAATAGTAATAACCACTTTTTGGAAATTTTGTAAATTTTATTTTTCAAAATGGAATTCATTTTTGGATTCGGAGTATCGAATTTAGCCTAAGGTGAAATTTTGGTACTTTTCGGATAACTTTCATATTCTAATGAATAGTGAAAATTACTAAATTATAATTAAAAACAACTTTTTTAATCGAAATGATTAATAGTGATAAATTATTAATTTGAGTGGTTTTAAAGTATATTTAGAATATATTTTTACAATTTAATACAATGTTGGTCATTGTTTGTAATTTCACATTTAAACCAGACATAATCAAGTGTCAATCTTTTGATAGATTTTGTTTCTTAAAAAACACGCTATTTGTTTTAACAGCGGGATTTAATTATAAAATTAATTAATGCAACTTTTGTGTTATGAATTTGGTAAAATAGACTTCATTTTTGAATTCGGAATATGAAATATAGCTTAGGATGAAATTTTGGCATTGTTCTGAAAAACATCAATTTTTGATGAATAGTGAAACTACTAAGTGGTAGGTTAAAAACTGAATTTTGCATAAAACATAATTTTACCGCTTCTGTGAATGGAATTTCGAAAATCCGAGAGACACGGTTAATATCAAGGACTAAAATGTGGTTCAATGAGATGAAAATAATTTTTTGGTGAATAGTAACTTTTTACTTTTTTTACCACGGTTAATAGTAAATAGGGTAACTAAGGGTAAATATGATATTAATATTACGCTAACACATGTCCTAATTCTATTGGAAAAGTGTAATTCGACCAAAAACAAACTTAGGAATAAAATATGACTATTTAGGCCCACTTGGATTAGATTAGGACATTTATTATTAATTTATTTAAAGAAGGGTTAAAATAGTTAAAATCAAAGTTTAATAAGTAAATCATTTTTAATATGGGGTTATACATAAGCTAAATTCGACTATAAATATTCATTAGAAAGCTAAAAAGATTTCCTACATGATGGTATTTTATTTGTAATTTTTAGACAGCATATAATATAATTTATTTATGACACAAAGATGATGCAGTAATTATCTTATTAATGAAATATTGACATAATTGATAATATAAATACCAAAATAAATGTAATTTAAGACTTTTTATGAATTCCACTAATTTTCTAGGTTACTATGATATATTAGTGTTGATTTAATCAACTTGGTTCGAATATATAATTCTGTTATGACTTTCAAAAAAATCATATATCAAATAGTGTCAAAATTGACACAAAATAGTTTTTAAATCAAATATTATATTATTAATTGTTATTTTATTCCTCAAAATCTAAGGTTCGGCCAAATGACTTAGATAAGGATATATGTATTAATAATATACAATTTGGGGTTCGTTTGGCATGTTATAGTAAGTGTATTAACCATATAGTGAAAGAAAACAAAAAGACACGGTAAAAGTTAAATTATTTAACTTAGAGTTAAATCTAATTGATAAGGTTTAAAATAAGATCCAAACATGTATAAATTTGATTGGTTGATGAGATTAAAACCCTATCTCATCTAAGCTTCGAATATGAGTCATTTTTGGAGGTTTTTAAGTGGGGTTATATTTATTATAAATTAATATTTTTAAGAATTCCTAAGGTGCCCCTCTCCTCCCTTATAAAAGGACACCTCCTCCCCCTCCTCCTCACACCAATTTGAGCACTCAAGCTCGGCCAACCCCTGCCAAAATCCCTTCTCCACTTCCCTAGCAACATCCTAGAGGTTCTGGTCTTCCTCAAAGACCAATTCTAGTGCCCTAAGAGGAGGTCTCAAAGAGGCACTTCAAAGAAGAGGTAATTACCGTTACCAATTCTTTCATCTTTATTTCTTCTTCCACTTCTTCTTCTTAGGTTGTTTCATTATGAAGTAATAACATCAGTATCACTCATATACTGATATGTTATTATAAGTATGAAACAACCCTATTTCACCATCTATCCATCCTACGGAAAAAGAAATCACCGTGCGTGCGTACGTACGGAATACCGTCTCCACGCCGTGGTGTAATCTATTTTCCACCACCACCTTACATGGATGGGTATAATGGTGTAAAGAATAACTATACATAGTTATTACAACATCATAATGATTCTGATATATTTTATAATCCACTCCAATTCAATTCAATATTTATAGAAATGATATCATCGCTCGTGCGTACGTACGGAATACCGTCTCCACGACGCGATGAGATTCATTCTCCATGTTAACCATTTAAGAATGATTATAATGTATATATAAGAAATAATAATGAAATACATGACATTATAAAGCTACTGGATTTATGTATATATATATACATATGTATGTCATCTACTTACTTCCATTTCAAGACAATAAGGAAAGAAAAACAGCGTTCATGCGTACGTACGGACTACCGTCTCCATGAACGGTGTTTTTCATTTTATTTATCTATCTATTATATATATATATATACTGAATATATATGATATATAAATCATATTTTATATTCTGGAAGTAAGTAAATCATGATATAAGTAATAATGATGTCAAGAACAACAAGTCAAAACACCTACGATAAATGAAACGATTTTACCCAAAACGCTTCTTTAACATGGAATTTACAAAAGAACGGGTAATATAATGTCATAAGTGAACCATATATGATATCATAACAATGAATATGATTCTGTAATAAGTCAATGACATTATTTAAATCATTATACAGGAGGTTCGGACACATACGAAGCAAATTGGACCTAAGGTAAGGGAAATATCACAATCTCATTTTTATCTGAGATTGTTTATTCGTAAGTATTTACTGGGGTGTATTTTATCATCCACATCCATGTTTCATCAAAATGTAATATTATTTCCATCCACCTACAATTGTTTAAATCCATTTTTACCCTTCGGTGAGTTTTTAGTAATATGTATGAAAGGAATCTTTTGTCGTACGAGGTACTTTTTGACTTTTCCGACAAAAGTACGAAGAATGTTTTTTTTAACTTATACGGCACGAACGGATTTCTACTGTTTTATAAAGCCTTATTTTTATGAAGCTTCCTCTAAAAGATTTCATGACTATTTTCAATAAAATCTCTTTCTTTTAAAGTTGCATGATGTTTTGTGAAAAGAAATTGATTTTGAAGAAGAAAGGATATTTTCCTCAAGAATTCAATTCAAGTGTTTTATCAAAATTATTTTCCTTCTAAGATAATAAAGAGTTCTGTTTCTATCCATATTTTTACATTGATTTGACTATGTTGTGATGGAATTATGTTTATGAATTCCTTTATCTTATATGAATGGTTTTATGATGTCATGTTGTTTAAGAATCCCATTTTTATTACATGGGTTATGAAATGATGTATGATTTATGATTTTGTGGCACACATAAGAAAGGATTCATTAAGAGATGGGTGGGACCTATATCTCCCTCCAATGCATTGGGTAAAGATTTTATATCTCATGAGATAGACATGGCTGGAATGGTAGGTTATACCGGTTCAGTGAAACAGGACTGAAACGAGGATTACTCGATTCAGAAAGGGACTTTGTCCACTAAGATAGTCTTGGCAATGAGTCTTGACTAACAAGAAATGATTCTCTATGATTATGTGTGTATGCCACAATGAGTAATGTTTTAAGTTATGATTTCATTTCACTACTATGATTTATCCCATGTTATGAAATTATGCTCTCTTTTGCAGGTTAATATTTCCAAAAAATGTTATGTTCTTATGAAAATTATGTGATTGATATTTCCTTTGTTTACCCTTACTGAGCATTTGAGCTCACCCTTTTATGTTTTCTTTTCCCCAGGATATAAAGAAAGGTTTTAGGTAGAAAAAAGGGATGACCATTATGGGAGATATTGAAGAACTTTCACCACGATTATAAGATTACGTTCCGAGTTTCCAAAGACACTAAACTATTACGATCCTTTAGTGTGTGTTTTTGTTATGTACTAAGTATTCCGCAAATGTAATGTAATGTCCATGTACGTCAAGATACGGGTCTCTACAGATTACGTGTTGTTATCCTTTGTGGAATATGTTGAGCTTTTCTGTGTGGATTACGTTTTCTATCCTTTGTGGATTCTGTTGAGCTATCCTGTGTGGATTACATTTGCTATCCATTGTGGATTCTATTGAGATTTCCTGTGTGGATTACTTGTTGCTATCCTTTGTGGACTCTGTTGAGCTTTTCTGTGTGGATTATGTTTTCTATCCTTTTTGGATTCTGCTGAGCTTTCCTGTGTGGATTACGTTTTCTATCCTATGTGGAGTACGTTTTTCTTTCCTGTGTGGACTGGGTTGTACTGGAGCTCGAATGTTGGAGCCGAATGTGAATTGGTGACTTAGGTATATGTATGGGCATATACCTAAGAAGAGTTGGATGTTACTTCGTAATTGTATCTTTCTTTGTGGTTTAGCCTTTGTGGATTTCGGGAGACCTTCGGGGGTCTCAGGGGCCCTACTGAGTATCGTTATACTCACCCCTGCACGGGCTATGCCCGCACTTCTTTGTGTTGGATGAAGATAACAGACAGCATTGGTCGAGGCTGAGACTTGTTGAGCGAGTCGGTACCCGGAGGTGGATGTGATGACGAGACGTTACCTGGAGGAGGACCTCACGACGAGACGTTACCCGGAGGTGGACGTGATGACGAGACGGTACTCGGAGGTGGACGTGATAAAAAGACGGTACCCGGAGGTGGGCGTTACGACGAGACGGTACACGGAGCTGAGGTGAACATCTGTACCTACCCTTCAGGTAGGGACTCCGGAGGACGATCCAGGAGCAGCTTGACACCTTCCTGTCATTTTATCTTTTCTTATACTTTACAGTTGGGCTTGTATTTCCGACCCCCTTTTTTACTTTCAGCACTTCTGTTGTACTCAGTTTACAGAGTGTTTACTTCCGCTTGTAATCTGTGATGTTTTGTTACTTTTATAAGGGCAATGCCTTCCCAGATATCGGGATTTACTCCTTTAGTGCTAGTCTCCATCCCCTGGCCTATGGAAGGCGGGCTTGGGGTAGTCACGGCATGGGCCCCGAGGATGGGTCATGAAAAATTGGTATCAGAGGTGGTCGGTTCTACCGCAGACTTTGATCTTTCTTCTATGTGAAGCAATAGTTTTTAGCGTATTGAGTGTTGTTATTAGTCCAGGGAGTCTAGTGTTGGTGCGGCGGCCGACGTATCTGTACACCAAGACCCTGACTTCTGATTTCTGACTTAATGCACGAAGACACTGATTGCGTGTGTGTTTACAACAGTTTTTAAATGTCAGCTCAAACTAGGTCATCTCACCAGGTTTTTGTCGTTTGACCGTATCACGTTGTTTCCTTCAGGATGCCACCTGGCGGACGACCAGCTAGGGTTCCGAGGGTTGAGCGTGGCGACAGCCCGCCGAGCGACGAGGCCACGGTGTAGGGCCCCTTGATAGCTGAGGCACCGACAATACCTCTACCCGCCGAGCCACCGATGCTTCCAGCCGCTGACGATGCACGTCGCTTGGGCACACTTCACGTTTTCCAGCGCCAGAGGCCACCCAAGTTCCAGGGAGAGACGGACTCGCAGGCGGCTGAGGATTGGCTGGAGGCTGTGGTTGGAGTTTTCAGGCTAGTGAGGACACCAGCAGACCTCATGGTGATCCTCGCAGTGAGCCTACTGTAAGCAGCAGTAGGCCGATGGTGGAGCTTGATGCTCCAGGTGCACGATGAGGCATCACTTCTCTGGGCAGACTTCGAGATCTTGTTCCGGGAAGAGTTTCTTCCAGCCACCCTTCGAGCGGTGCGTATACAGGAGCTACTCCAGCTGCGGCAGGGCAGCATGACAATGGCCCAGTACTCGGTGAGATATACAGACCTCTCGCGCTACTCAACAGATATGGTACGGGACCCGTTCTTTAGGGCTCGAACCTTCGACCAGGGGCTCAGGCGAGAGATTAGAGCCTCTGTAGTTCCACATAGCATTCCGACACAGACAGGGGTGCTGGAGAGAGCCCTTTTAGTGGAGAGTTACCTTGTTGAGCAGTCTCCAGCAGTAGGACCCACCACTAGCTGACATGCGCCAAAATCTTCTACAGCAGGCAGTAGACAGATGACGCAGAGGTCCAAGAGGACCAGACCTACCGGTGGCCGACTACACCACTCAGGCTCAGTTGTGCGGGGGAACCGAGGTGGAGTCAGAGTCAGGCAAGCCGAGAGTGGGCAGCGTTACTCCTGTGGCGGGATTGGTCAAATGGATCATGACTGTCCGACCCGCCATGCGGATGACCAGAAGTTAAATTAAGAACCACCCAGGCAGAGGCAGAGGTTCGATCAGGGCGGACGACGAGGAGCAGGCGGCCATGGCAGAGGAGCTGGCCGTGCAGCTAGAGGTGGACGACGCTTCGGGGAGTTTCCACCACCACCACCAGGAGGTCCACCCCGACCGCACAGAGTTGGTGGACATGGGAGAGCTCAGCTTCAGGCAGCTGAGGCCTTCGATCATGGAGCTCTGGGGGCAGATGGACAGGAGTGGAACCAGTGGATATGTCTTTTGTACTTCTAGTTCCTTGTTGTTGTTGTGTAGTGTCCTTGTATTATGAGCTGCAATAATAAAAGATGCTTACCTTTGTGATGTTTTCCTTCCTATACTCCTTTGTGTTGTTACTAAGAGGTTCTGTTTTAGACTGTTGACATGACCTTCACTTATGAGACATCTACTGGAGGAGACCCAGTTACCACACACTGATGCCGACAGTGTGACTCAACCCTTGGAGGCAAGAGTAACAGTTGGATCTCTTGGTAGTAGCGTATAGGCCTTACGACGTCATCCTCGGTATGTATTAGTAACATCCATGTCGAGATTGACTGTTTTAGGAAAAGATAGTGGTTCATCCTGGGGATGAGACCATATTTCTCTTATCGGCAAAGAAGGAGTCTTAGTAGCTCTTGTGGGATCAGAGATGGTCCAGGCCACGACAGAGAAGGTCCAGGTCATCCAGGAGTGAATGAGGACAGCTCAGAACCGGCAGAAGTCTTATGCTGGCAGGAGGTGGAGACCACTGGAGTTCGAGGATGGCAACCACGTTTCCCTACGGGTCTCACCTCGACGTGAGTTACGGAGTTTTGGCCGGGAGGCAAGTTGTCTCCACGCTACATCGGACCCTTCTAGGTCCTCAACTAGATTGGCAAGGTGGCTTATCACCTGGTTCTACCACCTCAGTTGCACAGGGTGCACGACGTCTTCCACGTATCTCTGTTGAGGAGATACGTGCACGACCCGACGTAAATCCTTGACCATGGGGAGCTGGTCTTTGATGATGGGGCGACGTTTGTGGAGGTCCCAGTGGAGGTTGAGGATTGACAAGAGCAGGTCCTACGTGGACGATCCATTCCTCTAGTGCGCTTCAGATTGCAGCACGGGAACCTCCACTAGAGCACATGGGAGCGGGAGGCTCAGATGCGTGCTCAGTACCGCCTTTGTATCCCTAAATTTGTGGTGAAGCTTTACGGGGACATAAATCCCTATGGTGGGAGTAATGTAAAGACACATAAATTTCACGGAAATTATTTTTTAATTTTATTTGGAATTTTACAAGAGCGTAGCTTCTGGAAGCACCTGATTCCGAGGCCCGGTGTGCCCGGAATCATTTTCTGAAGTTTGGCTCAGGTACGTTCAGTGAACGGACGAGTGGGTTTTTCTAACTATTGATCTGGTGCCCGGAATCAAATTCTGAGGGCACCGATGAATTCGCAGCAGCGGTATTTGCTTAGAAACGCATCTTACGGAGTTGCGTTTAATCAGGTGTGGTTTTTAATTTTTGGGTTTTAAGTTTTGAATTAAAATAAAGTTGTGCGACAATTTTATTTTTATTTCACTTAAAGCCGCTTGAAGACCACATAAAGCCTCTTAAACTCAGTTGATGCGGATAGGGTGCTATCCAGAAATATCCTACCCTCTTGGTAGGATATTTGTGGGGTGGGGCCAGCACTAGCCCGCCGTTTCTTTTCTGCTAAGTAACGCACCCGCGAAAACCCGTCATTATGAAATTCAACTGACGTGTTTTCTTAAGTTCTTAACGCACCAATTAATTGGGCGGTTTATTTCGCTAAATTAATTGGTTGGTTTATTTCTTAGAATTAATTCTACGAATTAATGGGTCATTACATACCTCTTTTCTGTTTGTTGGTAAAATAATTAAAAAATACCAAGACTGACTTATAGAAAAAACGTTCGTGGAGAGGATTTTACTGAAACCAAGAGTTCTTCATCCTCCTTCGCGAAGAACGCGAAGAACGCGAAGAACGCCGGCCTCCGACGAAGAACGTCGGACCCGCGGAAATCGACGACGCGTCGCCGAATACCGCGACGGTTTCCCCCTTCCGCGATGACGCGACGATCCCCACTTTCTGCGAAGAATGCACGCGACGACTTGACGAGGTAGGAGTTGTTGTGATTTTTCTATATTCCTGTGAATGTCTCTTTTAAATTAAATACGGGTTTTATAAGAACAATTTTAATTTATTAAATTTGTGGTTTCTTGGGTTGAAACATTTCTCCCATCTTTTTTTATCTAACGTGGTGGGTGCTGGCCAAACGAACACTGCCGGACAACCCTCCGTCGTTCTTCGTGATTGTGCGGATTTGGCTGGCGACGAAAAAACGTGACGCAAGGGCGTTCTGATGATTCTGCAGTGAAGATCGTATCCCGGGAGGAGCAACGGCGAGACGGGAAGGGAAACGGGCCACTAGAACGATTCCGGCGGCGCCCGGCGCACCGCCGGACAAGACCGCCGCGACACCGGCTGCGGCGGCGGCGCCCGTGGACCCGCAGCCGAGCGGGTCTGGCACGCGCGGGATGCGGCTGAAGCCGCGTCCAGTTGTCTGGGCCGACACCCCGCGGGTGTCACGCGGGGCGGCGGTTCCCCCCGTGTCGGCCGCTCGGCCGAGCCGAGCCGGACCGGCTGAGCGGGGCCAGGCCGTGCCCTGGCCGGGCCGGGCCGGGCCAACCGGGTCGGACCCGGGTCGGGTCGACCCAGGGGGGTTCGGGCCGGGTCGGCCCAGACCCGTACCCCCCGTTTTCGGACCGCTTACGGTCAAATGCCTGTAACATGAGATACGGGCCTCCGTTTGACGAGCCGTCTGCGGAAACACGATCCTTGGATCGAGACGGTCGTTTCGGTATATTACATTCAAGGTTTCAGAAAACATTGGGTTCGGCCGGGTTGGTTCGTTCTCGAAGCCAACCGGGCTCTCGGAGCGGAAACGCTCATATCTTGAGCTACAGACGTCCGATTGACGTTCCGTCAACATGGGTGGGTTCCTCTATGTGAGATGGATCTTTTGGCTTACTCCGCTCGAGATTTGGATTCCATCGGAGTGCGGTCGGGTTGGTTCGCTCACAAAATCCAACCGGGCACTTGGAACGAAAAAGCCAATAACTTCCAAACCGGGCGTCCGATTGACGCGCCATCTGTTGCGTTGAGTTCCTCTTGACGATACGGAAGATTTGGCATACTCCGCCCGAGTTTTGGATGAAGTTGGATTTTGGTCGGGTTGGATCGTACCGAAATCCAACCGGGCCCCTATGACGGAAAAGCTGATAACTTTCAGACAGGACGCCCGTGTGACGAACCGTCGACAACGTTGGTGATCTTGTTGAGAAACGGTCCCTAAGAGTATACCCAATGAGGGTTTGGGGTACAGTTGAGATATGGCCGAGATTGGTTCCCTCACAAAACCAACCGGGCCCCTAGGACGAAAAGGATAATAACTCACAGACCGGGCGTCCGATTGACGTGTCGTCTGTTGTGTTGAGACCCCTATAACGAGGTGGACCTTTGTGATACTTCTTCATGGGACATCGTGATACTTGTAGTATTGACCAGTAGCTCATGGAGCGGACCCTCCCAGTGACAAGCTAGCGGAGTTGCAGTAGATCCTTGGCGGTGGAGCGCTTGGTTGTAGCGGCATCCCCACGGTACTTGATAGAGGTGGTGTGCTTGGTTGTAGCGGCAGACCCGCGATGCTGGAGACGAGCATATGGTGTACGGAGACCGTGTAGCCGACTGAGACCTGAAGACTGCTTGACTGGCTCAACTTGGAGTGAGTCGACTAGCCCAGTGGACGGAGCGCCCGGTATTTGGCGGCAGACCCACGGCGGACGGAGCGCCTGGTAGTTGGCAGCAGACTCGCGGTACTTGACTGGAGGAGTACCTCTGTAGGCTATTTGGGTGAGCGCCTGATATTTGGCAGCAGACCCTCAGCGAACGGAGCGCCCGGTAGTTGGCAGCCGACCCACGATACTCGACAGGAGGAGTACCTCAGCAGTCTTAGGTTAGTGAGCAGTACCTCGGAGTCGTGACATGACCATTGTACACTTCAGAGACGGGGCTCTTCAGCAGTTACGGTTTCGATAATGAAAATACTGGTTTGAGCTGAGTAAATTATCTTTGTGTTTCCACTTGATCGAGATGGGTTACCTGATAACTTTGGTATCTGCATGGGCATATACCTATGAGAGTTATCTGTTGAGGTTTCTTGTGTGGATTACGTGTTACTATCATTTTTGGATTCTGTTGAGCTTTTCTGTGTGGATTACGTTTTCTATCCTTTGTGGATTCTGTTGAGCTATCCTGTGTGGATTACTTTTGCTATCATTTGTGGATTCTGTTGAGCTTTATTATGTGGATTACATGTTACTATCCTTTGTGGATTCTGTTGAGCTATTCTGTGTGGATTACATTTGCTATCCTTTGTGGATTCTGTTGAGCATTCCTATGTGGATTATGTTTGCTATCCTATGTGGTGTACATTTTTATTTCCTGTGTGGACTGGGTTGTACTAGAGCTCAGATGTTGGAGCTGAACTAGAATTGGATACTTAGGTATATGTATGGTAATATACCTAAGCAGAGTCGGATGTTACTTCGTGATTGTATCTTTCTTTGGGGTTTATCCTTTGATAATTTCAGGAGACCTTCGGGGGTCTCAGGGTCCCTACTGAGTATCGTTATACCCAACCTTGCATGGGCTATGCCCGCACTTCGTTGTGTTGGATGCAGACGACAGACAACGGGGGTCGAGGCTGAGGCTTGTTGAGCGAGTCGGTACCCGGAGGTGGACGCGACGACGAGACGTTACCCGGAGGAGGACCTCACGATGAGACGGTACCCGGAGGTGGACGTGATGACGAGACGGTACTCGAAGGTGTACGTGAAAACGAGATGGTACCTGGAGGTGGGAATTACGACGAGAAGGTACCCGGAGCTGAGGTGGACATCTGTACCTACCCTTCAGGTAGGGACTCTGGAGGACGATCCAGGAGCAGCTTGACACCTTCCTGTCATTTTGTCTTTTCTTGTACTTTACAGTTGGGCTTGTATTTCTGACCCCCTTTTTACATTCAGCACTTCTGTTGTACTCAGTTTACTTAGTGTTTACTTCCGCTTGTATTCTGTGATGTTTTGTTACTTTTATAAAGGCAATTCCTTCCCAGATATCGAGATTTACACCTTTGGTGCTAGTCGCCAGCCCCTGGCCTATGGAAGGCGGGCATGGCGTAGTCATGGCATGGGCCCCAAGGACGGGTCGTGACAATATTGAAAAATTAAATAGATTTTTTATACCCTTATAATATTTATTAAAGGCCTTTTTATGTGTTGAGTGGTTCAGTTTCACATTTCTGGTCTATTTATTTCATGATCGGTATACAAATATACATGAATAAAGAATCATGTAAAATAATGATTTTTTTCCTAAATTGATGTTATATTTTATTGTTGAACATCCATAATGTTACATTGTTTTAATTTTTTTGGTTACTTGGATTGAATATAAATCATTATATAAATTATTTAATGACATCCATTTTGGTTAATCAGTTGTTTTTGTACACTACAAACTCATTTTGCTTTAAAAATACAAAGCATATGTAAAAAATTATTCTATAACTGAATATGATACATAATATATATATTATAGTCTATTTTAATCATAATAATAGTTTTATTACAATAATTGAATTCAGTAATAGAAATTGAAATCCCATAGTCCTTGAATGTTGTAAATTAGCACATCTCAGATGGTGTTTTCAATTTTTTTATAAAAGAATATAAAATTAGAGATGATGAATAATTATTATTTTATCATCAAAATATACCATTAATTTTAAGATATTAGATTCAAAAAATTTATTTATGAATGTAGGTGAAGAAAAAAAAGAAATTAAATGAACTCGTAATAAAATAAAAGATTAGAAATCCCTTATGATAATTCGACATCGTAACAACATCGCATAAAATTTCATAAAATATTTTAATTAGAGAAAAATGTTATCTCATCATTATTACAGAATGTGGAATTTACAAGGGAAATATAGATTCATATCCCAACATAATCCAATTTAAATTAAAAGACAATAACATAATAAGAGTTCTTGAAAAAGAGAGAATTTTTGAGATGAAAATTATACATCATAACGTGTATGCAAAATGGTTTTAGAAAACATTAAAAAGAGAGGGGAAAAGAGAAAAACGTTCATAAAAGACTAATAAAATAGTATAGGGAATTAATTACATGAAAATAAGAAGATGTTATGAAAACATGATATGCATACCAGATAAAAGAGAACTTCAATGGAAAGAAATAAAATGAGGCGTTTACCTCTTGAAGTAATCTTCTTTAAGAGCCTCTTTAGGAATGTTGTTTTGGTCTTCTAGAAATTCCAAGGGATCATGGACGTGGTGAGTGAATAAGGATGTGTGTTTTGGAATATTATATATAAACGTAACAAGGATTTAGAGAAGTGAATATATGAGGAACGGAGGGGGTGTCATAGGGTTGGAGATCGGTGAATATTGAATATATTATTCATTACATTATTAATTATGTCAAGAAAACTAATAATGTTGTTTAACATAAACATTAATATTAATAAATGAATGTGAGTTCGAACCTACTGGTATTATTTCCTCCATACATAACTGATGACCAAAAAAATCATGTATTTGACATTTATATTAAATTATCGTATTTTACTATTCACCAAAAATTAACTTATTTTAGTAAAATACCAAAAATCCACCCTAAATTTTTTGACCAGTAGAATTAATATTGATGTGAAACTTTTTAAAATAATTTTCATATTTTTTTATTAAATTTATAATCAAAATAATAATTTATTCTAATAAAAGTAACATTAAATTTTAACTTTCTTTAGTACACCCTGAAATTTATTCGTGGTCCCATTAAAAAATCATTCAACCATAAAAAAAATAACAATTTATGATTACATTTTATGAATATATATTTCTATTTTAAATTATTAAATTAATCATGATAAAGTAATTAAAATATTTAAGACATATAAAAATAAAAAAACTTATACAATGATCATTTTTTCACTTTTAAGATGTCCAAATTTAATTTATCCATTCATAGTAGATGTTTCTATTTTTCATCCCATTTACTATTCATTTCTAATCATATGGGTATGTTTCTATTAATTAGGGTATGTTACTATTCACCAAAAATCATGTTTGTCTTATCAGACTCTAAAAATATTACTGAATGCTACTGTGTATGTCATTTTTTTTAAATTCAAAACATATAGGTGGAAAATTTTGGTTTACTTGGCTCAGTTATAGAAAATTTATGTTTTTAGAGAGTTAGTGTTTGAGGAATTCTATATTAAATTTTTGGGATGTTACACAATCCCCTCCTAATAAATATGTCTTCATCAAAATTTCAAATTGATCATCAAAATATAATTTTTGATACTTGAATAATACCTTATAGGAATCCCACATCAAGAATACGATAAAACAAATCCTATTAATAAGAGTAAAGTTAAATGAAATGGTTACTAAAAAACAAAACATTATAATTTTAAGAACATATTCATTAAAGAATAATGAAACCCTCATGTAGTGAAATTAATCTATAAAATCCTATACAATGATCAATTTAAACCATTTCGTAAACAGTTCAAAATTCATAAATATAATTATTCAAAACATTATAATTATAGTCTCTAAATTTCAAAGATGAAATTATCATTAACCTTTAATAAACAAGAGGAGACACTAAATTTCACATTCTAAACATGTGAATAACATCGTCATGTATCCTCTTGAAATATGGTAATAACTTTAATTAATTTAAAAACAATATTGTATACATGCATTCTTCTATATTACATAAGTTATATACATGTTATTCAATATATAACCTAAATCCAAAAGTATTGTAAACTCCATATTGGATAGAATATAACATGTCTTGAAAAGTTAATAATAAGTTCCAAGGTAGTCAGTACTTATTTGAATCAAGAATTTCTTCATCATTTTCTCATCATCAGATATATTAAGTATTGTATATACCACAATCTTGATTTTTTCTATAAAGTATCTTTTTCTCAAAAATCTCCATTACTTTGTAAAATTCATTATAAGACATAATATCCTTAAATAAATAGTACAAAATAAAAATCCTTATATCTCTCATAATTTATATAACAAGAATATGAAAACATAGTTCTGGAATACATAATATAAATAAATTATTTATTCAACTTCAACTATAGTAACATCATATGATTGACCATGATCCATTTTAGATTTATGAGCTATATTTTATGGAATCCTAGGATATTCATTTTTGTAGTGACCCATATCATTATAGTTAAATCATGGAATATAAGAATATTCTTTCCATTCAATGAAATTATGATCCTGATGTACTTTTTCTACACACTTGATGCAAACTCATTTTCCTATTAAGCATATTCTAAGGTGTTTACTTCAAAAATTATCTCATGGGGAAAATACATCATTCCATTATTCACTTTAATCATGGATTATCTGGCAAAATATTCTTATTTTTCTTCCCTTAAATGTTATACTACTCAGTGAAGTCTTACATACCATGTTAACCCATGAAACTATTTCCTCATATGATGACCACACATAGGAGACAATATTCATTTGAAATTATGGATTAAAACTATTAGGGATATGATTGTTCTTTCACTTTGCATCACATTCATTGGTGAAGTTATCATTCCTTTTACTAGCACCCATTTATAATAAATTATATATTGTATGGTAGCACATAAAATTATGTACTCTCTATATCATTAAAAATGGTATAACATATATCATAAATATTTTCATTACAAATCCCAGAACCATATTCTTTGGTTTCATTGGGGGAATAAATCCTTTATAATTGTATTTAGTAATCATATTAATTTACCAAAACATATCCCTGAGGAGTATTGAACCCAGAGTGCAGAATTTCCCATTTTTTTGAACCAGTTCCCAATCAAGTCTAGCTCAATGTGGTGTTTTCATGTTTTACCCCTAGATACATCTGTTCGAGAGCGACCTTTACTTGTTCATATTAATATATGGATGTAATTTATTGATAATCAACATAATAATTTCCTTATACAAATTCTAGGATTATATTGTATGTTTATCGTCAATGTATATCTTAGGGTATTGTTCCCTAGATACGTTTTATTAATCTATTTTCCCAGTTTTCTACTAATGTTACTTTGATACCAATTGTAACACTCGCAACTCCAAAAGTCTTGAGCTGGTGCATTATTTTAATAAATTTACGAGATTACAAAGTATCAAATCCCATTGGAAAAATTAGTTTAGTAGATTTGAAAAAATATAAAGATACATAAGTTCAATATTGTAATAAAAAAATAAATACCACATATGAGTTTAATTGGGAACACCAACCGATATAAGATTATCCTGGTAGGTCAATCATAAAAAACATCTTCATGTCATGAGAAAATGAAACATAATAAAGGAATTATCTGAAATTATTATAAAGAGTAAGAAATATAGTAGAAGATGTCATAATCATAATAAATATTCATGATGATTAATTAAAAACACATGCTCTACCAATAATAAACTTGATCAAATTATTCAAGGAATATTAGCTAAGTAAACTATTCCATATTAAAACGAACCCCAAAGTATTATACTTGTTGAATAATGATGTTAAGATTCAATTTCTTGCTTCATTATGAGGGAAATACATATATCAATCATTCTGAAATATATCATCAAGGCCTCTACCAAGACATCTTAAAAATATTATGCCCTCATCCAAAATAATAAATATTTATTTTTCAGGGCCTCGTGACACGGTGATACTTTGAATCATGAGACCTACTGATGAACCGATGGATAATAGTGGCCCCAAAACAACGCATACTAAGTCCAATTCATACCTCATAGGAATGGAATTAAACATAACAATATTAATATTAATATTTAAAATAACACATAAAATGTAAATAACTATCCTTGAACAGTAAGTATAAATACCATCCATTCAGATTACATTGCATAATGGTTTTAAGATAGAACATCCCTATAAAAACTATTCATAAACCATAAAATTAAATACGGTACATGATATAATAGGAGAAAAATCTCAATAAATTACAATATTCAATAAGGGATGTTGTCAAATACGAAGAAACATTTAAATGAGACCATTGAAAAATTCTAATGGAAAGAATCCATAAACATTCCTATGTTTCCCATTCCACCTTGAAACATTCAAATCATAATCCATATTAATATCAATATAATAAAGAGACTCTTGATATGAAATACCAAATGGAAGTAAATACACCACAATCATGTAATAAGTGATGAAAAACTCATATACATTATAGAAGTTAACGTCAGACGATAAAAATTCTGTTTACTTTTGAAAGAAGAGTTATTTTGGAAAATAAGCATTATTTTCAAATAAATTATATTGTTAAATTGTATATCCCCGAAAATAAATGGGAAGGAAATTTAAAATATATTTTAGGCATAAATGATGTCCCACTAAAGTGAAATGATGTAAAAAGTATTCTTAATAATCACTAGAAATAAAACATTTTAGAGCATTTAAATTAATTATAGAGAAATTCAATGTGTAAAGTCATGATTATTTTCCTAAAACAAAAAAAATAACCAATATAAATTATCATGAAAAAATGAGTTACTTTTATAACAAAAATGGTGTCTTAAAATGGATTCTGTAATGAACATGAAAATGGGTAAGAAATCAAGAAATTTCCTTGAATATGGTTTGTTTATCGGGATGAAATTTTGAATGATTATTTTAAAAATTGTAACTAACCTAAAATTAAATAAGGATCCCAATTGGTACAAATATATAGATCATTCATTGAAAATATATTATGAGTAAAGAAGAATATATAATAATTTCATTGAGGTGATTAAGTAATAAGAGCATCCCGAATGAAAATAGAGGTTTGATAAAAAAAATACTTAAAATGTTGTAATCAATTGAAAAGTATTCCCAAATATTAATAATATTAAAATGGTAAATTTAATACCATAAAAATAATGATATTAATTATATGAAAAATCAATGGGGGTTACTCATAAACAATAAATAGGTAAATGTACTGAATAAGTATAGTCTCATAAAAAATGGAAGTGGGAAGAGGAAACTCGGACCCTAAGAATGATGATGTTATTCACATGGTCTACTATCCTATATAACAAAATTAAAATTTTAAATTAAGATTTATAGAACCTATTTCAAATTTAATTTATTTATTATACCATTATTTTGTTCATTAATGTAATTTTTATGGGTTAAGAGGTTCAATTTCATTGTTCAGGTCAGTTTGTTTCATAATCGGTATACTAATATACATGAAAGGAGAATCATATAAAATTAATACTATTTTCTAGAATTGAAGTTATATTTTATTCGTTAAAATTATTAAGTTTACAGTGTTTTAAATTTGATTTGGTTACTTGGGGTTTATATGAATCATTACATAAATTATTTAATGATAACTGTTTGGGTTAATTGGTGGTTTTTGAACAGTGTGAACTCATTTTCCTTTATAAATAATAAAAATTTGAACAATATGACTTCAGAACCAAATATGATACATAATACATATATTTTATTCTTTTTAAACATTAATAATTGTTTAACTACTATAATTGAATTTGGTAATATAAATTTAAATCCCATCGTCCTAGAATGTGATAAATTAGCACATCTTGGATAGTGTTTTCATTTTTTTAAAAGAATATGAATAGAGAGAAGATGAATAATTATTAATATATCATGAAATCATTACTGTAAATTTAAGACAATATAGTAATCATAAAATTTTTATTAAATTAGGTGAGTAAAGAAAAATAAAACAAAGTATCCCGAATTAAAAGAAATTATGACTAATCCTATACGAAAATCCAATATCCTAACAACGTTGCATAAAATTTCATAAATTATATTAATGAGAGAAATATTGTTTCACATAATTAATTCATTATATGAAATTAAGGGTGAAATGGAATGAAATAACCCCACATAATCCAATTTAATTGAAAAGATAATAACGTAATAAGACTTCTTCAAAAAAGATTGATTTTGAGATAAAAATTCTACAGAATAATTGTTATGAAACCTGGTTATAGAAAACATTAAAATGAGTGGGGACATGGAAAAACAATTAATAAAAGACTCATAATATAGTATAGGGACTTAATAATATGGAAATATGAACATTGTATGAAATTATAAAATACATATCACGTAAAAGAGAGCAAGAATGGAATGAAATGAAAAGAGGTGTTTACCTATTGAGGTAATCTTCCATGAGAACCATTTTTAAAATGAGGTTTTTGTATTTTGGAATGACCAAGAGCACTTTGAAGTAGGTAGTGACTATGGAAGGGTATTTGGGTAGATCATAAACACTGAACAAGGCTTGATAGGAATAAAGAGAATAGGAAGTGAGGGGGAGTTTATAGTAGAGGAGACGAGTGAATTTTGAATATTGTATTCATTATTTTATTAATTCCCAAAATAAAACCAATAGTGTTGTTTCATGTTACCCCTATTAGAATTAAGTGAATGTTAGTTCAAACATAGTTGGATTTCATCATCCGTAAAACACTTATGAGCAAATAAATTATGTATTTCGCATTTATTGGAAATTATTGTATTTTACTATTCAACCAAAATTAATTTATTTTAGAAAAATACAAAAATTTGAACCAAACAATTTTTTGATGGGTAGAATTAGAAAATGAAGGCCAATTTTTTAAAATATTTTTCTAAATATTTTTAATTTAATTTTTAATTAAAATCATATTATATTCCATAAAAACATCATCAAAACAATAACTCGTTTTATAACACCATGAATATTTAATCTAGGTAACATAATATTATATTACAACCATAATACAATAAAATAAAAATTTAAGATTACATTTTATGAAATTAAGTTTCCATTTTAAATTATTAAATTATTCATATAATTATTATTAAAATATTTTTTACATAAAAAATTATAATACGTAAACTATGATATTTTTTCACTTTTAAGAAGTCCAAATTGTATTTATACATCCATGTTTGAAGATTCTATGTTTTGGAAAATTTATTATTAATTACTATTAATTAATATTCCTATGGGTATGTTACTTTTCATAAGGGTATTCAACTATTCACCAAAAATTATGTCTCTCTTATCAGGCTCTAAATATCTTACTGAACACAACTATGTCCGTCTGTTTTTTAAAATCCAAAACATAGAGTTGGAAAAACTTTTTTTACTTGGCTAGGTCATAACAAAGTGGTGTTCGTGGAGACTCAATGTTTCATTCATTGTATAGTAAATTTATTTGTATATTCATGGGGTGTTACAAAATTTCACCCAACTAATTATATCCTTCTATTCATGATAGTATCCACTACCAAATCCCCATGTGATCCCACCCATTCCTCACCAAAGAATCATCTAGAATGAGTCCATAATAAATGACATAAAAGATTTAAATTACATGTGAACATATATTATACATAAATATTTTAATTTCAAATAAATTATAATGTTATTTTAAATTCATATATATATATATATATATATCATTTAGAACAACAAACATGGTTTTAAACAAGCATAGGAATTTTAATTTCCAGAAGAACCCTGAACAATTACCATTAATAATAAACAATTTATTAAAAGAAATGATCCTTAATATGAATCAATGAATTTTTATAGTTGTCAGATACTAATATATTTAATATCATATTATTTGATCATTAAACTCAACCACACAATATTCTATGTAAAATAGTAATGTTATTTATTAGAACTCATAATTATTAAATATATATTACTAGATTTACATTGCATGCAATTTTTTATCATAAAAAACATATCAAGGCTTACTAATAATTAGAGTAGTCGGTATAAAATTTATCTAGTAAATATAACAATGAAACATCAATATAGAATAATCAACATGTGAACAAAAATCAAAAACCTTAGTTCATTATTTTTAAATTTCCATGATATTTACATAATTATATTTGTTTTATTGATCTCCCAATAATCCAAATAATGATACATTTACACATAAATATAATAATAAGATAAAAATGGAATCCCCTACATAGATAGATGTTTTATAACATGGAAATCTCAAATAAATATAGTTGTAGAGAGAGGGTCTGTAAGATATGCAAAGGCATAACATGACATAGTAATTTTCTGAATGACTCAATAGAATTAAAATAATTATCTCAATAATTTAACGTAAAAAATATATCAAATTATGTTAAAGAGATAAAAGAAACTCAAATGGGAATAAAATATTTTTTTATAAATAATAAGTAATGATTTCTGTTAGATACATTCATGAAATAATTTCCTAACATTATTATTTTAGACATATATTAATTAATATTTGATTCTATTTCCCTCACATAACTCATTTTATATCTCTAAATTTTAATACATCCAATGATTTGATTTATTTTCTTTATAATATATTTTAAATTCATTAATTAAAATTAATATCTCAATTTATATAACAAAATATTCTATAGAATTGAAACTAGAAGAATGATCTTAAATCCTAAACAAAAATTTCACCCATAGTTATTGGGTTATCCATAAAAAAGATGGATTATTTTAACTTTTCTCAACATAAATTACATGAGTAACATTTCACTCTATTAAGAAAAAGTGAGTCACTTTTACAAAGCACATAACAATTCCACCATACCATTACACATAGTAAAAACAAGTTCATATAGTAGTAATAATTCAGTTTCAAATATTTGGTTTTACTATTATGTATTTTTTTCCTATATTTTGGTGATATAATTTTCTCTAGGATTCCATAGGTGGTTTTAGAGAAAAATAGAAGTGTTCAGGTTAGATAGTAGGTGGCGCAAAAATAATTTATGGTTAGTGAAAAATGTATTCCCATGAAAGTGGAACTATATCAGCAAACAGACCATGTATATGGTCATGTAAAATAACTATGTGACTTACATTGTGGCTCTTTCTATGTCACACAACAAGGAGAACCTTCATTTTTCATCCACTGAAAAATTATATGGTGATAATTTGTGGCATTTCCAATCATTAAAAAGATTGAAATTTATATTCTTCTATTACATGATATTAATTCCAAAACCCCCTTGGATCACCTCATTCATTCTTTATATCCCTAGGCATCCCTACCCTCCTTGGTTTCTCCCTTGGACATCAATATATTTGTTTCAAGTCCATGGAACATCATGAAATTCTATAGTATGTACCTCCTCTTCAGTTTTATTCCTTATTATTGTTCTCTTATTCCATTATCATTGGTTTCTCTTAATCAAGTGAATGTATTGACATAATAATTGTATAATTTTGATTTCAAGGGTTAAATCTTGATGGTTTTGTGGTTATTTTTTACATTATAGTGTTTTTCATTAGTTAGATTACATTTTTGAGCTAATTTATTTGTTTCTCCCATCAAGTTTTTGATGGTTCCATTAAATAACATTGATTTATATTTTAAATATGTATTATTGGTTTTCTAAATGGGTACTATATGTTGTGTGGGTAGGGAAAATATTATTTTAAAATAGGTATGTTGTGTGTAAGGGTTAAAAAATGGGTCTCTTATTGAAAATGAATGTTTTAATTGTGTGTTTCAATTATTGAGTGTGTGTGAGTTTAATAAGTTGTTGATGTGACAAAGGGAATGGAATTGAGAATAAAGAAATCCTCAGTATCAATATGGTCGGACTAGGTCTAGTACGCCAAATTTAACTTTTCGGTTCAGCCCTTGATCTCCCTAATAGGATTGATGCTACAACACTAAAAAATCATATAATGATAAATAAAGACCAATAGGCCTTTGTATATTATTGAAAACTTTTGGCTCATTAGTTAACATATTTTGTGTTTTTCTATAATTTTCAATGAGTTATGGGGATCTTAAAACTTTTATAACCCTAGAAACTTAGGCTTTTCCCATGCTACTGATGTGTCACTATTGATATCATTAATTTTGTTGAGGAATATACAATATTTTGAATATAAAATAATTAATCTTATAATATTACATTTAAATAATCCTAAAACATGATTTTAGGTTTTTATGATAATTGTATATCATTGAATTTCACTTTGTGGTATCCTCATGGGAATTAACTGACACCCTATATAAAACCTCACATTTATGTATACATTGTTATATTTTACCAGGTTTTTGAGGGTTTTTTTATGATGGTTATTGTGGAACTGGTTTCAACTGAAGACTATTTTGTAAAGTGTTGGTTTTAGAGGAATTCAGCTATATTCCAACTCCTTTAATAGATTATTTTTTTATAGTTGGTGCACCTCCCAATTTTAGAATTTATGATTTCGGTTAAAAGTGTAAATTTGTTTACTCATTATAGTTGTAACTCTATTAGTTGTGATTAATTTGAATGATGTGAACTTTTTTGTTGTGGATTTTTTATAGTTCATTCCATATGGGAAAATTGTTCTCAAATGTGATGCTTTATACCCAATCACTAATGGTCATCACATGGGGATTATGAACTCCTTTCAGGAAATGCCAAAGGACGAATCTACTATCAGTTGGAAGGAAGCCAAACATGGCCCTTGAAAATTTGATATAGATCCTGGTTTTACCCATATTTGGGTCATGTTACTTGGTAGAATCTAGATAGAATCGAGATAGGACTATCGGGGAATGATGTGTTGGATGAAATAGATTCATCTGGACAACACTCCTTGTGATAGGGCATTGGTATCCATGGAACATTTGGGAATTGTTTTGACCTCTCTTATAGGTGGTATTTATATGTTGTACACTGTGCATGGTCATCGAGAAGAGGTGGAGGGTTGAACATTTATTGTGAATTTTATGGTTCTGATTCTCATTTAGAAATTTTTTTAATGTTTTTGTTGTAAGTATAAATTTACAATATGATTTTTATGGTTTCTATGGATTTTTTATTAGTTTTAGTATCATGCATCAAAAAATAATTCTTATGAGACTACAGGAAGAGTTCAAAGAGAGTTATCCCTCCCCAATTGATCAGATAACCATAGAAGAGATGGTTCATGACGTTTGATAATTAGATATGGAAGAGGTCATTATTCTGGCTCATGTTTAAAAAGACAAACTAGGTCTAGAAAATGAAATAGTTCTAGGGAATCTCAATAACAATCCTCTTTCCTTCAGGTGTAGGATATACCACATAGATGATATGTATTAGAATGAAAATATTGACAGTATTTTTGGTCTTCCTGATACATCTGATGTTTTCAATGTGAAATGTTCTACATTTTTATTATAAGGTCATATAAATAGTAGGTTGGAGATAATGGTTCAAGTAGGAAAGCATGCGAATATGGGTCAGAAGGGATTTATGTTCATCATTAATGGGAATTATTTCCCTGAGACCTTGGTCCATTCCAATACATGGGTGTTTCTAGATCTCCACCAAGGGGTTTAAAACTATGTTAGAATATGTCGTATATTTTTTGTATTATTTTTGTATCAAATTAGTGTTTTTTAGTAATGATAAGTTCAAGGTTAAATGGTTTCATATGGGGTTGCGAATGGATATTTGATACTAGGTGTTCTTGTTTAAGTTGAGGATATATGTCAAGATAGATGATCAAACCCTAATGGTGGAGGTAGATCATGCTAGAATATCTGGTGTCTCTTGGGTAGTTTCCCAAAGTATCTCATGGTAGTGTTGGTTCATCTGAATTGAAGATAAAACATGACAAGTTAGGGAATTAGGGAGGAGTTAGCTTAGGAAGTCCTCCTTGAACATCATTCCATGTGGATTTAGTGTTCAAATTAGTTATATTTCATCTGTGTGTAAGGGTGAGGAATGTGTGTTTGGTGTGCATTTCCCCACCTAGAGCATTCCATCAGTATGGAATTATGGGGATCATATAGATGTTTTGAAAATTTTCATGTGCCTACTGAGGTGGTGTAGGTTATTCAACCTCATAGGGGACGAAAAATCAATCAGAACCATCTGTTAAAGCTATTTATCAATTTCATAGTCATGGAAGTCGGTATGAGGAAACTAGTAGTTAGTATCTTCTTAAGGTAGTTCAACATGTTAGTATCAATTCTTATTCCCATAGAGATATTAGGTACCTTCATGATAAGGATCTTGCACTAGTGGAATTGGTTGTAGTAACTACAATAGTTTGAGGTAATATTTTTATTGTATCATTTATAATTTGTATTTGTTTTATTGAGTTTATTCTATCTATTCATTTCAATAATTCCAATGGAAATGCTAAATTTTGAAATCATATCATGTAATATGTAATATATTTGTTGACGGAACTTGGTAAGAAGAGAGATTAGTGTTTCAATTGTCTATCATGAAATATGAAAATATCATGGGTCAATATGGAATGTGATTTCTAGGATTATGAAATAGACCACATTGATGTGATCCTTGAAATGGATTGTATGGTTCATTTCAAGGGTCTCATTAATTGTTATCATCACCAAGTAATATTTGTGTTACCTGATGGGAATAATAATGTTTTCCATGGTGAATGGGATCCTTGACCAGGATGAGATAGCCCTCCACCTTTAGTGCTGGTAAATTTAGTTTTTTATCTCGTCACTCATGTTATAGGATGATGAAAGGGGTTTTGAGATTGGACTAAATTTAGTGTAAGATGAGATCTTTGAGATCCCCCAAAATGATTTCTCGTTATTGCCTTAGATGATGGATGTGGATTTTACCATAAATTTTATGTTTGTAGAACAAATGATATATCATCACTCATATCGCATGACCCATCCGTATTAATGGAATTGAAGATACAATTAGACAATTTCGAATCTGAAGGATTCATTCACCCGAGCATCTCTCCATAGACCACTATAATTTTTTTTCTTTGGTGTGATATGTATCTGTATGGATTTTTATCAATTAAAAGTGGTTAAATAAGATAGATATCAAAAACAATACCCCATTCCCTTGTTAATGAACCATTTTTTTAGATTAAGGGAAAATTGTGTCTCCATAAGATCGACTTGTCTTCCAGGTTATATCCAATTCTGAGTCAGAGGGGTGGATGTTCCAAATACATCCTTCAAAAGAAGGTATGACCTCAATGGGTATTTTTTCATTCCTTTTAGGTTGAAAAATGAACTAGAAGTCTTTATGTAACATATAAACCAATTGTTCTGTCCATACATTTACTATTTTATCATTTTCTTTTGATGAAATCGTGATTTACTATGGGATTGAGGAAGGGAATGAGGAAGACGTGAGGATTGTGTTAGGCACTCCTCGAGATCACTATATGTACAGTTATCTCTCTATGTATACATTTTTTATTAGGGAGTTAATGGTTCTAGGACATGTGATTTCAGAAAGAGGGGTTGTAGTGGACCCAATGAATATTTGAGAAGTCATTTAATTGGAATAAGTAAGGACCATATATGAGATTATGATATTTTTCTTTCTGACTATGTATTATAGGAGGTTCATTAATGATATTTCATGGATTGCATCATCCATGAACTCCCCTGCCCAGAAGCGGTTAAATATTGAATGGGCATTTAATGTCAAGAATATTTTTAGGAGATTATGAAGAGATTGAACAAAACCCCATTGTTGAAATTACCATAATATTTGAAGGGATACGGTTTTTATTGATATATTTTATGTATGTGTCTTGGAATTGTGTCAATGAAGGATTTCTATGTTGTATCATATGGCTCACTCCATCTATAATCAAATTAAAATAATTACCCAACATAGAAACAATAATTTGTAGTGGTGATTTAGGCCTTGATGAAATTACATAACCATATTTTTTGTGAGTTGTGTAATGTCTTGTCAGATCGTAAGATAATATCCTATATTTTATCCTATAAAGATTTGAATCAGAAGTAGTGTTTCTATTTTGAGTACCATAATGTGTTTGATTTTGATGTCATCAATACCAAAGATGAAGTAAATGTGGTAGCTGATTCCTTTAGTAGAAAAGTGCCCATAAAATACATGAAATATTCCAGTGATGAGTTGAAATATTAAACTATTTTTACCTAGATGGATCTCTATGATAAGGAAAATAGTGGAGGAACATTATTGATCATTATCTTGCTAACACCCTAAATTCTAGAGTTAATTCAAAAAGGTAATCATAGTGATGATATATTTTATCATTCTACACAATTTCTAATAGGTTTGAAGGTACCCAGTGAGTGTTCATTATCTCTTAAGGGATATCTTTGTTTTAAGGGTCGCCTCATGGAGTCGTTTTCACTACAGATGATGGTGAAGTAGGATAGGCACTGGTGGTACTTTTTCCATCATCAAGGTACTACAAATATGTTATATGAGGTTCATCACTTGTTTTGATAGCCAGTAATGAGGAATGACATAGCTTATTTTATATCCAGGATTTATATTATTCAATAGGTTAATGTCAAGAACCAGAGGCCCTATGTTTTTCTTTATACCCTATGAATAACAACCAAGAAGTCGGATGAGGTGACCATAGACTTCATCATTATACTACCTCATAAAACCTAGGGGAGTAACATGATTAGGGTAGTCATTGAATTTCTGAAAAAATATCCCATTTCATTTTGATTGCGGACTCCTCTAAGGTGGATGGGTTTGGATAGTTGTGTGTTCAATATATAGTGATTCTTCATGGTGTTATATCAACTTACATTTCATATAGGAACCCCTTATTCACCTCTAATTTCTAGGAAGGCTTTTATAAATAAATGTTGTTGTAGATAAAGTTGAGCATAATAAAACACCTTCAAATGTATGGTTATATAGAGAAAGAGAATTAGACTCTGAAATTCATGACCCATGCATGTGTGTTGGATTTTAAAGGATCATGTGATAAAGAGATATTGTTTGAGGAAGTTATAAAATTAAAATATGTACTTGTCATCAATAAAAATAGATCCATTTGAAGTGGTTTATTGTCGGCTATGTCGGTCACCTTTGTGTTGGGTAGAGGTTGGTGAGACCTCATTATTTTGCGCGAGCATATTTCATGAGATATGTAATAAATCCCAGTTAATCCTGAAACCTTTTTGAAGAATATATATATAATAAATTTTATTCCATTAATATTTATTGATATTTTTATGTAATTGTTGGTGATTATTTGTTTCCAATGGTTAACCATTTCCAAGATAACAATTATCTTAGTAAGCGTGGGATGATAAAGCCATGGCTCGTTAGACATTTTGACATTATCGAGATAGTTGTAAAACAAGAATATTTGGTATATTTATTTAAAGTAAAAATTGATCCATGACATCTACCATGAAGAAAAATTGAAAATGTATAACATGGACCTGTATCATGTACTGATCTACGAAGAATTGGAGATTGAATCTAATTTTTTTGTCTTTGAGATACTCATTAAGGATAAAGGTTATGAATAGAATGGGATTCAAGGGAATTAAATACAGTTAATATGAGATATAAGGAAGAAAAGGAACAATGATAATGAGGAATGGGAGTTGGTATCTTGGGTTGAGGAGAATTACCCATTTTAATCATCTAGTAAATCTTTAAATTAAATTCCCAAAGGCGTAATGTTTTCATTATGTGGAGACATGTCACATTCATGATTTTATTTGGAGGTATGTGTTTTTTTAATATTTTATTATATACTATTTACAATATTTATAATGTAAAATATTGTTATCATTTGTGAATAAAAATAGGTAAAACATATTTTTATGAAAAAATATTAAATGTAAACTAAGAAAACATTCAATGTTTTTTAATGGGCTAAAAAGTATAATGTCTCCCTTGGTGCTTATTCAAAGCATTTATGTAAAAAATTATGATAAAATCTTGGAATGAAAATAAAATTTTCAACAAGACTTTCTTCATTGAATATTTTATTCAACTATTAAATTATTCGTAAATTTAAATATTAAATATATAATTTTTACATTGTAAATGGGTTAATAACACCATCATAAAAACCAATTTTTCTTTACTGGATATCATTCAATATATAAATTTTATTTTATTTGGAATTATTACAATAATTGTTTATCATTATTTTTCATTAATGTGACTAGTTTTTCTTATGGGTTTTTTTGGATTCACTTTTATGAAACCTAAAATTTTTTATAATTTTTTACATCATATATTTATATTTATCTATTATCAATAATATATTTTTTAACACTTTATGCAGTATATATTATCATTATAACTAGTTAAATGTTAATATAACAGTTCATTAAATGCTTTTATATAGTAATCTCTTAATCCACATTATTTTACCAAAATTTATATCATTTTATGTTTGCAATATTGATGATTTATTTAATGAGATATCTTATTAATGATGCCATTCAGCTATTAGAGGATGATTTTTTAAAATAGATCTTAATATTGACTTCTATTACAAAGATAAAAAATATTTGATAAATACACTTTTTATGCCAATAATAAAAATTTCATATATTTCATAAAATTATATTTATCTGATGCATAATTTTTCCTGATCAACCTTAATATCCTCTTCTAAAATATTTATTTTTAGAGATTTAATTTTTGTGACAATCAATATAAATCATGATGTAATTTTATGTAATACAATTAGAGGTTGTTCTAAAATAAAATATTCTTGTTATAAGGTTTTATAAAAAGATAAATAATTTATGGAATGATGATTTTATATCAAATAATATATTATATTGGTTGGTCCATATATATATCACAAATTCATTGGACAATTCTTTATTTATCATTAGATAATTAAAATTGATTAGTTATTATTCTCGATCATCTATGTGACATAGGTAGTGATGAATTATTCAATATGATATGAAAAAATATTTCTTTATAAGTCCCAAGGATTTTGTGAAATATTTTAATCAATTTAATTTAATCTTCAGGTATTTTCCATTTCATGAACAACTTAAAATATAATTTTAAATTAATTTACGTAGTCCAACATTTTATTCACCTTGAACTAACATCTCTTATGATACACCCAACATGGACATGATGTACGTTAAATGAAACAATGAGGTTTTACAAAGCCTCATTTAATTTTTATAATTATATAAATTTGATAATTGTACCCCAGTAATTAAACATTGTAATTTTAATAGTGATATATACATTTAAAATATTTTTTAATTTCATTATAAAAATTATTAAAATTGATAATGGGTCATTACTTGTCCCCTGAAGATCGTGTCATGATGACCCAAATTCCGCCATCCAATAGCCAGGGGTTGGCGACTAGCACCGGAAAGGGGTATTCCTATAACGTGATTGAATTTCCTTTAAACGTATAGAAGCACACAATCCATGAACATAATAAGAATCAACCATGAAATAAAATGTTGTAGTAAAAAATGTGTTGAATGTAAAGGGGATGGAATACAAGCCTAAATAGAAATACATGTACAACATAAAAGAGAAAACAACTCATAGATCGTCAATCAAGGATCCTCTCTAAAGGGTATATACAACTCATGATTAGTAGTCCTGCGTCATGTCACGTCAAATGTTCCACATCTGATAAACATCCATCCCTTGATCCCTCATCCTCGATTAAAACTATTCATCATCTACACAAGACCCAACAATGTGTGGGGGAAACCCCTGATGGTGTGATTATAACAATACTTAGTATGGACCATGAGGCCCCCGAAGGTCTACCAGAGTTCCACAATGGGAAAAAAACAAGCAAGATCTCAACCACAAAGCAAAAAGTAGTCATCAACTCCTCATCGATATATTCCCATACATATACCTATGTAATAAATATATACTCATCTCATTCTTGATTATACAAAGGGTGTAGCTTTTAAGATTGTTCATAGCTGATCCATGAAGGAAACATACTACAAAAATAACACCATGAAGGTAACACCACAAAGGTAAAAGTATCAAAAAATTAGCACCACAAAGGTAACACCATAACGGTGAAAGTACCATAAAGGTAACACCATGAAGGTGAAACCGTGATGGTAAAATATTATATCGCACTAGGTATATAATTTATGTACATTAGTACAAATGATTACTCGTATATCTAAATCAACTTATTATGTCAAGAGGCTCTACTGCTGAACCACACAGGGTCAATAGATATTGAAACACACATTATCCCTATGTGAGGACCCAAAATGGATTGATAGCTAATGACCCACACTGGATCTCTATCTTCTAAATCACACAATATCGATAGATGCTGACCCACATATCAATCTTTTTTTCTTTAGGTTGTGGCCAATCTCCTCCACCTCACTACATGCCAATGGATTCCCACTCAGTGTACACTTGATTATTTGAGATCACCTCCTTATGCCAACAATTTTATATCAACCTTCACAATGTTCCATGAATAAGTATCCTAAAGGACCGTTATGTCGTAAGGGTTCTAACGCAAAATACAACATGTCAATCGGACGCCCGATATGTGACTTATATGTGTTTACTACTGATATCCCGGTTGGATTCAGATTCGATCCAACCCATCCATAGTCCATCATTCTCCAAAACTCAAATGGAGTATACCAAAATAAAATTCTTGCTTCAATGGTCCTATCACCATAGACAGTTCGTCAAACAGATTCCTATATTTGATGTTATGGTCCTTTATGTTATACGAGGCCCAGTGGGGTCTGGTCCAAACCGAATAGAATGACCTGAGCCGATCAGAACTAGTTTGGGTTGACCTAGCCTAGTCCAGGTCTAACCCAGCACACATGGTCTTGGTCGAAGACTGGACCAACCAACCTAGTCAGTGCAGCCTACTGGGCTGGTGCAGTCTGGCCCACAAAAGTGTGTGGCATGCTGGGCTCGCGTAGCCTATTAGAGGTGCGACCCACTAGGGGTTTTTCGGCATGGACCTCATAGGGGTGTGGCCTGCTAGAGGAACAACCTGATCACAGGGGGTCCCTAAGGGGCTGTTCCCTCCTCCTCGACCACAGTTTTGAGATTCGATAGTCTCCAGCAGCATACGACGTTGCGGCGCTTCTCATCTGTCGGTGGCAGGATGATGTTATCTTCCATAGATATTTTTAATAGAACCCATCTCCCACCACCATTATCTTGGTTTTCTTCCAACTCTAAAAAAATTCTTTTCAAAAATTCACCAATATTCTAAAAATTGGTGGAGGGTCATGGCCTTGTTTGTTTTGTCTGAGCTCTCTGTGTTAGCTTCATAACAAGAGGATAAAACAAGATTCAATAACTCTTGAATCTAAATCCAAATAAACATTATAACACATGATTGATGGAGAATTCATATGATTGAGGATGAGTCAGTTTTATTAGTCCCAAAAACTAGCTGCCAACTATACCACTCAATCGTCATTTTACAGTTGGTGATTCAGGTTTGCTCATCCCCACTCGTCAGAACTGGAGTCGTCCTCCATGTGGTTGGTGTCATGAAACTTTATCAGAACATTGTCACTTGGTGATGTCATGCCAATACCCCTCCCCAAGCATCATATAAATTGTAGAGTGGGAGGAAGAGTAACACATGTGGAATTAATGGGGTTCAATTAATTACAGAAACATACTAATTCCAATGGTGCTATTATAATGAATTTAGGAGTAAAGAAAGTTAAGTTCATGACATGTCGTTGGTCCTGCCTCCACTGCATGTCTATTTGTGAAAATGAATTGAGGGAAATAAAATACTGTTTTTATTTTATAATTGTTTTAAAAGTTATAAAATATATATCTTTACCCCAACATACTACTGTAGAATTGAAGTCTCCCTTAAGTGAATCTCGGCAATAAAGATTCAATGGTGCCCTCAGATTTTTAATCGGAGCACCGGATAAAATATTAGAAAACATCTCACGCGTGTTTACTAAAAATTCCTTATAAAAAGTTCAATAAATTATTCCATAAACATCGGGCTTTCGAATCACATTCTGTAAATTTTCTCATACTCATAATAATTCCATACAATTAAAATAAATTACATGGAAAAACCGGGTCATTAAATTCTCCCTACCATAGAGTTTTTCAACCCATAAAGACAAAACATTGAATAAGGAAAATATTGGTGAACTGAGCTCAAAACGGAGCCTCTCGCTCCAATGTTCCCTATTGGAAAATTTCATGCTGCCAACTAACGTGTACTGGAGGTATCAATTGTCCACAAAGGAACCTCTACTATCAATCCTAATTCTCCAATGGTAACTCCGTAAATTTCTCCCCATCGTCGAAGTCCATCTCTCCAAGGCCGATGATGTGAGATGGTTTATGTACATAGTATTTGCCTGGCTGGAATATGTGTAATATGTCATGCACCATCTCCAACTTTGGTGGTAGTTCCAAGCAGTATGCTACCTCTCTAATCCTCCGAAGTATCAGAAATGGTAAGATAATCATAGGTGAGAGTTTGTCTTCTAGGCCAAATATATATAGTCCCCACATAGGAGAGACTCAAATGAATATGTGGTCCCCCTCCTAGAAACCCAAATTTTTCTATCTTATATCATCATAATACTTTTCTCGGCTCTTTTAAGATTCCAGCCGCTCCTGGATGATCTGCACCTTCACAGTGGTAGCCCGTACCGACTCTGGTCCCATATTTTCTTGACTCCCCTGGGTCTGTCAAGCATAGAGGTGATCTCCATGGTCGACCGTATAAGGCCTCTAATGGTTCCATTATGATGGTTTATTGGTATATATAGTTTTATGTGAAATCAAACACAGGAATGTGACCCTCCATATTGTGAAAAAATATAGGACACAATCATGAAGTATGTCATCAAGAGTCTAAATGGTCTGATCACTCTGACCATCCGTCTGAGGATGAAAGGTGGTGCTCACTGTGAATGAGTCTTGATCACGTCTTTTAATCCATTCCACAACAATTATGTAAAACCTAAATCATGACTAGAGATGATTTTATATGGAACCCCATGAAGTAGAACAATATACTATCTGTAAAGGGGTCCCATGTCCACTATTGTACCATGATCACAGATTGGTAGGATATTGGATGACATGGTGAGTCGGTCAACTATCACCAAGATAAAATCATGTCCCATGTGCCTCTATAATATCCCTATCACTATGTCCATGGAGATACCATCCCACTTCTACTCTGGCACCTCATGTGGTTGTGCTTTGCATGTTGGAACCTGATGCTCGACCTTCAGCTTCTGAAAAGTGAGGCATCATGAAACAAAATCTACCACTTATTTTTCATCCCTAGACACTAGTGTTGACCCCAGAAGTTCTCATACATCTTCTCCACACAAGGATGTACCTCTAGAATGGATTTATTGAACTCCATAAACACCTCATCCCATAGCACCATGGGTAACATAGTGTGTCCTAAGAAGAGGATGACGTGCTCCCCACCTTCATAAAATCCATCAAGTACCTGTACTGAGGATATTTGGGCACGTCGCACCTCACAGTCAATGTCCCCAAGCTGTACCCCCCAAATTCACTGTTGAAGTGGGGGAGTGATTGTCATATATTGAAGGTAATATTATCCATCTTTATCCACAATGGATATCTGCAATGAGTCTATCTTTTTTGTCACCTCACTAATGAACTATAGACCAGACCTCCTGCTGACTGCATCTGCTACTACGTTCATCTTTTTATGAGTGTAGACTACCCCAATGTCATAGTCCTGGAGGATATCTACCCAATGTCGTTTTTTAGGGGTAGGTCTTAATTTTAGAATATATACAAGAGAGTCATGTAATAATAGTAAACATTTAACCGTTCACCCATCATGTATTGTCGCCACATTTTCAAGGAGAAGACCACTACTGCTGACTCCATGACATGGGTAGCGTAGTTATGCTCACGTTGTCTCAACTGTTGTTAACCAAATGCGATAACTCCATGCTCCTGTATCAGGAGACATCCAAGAGCAGTCCCAATTGCTTCACAGAATATTACATTCCCAATTCCCTTTTTTGGTACCCTCAAGATGGGGCCCTCATATTTCTCTGCAACTATTCAGGAAAACTCTATTGGAATATCTTTGTCCAAATGAAGGGTGGTCCATTCTATGTAAACACGGACTAGGGTGCCAATCTATGGAGAATTCGGGTACGAATATCTCATAGTACCCAACCAATCCCAAGAAATTCTACTCCTCGGTCACACTCCTAGGTGGATCCCAAGAAATCATATTCTATATCTTCTCCAGATCTACCACAACTCTAACCTCTAATATGATGTGTCCCAAAAAGTGGACCACCCTTACCCTTATCTGGCACTTCAAGAGCATCCCATAAAGCTGGTGATCTCAATTTGTATCTAGAACTATACGCAAATGATAATAATTATCCTCATCTGATGCCAAGTATATCAACATGTCATCGACGAAGACCACCACAAAGAGAGAGAGGTATGGCTGAAGGATTCTGTTAATAAGTCCCATGAACACTACAGTGGTGTAGGTCATGCCGAATGGCATAATAATAAACTCATAGTGGCCATAACGACATCTGATGGATGTATTCTACACATCCTCATCTCATACCCTGAGCTGATGATAGATTGGTCCAAGGTCTATCTTCACAAACCAACGAGCTACATTCAACTGATAAAAAATATCATCAATCATCGGTAGTGGATAATTGCTCTCCATGGTCACCTTATTCAAGCATCGATAATCTTAATAGAGCCCCAAAATCTCTTATGACTTATCCATGAAAAAAATCAGGGCATCCCATTGAGAAACACTGGGCCTTATGAACCCCTTCCACTGCAAGTCCACCTGGAGTACATGTTACTCACTATTCCATGTGGGATCTATCTGATATGTTGGTGTAGATATCGATTTCATACCATGTAACATTTCAATGTAAAAGTCTATCTATCTATGTGGAGGTAGTCTGGAAACATCATCAGTGAATACAACATCATACTGGTCTGCCACTACATGAGTGATAAGACTCTAAATATAAATTTTTCCAAGGGTACAGATACCCAACTAATGTGTATTCCCTTACACACTCATCAGGCTATGTCTATCCTGTGATCCAAATGATTACATCTCATCAGTAATGGATAACCTGGTTGCATCCTTGCGGAATCACCACATGTTTCACCTAATATGGTCAATATGAGCATGGATTTTGGATAACAATTCTATAACCCAGATGAAGTCGTAAGGCCTCAACGCCACTACTAGAAGATCCAAGGCATAGATCTCGCCTCCTAGAGTAAGGTCACACTGTTGGCACTAGTGTGTAATCATTGAATATTCTCCTTTATGAGTCATTTTCACACGGATCGAGCCAACATATCCCCTTGAATATCAGATCTCTTAATGAGGAATGTGGAAATTAAAGAGTGATTGGATATTATGACTATAAGTATGACATCTAGGGTGGAGTATACAAACATCATTACTATAATCATTTATAGTGTGTTTTGGTCATAGGCCTCAGTTGCCAAGAGGTGAGCTCGTCATGGTCCTCCTGCTTCCGATGGTTAGGGTGGACCACTAAGAGGTGGTGGCAGTAGAACCTCAAACTGTCTCCCACCACCTGCAACATGGCCAGATCCTCTACCATGTCTTCCTAATATCAGTAGACCTCCTCGATTGAATCTCAGCCTCTACCTCAGCGGTCCCCTAACAATATTCTACTCATCTGTATGGCTGGATGACAAATCATGATCAATGTGACCATGCATGCCTCATAAGTAGAACTTCATGATACTCATCTGTCTTCCTCAATCACATTACCCCCACACCACCAACCCTGTATCCTGATGTTGTCCACCAGAAGGTCTGTTCTGCTTGGATCCCAGTGTCATCCATCTACTGCCTACTACAGATGGCTATACAACATGACGATTGTTGGTGGGTCCCGATGTCAGTGTTTGCTCATCTTGGAAGTTATCCACCAAAATAACTCACTCTAGAAACCCATCCTACGTCAGAATGTTTATCGATATCATGGATGCACAGATATGATCTCAAGAGACCCTGCTATAAAGTTACAGCCTATAAATAAAGGGTGTTATACCATGTTAGTGGAGTAGAGGTAGAGATCAGTGATCCTCACTGAGAAATGGTCCATGGTCATTCTGCTCTGCTGTAAGTGTAGAAACTAAGGAATATGACATGTTTGTGGAGTTATTGGGGCAAACTCTACAGTAAAAAAGGCCCTCTATGTCCCCCAGCTAAGAGTCGCCTCATTGTGAATCTAGAGTGTCAGACTTGACCATATCCCAGATACTCCCTA